>BTPG01000006.1:101928884-102523884 GCA_036245525.1 Semisulcospira habei | reverse complement strand
AGAAATATGTAGAGGAAGATCATTTATAAAAAGAGAAAATAATAAGGGGCCGAGTATTGATCCCTGTGGCACACCATGACGAATTATACCCTCTGCAGATTGTTTGCCATTTACAAGAACAAATTGAGTTCTATTCTCTAGGTATGACTGAAAAAACGCCACAGCGTTGTTACTAAGCCTATATGCTCTAAGTTTCTGTATAAGTAGATTATGATTGACTAAGTCGAAAGCTTTGCTAAAATCTAAGAATACTGTCCCTGTCGTTTGCAGTTTGTTCATTGCATCGAGCCATCTATCAATCAGATGAATCAGCGCTGTATGACAAGAATGGCGTTGTCGAAAGCCTGATTGCAAGGGGTGTAAAACTTGATGATTTTCCAGGAACTGTTGTAAATGATGGTGAATATGTTTTTCTATTGGTTTCGACAAAGTCGAAAGTAAGGAAATGGGCCTAAAGTTATTTGGCTCAGAAAGATCTTTAGTTTTGGGCAAAGGAATGACTTTTGCTTTCTTTAGGCTGGACGGAAATGTTCCCTGTCGAATACAAAGATTGTAAATATACGTCAGAGAATCAACGACATATGGGAGAGCTAGTTTTAGTATTGCAGTACTAATGCCGTCATGACCAGTTGATCTCTTATTTTTTAGCTGAGATATCGTTTTACCAACGTCATAAACCGTTATGACAGGAATGTTGAAAATACTTGACTTGAGCTTTTCAGCACAGAATTTATCAAGTACGTCTGATATCTGTGACATGTTTGGACAACTTTGTAATAGGACATCAGCAGCAGATAGGAAATGCTTATTAAATGTATCTGCTGAAACACTGGTGCATGCCGGTTTTTGTTTAGATTTTGTAAATGTGTTCAGGGCGCGCCACACTGTAACTGTGTCCCTTTTCTCATCAATGATCCTTTTAAAGTGACACTTTTGGGCTTCACGAACAAGATATTTTACCTTATTTCGCTGTTTACGATAGGCATCAAAATCCTTGTGTTTTTTAAGTTCATTACGAAGTGACATAGCATCCTTGATATTTTTATTTAACCACAAGGGTGGCTGTGCACTTTTTACACGTTTTTCTCGGTATGGTGCATGTTTATCCAGTACACTTAGAAAAAGCTCATACCATTCTGCAAGCGCAGAATTCAGATCCGTGTAATTATAAACGTGACTGAAACATACTTGACAGAGATCCGATAGGAAAACATCTTTGTTAAAGTGTTTATAAGATCTGAATTTAATAGTGATGTGTTGGTGATTTTTGGGGCGTCGGTCACCTTTCAGAGCCCAGCTACAACAGACGGGATAATGGTCACTAATAGCAACCTCGGGCACCTGCACCCCTAATACTCTAGTTTTGTTGTTTGTGTAGATATGGTCGATCAATGTTGAGGAACTGGCAGTTACTCTTGTTGCTTTAGTGACCAACTGTTTGAGACCAAACAAAGTAAGAGTAGTTTCCCAAGCAGGATTGGAAGAAAACAAATTGATGTTAAAGTCGCCTAAGATTAATAGATCAGAAGTACATTTGGTTGCATTGTCCATCATTTCCGTAAATGTGTCATACCATTCAAAAGTGGCTGAGGGATTTCGATAAACAAAGCAGATTAATAACGGGGTGGCTTTGCTTGCTTTTAGTTCAATCCAAACGCTTTCCACTAGGTCTGATTCTAGATCTGTCCTTCTTCGAGCGCAATCCCTAATTGAATTGTTTAAATACACGGCTATACCCGTGTGTTTAGGGGAAACAGGATCGCGACGAAATACATGAAAACCCGGGATAGAAATGGCTTCATCACTGATGTTAGAGCACAATCGTGATTCAGTTATTCCAAACACATGGAAAGCGTTTGGTTGACTCAACATCACACATAAATCTGGAACTTTGTTATACAAATGATATATATTTAAATGTCCTATAAGCAAATGATGCGTATCAGGCTTGTCTGTAGACATAACTGATGTAGAAAGATAACAATAAATCAACACCTATGAGCCAAGAGCAAAAGATATATATTATTGTATAGACGTGTGTTGTTTTTCAGTGCAGACAAGGAAAAACAAGGCAGTCTATACGTTGACACACTACAAGTTCAATGTGTCTTGACCAACTGTCCAGTAGATGAAGAGTTACTCGAAGTTTTCCAAAAGGCGTCAATAATCGCTTATGACTGATGGTGTGCTGGGAAACACAAGGAAAAAATAGTGTCACAGTGCACTCGATGTGTGGTACGCTTACACAAAGATACCTAACCAGCGTCCCAAATCGCTCAAAATGTAAATTATGTATTCTCGTAGTGATAATGTTACTGGTGTAGTAATAGACGAAGGATAGGAAACACCGTTACAGTGCGCACACGATATAAGAGATTAATTAGGAAGCCGAGAATGTCTATGATGTAGGAGATCACTTAGGAAGCAATGTGTATGATGTAAGAGATCACTTAGGAAGCAATGTCTAGTCACTGAAATTCTGCTGAACAACTGGCCCAACAGACAATTCATAGAATATAATGTTTAATAGATGTATATAGGAGGATGCTCTGGTTATAGTCTCAGTAAACACAAGCTGGGCGATTGTACTGAGCCCAGACGTCGTGGTGCGTATACGGAGTGTGTGCCGGTGCGGTGACGTTGAATGGGTAGGGTTGCGCCATAGTGTTCCCCGAAAAGTGGTCCGTTGGCGCCGCACGATACTGCGGGTACATTGCAGGAACTGTCGGGAACTGCAGTATGTTAGGTGACTGCCACATATTCACGAACTGTTGATCTGGTGCCTCCTGTTGCTGTGGGGGTGACATGTCTTGTATCAGCATGTGTCCGGCTTGCCTCCCTTCCGCCAGCCCAGAGGGGACAAAAGCCGAACAGGCCCATCGCTGTTGTTGTTGAGATGTGCTGTTGAAACAGTCTCGTGTTATCTGGTGGCTATTTGCATCATACTGTGATCCTGGGTAGGAAGTAGATGTAGAGGACGCAGACCCTGCCACAATTTCAGAATACAGTCCTTGAGAGTTGCCGCTACGCCTCTCACCACGGTCCCGGCCACTGCTCGGAGCACGGATGGCTGTGGAGGTGTCAGGAGGCACCCCACCCCTTTTCACGTTAATGGCCAAGCTAATTGTGCCCTGCCGGCTAGGGTGGATTGGGTCACTGCGCCTGTAGAGCCTTTTGCGCGGAAATCCATCTGTAGTAGAGAAAATCAGCGTGTTGTCCACAAATGTTACCCCACGCTTTTTGCACATGTGGTATAGGTTTCCGTTGGAGGCAGTAATAGACCTGTTCAGCTGTTGTCCCCGCTGGGCTGGCAGAATGGAGGAAGCTTGGATGCATGCACTGGGGAATACCCGCCGACATTGCCGGGCAAGCTGGTCCCACACAGCGCTGGTCACTTCTGTCTGCTTACAGTCGTTCACTCCGACATGGAAGGTCACAAGAGAGACTGTGTGAGAGGGTTCTTGACTCCGGAGCCAGCCAATCAGGTGGGGAGTTTTCAGGCCAGACACAGATATGACCTGCACCTTTTCCTCTGGGTACGTAGACATCTTCTCCGCCTTGATGTAGTGAACAACGGAGTCTCCGATAACTAGAGTATTGGTGTCGGCGAATACCGAGTGTTGAAGTATCTGTTCCTCTGGAGACAGCCTGTGAGACGGTCTGTTGTTTTGCTGCTGTTCGCAGCTGGCTTCAGTAGTTTGGTTGATGATCTCGGGCTGGCCGGCGGTTATCCGGACAGGAATGCAGTGTTCCCGGCTTTCGTTCTCACCCACTCTCATAGCCTGGAGGGACACAGCCATGATGTCGTCTTGTGTAAGAAGCGGAGGGGCGGAGAGTGGGGATGCAACTGTTTCTATGTCCATTGCACACCTCTGAGAGGTACTGCTGTCAAGGTCAGCAGACAGAGGTGTAGGTGTACTGTCAGAGTTATCAGTCACTGATCGACTGTTTGTATGGGCTGATGCTTTGTTCAGTTTCTTTTGCAGATCTCGGAGGCGCTGCTTGTGATTCTGTTTAGCCGTGGATAAACCGTTTACAGTGCTGTCCATAGCGTGCTGAGCTGATTCGACACTATTTATCCTTTTGTCGAGACTAGACAACATCTCGCCCATGCAGGACTCAGTGGCTTGCAGATCCTTGGCTCTCCTCACTGCTTCATCGCGGATGTGGCTGTCAAGTTGATCAATCTTGACGAGAGCCGCTGACAGCCCTTTAAACAAAGTGTCTACATCAGCACGAAGACCCGCGATGATATTAAGAGCATCGTGTAGGCGGGAGTACAACTGTGATGAATTCTGTAGTGCTGGTAGAGCGGCAAGATGTCGGAGAGGGAGCACGGTGTTCATGGAGATAACATGAGCGGCTGCCTGGGTCATACCTGGGTCACTGCTGTTGGTTATCTCAGGTGGACAGGAAGCTGGTCGAGACGCAGGGAGCAAAGTCACGGTGTGTAACTCTGCCTCTGACGGGCTGATCTCAAAGTCAGTTGCGGGAAGGAGGGTTTGCATGCCAGGAGATGACACTTGCAAATCATTCACGGCTGCAATAACAGGAACAACACACGCTGAATCTGTAGGGGGTGTGGCTGTAAAGGAGACACGATCTGCCGACGATGACAAGTGCTGGGGCGAGATCGGTCTTAGCATGTTATCCCCCTTCGGTATCAGCATTAGGAGCGAAACTCCTGAGGTTTCCGTTAGAGAGGAGCGAGTGGGAGTGATGGGAGTGTCTGCCAAGGAGACGTCGAGCAACAACCCACGTGATGCACTAGGGGAGATGGTGGGGGAGGTGAAGGATGGTGTGACTGTGAAGGGTGATGTGGTCTGGTTGCTAACAACCCTGTTATCCCTCGCCTCAGTGGATGTGAAATCACACACTGCAGTGGAGAATGAGGACTGGTGCGGATATGGGGGGTGCTGTGGCTCGCAGCTAGAACACAGGGGTAGGTGACTGAATGTTGGCGGGGGCACATCATCTTCGTTAAAGTTCCCGTTCTGTAGTGACCTGACCAGGGCACACAGCTGGTGGAATTCCGTCTTCACCCACTCTTCAGCTCGTATTCCCTGGATCAGACAGGTTCCTCCCATGCTACGCTTCCGTTTGTAATACAGGGTCACAGTAATGTAGTTGACGCCCGCCCGTTTCACTTGTACGAATGTCTTGGCAAGTGTATTAGGAATTCCTGCTGCCCTTGTACGAACACTGAAGTCAGTGCGGTCGATAGTGTTATTGTCAAAGTCCACATCCTTCCAAGTCACTTCAAACCCACTGTTAGTGGACTCTAGAAGGTGAACATAGCGAACCGACAAGGCCTTTCTCCAGCGTTTCAGAACATGGATATTTGTGTCATTGAACACTTTCTGTTTTTCATCGAGAGTGTCTTTCACAATGGGATCTTTGGGATTAGGTGATTGGGAGGGGCTTTGGGACTGGAGGGTAGGCTGACACGACTGGACCGGGGAGAAACATGCCATGGTGAAGACCATATCGCTATGGAAAAAAAAAAAAAAAAAAAAAAAAAAAAAAAAAAAAAAAAAGAGGCGGGGTGGGGGTGGGTGGGGGGGGGGGGGGGGGGGGGAGTTGATTTTGAGAACGGGGTCAGAATAGTGGATGGATGGAGGGATAGGTAAGGTGTAGACGAGTTAGATGGGGGCAAGAAGGTGGAGGTACTTTCATTTTAGCATGCTCAGTATTGCTTAGGTGAAATAGAGTAGTAATTCCATCTCATCAGTTCTTTACAGTACCCATGCGCCGCCAGGCAACCTCAATATCAAGGACGACAATTAAGAACTGGGAGAGAACTCGTTGAAAATTATAGTACCTTTGCGCTGCCAGGGAACCTCAATTATCAAGGGCGACAATCGACAATAGGGAGAGAACTCGTTGTTGCACCAACGAGACGACTCCTAGAGACCATGTTTTAGATCCAATTGAAGCATATCACTATGTAGAGCAACAGTAAATGACACAGGTTAGAACCAAAAGTAAAATATACGGCTATCACACAAATCACAGCTAGTGAGAAGAGCGGCACTGGAAATCCGTTCGAAATGATAGAAACGTATGCACAGTTCGAACACGAACTCACACTAGAGCAATTAGAGTCTGGAATGAATTAGATTTGGTGTGTGGATTGCGCGGTCCAGGAGTAAACGGTAAAAATTGCAACTGACCGTTACTGGACAGGGTCACCAATGATGCACAGTTTATGCACGGTATTTACATGACGAAGTTGGCACCAACAGAAGTACACATTTCGAATCACAGCCACAATAAATGAAATATTATCTCGCAGCTAATACAGAGTGGAGGGCTGCTGGATCCCTGGTGGCGCAGAGAGAGAGAGAGAGAGAGAGAGCAAAAGAGAGAGAATTACGTCATATTTAGAGAATTGTGTCAATGTCTGATTGGTGATGGAGCTGCCTCTTTTACGTCACCGCCACTGTCTGACTTTCTCCAGAAGTCAAGGATTTTTACTGTTTTATTTTTTTTCTGAAAAAAATTAACATTACTGACGAAAGCTGAAAGGGTACAAAGATGGCTAATGAACTCATCCAATATGACACATATTATGGACTCCAATGCGGTACAACAGACTTTCTATAAACGGTCCTTTAACCCTTTAATGAGACAACCAATCTTAATATTCTTGGAGGCTGTCCTAGGCACCCCTTGAACAAAGCACTTCCCCACGTTTTAAACTTGTACACACACAAACATCGGAGATTCTCGTGTTTACATAGATACACATGCGCGTTGTTTCCCACCAAAAGTACGTTCTGCGGCGAAGTTAGCGCAACTAGACATGACGGCATTTTTATCTGGTTACTTTCGATGTAAGATTTTCAGAAAACCTGCCTTTGTTGTCATGGGCATTCTTTTGAATTTGCTTTGCCGCGACCCATCCTAGAAAGTCTCTTCTATAAATAGAAGAGACTTAAAAACATGGGGCAGCAGCAACTATGACCTGCATTTGGTAATTGTACGGCAGCTCCTAGTTATGTAAAAGGACAAACGAGGACAAAAATGTGTATATGTGGCTGTAATTGTCAATCTTGTAGTGTTCAAAAGATGAGTGTTACGTGTATATATTAGCCGACTGAAAATAGACTGAAGATAACGTCAGACGTGATGCTCGAGAAACAGGAAGTGTTGGGTCCTTATAAGACAGCTGCTAGTTTGATAATACAGTGACAAAAAATAAATCAGTTGACAATGAAACATGTCTTTTATATCTTGTGTTGCAATCGTAGTATGCCCTTATTTCCTTCAAACCAGCCTAGATGAATCTAACGACACCTTGTACATCTCAGTGACACTTGCAAAAGTTAACAGGGGCCGCCTAGTTTATATTCACATTGTTTTCCTTCAAAATAACCAGCTCAAAGTCATTTTGGGTTTCACACTGTAAACAACAACCTATTTCCTAAGGCTGATGTGTGATAGGGGGCCATTTTGAAAATGACAGCCATATTTGTCTAATATCCAATAAGATGCGTGTTATATCAATACTAGTCTAGTTTCATTCCTTACAAATTTGGCTCACAACACTCATACACTTTCCTTTACTGTGCTCTCAAATATGAAATAATGAATAATTTCAAAAAAGAGACTGATGAAAAGGTGGACAAAATATAATTAATTTTCATGCAAAACAGATATACACTGTAATAAATTTGTACATGTACAAACGTGTACATTTTTTAAAAAACATCCTACTGGTTTTTGAAAGGAGCAATTACTTGGCTATCCAAATATATCTTTATTTTATTGCTTATGTTCACTTCAGCAGCCTGGTACCCTATATTATTTACCATCCCCAAACTCTAAAAAACATACGGTGTGTGGGCACCATCTTGAAAATGGCGACCATGCGTCACTGGTATTCATGTAAAGCAATCGCAGTCATATTCCGCCATTACCAAACTAATCAAAAGCGAAAACTAAATGTTCCTAATGTCCAGATGACACGATTCAGCTGCGGTTAAAAAGTAATGTGGTAAAATGCTCATTGAAGAGATGACAGCAAAAACGATTTTTTAAAAATGGTTCAAGGAAAAGGAAAAATCTCGATGACATCCTACTGGTTTTACCAATAGAGTATCGATGGTTAGCTGTGCCAAAACTTTGTTGCCCATTAGTTGAATTTGCCGGTTAGTAATAATAATAATAAAGGTAATTTATATAGCACCTAATCACCAAGGTGCTCTAGGCGCTTTACAATCGCAGTAATGAAACACAAAGCAAAATATAAAAACAAGCACATACAACAAAAATACATTGATTTACAAGGAGCAGAAATCTCACACACACACACATGATGAGTCGGCAGACAAAATGGTCTTTAAGTATATGCAACAGAGAAAAGGTATGTTTTAAGCTTGAATTTGAAAATGGAAAGAGATGATGAGTGATGCACATCAGCTGGGAAAGCGTTCCATGTAATGGGACCAAAATACGAAAATGCTCGATGACCTTGAGTGACCTTATTACGTCTAGGGATACGGAAAACACGAGTGTCTGAAGCAGAGCGTAGTGAGTGGGACAGTGTACACAGCTGGACAAGATCGGATAAGTAAGGAGGGGCAGAACCAGCGATGATGCTGAAACAAATAACACAGACTTAATACTGAATTCTGTATGAAACTGGCAGCCAGTGCAAATCAGCTAGTAGAGGCATAATGTGTTCACGTTTCGGTACAAGAAAAATCAGACGTGCAGCACAGTTCATGACAAGAAGATTTTGTGGAACACTGGACAAAAGAGAATTGCAATAGTCTATTCGGGACAGAACAAGGGAGGTAACAAGTGTTTCGGTAACTTCAACAGTCAGCAGATGTCGAACAGTGCTGATCCTTCTCAGTTCAATGAAGGCAAGCTGGCAAACTTTCTTCACTTGTTCCTTCATTGTCAGCCTGTTGTCAAAAATGACACCCAAGTTACGGGCCGAGCTAGAAAAGGAGATGGCGCTCTCGCCCACCATCACTGACTCAGAAAGACCAGCACTGCACGTAGAGGAGCACCTCATTCGGAGGGACTCAGTTTTGTCACTGTTCAGCTGGAGCTTGTTCTGAGTGGTCCACTTCTGAACTTCACAAATACAAGCCTCCACAGACTGCACCATCCGATCAACATGTTCACGAAGGGACTGTTTGTACAATTCTGTATTATAAATGATAAGAAACAAAGTGACGCTCAATGACATGCGACAGGGGCTGTGTATACAAAGTAAACAGAACAGGTCCAAAGACCGACCCCTGTGGAACGCCACAAAGCAGCTCAACAGGGTGGGACTCAAATCCTGCCACTGAAACCATCTGCAAGCGACCAACAAAGTAGGATTGGAAAAATTTCAGTGCAGTGCTTTGAATGCCAAACACATCATGAAGGCGGGCAAGTAGAATGTCATGGTCAATCGTATCAAACGCTGTGCTCAGATCGAGCAGAGTGAGAACAGAGATTAGATCTTCATCACTTGCAACAAGTAGATCATTCACAACACGCAGCAATGCTGTCTCCGTGCTATGACCAGACCTATATGCTGACTGGAACACATGCTACAGACCATTATTCTTGATATGGTCTACCAGCTGTGTGAGCACTATCTTTTCCAGAAGCTTTGAAAGAAAAGGTAGGTTGGAATCAGGTCTGTAGTTTTTCAAACTGTTGGGGTCAAGTAAAGGTTTCTTCAAGAGTGGCTTAATTGCAGTTTTGAAACAGGTAGGTACAGTGCCGTGCAAGAGGGACTCATTTACAATAGCTGTAACAACTGGTACA
The DNA here is from genome assembly GCA_036245525.1 of Semisulcospira habei. Lineage (NCBI taxonomy): Eukaryota > Metazoa > Mollusca > Gastropoda > Semisulcospiridae > Semisulcospira > Semisulcospira habei. The sequence goes on along the minus strand of BTPG01000006.1, from coordinate 102,514,107 downwards.
ATTGCATCTTTGTAAAGAATATTCAAAAAGAAGGGGTGAAGGCACAGGGTCTAGCTCACAGGTCTTGAGAAACATCTTACTCATGGTGTCTAGCACTACCTTTTCAGTCACTGGACTGAAGCATGCAAGAGGAGTGCCAGCAAAACAGATTCAAATGAGCAAGATGTCTAAACATCATCACATTTGTCAATGTTGTCACGTATTGTTCTAACTTTGGAACTGAAAAAGAGAGAGAACAGTTCTGGGAGATCGCGAATTGGGTGTGTGCTGGGCAGTTGAACAGATTTGGTCTTACCCAAGAGTCCATTAGTCACACGGAAAAGTTCTTTGCAAGTACTTGCTGCAGCAACTTTTGCGCAGATGAAAGCAGTCTTGGCATTCGTGGTCAAGCGAGTGATCAAGGGGTGAAGGCACAGGGTCTAGCTCACAGGTCTTGAGAGACATCTTACTCATGGTGTCTAGCACTACCTTTTCAGTCACTGGACTGAAGCATGCAAGAGGAGTGCCAGCAAAACAGATTCAAATGAGCAAGATGTCTGAACATCATCACATTTGTCAATGTTGTCACATATTGTTCTGACTTTGGAACTGAAAAAGCGGGAGAACAGTTCTGGGAGATCGCGGATTGGGTGTGTGCTGGGCAGTTGAACAGATCTGGTCTTACCCAAGAGTCCATTAGTCACACAGAAAAGTTCTTTGCAAGTACTTGCTGCAGCAACTTTTGCGCAGATGAAAGCAGTCTTGGCATTGGTGGTCAAGCGAGTGATCTTATACTTCAAACCATTCAGAACCAGTTTATGAACAGTCAGCCCAGACTTGAGCCAACACCTCTCTGCCTTACGCCTTTCGTGCTTCAAGGCGCGCAGTTCAGCGGCCACAGATGGGTACTAGGGCGTGGAGTGATGCTGCGACACCCGACGGCGAGTGGCGGGAGCATGCTGGTCTAGGACAGCCCTCAGACCAGCGTTAAGTTGTTCGGCCAAGACGTGGGGACGGATGCCGACAAAGTCTGCAACATCAGCTATGAACTTGTCATGGTCGATCCCCTTGTGGTTCCTCAAAGTCTTGGTAACAGGCTGCAGCTGAGGTTTGGTTATATCCAAAAGGCACAGAACTGGAAAATGGTCAGAAGACATGGTGTGGCTCACAGAGGCGGACCTAAAGATGGAGTCCTCCTCTCTATACATGACCCAGTCGAGTGTATGCCCTTTGGTATGAGTAGGCCGAGACAGTACTGCTTACAGCATTGTAACATTTTTATGAGTGTGTTGCTAGCTTCCCTCACATACCATTTTTGATCAACGTCTACACTGAAACACAACCAGTCACAAACTAGATAATCTAAGACTATTAGCCTATTAGCTGTGACCTTGACGCCACCTCAAGGTCACTGACATGGATGTGTATATTAGTTTAGATCCGTGACAAAATTATGGCTTTTGGTCACATCGAGACATTGCTAGAACACATGAACGGCTTCAGCTGCAAGTGTGTTCTAGTGATGTCAAGATGTGACCAAAAGCCATAATTTTGTCGCAGATCTATACGAATTTGTCTCGATTCACTACCACATAAGAGTCATATCAAAAACAAAAGCAACACTTACTTTCGACTGTCAGACATGTCTTGGTGCCGAACATAGAACCACGCTTCCTAGTCCTAACCACTGAAGCACTTCAAAAATACACCCCATCCATTAAACTCTTCATTCACGTTTGTGCATTTTCCTCCCTCTTGTGGCAAACATCTTTCATACAATTTTAGGCTTTACTTGTACAGTTTGGTGTGGAACTATGACGCAACACAGAACACAGTGAGTTTCAACCTATGACATCATCCTTCCTTCCTCCATATGAACAAAAGGCTACACTTTAACGCTGTATGAACGCAATCGCAAGTGTACAATTCTGAGGAAAAACTAGCCAAGCAGAAAAAAACACTAACTGATGCTTCTTTTAAAGTTGAAAGCTTATTGAATAACATTTCTTTCATGAAGACTCTCAGGGATAATCCAGAAAAATAATAGCAGTTCTCCAAACCATTGTAATCAACAAACTATCAACACGCACAAAAACATGAGTGCACGGTACCATAAGTCTATTACTATTAGTAATAGACTTATGACCGTACTTATAGAAATGTAATCTTTCTTTTATGAAGACACAGGATAAAGTCCATATCCATGGCTCTGAACACTCGGATATACTATTAGGACCTTTCCCTTACTTTTCGAGTTGAATGGTTTTGGAGAACGTCTACTGAACTGCTTATCTGGACTGTCATTGAGGGTCTTCATTAAGGAGGCAAACCTACCTAGAAGTGGGTACCAAAATTGTGATTTTTGCCGTTGGCTGTCAGAATTTTGATGTTGAAATTTTGCAATAATGCAGTTTAGATGTTGTAGTGCTTTGGAAAATATGGGGTTTTGACCTCATTCCAATATTTTTGGTTGAAAAATAAAAAAAATGCGCAAAAGAGTCGCAATTGATATCCGAAAAAATGCCTTTGTTTTGTACCTCTATCACTTACATTTATGAGCAAATTATTTTTATTTTTTTGTGTGGGCTCTAAGCAATACATTATCTGGATTTTGTCATATAATTGATTGTACATTGCTTAACGTCCCGACAGCAACAAGGCTTTCTCAGGACGTGCCTGCACTGCTTGTGAAAAAAAACAACCAACTAAACAGAACATTGAATGTATGTCGCCAGCCGGTCAAACACATTAAATAAACCTAACACATGATTGATTGATGATGTACATTGCTAACTCCGACAGCACAGGCTTCTCAAGACGTGCTGCACGCTTGTGAAAAAAAAAAACTAACAGAAATTGAATGGATGTCGCCAGCCGGTCAATACGTAAATAAACCTCAACATGGGGCCTAATAAGGCAAGACCATTTAGCAACACACATCCAATATCAAGAGCTACAGGCAGTGCAGACAGTAGGGAAAGTTTTAAAAAGGCAAATACAGGTGAATGGACAAAGGGTAGACAGAAACACATGCCCCAGAATAGAGAGAAAAACCCACCCTGTGGGGCTGACCAGGGTGACCCTGAGAACTAAAAAATACCTAACCCACCCAAGTCCCCCAGGGCAGACCCGGGGGGTCCTAACACATGGGGCCTAAATAAAGCTAAGACCATTTAGCAACACACATCCAATATCAAGAGCTACAGGCAGTGCAGACAGTAGGGAGAGTTTAAAAAAGGCAAATACAGGTGAATGGACCTCGGGTAGACAGAAACACATGCCCCAGAATAGAGAGAAAACCCCACCCTGTGGGGCTGACCAGGGTGACCCTGGGAACTAAAAAATATTTTGAACTGTAATAATTTTTTATTTATAACCATCCAAAAATGCTTCTAAAAAAGTGTGAAAACACATTGGGATGAAAAATTCTAAATCCCTTTCTATATCAAATGACAATAAAATGCTGTGAAAAAATCCAGATGAGTATGTTTTTAAACAGTGTGTAAAATTTCAAGTAGACACCTGATAGATTTTAAGATATCAACCCAAAACCATTTTTGACCATTTGGTAGGGTAGGTTTGCCTCCTTAAAAGGAAGGACGATACGTCATTAATTACGCTGATATGTCATTGAAAAGGTTTAAAATTTTAATTACGCAACAGTTTTTGTTTGTTTGGTATTTTTTGGGTTGCTTTTTTAATTGTGTGTGTGTCTCGGAATCGTCTGCTCGCTTTTGCGTCGATACGCGACTGTGTTTCGTGTGTTGGAATGTTCCATTCAAAGTGACAGGGAGGTTGGGCTATACCATGAAGATTATATGTCTGCATTGAATGACTTAGGAGTTAGACATGTGCGTATTCCTCAAGAACGAATAACCTAGCGACTGCCTGCGCCGCTCTGTTCATGACCTATGGAGACAGTATATGCTTTTAAAAATGTATCGCATGTATGTATGAAGCGAATCGCTTCATGATGTCTGCAGAACGCTAAGCAGATGACAACGTTAGCACGTGCGGAGAGCTATTATTAGAAAAATAGGCCCCGATATCAGTGCGCTGTTGAAAGATGAAGGCCTTCATATTAGTATGGAGAAAATATGACATGGTGTTTTGTTACCACACAGTCTTCCTTCTTTGCGCTCATGTGATGTCATGTGTGAATCGAGACAAAAGCAGTTATTGTATATAGTCACCAACACAGGAAACTAACAAAGTACACTGGAACACTCAAATTATGAAAGATCATGTTTATTTTGACAAATTTGCTGATCTGTGACCTTGGTCCGCACTTGGGGATCAAATCTATCAGTATGCAAAGAAAGCCCCTTTCATAAACAAAGAGTATGTTATGTTAAGCTTTATTTGGCCACAGAGCCTTTTAGAAATGCAGCCACAGACAAACTATAACTGCTTTTGCTATAATTGCTTGACCTTTGTGACCTAGAGCTGCCTTATGTCAACCAGATTGGAACACATAGAAACGTTTTTAAAGCTCAAAGTTGAATTAATATGTATGTCAGGAGATGCAAATATGGAGTCTCAAACTTTGACACACAATTTACCACATTGGCAAGCATTGGATGGCAACAAGTGACCTTCATCATTTTAACAGGTTGCCTTGGAAGAAGAATGTCGTGTTTCACTGTAAAGCATCCACGTTAGGCTTCCAAATAAGTATTAAAATCTTGAGGAAAGCTTATTTTTCATTATACCTTGACTTACAGATAAGTCACACAAACACTCATGTGCCTAGATCTCTTCTTATATACTTTATTAGGGCCAAATTTGAAGTTTGAGGGTTAAGTAGTCTAGGAGAGCTTGGCTTCTGAAAATTAATACCCAACAATCCAGCTAAAAAGACGGTCTATTTTAAATATTTGGCATTTTTTTTAACAACCTGCCACAGGACGTGCGTTTGTAGTACAAGCCCAGAAAAAATTAGGCACAATTTACACAGTGGTCGGTGTGTGTGTACCTAGTTTGGATTCTGTGCAGCTTATAGACCGAGTCATACAGGAGCCTAAAGTTGCCAGTTCCCCAAATTCATGATTTTGGATCAAAACATGGACATTTTAAAGGGCACGTTTTATGCTACATCTCGAGAACGTTTATCAGATCACCATAATTCTTTTAGTGTTTGCTTTATTCACCATCAGCTACGTCACTGTGCAAGTCTTGTACCATGTAAATTGATACAAAATTTTGTTTGCCGGTACCTATCCATGTGCTTCTGGCATCAGCAATGTTGCAATGAACTACTGAATGGGCTTGGACTAAAGAACTAAAGAATGTTCAACGAAACTATCTACTGATATTGCTGTTGAGGGACAACAGTTGGCATAACATGATGGACTACTTTTGGGTACTCAAAATCTGCCACTTTGATACGTCTGCTGTCAAATTCATATCTAAGTGGATGTGTTTTGTCATCAAGAATGTCAGCCAGTTTGTTCATAATCCATCTGTTGTAATAAGACCTATCTTTTTTCTTATGCGTATAGTTAGATGCACTTTCAATGTGTTAGCAATCATTGGCAGTAACTGTTTCTGGCACCGTTTCTGCACTGCTTTCTTCATCACTGTCACTGCTATTTTCGCTTTTGTGAGGCGAAAAAGACTCATCAGAAGCCCTATCGGCAGGATCGTCAAGAAGATCCAGCATCCTAAGAATCTCATCTCTTGACATAGGTCGCCTTCAATTCATTTTTTTCATCTAAATTTGCCGCAAACCTTTGCCGATTCATCTAAATTTGCTGGAAACCTTTGCCGATATGAACACGAACGGATGTGGCTGCAATTCTGTACCAAGGGAAACAACTCAATTGCCAGCAAGCTTCAAAACAGGGTAGCAAACATGAGTCTTCTACCTTGTATCACTAAAACGACTCGAGGCGCAGTCCGTCAGTGCGCAATGCTAGGCTGCCACGACTCAAGGCGCGGCCCGGGCTGAATGAGTTAAGACGATCTTGATCTCTTTTACATAAATTTTACCCCAGGACGTCATTCCAAAAGTTAGAATACCAACAATATTGGAGCAGCAAAACATCTGTAACAGCTGAGTGCTTACATTAAATAATCTGAGTTTTCTGATGGGTATGCGCTTTTTGCACAATAGCCTCTGTGTTTTGTTTGCAGCTGAGCGCACTGTCAAAAAGAACACCTAAATACTTGTAGGACTCTACACGCTCAATGTATGTTCCCTTGATGACAACAGGATGAGGATGATGTGTTTTTTTTTCTGAAATCTATGACCATCTCTCTTGTTTTGCCAACATAATTCAAGACTGAATCTGAATATTATAGTTTCTTTCAGGAAACAGGAATTGGGAGCTGGCAAACCTTGGCATCCTACAAATGCAGTTTTGCTTCTAGACTTTCATAAAAGGGGGCCCAAAGCCCAGAGAATGAGAATATGAGAGCCCCAGCCTACCCCTCCCCCAAACAATATATTTATTCTAATTAACACGGTAATTAAGCAAGCCCACGTCAACAAAGACACCCAATACCTTTATTACCTAGCCATTTTAGTTCCACTCCAGAAATCATTCAAGCTATGTTTGGGGGAGGGGTAGGCTGGGGCTCTCATATTCTCATTCTCAGAATAATTAATTCTAGAATGAGAATATAAGATTTGAAAACCAATCAAATCGATAAATGCCACATCGATCAACTAATTATTGTAATCAACTAGCCATTTAGACAAACCCATCGCCACCCAATACACCCAATAACTTTATTACCTAGCCATTTTAGTTCCACTCCAGAAATCATTCAAAGCAACGATTTTTGATCAGCTACCAACCTGCGATTATCATAAGCCAGACCCCCCACCTAACCTAAATTATTAATGCTGTCATTGACTTCTTTAAACAAAATTATTATATTACGTTTTAAAATGAACCAAGACGAATTACTTCTTCTAAGCGATATCTGTGCTGTAGAGAACAAAGACTTAGACTCTAAAAAACAAAGGCTTATCTCTGTAGTTGTGTCAGGCAAATCAAAAGCTTTTCTCGGTAAACAATACATGACAGAAGACATAGAATCCCTTACTGCTGATGAGCTAATTAAACTACATTCTAAATATGAAAATCACATTGCTTCACTAATGACACGTGATTTAAGCCGGTCTCTTGTCTGTCTATATACAAAAGCTATAAGTCACTTCCTACCTGTTGATAGTGAAAACCTTTCACACGACCTTGAAAGTAACCCCATAGTTTCAAGTTCAATAGGTAAATTAGCATGCCTTATGTTTTACAAGTTTGGGAATTACCTTGCGCCTGCTGTAACCTTACTTGTTACTAGTAGTCATATTGATTTTTCTAAAATAAATTTTAAATTAGAAGAAAATGGACGAGACGACTCCACAACAGAGCCATGTCTTGACACAGGTTCAAACAGTGACTAAGACTAAAAGCCCAGGTAGAATAGAGGCTGGAAAAAGATTAGCTGAATATAACAGACAAAAGAAATTACAGCTTCAAGCATTAACAGAAAAGACTGACACACCATCAACAGCACCAGCGTCACTACCGTCACACCCCCCACAAAGTGAGAGACAAACAACTAAACCTGAAACTACAAAATATATAGTTGCTGGATTTGTTGTCGGATTTGGTTACGTAGGTTACCAATTATATAAAAAATACAAACCAAACACTCAAACAGTGTCCAAAAAATCAAACACTCCAAAAACAAAAGAAGAAGTCTCCACATTACCAGCAGTTCCAAAACCTTTGGACCCATTTTACATGCAGTAAATAAATTTATTATTTTAATTTTTATGGTATAAGAAAATGAGCGACACAAAGAACTTAATGAACCTTGTCTATCACTCTGCTGTAATAAGTGGACTAGCAGTAGCTTATTCTATGCTGGGAAAAAGTCTTCTCAAAATGAAATCAGCAGACCTTAGTAAATTAGACTTCGAAGACAGTGCTAAACTAGTAGTTGTTATAACAGCATCGATTGCAACAAAAGATTTTCTAGTCAAGCAAGGAATTATTCCAGAAAATATTTCTATGTAAATAAAAATATGGCAACTATAGCTGTCATGATTGGTGGTGCAGTTATTAACGCATTAGCTTTTAGTGGATCAAACTATTTCTTTTCAAAAGTTAGTAAAGAAGAATCAGCAGAAGAAATGAAGCGACACAATGAGGCATCTGAAAAACTAGCTCAAGCTCAACAAGATTATGAAAAGCAAAGAATTGAGAAACTTGATTTTATTAATGAAAAACTAAAACTTGAGGGTCACGCACAGCATACATTTTCAAATGTCGATGACGCTATCAAAGAATACTATCTTGTAACTGGTGAAGACATGTCTATTCCACAACCAAAACTTAGTGACTACTACCAACCAAGCCCAGAACAAAGAAATGGAGAAATAATATTTGTTTTAGTAGGAATGACATTAGTATATTTTACAGGAGTTTATATTGCTAAAAAAAATGGCAGACGCTAAACTATCAAAAATATATTACTCCCCAATTGGCTACTGGAAAGGGAATACTGCAGTAGAAAAATTACATGCTGCTGTGGGTGGAGATGTCAACCAAATAAAACAGTGGCTCAAAAAACAGGCAATTTGGCAAATATATCTTCCTGCTCCAAGAAAAATAACAAGGCCTCATTTTGAAAACACTATCCCTAATGACACACACCAAATGGACCTCCTGTTTCTTCCGCATGACACAATAAAAAAGAAACGATACAAGTATGCATTAACTGTTGTTGACATAGCTTCAAGGTATAAGGATGCAGAACCCATAACTGACAAGAATGCTGTAACAGTGGCCACTGCATTATCAAAAATATATAGTCGAGGTCCTTTAAAATACCCTAGGCTTGTGCAGGTTGATGATGGGAGTGAATTTAAAGGCGCTGTTAATCAGTTATTTGCAAAGCATGGAGTGCTAGTGCGGCGAGGCATACCAGGCTTGCATAGATCACAGGCTATTGTAGAAAACTTTAACAAGCAATTATCGGAGAGACTTTTTAGCTATCAGTATTCTAAGGAACTCATGCATGACACACGTAACACTGAGTGGGTTAAAAGATTACCGTCTGTAATAAAAGCAATGAATAATGAGGGTCACCCTAAACCTGTTGATTCTATTAAATTGAAAACAATATCGTCAGAAATAAAAGCAATAACACCTCCAGACACTAGCTTGTTTACAAAACAGGTGAGATATTTGTATCAACCAGGTGAAGCTGAAAATGACGTTAGACGTAGGGCAACTGATCCAATTTGGTCTACATCTGTTCATAATATAAAAAAAATAGTTCCTTCAGCTAATGCAACAATATATTATCTGTATGAGCCTGCACCAAAGAGGGCATTTGTCAGAGAAGAATTACAGATTATTCCCACAGATACTGTTACCCACTTTTAACAATTTCAATTCATCAATTAGTTTATCAAGCAGATTATCAGCTATTTCTTCAGATAACTTGAGCCTGTAATGACCTGGTGCATAAGCTTTTTCCTTAGTGTGAAACACTCTTTTTGTGTCTCCAACTGCTAGAGACTTTTTATGTGTTTGGATCATTTCAAGATTATGTTTGTTTGATCTTAGTGTCTTGTTTGGATAATCAGGCATTAATGCACCATCTAACACTTGCTTGTAATGTTCATGACGTATGTCTTTATTTTTTATTGCTGTTTTTTTTATTCCTTTGGCTTTTGACTGACTTCCCTTCTGGTGCAGTATAGAATACATTTTTGATCTCAGTCCAACATACTCAACTATAGGCACACCATTCAGTTCATCTTTAAACTTACCAGGCACTTTCTTGTTTTGTGTGCTAAACAGTGGATGGTCTTTAGGGTAGTCAGACGTGTCATACATGTGTAGTTCTGTTTTCATGTCTTCATAAAAGTCTTCAGTACATACGTCTATGATCATAGAGTCAGTGTCAGTGTATAGCAGACGACAGTCAGGATATTTTGGTTTAAAGTAATCATAATAAAATTCAAGCATTAACAGTTTTGATAACTCAAGAATTGCCATACCAATAAATACTGGCTTGTCCAGTTTAACAATCTTTTTTTTGAGTGACACTGCATACAATGATGAATGAAATTCTTTATACCCTGTGTACTGAGGCTTACCTGTAAGTTTAATTACACCTGATTCAGTTGTGACCAGTCTCACATCTTTTCTGTGATGAGGATTTTCCATAGTCTTGCCAAAACAGGCATTGTTCATAAGCTTAAAGAAGTCTTTGTCAAATGCAGTGTTACCTTCTCTTGCACGCAATGTTGTGTTTTTCATTATGTAATCTTTCATAAAAGCACTTTGATCAAATTGAATTCCTCTATGAACTTTCTTTAGTACTAAACCATGTCTGATGTAAAACTGTAACAATCGATAGTGACAAACGTAATTGAATTTGTCATTTAAATTTGGTACAAGTTTGGTGTCTTCTTTTTTCCCCGTTAAACTCAGTTTCTCAACTGCTAATGGATAATCATTATGGTAATCATGTAAATGGTGTGGATACTCCAAGTCTACTTCAAAGATCCAACCCTTTTCATCATTTTGACCTCGATCCATAATATATTTTGTTAATTTTTTTATGCCATACTGTGACAAATTATACAAACAAAAGTTTTTTAATGGCAACAATTCACACATTGCAAATCCATACAAATTATTAGCATCCAAGTATGTAATAAATGACATTGGCTTTGACGGGTCAAAGTCGTCAAGATATTTGTTGTTGGCCTTGCCATAATTGTTTGCTGCTAGACTAATACCTCCCCTCAATCCACGTTCCACCATTTCACCCATCGTACGATCAGACAACAGGTCTATAAATATCTTACTGGATTTCAAAAATGCATCCCATGTCATGCCAGGACTAGTTATGTAACAAGCAGGGTCAAGCTTGTAGTGTAACAAACCCTTTTCACGGTAACTTTCAAATACGTCTGCTAGCAAACAGACATCAGCCTTTAAGTATTGGTCATGATAGTCACCAATAGTTTTACACCCTAGTTTTTCCCATGCATTAAGTGCGTGTTGGTATTCAGAGTCAGAAATACCTTTACCAATTAGTGTAGAATAAAATTTCTCTTTTGGTGGTAGTCTTGTTTCTTCAAACTCAACCCAGTGATCAATGTACTCATATGGATAAACACCTTTTTTAATCAAGTCCGGCTCAAAATATTTACTTGTTATTGGATACTCACTCAGTCCTTCTGCCAGACTAGCCAACCCTAAAGACAAATGTTGCATGGAGTCATAAAATGCTAATTTATCTAACCTAAAAGTCAAGTATTTTTCAGTTGTCTGGGCAATACAACTAATTTTTTTGTAAGACTCGTCTACAGCCTGCATGATAATGTGTGAATCATATCCCTTCAGATTGTGAAAAAAGATTGGTAACTTATATGTCTTAGGATTTATTTTTAATAACAAGTTACATTTGTTATGAGCGGCACCTCTGTAACGACCAGTTATGTGATCATGATCGCAAACTTTATCACCATCAAGGACGTCTTCACAAATCCAACACATCACTGCTGCATCAAAATTCTGTTTGTCTTCTTCTGTCATCACCAAAGGCATCTGACAGTTTTCAAAATACCTTACTACCTGAATATACAGATGTCTCATTTCTGTTAAAAACTCAGCTGCTGCATTTTCACCCCTGTAGATAACAGGTTCTGAATGAAGACCGTCTGACCTAACAATAATGTATCCAAAAGAACACACCACTTGGTCACTCAATTTTATAGTCTTTGGTAATGACTCTGGAACAGGACCTTCATAAGGAACAACGAGTGATTCAAAATCAGCATATACTACAAACGGCAGCTTTTGCTGATTCCCATAGTTCTTAAAATACACTTGACTGCCAGGATCTGGATACTTAAGTACAGTTTGTATGTCATCAGCTGATCTGCAGTGTAAAACATGTTTGTCTGCTAATTTTATGGAGGAAAATCTTTGTAAACATTTTTTACAAACTTCCTGTTTGCCATTGTGTTTTGTTGTATGATCATGAATTAGACGTGACATATTTCTGATAATTGTGTAGTGGAAGTTATTGTTATCACCAATTAGCAACATGTCAACATGTTTATCTTCTGACTGACCATAGGTTGGGGCAATTGGGGACACTCTAATTGGCTGTAACTTATTTTCAGACTCATTATCCCACACATACACATTTACAGATATACCAGGATTTAGTTTTTCAAACAAGTCTATGTCCTCTATTTTAACAGGGAACTCAATGCCACTGAAGTTGAGTTCATTTACAAATTTGATATAGTTAGATACACGATCAGGTTTTGCTTTTACAAAATGAAGTTTAGCAAGCACACACCACATGAAACAATAGTTGTCATTGTTTTGAATATTGACTACAGCCTTTTTGTTTGCAACCTCTATTGGTAGTGGTATCCATGATTTACCTAGTATAGGATGATATCTTGACTGCTTCAGTTGTAGTTCATGTACAAGGCCTTCATGCCAGCCAGACCCTTGCATTTCTGCTCTGTCAATTGCTTCATGGAAGTCAGGCAACAATCTTTCTCTAAACACTTTTTCTAGTTCTCTTCTCGAATTAACTGTGTGCTGCCTTGTCGAGATATACGTTACAATAACTTCACCAACATCTCTGGCAAATTCTATTTTTGCAACAATCTGAATCTTTACACTATCAGAAAGAAGGTTATTTTGTATGACTAAAAAAGATCTTTCTATTGATTCATAGACATTGTAAATATTATATATAGGTAAGTCAGTTGTGTGAAACACGTTTCTTAATCTTTGATGGTTGTCCATCTTTTTTATTTGTCCGACAAAAAAATAAATAGAAAATTATATAGTGTAAAATGGCACTTTATTGACAAAAACCTATATAATAGACAAAATTAATTACCAACAAATAAGCCACTTTCCTGGTATGTCTTCTGTTGTATCATGTTCAATCTTTTGCATGTGTAATATTGTTTTATTAACAGTAATAAATTTAACATTTTTATTTTCTTTTTTTATTTGATGGTGTATTTGTAAACACATAATCTTAAACCAGTCAGATTTAGCATCATAAACTAAAAAATCATTTGTCCTATTATTATAACATGGAAAAGTATTAGAATATCCAAGATAAAAACTATATGTCATGTACATCTTCATCGGTGATGGGAGTTCTGAAAAAGGGCGTCTAACTTGTGTTTTTAAGTCACTAATAAGCATAAAATCCCTGAAACTCGATGTAATATTCATGAATTTACCAATAGGCCAATTTTGATCCTCTTGTCCGTCCGTCATTTTTATAGACAAACCAAAAAGATAAATTAATTTACTAACCCATACCCTGTGGGCTGATCTGTCTTCAAAATGAGCTTTAGATGCTTAGTTGATTTCAGTTTATTTTTTACATCATCCCGTTCTTGCTTATTTGGAATGACATCGTTCTCTCTGAGACAGTCTTCAAAGCTGTCACGGTCCTTACAGTAAAACAAACAGATAAACTTTAACTGTTCTCGAAAATCTTTCAGTACAGCATTATATTTCTGAGTGAGAATCCAAACACTGATGTTTGCGTGTCTACCACTGAAGGCAAGTTCTGCTAAAGTATTTCTCTTTTTGACAATGTCTTTCTCTGCAGAGCAATCATCGACAATAAATAAAGTTGACTGTCCTTCAAATTGTTTGAAAAAATACAGCAGGTAGTCATTCAGTTTTTTCTCAGGGTCGACTAAATAGATATTACTGTCAGTCCAAATGAATAAACGGTTGTGATAAGCTTTGTTGTGTTTTATTGTTGGACAAAATATTACAATGTTTTCAAAGTGGTGTATGTATCTTGTTTGTAATAGGTTAAGAACAAATTCAGTTTTCCCACACCCTGTGGCACCACAAAACAATCCACAGTGTGGATCGAGTGTCATTAAGTTCATTTTAATACACAATATAATTTTAATATATGTGCCCACTCAGTCTGCTTTCTGCAATATTGAGTTGTGCGTCATAAATCAGGTACAAATATATGTTTATGGCTGCAGCAGTTTCAACCTTCTTTTGTATCTGAATTGTTATTCCATCACTACCATTCTCGACAGTTCGTCCTGACCCATGAAGGTAATCATCATCTGTACTACGAAGGTCTAGCCACAGTGCATATTTGTTTGTAAGGTATTGACCAATCCTAACGTCATACAGATGTAGATCTTTGCACGCAATGTTTGCTGGTTTATCTCTAATCCTTCCACCCGCAAAATACTTTGTGGTTTCGTCATAGTGTTGATAAGGTAACATTCCTGAAGCATACACTTGATTAGGACGGCCTTCGATTGTACAAGACAAATGTGTAATCTTAGGATTGTAGAATTTTTCTGAATCCCGTTTATATGGATCTGCTGGTTCAACAAACAACATAAGAATACCTTTCAGTGACCTGGCAGGTGTGTTTAAGTTTATGTTCCACATCGGGTCACTCTTGTCTTTGGGTATTAAACTATGTCTAATCACCCTGTCATAATAAATTGGAAGTCTTGACTGGTATTGATTTTGAATGAGTCTAGCTAGTTCAGTGTGTGTGACAATTTCATATTCCAAGGAAATGTTAGAGATCTTGTATGTTGCATCTGTGGCAGATGATTTTATAACTTTGGAGTAGTCATTGAAGGTTAGTTCAAAACTCAGACGGTCATTCAGTGCCCCTTGATAATAAGGCAAATGAGCTGTGAGGATTTCAAACTCAAGTGGAATGTAAAATCTGGTTCCATATGTTTCTGCTAATATAACGTCCTTTGGTACCCCAGTAGTTACCTTATCTGCTGCATTGATTCGAAGTTTACCAACATTATCTGGCTGTATGCCTTGATAAATACGATCCTCTCGTTCTTCTCTTGTGAGCCAAAGATCTTTGTAACAGTAGAACACATCTGCGTCGTCAAGACTAAACACTTCCTGTCCTTCAAGTTTTACTTTAATAGTTCTAACAATTGCTCTGCCAAGATTGTCAACTAGTGTTCTGTTTACATCTGCCTCTGATGATAGTTCAATATTAAATGCAAGGCGTGCAGTGCCAGGAACAATAACGTCACTGGGACCTAGGTTTGGAAACTTGACTGTAAGTGTTTGATTCTGGTCTATGGTACTAGGATTGTTTGTGATGACTATTGTTTGTCGAATGCCCTTAACACCCAGGGGCTCACGTAGTTTTCTGTATGGGTCTAACTTTGATCCGTAAGACTGTGTCATTTTTATTATGCACAATAAAAAATAATAAATTAATAAAACAATGGCAGCGGGAGGATTTAATCATGAAGATTTTAAAATGGATGACATAAATGTCTCTGATAATAGTGTAACAGATATGTCGAGTAATACTTCTTTTTTACAACAAGAACTTTTACAAAGTAAAGTTAACTCGTTTTATGATAGTGTTAATGAGCGTCCATATCAAATAGATCCTAATCAGTTTGAATATGAAAAAGGACATTTATATTTAAAAACTATTGACAAAGGAAAAATACAATTGACTAACAAAAAAGACCCTACTAAGTTTAGAGCTTTAGGTACAATCAAAAAAGAAGGTGGTGTTGGTGCCTTGCGTCAACTTGGTGTTGGTGATAAAAGGTTGCCACCTCGAGTTGTTAGTGCTCTTCATGATGCGCAAACAAGGTTGCCAACAGGACAAGAAATTGATGTGGCACCAGTAACAAGCCTACCAGAAATAGCAAACACAGTAATACAAGAAACATCATTTACAGAAGGACAAATAAATGAGGAATTAAAAACAATTGGTGACTCTCCTTTGACAAAGAGGGAGTTAGCTGCGTTGGATAAAACACTGCAGACAATAAGAGGTGAGCTTTTGAATAATGTAGCTAAACTGGGTGAACTTGATAATCATATTGAAAAAGAAAAAGAGAAACTGGCTACTGCAGACAATGGGAATTATGACATTGAAATAAAAGAAAGAATACAACACAGATTAAAAGATTTGTATACAGAAAGATCAGCGCGACTAGAAGTGATTGAAAATGGAAAAGAAAAACTGAAAACACAGGTCAACAGAATTAGAGAAACTATTCAGAAAATACTTAATGAGGATACAACTTTGACTGAGAGATTAAAAACACTTTTCAGAGAGCAGGGTATCACTATTGCAAGTTTAATTACTGCTCTTGGATTTATTATTAGTACTGTAGTGTTAGCTGTAACAGGTGGTGGTAGTAGTCCAGCACCTCCAGCTCCATCAGACCCAAAAGATTTACAGACGTGGGTAAAAAAACAGTTGTCTCACATATCAGACTTGCTTAAAAAATTAGCTGTAAAAGCAGCAGATGCTTTACCAGGTATTATAGGTAGTGTTGTCAGTTGGCTTATTAGTACTACAGCAAAGGTAGTAGGGTTTATGGCAGAGCATGGATGGATATTTTTGGTAACAGTAGGAGGGTTAATTATAGGATACTTAATGAAACAGGTAAAGAAGTAATATTCCTAATCCAGTAAGGCCTATTACCAATGCAGTTCTCTCTGACTCATGTGTGTTTTCTTGGCCTGTTACTGACTGTACTGGTGCTGGTTCAGGTGTCTGTGCCGATGCTTGGGCTGTTATTGACATTACTGGTTTTACTATCTGTTCAGGTGGTGGTGTTGATATTTGTGTTACTGGTGGTGTTACTGGTTGTATGTGAGAGGTTGTTGGACTCAAGTTTACAGATTGATTAAGTCCTAATTTCTGATTACTCCCTGCAACAACTATTTCATTATTATAATTTGTTATTACTCCAATTTGTAGTTGAAGATCAGAAGGCAACATGTATAACCCAATGCCTACTACAAAGTCAACTTTTGATCTGGCATATCTGAGAACGTTTTGGTAACGTTGTATGCTAGATGGAAGATCAACAACTGAGTTAATAGAATCTTCTAAATTTGCTAAAAACTGTTTTTGTGCTTCAAATTTACCACTTCCATTCAAAATGTTTGATTTTGTTAGTGATTGTGCTCCTAGTAAACACCAGACATATGTTCTGATAGACTCATTGACGCGCTCGACTCCTGCTTGAGTAAACCCGTCAGATTTATCTAAAATAAATGTGGTCCACGCATTAGTCTGCTTCTGCTCTATTGATCCTAACCAGACTTGTGATTTTGATGAGAATGAAGTGTAACCAGGGTAGTAATCTTGTGGGTATTGTCTGTGACTCATAGCATAATACAATGTTCCCATACCATTGTGATCATCAAGTTTTTGTGTAAAGTCATACTTTGTACTGATGTTAAATTCATTACAGATCCGTTCAAATGCTTTCAAATCCATGGGATTGTTAAACTGATTAAAACTGGATTCAGTTGGTAATGGTGTATGCAGTTCTGACAGTATTCTTCTAAGCTGGTAATAAACATGGAAATGATACACAGACTTAATCAGTTTGTTTGAGTGATTCAAATGGTCTGTAAATGAAACACCACAGCCTGTAGTAGAACACAGTATGGCAAAGTTAAGTTGGTTTTGAAACATCTGTAGTGGGCTTGAAGACCACTTTCTTGCAGTTGAGTCATCTGTTATTGGAGGGTTTAGGTAATGATCAAAAGGGTTGGGTACTTTGACTTTAAATAAATCTTGTTCAGACACAGCTATATCAAGCTGATTTAACTGAATTATTTTCTGTTCATAAGTAGGTGCAACATTATATTTGGCATTCACATTGAATTGAAATGCGTTTGTAGTGGTAATGGTTGGTGATTTAAATTCCATCCTTTTTTTTTTATGTGATAATAAAAATGTTTATAACCTTAACAAATATTGACACGAGCAAACCAGTGTGGCTAACTAATGGAATCGATAATCGAGATGGTAACAAGGCTGTAGCTATCCATGAAATGTTCTACACAGTAAAGTGGTTTAATGTAACGGATAATACAAGTTTTTATATAAGTTATGTTAATGCTGGTAATAGTGGCTTGGACACTAATACACACTTTATACCATCTGGGTATTATGACTTTTGTACTTTAGCTACATGGTTTCAAAATAATTTAAAAATTAAAGCAACTTTAAATCAGGCTAACTTGTTTGTTGAATTAGAAATTCCTACAGGCACTATACCTTTATTTTCAACTGAACTTGCATATTTACTTGGTTTAATAGACAGAAATACAATGCCTGTAAATTGGGTAATGGGTTTTACAGATAATGGTACTAGTGGATGGTATTATACACCAGATGTAACTAAAATAACTGGAACATATCCTGTTCATTTGTCAGTACACACATTTCTAAATGTTTATTTAAAAGAACTAAACACGACTGAAAATGTACACAATGGAAAACCATCAACTTTGTTGAGATGCTTACCAACTGGAACTGCACCCTATTGTGAAATTGTGGTTGTTAGATTTCCTAATTTACAGTTTAAGAAATTAGGTTCTAGTTTCTTTGAGTCACTGAGTATATCTGTAACTAATCAGAATGGTAAACCAGTTGTGATGCATGATTTTAGTGTTGTGTTAGAAATTAAATAATTTTATTTTTGTTTATAAAAAAATGAGTGGTCTTGGTCCAAAGCCTAGAATCATACCAGTTGCATGTCCAGTAACAGAGTTGAAAGATTTGGCAGACGTACAGGATTTTGAGAAGGAAGGGGAAATTGGAGAAATATATGGTTTTGAACTTGATTCCTATGGCATGTACAAGAGAAAAGTAATTGTTGACATAAAAGACGGTGAAAAACAGATTCCTAAACTTGGTCAGCTTCGTGATGTTACTGTACCTACTCCACCTGTAAATAATGCGCCTTACAACTTAATACATGTGGGAAATAAGTGGGTTGTTTCACCTGTACCGGCACCACCACCCACAATTGACTGGGACATAAAGATTGAATTTATTAGTCCTTATGTATACACTGATGATGAAGGCGCCTTAGTGTTTAGGAAGGTTGTTAATTCTGGGCCGCTTATTGTAAGCCTTGTTCCAAGTTTTTCCCTAGACAACAATAGCAGAGAAAAACTGAAAGTTGAAAATTATGAGAAACGAAGATATCTTCTTACAACTAGAAAGGGTAGATCAGATACTTCTGTTGTGTTTATGCCAGCAAGCTTAGTCGTGGCTAGAGAAGCGACAATAGTATTTGAAATTATCATGAAATCTGTTGCTACTGCTAAAGAGGCTCAAATTGCACAAGGAATTAAACTTACATGGAATGAAGCAGTAACAGAATCATCAAAGGTCTTTATTGCTATTACAAAAAATAATGATGTTATTAACGTTTCAAGCAGTCTTCCCGCTGTCAAGGTGGTGGTCGACAAAACAACTTTTGTTCGTCTAACTTACATAAACCTTGAACACATTGATCTTGTTGCATTTTATTATGCTAGTAAATTGTATACTTTTGAAGAGTTGCAAAATGTAATTGCTGATTAAAAAAATATTTGTCATAAAAAATGGTGAACTTGTATCCAAAAATACCACCTGAGCAGCTTGAGCCTATTGAGCGTGATAAAACATTAAAGGCAGATTCATTCCGTTTAATTAATATTACAGAAGCGTTGAAGTATTTGGAAGAAGAACAAGCAAAATACTCGAGGTGTAAACGCCGTTACAATACGGTTTTCAATTCTGTACACAACACATCAATGGCCATGGGGGTGGTTTCAGCCGGATTATCTGTAGGAGGTATAACTCTTTTTGCAACGGGGTTGGGAAGTGTTATAGGAATTGCTGTTGAAGGTATTGGTCTTGTCACAAGTCTAGCATGCTTTGGTATGGAAGCCATTAACAAAAGATTTTATATGAAGTTGCAGAAGCATGAAGCATTAAGTACGCTCGCAGCAGCTAAGCTGACGAGTATGAAACTTATTATTAGTAAGGCTTTGGAAAATAATGAAATTGATGACGAAGAATTTAAGCGAGTCCAGGATGATTTGGCTAACTATAAACAACAAAAATCTGAAATACAGAATAAGATGCGTAGTCAGGCTGTAAATGTTGAAGAGCTAAAGAAATCTTTTTTAGAGGAAGGAAAGAAAATAGGCGTAGAAGAAACTATGAAAAAAGTTTACGGACTGTTAGGCAAGTAAAGATCAGTTTTGGTAATCATTCATTAATTCTGAAATACTCTTCACAAAGAGATGTCATGCCTTTCACGTCTGCCCATCTAACACCATCTGCCCCACCACCAGACTACTATTGAGAAAAAAAAGTTTTCTTGTTGACCTTGTAACTTGAGAAATCTGTCTGAGTGTCTTATTGACTAGGGTCAAGAACTTACAAATTCTTATGTTTAGGTTCTTGTAAGAACTTGTTTTAAGTCACTTAAAAGAACTTATGACACTAACTTTAAAGTTGTAGGTATCTTTGAAGTTAGTTGGCAAGTAAAATCATGTTATTCTAGAAAGTCACATCAACAGTAACTTTCTAAGTTTACTTCCCACTCAGATTGCCCGGTAGTGTAATAGAATATTTTTTTTATTACACAATAAGGGTGTGTGCACATAGCACCCTGGAAAGAAAGGTCTATAGTGCAAAATCTGTCCATACCTCTGTGGACGTGAAAGGGGTATTTTAAAACACCCCTTTTGAATAGGCCTGATGGATAAGCCTATTGCCAGGGTGTGTTTTTCATGTGTTCTTGTCGCTGCAAACATAAAATGGGTTTTGTCTTTCAATTTCAAATGCATCACAGGTTGGTCTGCGCCTGTTAAATAACACTCACGATGTGCTGATGTGATGTGCTTGGAGTGGAAACAACAAAATTTTCTCCACACTTTGTCAGACGAAGAAACAGAAAACAAAATTATTTTTCTACTCACTTGGCGAGACCTATTTATTTAGGAATGACCTAGTGCTCTATATTTGGAGAAAAAACCTATATTCAAAGTTTGTTCCATATTTTGGTGAACGCTCCATATTTTAAATTTGTTCTAGTGCCCTAATAACCCACTTTTGAAGCATTGACACAGAACGAAATAATTTGACCTAATATGTTTGTGTGTGCTTGTGTGCGAGGTGGGTGGCTGGGTGGGGTAGGGGGTCTGGGTGACAGCATTGATATTTTTAACTAGCCTTTTTTTTTCCCAGATTATTTCCCTTTGTCCAGTGATGTACTTATTTTGCTTTTTTCCCTAACATAAAAAATAGGAAAAAAATAAGAAAAAAAAATTAAAATTAAAAAAACAAAATAAGAAAAAAAAGAAGAATAATTAAAAATTAACAAAGAAAAAAAAAATAGAAAAAAAAAAAACATTGACAAAAGGGCTGCTTAGTGGCCTGTCACCTGCTTCCACAGGAATCGATGTAACCCGGGTTATTCACGTGCTAATTCACCCCCTATGGAGGGGGCTATAACCCTGGGGGTTGCACGTTCACCTTTTCCTGTGAAAGCCTCCGCGGTGGAGAGTGTCAACTGGCTCCGAGAGCGTGAAACGAACCCAGCACAGACAGAATAGCTTGCGCTAACTATTCTATCCTAACCAGCGGAAGTATCCTCTCAGCCACTCAGCAGACCCAAACAAAGGTAGATTATTTTACGTATTTATGGTTTGGCTGAAATCTTATTAAATCAGGGCTCTCCATGATATGAATCAAAAAGAATCTTAAGAATTTAAGCCTATAAAGACATAGGCTCCTGAGAATCTAAGTCTCTTGCAAAAGACCTCTGGTGTTTCCGTCCTCAAAGGTAGTAAGCCTAACATGCTATTATAAGATGTCCTTGGCATTGGTGAATGTCCGCTTCTCTGTCATACCTGTGTTTAAGCGTGCTCAGTACAACTCTGCCATGTCTGTGTTTAAGTGTTATGCATAGATTCAGCAATCTTTACAGTTGACTAAAACTCTATGAAATCGGTGGCTAATGAGAATCTCACACTGCTCATAAGAATCTGTGATGGCGTGGGCTACTGAAAATTAAAGCCTCTTGTAAAATAAAACATGCTTTTTCATGTTCTCAGAGGAAGGAAGTCAGATTTAATGGGGTTCCTATACTTGTTCAGTAGCGCAGAACGACTATGTGCTTCAGCTATTGTACAAAGGGCACTGTGTGTGAGTGTGTCAGTGAAATAGGATAAGTTTGTAACCCAAATAACTGTCTGGGTGGTGTGTGTGTTTTCATGTAAACATGTTATCTGTGTGTTTGAGCGTGTGTGTGTGTGTGTGTGTGTGTGTGTTTAACTGCATTTTATTTTGTATTGAAAGGTGGTGTGTTGATAGAGACAATGGTGATTAATAACTGAAGTACCTTTGCTTAAAGAAGTCAATGACAGCATTAATTATTTAGGTGTGGTGGGGAATCTGGCTTAATAATCACGGGTAGCTGATAAAAAATGCTGCTACTCTGAGAACACAACCGCACTCCAACACAAAGTAATGGAAAGATCGAGAATGTTCGTCTTCACACCCTACAAACGTCTCAACGACGCAATACTTGATCACGAGACTAGGGTCACGAGTTGACACGTGGTGTTGTTATTGGCAACATTGACGTCACTTACTTTTGGGTGGGTGATGTGGAAATTATGCCTAACGGGAATTCCCACAATTGCGCAAGTAGTCATTTCCCGAAAACGGCTGATAGTAGTCAATGACAGCATTAATAATTTAGGTTAGGTGGGGGGTCTGGCTTATGATAATCGCGGGTTGGTAGCTGATCAAAAATCGTTGCTTTGAATGATTTCTGGAGTGGAACTAAAATGGCTAGGTAATAAAGTTATTGGGTGTATTGGGTGGCGATGGGTTTGTCTAAATGGCTAGTTGATTACAATAATTAGTTGATCGATGTGGCATTTATCGATTTGATTGGTTTTCAAATCTTATATTCTCATTCTAGAATTAATTATTCTGAGAATGAGAATATGAGAGCCCCAGCCTACCCCTCCCCCAAACATAGCTTGAATGATTTCTGGAGTGGAACTAAAATGGCTAGGTAATAAAGGTATTGGGTGTCTTTGTTGACGTGGGCTTGCTTAATTACCGTGTTAATTAGAATAAATATATTGTTTGGGGGAGGGGTAGGCTGGGGCTCTCATATTCTCATTCTCTAAGCCCCCCCCCCCCCCCCCCCCCCCCCCCCCGAACAGAAACAAGGAGGATTTCATCCCAATGTCTACCATATTGTTTTGAACTCGCATGCATATTTCTATTAGAAAGATTCAGGGTTGTTCTTGTTTTTTAAGCTTATCCTTCTGATTTATCGCTCTCCACCTTAACCCCCCCCCCCCCCCCCCCCCCCCGCCACAAGGCAATGGCACACACATACATGGCGCCAGTTATACATTCTGTGGGCTAGCGTAGCCACAGCCATTCTGAAGAACAAGATGGGATGACCCAAAGCCTCTTCTGTATGAGCTTGCATGTATTTTCCCACCTTTTCCACAATATGTTCGCAAACATCATAATACATCAATCTAAATCAAATTGTCAGAGAGGGAGAGCATCACATCAACTTATACACTAAGTCATGTATAACTACTATAACACCGACGCGCTGGTGCTTTGCATCAATTAAGAACATTGACCAACACTGATGCGCTTGGTGTTTTTACGTCACTGTCACCGATTCCTCTCCTGAAGGCGGGATTCTTACTTTTGACATTTTTTTTTCTGCAATGAATTTTTTTTTTTAAAAAGCTGAAGAGCTACAAAGCTGGCTATCGAACTCATCAAATGTATTTCTTCAAACTAGCTACAGCCCTGAAAATCGAGTGAATTTTTTATTTGGCGAGTAAAAAAAAATACTCACTCGCCAAATGCGAGTGCGCTCGTGCGTTTTTCAATCCAACGGCTAACCGCCAGCCGAACATCAGGTACGCCGGCGCGTGACCTGACCGCACCGCGAGTCGCCTACATCACTTTGCGGCAGTAGCCGAACACGTCACTCGAACTGTGCGTACCATAACAGTGGTCGGTGACAGTCGTTCTATTTTTAGTGACGAATTGGTTCGTTTAGCGGCTCGCTCAGTCGCGGCTGCGTTCAGAATCGACCCGACGCCGGCGTCCGTGCGAGTGTAACAGGGCGGGCAAACTGTTAGTTTATGTGTGGTGTCAGCATGTTATTACAAAGTGCGCGCTACATGTTGAACGCGTTACTTGCTGTGACGTCACCGTACATACTATTATGGGATACGGCATCGTGCGTTTCGCTTTCGATCTAGAACGAAGTTGTAGCTATGGCGGAGAAAAAGCAAAGGAAGAGCTGGAATGCTTCGGATTCTTTAATCCGGCACCGTCTGATCTTGATAATCGCTAAGAAGAAAGTTGCACTTCGACATCTCCATCGACAAGCGACAGTGCCAGAAATGCTACCCCTGGGCCGTGTGTGGCACCGCCGCTACGACACAGTTTTCAGAGTCCATGGCTGTGCTGAGTGTATTTCCATGGCTGTTACAATACATTATCAAACGATCATACAAATAAATAAATAGAGATTTTTTTTTCTGTGTGTGAGAGAGCTAGGGAGACAGGCTTTTGCGCGATAGCTCACCAGTTAAAGAATCAGATCATGGAAAGGACACACACACACTGTCACAACACATTTAAAGAGGAAAGAGCGAAATGAGATAATTTATTTTAATGATTGATTGATTGTACATTGTTTATCGTCCCGACAGCAACAAGGCTTTCTCAGGACGTGCCTGCACTGCTTGTGAAAAAAAAAAGAAACAGAATATTGAATGTATGTCGCCAGCCGGTCCAATACGTTAAATAAACCTACGCCATGGGGCCTAAATAAAGCTAAGACCATTTAGCAACACACATCCAATATCAAGAGCTACAGGCAGTGCAGACAGTTGGGAGAGTTTTAAAAAGAGAAATACAGGTGAATGGACCAAGGGTAGACAGAAACACATGCCCCAGAAAAAACACACCCTGTCTGTGGGGCTGACCAGGGTGACCCTGGGAACTAAAATGTAGTTAATCCCAACCAAGTCCCCCAGGGCAGACCCGGGTGTGGATAATTTATTTTAAGGAACATACAGATGATGCAGTTTTTCTTAAATAAATCTGCGGACCCTCTATAATGCTAGTCTGGGGGTCTGTATACCCTCTAAAATTTATACCTGGGGGTCTATAGACCCTTTAACCTGTTGTGCAAACAGAAGCCCAGCTCTACTTACAAAAAATAAATAAATAAAAAATCCCACCACAGTTCACATGGGGACTTTGTCAGTTATTTCTCCACTTGATACTATCAAAAGCCTGAAGTCAGGACATAAACATTAACTTGGTTATGATTGTCTGTTCAAATATTTGTTTTCAATGCCTCTGGGCAGAAAACACTCTCTAACATTGGGCGTCAAACACTTGTGGTACATTATATTGTTGAGTTGGGGGGCTATTTTCAGTAGTAAAATTTTCAGTTTTGGCTAGTAACATTTTCAGTTTGGCTAGTAAAACTTGCAAGTCACTAGCCAAAGGCTGGTGGGCAAAATTTTAGACTTTCAGGGCTGAGCTATATTCAAAATTTTAAGGGAATATTACAAAAATTACGGACTCTAATGTGGGACAATCGACTTTCTATAAACAGTCATTTAACTCTTCAATGAAGCATCAAATTTCCATATGCTCGAAGGCTGTCTCAGATTCCCCTTGAATGAAGCATTTCCTATATTTTCAAGCTTGTACGTACGCAAACTTCAGAGATTTTTGTGTTTACAAACACACAACCACCATGCACATATGGTACTTCAAGCCAAAAGTACGTTCAGTAGCAAGGTTAGCGTAAACAGACAACGCCATTTTTATCTTGTTACTTCTTTGCCAGAATGAGGCCCACCCAGCTGCCCATAACGTCATTTGCATGCTGCTGAATGGGCTCCAACCAGCCCCATCTCAAAATCTACTGTATTTTCAATATGGCAAACAGAAATGGTGACATTTATTCTTATAGATGGACCCATGCAAAATGGAATTAATAAGTATGCGTATACATGACTCAACTGAAGGAAAGAAGGACACACCTGTATATTTTTGCAGTCATGTTAGGTGCTTTTTTTTTTTTTTTTTCTTTTAATGTCAACATCTGAATATCAGTTGCAGCAGCATAGGTCTGAAACAGTCTCTCTCTCAGCTTGAAAGAGATTTCATTGCTGGCAACTTCAGCTGCCTCCACTGTCACTCTCTCCAGTCTCATGCGACTTCTCTTCAGCCCGAGGTTGAAGAGGAACCAGACATGATCATCAACATTTTCTTCAATTTCTTTTTGCTTCTTCGCGGTGAACATATAAAATCAAACAACGTAGCACGCTTCATGGCGGAATTGTATTATGGGATGCAATGATTAGTCGTAAATAATAATAATGAATGGTTCTTGTATAGCGCAAAATCTTTGTGGCAAAAACTCATTAACACATCCATTCAAACATGACAGATGATATGAAACATTACAAATAAATACAACAGGACCATGGATCTACGACTGAGGAAAATCAAGCTGGAAGAAGTGAGTTTTCAACTGAGTCTTAAACTGAAAGAGAGTAGGGAGATTTCGCAGACTGGCAGGCAACGAGTTCCAAACTGAAGGTGCAATGAAGCTGAATGAGCGTTCCCCAACAGTTTTCAAGTTACGCTTAGGAGCCTTCAAAAGTTTCTCACTGGAGGAACGCAGAGAACGTGAAGGCTGGTTTGTGCAGAGTGAAGCAAAAAGGTAGGATGGGAGAGACCCGTCAAAGTGACAGTATGCCAGAGTTGCCATCTTGTACCGGCAACGAAACTTCACCGGCAGCCAGTGGAGTTCTTTAAGCATTCGTGTCACATGGTCGCATTTACATTTCTTCAGAACAAGCCATGCAGCTCTGTTCTAAACCCTTTGCAACTGTTCCATGGGCAGACCTGAATAGAGGGAATTACAATAGTCATGGCGGGAAGTTTCCAGCACAGTGACTAGTCTAGCAGAAGCGCATTCATCAAGATA
Source organism: Semisulcospira habei (assembly GCA_036245525.1). Taxonomy (NCBI): domain Eukaryota; kingdom Metazoa; phylum Mollusca; class Gastropoda; family Semisulcospiridae; genus Semisulcospira; species Semisulcospira habei. Next base: position 102,487,232 of record BTPG01000006.1, on the reverse strand, counting down.
AAATCATAAAATCATTCGGTAAGATAAAATCATAAAATCATTTAGTAAGATAAAATCATCTGCTGGACGTTGATGGACCATGCGCATGCAGTACTTGTTCTAATAATAATAATAATAATAATAATAATAATAATAATAATAATAATAATAATGGTATTTATAATGCACTAATCTTATAATAATTATAACTCTAAGCGCGCCACTCACAACTCGCGCACACATGCGCATGCTTTTGACAATGACTCACGTACCACAAATACATTACGACAGAGTGAGTATAGATTGCTTTACGTCCCGCAAGCGACAATTACGACAGTCAGCTTGGGGTGGGGAGTGCGGTGATGTTATAGTGCTGGAACTGTTGAAATAGGCGAGTTTTGAGGGCGGACTGGAAGGAGGAGAGAGAGTGTTTCCGATGGAGAGAGAGAGGGAGAGTGTTCCAGATGGATGGACCGTAGATGGAGAAGGAGCGGGGGCCGAAAGTGCCGAGTTTGGTGTGGGGGATGTGGAGGCGGAGAGGGTCGGAGGTGGAGTGGAGGAAGTGGGAAGGAGTGTAGGGGTGAAGTAAGTTGGAGAGATAGGCAGGAGCGTAGTTGTTAAGGGATTTGTAGCAGAGAGACAGAATCTTGTATTGGATGCGTTGGGGAATGGGGAGCCAGTGAAGGAGTTTGAGCAGGGGAGTGATGTGGTCAGATGACAAAGCCAGTGATCTCTCTCAACAAAGTCGCATGCTGCAATGTTTTTTTTTTAAAAAACACCACCCTTTCATATTTTTTGCAGGTGGTAGAGCACACTCATTTACCTTTTATGCAGCCAATAAACATATTTAACAGATTTCCAACAATTCCTCCAGAAGCAACACTGAAATGACATGTGACATGCACCCCATGTTAAAAATACCTTCTGGAAAGAATCTTCATCTGTGATATCATACACTAAGATAGCACCATTGCTGTCCCGATAGTAGATTGGGCCAAGAGCATGGAACCTCTCTTGTCCTGCAGTGTCCTGTAACATGAAATGGAGCAAGTAACAAATTATGTTAGAATAGAGTACTGACTTGAGAATTAGAATGATATAAATTCTACTTATCCCCATTTCCAAACTGTTTTACAATAAAACAGAGGAAACTTACCTCTGTGTCATATTCAGTCACACCAACATCAAACATCACAGCCAATGCAGCAAACAGTAATTACAACACTAAAATGTTACAAAGAGCTGAACTGATATGATCGAACAAGAACATAGTAGTTGAGTTACTTACTACACGTTCATCTCAGATCTCTGCAGGAATTAAAATATATAAGGAGGGATATGTAGGCATAAATCTATGACATGTGAATCTACAGTAAAAAGCTACCCAGCATAAATCTGTGCACGCATGAATTTATCAGGTGTAGATTTGTGATGAGGCTATTCAGATTTTCATTGATTCATGCTCGGTGGATGTTACACCGTGTTGATTCACACCAGGTAGATTTGCATCTACTGACCTACATATGAATGGAATCATTGGCAGAGCACATTTTACAGGTTTGATTCATGCCTGTTGCAGTGGATTTAACCCCGGTAGATACATTGATTGTACATTGCTTAACGTCCCGACAGCAACAAGGCTTTCTCAGGACGTGCCTGCACTGCTTGTGAAAAAATAAAAAAGAAACAGAACATTGAATGTATGTCGCCAGCCGGTCAAATACGTTAAATAAACCTAACACATGGGCCTAAATAAAGCTAAGACCATTTAGCAACACACATCCAATATCAAGAGCTACAGGCAGTGCAGACAGTAGGGAGAGTTTTAAAAAGGCAAATACAGGTGAATGGACAAAGGGTAGACAGAAACACATGCCCCAGAATAGAGAGAAAAACCCACCCTGTGGGGCTGACCAGGGTGACCCTGGGAACTAAAAAATACCTAACCCCACCCAAGTCCCCCAGGTCCGGTAGATACAGGTTGAGTAGATTTATGCCTCAAGTTAACGAAGCTAACCCTTTCACAAACATGTGGTGTCAAATCTTACAAACTGTGTGTAGGCATTGACAAAATGCACAAGGTGTCATTAAGAGCACAGTGTGTTAACTGGGTGACAGTGTACTGTAACACTCAGTGTGTTATGTAGTAGCTGAGTGTGTTACAAGTAACTGTGCTTTCTTTAGTTCAGATATATCACACTCATAAATATCTCAGTGCTCATTTTCATTAGGAGAACGCAAGAAAGTATTCTTCACAAACTGAGTACACAAACGTTACAAGTATTCAATGGTTAAAGTTTTAACAAGAATGGCGAAGGCTTTATGACTCGCAATACAAGACATTGACACTGAAAACTTCCTCTGATTTTTTTGTTGTTGTTTCTCTGACAAGGTTGATTGGTAGGTTGATTGTATAGTCCCTAGCAGTAAGGCAGTCACGTTTTCCATGGCAGCGATTGTGAAGTAACCAATGTTTGAAATGCTCTCCTACCTTTAATATTGCACGTGGGAGCCTGGTTTTTGGCAATATGGTCAATTATTATCTGTACTTTTAGAAACCGTTGGGAATTCAGTCAAAACGTGTCCTAATTAGCACCACAGGTACATGATTACAGGATACAAGCCACTGAAATGCGATGTTTTCGAAGACTGCTTGGCATTTCATACAGAGATCACATCACGGACGAGGAAGTGGGAAGCAGAATCAGGCAAGTCATCGGGCCCTATTTAGACCTATTAGCCATTGTGAAAAAACGCAAACTGAAGTGGTATAGGCATGTCACGCATTCAGCAGGGCTTGCCAAAACAATCCTGCAAGGCACTGCAAGGAGGACAAAGGAGAGGAAGACAGAGGAAAAGATGGGAGGACAATATCTCAGAGTGGACAGGACTGAGGCTGGGTGATACGCTAAGAATGGCTGAGAACAGAGAGGAATGGAGGAAGCTGGTTGCCAAGTCATCAGTGGTGCCCCAATGGTCGGCAAGATTACGGGAGATAGATAGATAGATAGATAGATAGATAGATAGTACATGATTACAAGTAGTGATAAATTCCAATTGAAGGTCTGCAAAACAGCTGATGCACAGTGAGATAATTTTCTTTTTGTTTTTCAATTCCGACAAAACATTATTAAGTTAGTCTCCAGACTCGAGTTTGCACTGCCGTGAACCTATAGTGAGTATGAACATTGCACTATTCTACACCGCAGAGCCGGGACGGTCCTTGAATCGAGCGTGTTGACAGTCATGGGCGTCTGGTTTTGGGCTCAGTGGTCACGATTTTATCCTGGCTGCGTAAACATAGCAGCATAGAGGCAACACTAGCCAGCAAGATACAAACATATTATTATGGCTGCGCCTACTCATAGATGCGTATGAGCATATATGACTCTTGCAGAAAGTTAAAATCACCCTGACTGAACCCCATTCATTATATCTGCGTTCAAAAGCCGGCAGACTATCTCACACTAGCTGGGGAATCCTCTGTTATAACTCTTTACTATTTCTCTTTAGTTTTATTCTGTATATTTCGGTGGTCAATACTTCCATCCTCTTTTGGAGACTGTGGCATGCATCTGACTTCAGTATAATTATGCAGATGCCCTGTGGTAATTTTGAACAGATGCTCAGCTGCAATCATGGGCATAAAAAGTGTTATATATAGGCCAAAAATTTAAAGAATTCATGTAACTGTGTTAACAGTTTTAGGCACCTGAATTATTACTTTCTGAAGCTACATTGCTCAAATGAGCTTGACCTTGGGTAAATGAGGGGACCTATACTTTCTTATGTGCATAAGTGGTGTTTGACTCTTGTCTGAAAGGTCTTGGTTTCAAATCCCGATGGGGTCATAATTTGTTCTAGTTGGTGTCCTGTATTTGAAATTGCCTTCATACATGGTGGACAACACATGTTAAGCCCTAAATGTTTAACTCTTTTTCCCTGCTTCAACACAATAAGTGAGCTCTGTCCTGTACACTCATGCTAAATTACAATCACAAACACATACGAACACACACACACGTGCTGTATCTGCATACACTGCAATAACTCGTGAATCTGATCACAAAAGATGATTAAAGTTGAGGCTGAAACTGTTCAAAGACAAACACCCTGTACAAGTTGCAACAAAACGTAAATGTTATATGGATATTGTTTTAAAAAATAAAATAATAAAAATAAATAAATTTTGGAAAAAATATTAAAAAGCTAAACTGTGTCTGTGCGTACTCATCAATAGGGCACAGTGGCTGTATGAACCCAAATGTACTAAGTCTGCAGTGTGTGTCCGAGAGCATGTGTGTATCTGTGCGTGTGTCTCAGCGAGTGCGTGTGTAAGTTTGTGTGTGTGTGCGCGTCCATGCATGCGTAATTGCGGTGTGCATGAGTGTGTGCGCATGTGTGTATGCGTGCATGCACGAGTTGTGGTATGCATGTGTGCGCACCCGAGTGTGTGTGTGTGTGAGCGTGCGTGCATGAACGAGTGCACACATGCATCAGTGTGTGGTATGTGTATGTTTACATGTCCATGTCATTTATGCAGTAGATGTAGCAATGGCAAGTTTGAAAACTGGTCCCGTTACGTAACTTCTACCGTTGGAAAATAAAGGTTCATTGTTCTGTCTCTCTGTATGTCTGTCTCGCTCTCTCTGTCTCTCTGGTGCCTATTGAACACTAACTAAAGGCTCCTCTGGCACTTCAACAACTATTCCCAGCAGTCTTACTGCAGAAACATTTAATAATCATTTTATTTCAGTCGCTGAAACTCTAAATGCCTCCATTTATAGCAGTAAGTATGAATGTTCTAACTTGCTTTCTGAATGCTGTAAACAAAGAACAGAGGGCACAGATCTCTTCAGCATTCCCGTGCTAACAGTAGAGATAAGAAAAGAGAGATTTCCAGAACTCCGGATTCTCAGGAGCCGAACAGATACCCTATAACTATTCAATTTTGAATACAACCACCCGGAACTCTCTCAGCGCTAACATTCTCAGGAGAAGATCGGCGATCTTTTGGTTAAACGAACCTTAGCATCCCCACTAGTTCTATCACACCTACTCCTGAGAATAATCAACTGTATTGCCGAACAGATATCCTAACACTATTTAATCCACTGATGTCAAGTAGAACTTTGTACTTACTTACAAGTTGTAGGTAACTTAAAGGTTACCTCTGCAGGTTCTTTAAAGTTACTTACCATAAGAACTTATTAATTACTTACCATAAGAACTTATTTTGTCAATCTCTAAGTCTCTGCTCCATATAGGAGAACTGCTTTTACATTGGAGTTGAAAATCCGGACTTTGGTGTGTTGTGACAGCTCTCTGGAACTCCACACTTTTTTCAACTGGAGAAAGGCTGCTCTGGCTTTACCGATTTGTGCTCTGACATCTGCATCAGTGCCGCCTTTTTTGTCTATGATGCTCCCGAGATAGGTGAAGGACTCCACCTCCTCCAACGGGGTGCCAGCAAGCAAGACTGGTTCTTCCCTGGTTGCGTTCAGCCTCATTGTCTTTGTTTTCTGTTTGTGAATGGTGAGGCCCACTTGGGACGAGATGTCAGCAAGCCTCGTGGTCTTGTCCTGCATTTGTTGATGAGTGTGGGACAGTAATGCCAAGTCGTCTGCAAAATCGAGGTCGTCAAGCTGTGTCCACAGTGTCCACTGTATTCCACTTCGTCTGTGCTCTGTGGTCATCTTCATGACCCAGTCTATGGCCAGTAGGAAGAGGAACGGAGACAGAAGACACCCCTGCCTGACACCAGTTCTGACCTGGAGCTCCCTGGTGAACTGCCCTTCGTGGATCACGCGACATGTCATGCCATCGTAGCTGCTCTTGATCAGGCGGACGAGCTTTGTGGGTACACCGTAGTGTCGTAGGAGTTTCCACAGAGTCTTTCGGTCCACACTGTCAAATGCTTTCTCATAATCCACAAAGTTGACGTACAGCGGGGAGCTCCACTCCAGAGACTGTTCCACGATGATGCGGAGAGTGGCGATCTGGTCTGTACATGATCGGTTCTTCCTGAATCCTGCTTGCTGGTCTCTCAGCTGGGGGTCAACGGAGCTCTTCATTCTCTCCAGGATGATCCTGTTGAAGACCTTTCCTGGTACTGACAGCAAGGTGATTCCTCTGTAGTTGGAACACTTGCTGAGGTCACCTTTCTTGGGAAGCTTGATTAGGTACCCCTCCTTCCAGTCAGCCGGCATCACCTCCTCTTCCCAGATCTTTCCAAACAGTGGGTACAGCATCTCCACTGTTGTCTCTAGGTCTGCTTTCAGAGACTCCGCTGGGATGCCATCTGGACCTGCTGCTTTGCTGTTCTTCAAAAATGCCACTGCTCTTCTGATCTCTTCCCGGCTGGGTCTGTCACAGCTGATGGGTAGGTCGGTCTCTGCTGGCTGGATGTCGGGGGGGTCGGGTGGGCTAGGTCTGTTCAGTAACTCTTCAAAATACTCGGCCCATCTGTCGAGTTGGTCTGCTCTGTCTGCAATAGGCTTGCCTTCTTTGTCTTTTACTGGTCTTTCTGTATGGCCATACTTGCCTGACAATCTTCTGGTAATGTCGTAGAGCTGTTTCATGTTGCCGCTGCCTGCTGCCTTTTCTGCCTCTGCTGCCAGGCTGTCTGTGTAGGCCCTCTTGTCTGCCCTGATACTCCTCTTCATCTCGCGGTTGGCTTCCCAGTATTCCCCCTGTGCCCTTACTTTGGCTGCTCTCGTGCGACTGTTGTTGACAACTGCTTTCTTCTGCTTCCTCACTTCTATCTTCTTCAAGGTCTGTGCCGACAGCCAGTCCTTGTGATGGTGTTTCCTGAACCCTACAGTGTCTTTGCAGGTTGAGTTCAGCGCCTCTCTGCCTTCCACTGCTGCTCTGTGGTGACCGCCTCCTCTTCATCTACTAGCTCCTGTAGCGTTTGAAACCGGTTGGACAGCACCAGTTTGAACTCTTCTCTAACTCCAGTTTCTCTCAGGAGGCCTACATTATAGCGCTGTCTTCTTGTTGTCTCTGTGCAGCTTTTCTTTAGCTTGAGCTTCATTCTTAAGGTAAGCAGATGGTGGTCTGAGGCGACATCTGCTCCCCTCCTGACTCGAACATCTTGAAGGGATCTTCTAAATTTCTTGCTAATGCAGATATGGTCTATTTGGTTCTCTGTTGTATGGTCAGGTGAGACCCAAGTTGCTTTGTGTATTCTTCTGTGTGGGAAGATGCTGCCTCCAATGACAAGTCGGTTTAGAGCACAAAAGTCTACAAACCTCTCCCCGTTCTCTCATCTCCAAGCCTAGTCCCTGTCTCCCCATCACCTCTTCGTATCCGGTGTTGTCCTCCCCTATTTTGGCATTAAAGGTTCTTCTACCAGAATTATCACAGCAGCCATGACGATGGTGATGTCTCGCTCCGCACATTTGTCCAAGGCACTCTGGAGTCGGTCGTAGAACTCTTGTTTCTCTTCCTCGTCACTGTCATTAGTGGGCGCATAACACTGGATGACGTTCAGCTTGAGCTTTTTCTTGGTTCTAAAGGCTGCTGTGATGATTCTTGGCCCAAGAGGTTCCCAGCCCATCAGCGCTCTCTGTGCCACTGGTGACAGCATGAATGCTACACCTTCTGTATGTTAGTTAGTTATTTGGGTTTAACGCCGAGCAGGCGACTAAGGCCATCTCACGGCGGGATGGGTAAAAATCTGGTCAGCCAGACTAAAAGCAAAGTCTTAAGACAAGATGTAAATATAGATTAAAAATCTCAGGCTAAAATGTCGCACATGTCTGGAAAAGAAATGTCTACAGACTCTCAAAAAGGGCAAATAAAAAAATTCACATAGTCTATGAATGCTCAGATCTTGTTAAAAATATTGCATTCTCTCAAAAAATTGAAGATTTTGTCCGGGGGAACATCCCGGAACAAAACCTTCAAGGAGTCTGCTGTGAAGTGTTTATATCTGGTGTCAATTAGGTCAGCACAATACAGCAAAAAGTGTCGAACAGAAAACTGCTCATCACAGGCAAAACACCATGGACGCTCATCCTGTTTAAGTAAGTAAGAGTGCGTAACATATGTGTGCCCGATGTGGAGCCGAGCAAGGACAGTCTCCTCACGGCAGCTGCCGCAGCGGAAAGGTAGACTGTCAGACAACTTAGGAAGAGCTTCATGAAGCTTGTTCCCTTCCTCTTTGTCCCACTCGGACTGCCACTCGCGGGCTATGTACGCACTAATAACAGGTTTAAAATCACTATAGACAGTCTGTGTGTCAGGGACAGGGTCACTGCGGGCACTGTTGGCAGCAGAATCTGCGATTCTGTTGCCTTCGATGCCCACATGGCCTGGGACCCAAATAAAAATGATGTCATAATATTCCTTCATCAAGTCCGCGTAGAGCTCTCTAATCTGCACCAGCAGTGGATGGTCTGTTCCCGCGCCCTGAAGGGCCTGCAGGGCAGAAAGAGAGTCAGACAGAATCAGGAAGTTCCTTTCCCGAGACTGATAGGCATGCTTGAGTGCTAGCAGAATGGCCTGCAGTTCTGCACTAAATACAGAGGAATGGTCAGGGAGACGGAGCTTAAATGGGCGTCTAGGATGGCGAGAGGACACTGCAGCCGCAGCCACTCTTCCATCCTCAGACTTGGACCCATCCGTATAAAGACGACAATAGCCAGGAAAAATTGAAAGGAGTTCATTGAGGCTCTGTTGGTATATGGCTGGTGGAGTACAATCCTTCTTGTGGGCAGTCAAGTCCAGCAAGATGTCAGGAACTGGTAGTAGCCAGGGTGGAGTGACGTGTTGCAGAGATTCCGAAACTTTGTCCAGGTCCACTCCGGCCGCCTGCAGATGAGGTCGGACACGGAAGGAAAGTGGACGGACAGCTCCCGGATGGGCATCGTAAATCTCTGCAAACGACGGGTTAAAAACACAATCATAGGCAGGATTTTCTGGATGGGCCTTCAGCTTCAGAACGTAGCTGAGCATGAGGCGGATGCGGCGGAGCCTGAGAGAAGGCTCCCCTGCCTCTGCATACAGACTAGGAACTGGAGATGTCCTGAAGGCTCCCAGACATATGCGCAGACCTTGATGGTGAATTGTGTTCAGACGCTGCAGAACAGACTTGGAAGCTGAGCCATATACCACAGAGCCGTAATCCAGTTTGGACCGAACAAGGGCCCGGTACAGTCGAAGTAAGACGATGCGGTCTGCACCCCAGTCAGTACGACCAACGACACGAAGAATGTCGAGGGCCTTCCGACAAGAGGTTCTAAGGTAGTTAACATGGTTGCAGAAGGTCAATCTTTTGTCAAAGATGACCCCCAAAAACTTAGCCTCTTCAGCCACCTTAATTGGCACTCCAGCAATGCTCAGGCTAGGTTCTGGAAAAAATTTCGTCTGGTTAGTAAAATGCACACAGACTGTCTTGGAGGGCGAGAATCTGAATCCATTGAGAGACACCCACCCCTGGATGCGATCAACGCACAGCTGCAAGCGCCTCTCAAGGGACGCAAGTCCGCAAAGTCGTCCACAAACAAAGAGCATTCAGAATCATCCTTGACGGCCTTTACAATGTTATTTATTTTAATGCTAAATAAAACAGGAGATAGAATACTGCCCTGCGGGACACCCATCTCCTGTTCAAAGGAGTCGGAGAGGGTGGAGCCCACACGAACATGGAACGACCTGTTGGACAAAAAATTGTGAATAAAAACGGGCAGATGCCCTTTAAAACCCATGTCCGACAAATCAGACATTATACCATGCTTCCAGGTAGTGTCATAAGCCTTTTCAAGATCAAAGAAAATTGCATAGACATGCTGCTTGTTGACAAAAGCATCTCGGATAAAAGACTCAAAGCGGACTAGATGGTCAGTTGTACTACGGAAGCGCCGGAAACCGCACTGGAGGTCTGTGATGAGACCCTGTGACTCAAGATGCCACACCAGTCGGGCGTTGACCAAGCGTTCCATAGTTTTACATAAACATGATGTCAAAGCTATTGGCCGGTAGTTGCCCGGGTCGGAAGGATCCTTATCCGGCTTGGGAATTGGCACAACCACAGCCTGGCGCCAAGATGGCGGAAAATGACCGGTTATCCAGATATGGTTAAAGGCCTTGAGAAGTACAAGGAGTGAATCCTCAGGCAGATGTGTTATGAGCTGATAATGGATGGTATCTAATCCAGCAGCAGAGTCAGTACATTTCTGCATGGCTTGCTGCAATTCTGAAAACGTAAAAGGGGCATTATAGTCTTCCAAGTTATCCGATATAAAATCACAAGCACAAGATTCTCGCTTCTCCTTCTCTCTCTGGAAGAAAGGTGAATAATGCTCTGTTGAAGAATTATGGGCAATGGTGGAGGCAAGCAAATTGGCCACAGCATTTTTATCTGTGACCAAACTGGCACCATCTCTAAGATGGCCGACAGAAGCCGAGCCACCCCTGCCCCTAATTCTTCGAACAGCCTTCCAGACGTTTTGGGACGGAGTCCTAGAAGATAAAGATGACACGAAGCGTCTCCAGGAAGCACGGCGTTCACGTTTAAAAATGTAACGGGCTTTTGCCCGCTGTCTTTTAAAGGTTAAAATATTTGCTTGCGACGGATTACGAAATGCACGTCGCTGAGCAGATTTGCGCATTGTTTGGGCCTTGCGGCACTCTTCATTGAACCATGGTACTCTCGGCTTCCGAGGGAGTGATGTGGAAGTCCTAGGGATGGTTTCACCTGCAACCTCCAACAAAATAGAAGTAAAACAAGAAACAGGTTCTTCAGCTGACATGACCACCTCCTCTGTAAGACGAGACTGACAGAGAGAGGCAAACAGAGACCAGTTAGCTTTCTTGAGATTCCAGCGCCCCACCGGCGAATCCTCCTCACAGCTGACCGATGACAGGACTACTGGGAAGTGGTCACTACCACACAGGTCGTCGTGAACCTTCCAGTCAAAGTCCAGCATGAGAGAAGGATCACACACAGTGAGGTCTAGAACAGAACTAGATCCGGAACCTGAGTTAGAGTATGTAGGTGAGCCATCGTTAAAGACACATAGGTTAAGTTGAGAAAAAACATCTTCTAACATCTGACCTCTGCCATCATAGTGGTCACTACCCCAAAGGTGAGCATGACCGTTAAAATCCCCCATGAGAATAAAGGGAGGGGGCAGTTGATCTACTAAGTTAAAAATATCATTGCTACAGACCCGCAGTGATGGTGGCAGGTAAATACTGCATATGGTTATGGTCTTTTTTAAGGTAACCCGAGCAGCGACAGCCTGAAGACAGGTGTCGATGCTAACGGGGCTACATAAAATTTGGCTACTAATGAGAAGAGCCGCTCCACCCGAGCGCCTCTCCGAATCAGAGCCTTTATGTATAACATTAAAACCATTAAAAGACACAGGGTCAGAAGTCTTCAGGTAAGTCTCCTGAAGAGATATGACTGAGGGGTTATAGAACTTGACTAAAAGACGTAATTCCTCAAAGTTAGCTCGAAAACCACGACAATTCCACTGAAGCAAAGAGTCCATGATTAAGTCTGATCTGGGGGTAAGGAGTTTTTCCCCCCTTTTTCCTTTACCTTGGAAGGAGTTGAAGAAACAGAGGGGGGCCGGCTCCCGGGCCTCCTCTGGTTCTTCGGAGAGGAAGGGGGTGGAGCTGCCGCAGCAGCAACAACAACTTCCACTCCCTCCATCCGCTCCTCCAGTGCAGCATATTTGTCTTGAAGGGGCACATCTGTGTTTCCCTTCTGGGCCCGTGCGCACAGCGGTCCCATAGATTTCTTAGACTTCTGGTCCTGGGCAGCGTTCCTGCCGCTAGAGTTAGCGGCCTTAGAAGGCTGACCAGAGCCAGAAGCCTTTGGAGTTGACTGACTAACAGGTTTGGGTGGGGGCTGAGGCTTAGGGGCAACAGAAGGCGGCACAACCGGACCGGCAGTGTCCGCCTTCTGCGTTCCCTGGCTCCTTGTCACCACCGGAGGAGGGTTACTCTCCAGGGGCGAGATGAGCCGAGGCTCCGCCCCCAACCAAGAAGTTGGGGTCTGACATGAAAAGTCTTTGGTGGGGCGCTTGCCTGCCACCGCTGCACTAAAAGTATACACTGAGGTGTTAGAGGTTGGGGCAGCCGCAGCTGCACCAGGGCCTTCAACCATTTTTTTGGCATCCAGAAAGGACAGCCCCTTCTCCACACGCACCTGCTGAATCTTGCACTCGGATATCCAACGAGGGCATTTCTTATCCGAAGCCATATGCGCCCCCTGGCAATTCACACACAGGGGGGTGGCTGTGCAGGACTCAGCAGAGTGTCCGGGCCTAGTGCAACGGGCGCATGAAGCCTCTGCCTGACGGCATGTCTTCTGCCCATGGCCATACTTTTGGCACTTAAAGCACCGGAGGGGAAGAGGGACGTACTTTTTCACTCTCAGGGAGTAGTAACCTCCCCAGATGGTAGTAGGAGGGGTGGGGGTGCCAAACGTCAGGATGATGGTAGGGAGACGGATCTCCCCACCACCTCGCTTGGAAGCGAAGCGCCTGACGCAAGTCACCCCCTGAGACTTAAGGTTGCTTACAAGTTCATCTTCTGACAGTTCTGCCAAAGCTTGATCTTTGATTACGCCTCTTGACGAATTCATAGTTTTGTGGGGTGTGATTTCCACAGGAGTGTCTCCGATGGAAGAGAGCCCCAGTAGCCCGCTGGAGTGTGCCCGAGGACGGCACTCCACCAGCAAGTCACCAGACCTGAGGCGCTGGGCGTCAGGCCTGCCAACACGGCTCCTGAGGGTCTCCCCCACCAGAAAAGGATGCAGCTTGGTAACTGGTTTCTCCTTCACCTTGCTATGGACAATGAGGAAGCGAGGCCATACGGCCGACGCCTGAGGCGTCGCTTCCTCACAGTCTGAATCACTGTCATGTGCAATGTCGGTGTCTATGCGCCGTTTCTGTGCTAGTTTTGGTTGTTTGGTTTTATCCATATTATATTAGTAGAGATATTCATCCCCCGGGGGTCCCCGCCCGCCACCGAGCCCAACAAGGGAAAGTGCAACTGTCGGCGGGTCTCCAGCCGACGCACAATGGAGACTGCCCGAAAGATATACTCAAGGGGGTAAGCCCGATTGAACCGTTTGAGCCACCGCCTTCTATCACACCGTTGAATGCAGGGGAATACTGGCGTAAAGCACCTAATCAGCAGCAGAAGCTATAGCATGGTGCTCCGTATAGCAACCCGCATGTCAACAGTGGGATAGGGCTCAACGTGACAAGAGCCGATTGACTAGGCCGGTACGACTAGCCTCCCGTTTAGGTAGAAGTCAAGGCCGAAGTGGAGTGTTGGCACCAGTGAGCCGCAGCCCAAAGGGAACCTCAGCCACCAGGATCCTCTTCTCCCCCGACACGGGTCTCCAAGCACGGCAAACACTTGGGATCCAAAGGACCAAAAAGTCACGAGTATTTTTAAGGACCAATCCAACATGGTACGACCTAGGTTAGCACAGCTCCTTAAAAACCGGACCAGTGAAAAGGCTGAACAACATATCTGCTGACATCAAGTCCCAATCCTGGACAAAGATGGCACCCGTCCGCTAGCCCACTCAGTCAGGGACTGAGCGGACTACCCACCTACGCCAAGTGGAGGCCGGTGCCGGGTAGGCCCTTCTGTATGGGGGGCATTCTCCTCTTCATGACCTGAATAACAGAATCATCTCCCCACTTAACAGCCTTTTCTGGCCAGACTGCGTCCATCTGGCTTCACTGATACCTAGCAGGGAAAGTTTGTTCTTTTGCATTTCCGCTGCTATCTGGGTGGCCTTGCCGCTCTGGTACATGGTCTTGACGTTCCATGTGCCCATGGTTGTATCCCTGGATAGAGAGAGGCGGCTCGGTCCTGTGGCTTCCGAAGACTTCCGGCTTTCACCACAGGACGTCATAAGTCTTCTGGTAGAAGAACCTTCCTCCTCCAGGAAAGGAATTACTGTTAGTCTTTTCATCGGCGTTTTTGTAGCTATTTCCTTTTTTGCAGGGTTAGTTAGTTAGTTATTTGGGTTTAACGCCGAGCAGGCGACTAAGGCCATCTCACGGCGGGATGGGTAAAAATCTGGTCAGCCAGACTAAAAGCAAGGTCTTAAGACAAGATGTAATTATAGATTAAAAATCTCAGGCTAAAATGTCGCACATGTCTGGAAAAGAAACGTCTACAGACTCTCAAAAAGGGCAAATAAAAAAATTCACATAGTCTATGAATGCTCAGATCTTGTTAAAAATATTGCATTCTCTCAAAAAATTGAAGATTTTGTCTGGGGGAACATCCCGGAACAAAACCTTCAAGGAGTCTGCTGTGAAGTGTTTATATCTGGTGTCAATTAGGTCAGCACAATACAGCAAAAAGTGTCGAAAAGAAAACTGCTCATCACAGGCAAAACACCATGGACGCTCATCCTGTTTAAGTAAGTAAGAGTGCGTAACATATGTGTGCCCGATGTGGAGCCGAGCAAGGACAGTCTCCTCACGGCGGCTGCCGCAGCGGAAAGATAGACTGTCAGACAACTTAGGAAGAGCTTCATGAAGCTTGTTCCCTTCCTCTTTGTCCCACTCGGACTGCCACTCGCGGGCTATGTACGCACTAATAACAGGTTTAAAATCACTATAGACAGTCTGTGTGTCAGGGACAGGGTCACTGCGGGCACTGTTGGCAGCAGAATCTGCGATTCTGTTGCCTTCGATGCCCACATGGCCTGGGACCCAAATAAAAATGATGTCATAATATTCCTTCATCAAGTCCGCGTAGAGCTCTCTAATCTGCACCAGCAGTGGATGGTCTGTTCCCGCGCCCTGAAGGGCCTGCAGGGCAGAAAGAGAGTCAGACAGAATCAGGAAGTTCCTTTCCCGAGACTGATAGGCATGCTTGAGTGCTAGCAGAATGGCCTGCAGTTCTGCACTAAATACAGAGGAATGGTCAGGGAGACGGAGCTTAAATGGGCGTCTAGGATGGCGAGAGGACACTGCAGCCGCAGCCACTCTTCCATCCTCAGACTTGGACCCATCCGTATAAAGACGACAATAGCCAGGAAAAATTGAAAGGAGTTCATTGAGGCTCTGTTGGTATATGGCTGGTGGAGTACAATCCTTCTTGTGGGCAGTCAAGTCCAGCAAGATGTCAGGAACTGGTAGTAGCCAGGGTGGAGTGACGTGTTGCAGAGATTCCGAAACTTTGTCCAGGTCCACTCCGGCCGCCTGCAGATGAGGTCGGACACGGAAGGAAAGTGGACGGACAGCTCCCGGATGGGCATCGTAAATCTCTGCAAACGACGGGTTAAAAACACAATCATAGGCAGGATTTTCTGGATGGGCCTTCAGCTTCAGAACGTAGCTGAGCATGAGGCGGATGCGGCGGAGCCTGAGAGAAGGCTCCCCTGCCTCTGCATACAGACTAGGAACTGGAGATGTCCTGAAGGCTCCCAGACATATGCGCAGACCTTGATGGTGAATTGTGTTCAGACGCTGCAGAACAGACTTGGAAGCCGAGTCATATACCACAGAGCCGTAATCCAGTTTGGACCGAACAAGGGCCCGGTACAGTCAAAGTAAGACGATGCGGTCTGCACCCCAGTCAGTACGACCAACGACACGAAGAATGTCGAGGGCCTTCCGACAAGAGGTTCTAAGGTAGTTAACATGGTTGCAGAAGGTCAATCTTTTGTCAAAGATGACTCCCAAAAACTTAGCCTCTTCAGCCACCTTAATTGGCACTCCAGCAATGCTCAGGCTAGGTTCTGGAAAAAATTTCGTCTGGTTAGTAAAATGCACACAGACTGTCTTGGAGGGCGAGAATCTGAATCCATTGAGAGACACCCACCCCTGGATGCGATCAACGCACAGCTGCAAGCGCCTCTCAAGGGACGCAAGTCCTCGACCTCGTGCACACAAAGCAAAGTCGTCCACAAACAAAGAGCATTCAGAATCATCCTTGACAGCCTTTACAATGTTATTTATTTTAATGCTAAATAAAACAGGAGATAGAATACTGCCCTGCGGGACACCCATCTCCTGTTCAAAGGAGTCGGAGAGGGTGGAGCCCACACGGACATGGAACGACCTGTTGGACAAAAAATTGTGAATAAAAACGGGCAGATGCCCTTTAAAACCCATGTCCGACAAATCAGACATTATACCATGCTTCCAGGTAGTGTCATATGCCTTTTCAAGATCAAAGAAAATTGCATAGACATGCTGCTTGTTGACAAAAGCATCTCGGATAAAAGACTCAAAGCGGACTAGATGGTCAGTTGTACTACGGAAGCGCCGGAAACCGCACTGGAGGTCTGTGATGAGACCCTGTGACTCAAGATGCCACACCAGTCGGGCGTTGACCAAGCGTTCCATAGTTTTACATAAACATGATGTCAAAGCTATTGGCCGGTAGTTGCCCGGGTCGGAAGGATCCTTACCCGGCTTGGGAATTGGCACAACCACAGCCTGGCGCCAAGATGGCGGAAAATGACCGGTTATCCAGATATGGTTAAAGGCCTTGAGAAGTACAAGGAGTGAATCCTCAGGCAGATGTGTTATGAGCTGATAATGGATGGTATCTAATCCAGCAGCAGAGTCAGTACATTTCTGCATGGCTTGCTGCAATTCTGAAAACGTAAAAGGGGCATTATAGTCTTCCAAGTTATCCGATATAAAATCACAAGCACAAGATTCTCGCTTCTCCTTCTCTCTCTGGAAGAAAGGTGAATAATGCTCTGTTGAAGAATTATGGGCAATGGTGGAGGCAAGCAAATTGGCCACAGCCTTTTTATCTGTGACTAAACTGGCACCATCTCTAAGATGGCCGACAGAAGCCGAGCCACCCCTGCCCCTAATTCTTCGAACAGCCTTCCAGACGTTTTGGGACGGAGTCCTAGAAGATAAAGATGACACGAAGCGTCTCCAGGAAGCACGGCGTTCACGTTTAAAAATATAACGGGCTTTCGCCCGCTGTCTTTTAAAGGTTAAAATATTTGCTTGCGACGGATTACGAAATGCACGTCGCTGAGCAGATTTGCGCATTGTTTGGGCCTTGCGGCACTCTTCATTGAACCATGGTACTCTCGGCTTCCGAGGGAGTGATGTGGAAGTCCTAGGGATGGTTTCACCTGCAACCTCCAACAAAATAGAAGTAAAACAAGAAACAGGTTCTTCAGCTGACATGACCACCTCCTCTGTAAGACGAGACTGACAGAGAGAGGCAAACAGAGACCAGTTAGCTTTCTTGAGATTCCAGCGCCCCACCGGCGAATCCTCCTCACAGCTGACCGATGACAGGACTACTGGGAAGTGGTCACTACCACACAGGTCGTCGTGAACCTTCCAGTCAAAGTCCAGCATGAGAGAAGGATCACACACAGTGAGGTCTAGAACAGAACTAGATCCGGAACCTGAGTTAGAGTATGTAGGTGAGCCATCGTTAAAGACACATAGGTTAAGTTGAGAAAAAACATCTTCTAACATCTGACCTCTGCCATCATAGTGGTCACTACCCCAAAGGTGAGCATGACCGTTAAAATCCCCCATGAGAATAAAGGGAGGGGGCAGTTGATCTACTAAGTTAAAAATATCATTGCTACAGACCCGCAGTGATGGTGGCAGGTAAATACTGCATATGGTTATGGTCTTTTTTAAGGTAACCCGAGCAGCGACAGCCTGAAGACAGGTGTCGATGCTAACGGGGCTACATAAAATTTGGCTACTAATGAGAAGAGCCGCTCCACCCGAGCGCCTCTCCGAATCAGAGCCTTTATGTATAACATTAAAACCATTAAAAGACACAGGGTCAGAAGTCTTCAGGTAAGTCTCCTGAAGAGATATGACTGAGGGGTTATAGAACTTGACTAAAAGACGTAATTCCTCAAAGTTAGCTCGAAAACCACGACAATTCCACTGAAGCAAAGAGTCCATGATTAAGTCTGATCTGGGGGTAAGGAGTTTTTCCCCCCTTTTTCCTTTACCTTGGAAGGAGTTGAAGAAACAGAGGGGGGCCGGCTCCCGGGCCTCCTCTGGTTCTTCGGAGAGGAAGGGGGTGGAGCTGCCGCAGCATCAGCAACAACAACTTCCACTCCCTCCATCCGCTCCTCCAGTGCAGCATATTTGTTTTGAAGGGGCACATCTGTGTTTCCCTTCTGGGCCCGTGCGCACAGCGGTCCCATAGATTTCTTAGACTTCTGGTCCTGGGCAGCGTTCCTGCCGCTAGAGTTAGCGGCCTTAGAAGGCTGACCAGAGCCAGAAGCCTTTGGAGTTGACTGACTAACAGGTTTGGGTGGGGGCTGAGGCTTAGGGGCAACAGAAGGCGGCACAACCAGACCGGCAGTGTCCGCCTTCTGCGTTCCCTGGCTCCTTGTCACCACCGGAGGAGGGTTACTCTCCAGGGGCGAGATGAGCCGAGGCTCCGCCCCCAACCAAGAAGTTGGGGTCTGACATGAAAAGTCTTTGGTGGGGCGCTTGCCTGCCACCGCTGCACTAAAAGTATACACTGAGGTGTTAGAGGTTGGGGCAGCCGCAGCTGCACCAGGGCCTTCAACCATTTTTTTGGCATCCAGAAAGGACAGCCCCTTCTCCACACGCACCTGCTGAATCTTGCACTCGGATATCCAACGAGGGCATTTCTTATCCGAAGCCATATGCGCCCCCTGGCAATTCACACACAGGGGGGTGGCTGTGCAGGACTCAGCAGAGTGTCCGGGCCTAGTGCAACGGGCGCATGAAGCCTCTGCCTGACGGCATGTCTTCTGCCCATGGCCATACTTTTGGCACTTAAAGCACCGGAGGGGAAGAGGGACGTACTTTTTCACTCTCAGGGAGTAGTAACCTCCCCAGATGGTAGTAGGAGGGGTGGGGGTGCCAAACGTCAGGATGATGGTAGGGAGACGGATCTCCCCACCACCTCGCTTGGAAGCGAAGCGCCTGACGCAAGTCACCCCCTGAGACTTAAGGTTGCTTACAAGTTCATCTTCTGACAGTTCTGCCAAAGCTTGATCTTTGATTACGCCTCTTGACGAATTCATAGTTTTGTGGGGTGTGACTTCCACAGGAGTGTCTCCGATGGAAGAGAGCCCCAGTAGCCCGCTGGAGTGTGCCCGAGTACGGCACTCCACCAGCAAGTCACCAGACCTGAGGCGCTGGGCGTCAGGCCTGCCAACACGGCTCCTGAGGGTCTCCCCCACCAGAAAAGGATGCAGCTTAGTAACTGGTTTCTCCTTCACCTTGCTATGGACAATGAGGAAGCGAGGCCATACGGCCGACGCCTGAGGCGTCGCTTCCTCACAATCTGAATCACTGTCATGTGCAATGTCGGTGTCTATGCGCCGTTTCTGTGCTAGTTTTGGTTTTTTGGTTTTATCCATATTATATTAGTAGAGATATTCATCCCCCGGGGGTCCCCGCCCGCCACCGAGCCCAACAAGGGAAAGTGCAACTGTCGGCGGGTCTCCAGCCGACGCACAATGGAGACTGCCCGAAAGATATACTCAAGGGGGTAAGCCCGATTGAACCGTTTGAGCCACCGCCTTCTATCACACCGTTGAATGCAGGGGAATACTGGCGTAAAGCACCTAATCAGCAGCAGAAGCTATAGCATGGTGCTCCATATAGCAACCCGCATGTCAACAGTGGGATAGGGCTCAACGTGACAAGAGCCGATTGACTAGGCCAGTACGACTAGCCTCCCGTTTAGGTAGAAGTCAAGGCCGAAGTGGAGTGTTGGCACCAGTGAGCCGCAGCCCAAAGGGAACCTCAGCCACCAGGATCCTCTTCTCCCCCGACACGGGTCTCCAAGCACGGCAAACACTTGGGATCCAAAGGACCAAAAAGTCACGAGTATTTTTAAGGACCAATCCAACATGGTACGACCTAGGTTAGCACAGCTCCTTAAAAACCGGACCAGTGAAAAGGCTGAACAACATATCTGCTGACATCAAGTCCCAATCCTGGACAAAGATGGCACCCGTCCGCTAGCCCACTCAGTCAGGGACTGAGCGGACTACCCACCTACGCCAAGTGGAGGCCGGTGCCGGGTAGGCCCTTCTGTATGGGGGGCATTCTCCTCTTCATGACCTGAATAACAGAATCATCTCCCCACTTAACAGCCTTTTCTGGCCAGACTGCGTCCATCTGGCTTCACTGATACCTAGCAGGGAAAGTTTGTTCTTTTGCATTTCCGCTGCTATCTGGGTGGCCTTGCCGCTCTGGTACATGGTCTTGACGTTCCATGTGCCCATGGTTGTATCCCTGGATAGAGAGAGGCGGCTCGGTCCTGTGGCTTCCGAAGACTTCCGGCTTTCACCACAGGACGTCATAAGTCTTCTGGTAGAAGAACCTTCCTCCTCCAGGAAAGGAATTACTGTTAGTCTTTTCATCGGCGTTTTTGTAGCTATTTCCTTTTTTGCAGGGTGGGGAAGCTACCCCCACGCCCAACCCCCTTACTAGGAGGACCAGGGGTTTTCTGTCGGGGTCACCTTCCCTTAGACCATGTTGGTTCACGGCACCTTATTTCATTCGGTGCACCCCCCTCACGAGGGACCCCCTATCCACCACCCAGGGGACGCGCCTCAACGCCATATGGTCCCAGCGCGAGGAAAGATACTTTGTGGCAAGACCTTTATAAACATACTAATTTCAGTGACCTCTCACAAAGGTCAAGGTCACAGGGGATCAGGAAATATATAAAAATAACTATTTTGGGAATCCCCAGGGAAAGAGGAAAAGAGGTAGGCCGAGAAACTCCTGGCGTCGAGACCTCCAAGCAGACTTCAAGAGAATGGGAACCACCTGGAGTAAAATCGAAGGAGAAGCACAGGACAGGAGTCGCTGGAGGTCTCTCCTCGACGGCCTATACCCGGGTAGGGGTGACAGGCGTAAGTAAGTAAGTAAGTACTTTGGGACATAATTTTTTTTTTATTTTTAAATACTATTTACAACTTCAAACCCAAACTTAGTACAAGATACCTGATGATAAGACCTTAATATACACCCTAATTTGGTTGATCCCTCGGAAAGGTCAAGGGTCACAAAAACTCAGGAAATAGGTTCAAAATAGCGACATTTTTACAAAAGATGTTTTTTTCTCAAATACTATTCACAACTTCAAACCCAAACATGGTACAAAGATACCTGATGGTAAGATCTTTCTATGCATACTAATTTGGTTGATCCCTTGGAAAGGTCAAGGGTCACAAGAGCTCAAGAAATGGGTACAAAATCACCATATTTTGCCCAAATTTTTTTTTCTCAAATACTTTTCACAACTTCAAACCCAAACTTGCTACAGAGATACCTGATGGTAAGACCTATCTATGCATACAATACAAATTTGGATGAATCCTCGGAAAGGTCAAGGGTCACAAGAGCTCAGGAAATAGGTTAAAAAAAAAAAAGCCATAATTTGACAGGAAATGTTTTTTTCACAAATACTATTCACATCATTACCCAAACTTGCTACATAGCCGAGATGTTTACCCCCCCCCCCCCCCTCCCCCCCCCCCCAAAAAAAAAAATGGAGTAATAGGCTATGCCAGAAAGAGTAATTTTGGGTAAAAAGAGTAATGCTTTCTGTCAGCACATTTGATCGTTCTCAAACGCAATCTCACTCAACAAGTTCTTACAAAGCCTTGCAGTTTTTATTTGCACTCGAAATGAGATACAAGTGAAAAGAAAAAAAAATCACTGTGTTAATTCAGGCATGCCGACCCTCAATTTGAAGTTTCAGTATTAGCTATTTGAAATTTCAGTAATACTATTAAAATTTCAGTAATACTATTACTATTGTTACCTATTATTTCTGCACTGTTTTTTTATATTGTGCCTTTTATATTAGCACGAGCGCAAAAATAAAAATGACACACACACACATCACTGACCAGGACACATATAGTTTGCACATCTCTGTAATGGGTTAAATAATGGTTGGGCGCCCCCCTCCCCCCCAATAATTTTTTTAATTTTTTTTAAAACTTGCACATTGCGAAATTTTCTGATCATTGCACTTGGGTCCAACCAAGGGAAAGCAGACACTGACAGGTTGGTTTAAATAAAGGGACGTAATCGAGCAAATTGTCCTAGTGTGCTTACTCCCCTTGTTATTGTTTTAATTTGACTAACTCCAACATTTACTTTATTTCTAGATTTAAAAGGCAACTAATATTAATGATAAATTAGGAAATCATATAAATTATTATTTTATGTACTAATGTTGGATCTGGTCATGGACCCGGTTATGTTTTGAAGTAGGGTTTTGTTTGATCACTTTCTAAGAAAAAAAGCGGATTGGAATATGATTTCAAAAATCGTAGTTTTTGTTTTAAATAATCGTAATAGTGTGAAAAAAATCGTAGTGGCGTAATCTATGCCAAAAATCGTAAGCAATTACTCCAAAATCGTATGGGTAAACATCTCTGACATAGGCATCTGATGGTAAGACCTATCTATGTATACTAATTTGGATGAATCCTTGGAAAGGTCAAGGGTCACAAGAGCTCAGGAAATAGGTTAATAAAAAAAAAAGCCATATTTCGACAGGAAATATTTTTTCGCAAATACTATTCACAACAACAAACCCAAACTTGCTACAGAGATACCTGATGCTAAGACCTATCTATGCATACTAACCCCACCCGGGTCTGCCCTGGGGGACTTGGGTGGGGTTAGGTATTTTTTAGTTCCCTGGGTCACCCTGGTCAGCCCCACAGGGTGGGTTTATCTCTCTATTCTGGGGCATGTGTTTCTGTCTACCCTTTGTCCATTCACCTGTATTTGCCTTTTTAAAACTCTCCCTACTGTCTGCACTGCCTGTAGCTCTTGATATTGGATGTGTGTTGCTAAATGGTCTTAGCTTTATTTAGGCCCCATGTGTTAGGTTTATTTAATGTATTTGACCGGCTGGCGACATACATTCAATGTTCTGTTTAGGGTTTTTCTCACAAGCAGTGCAGGCACGTCCTGAGAAAGCCTTGTTGCTGTCGGGACGTTAAGCAATGTACAATCAATCAATCTATGCATACTAATTTGGATGACCCCTTGGAAAAAAGTCAAGGGTCACAAGAGGTTGACAAATGTGTATAAAATGCCAATAATTGTAGTTATTACCAACATTTTTGCAAACTTTCAATCAAATTTGGCACAAAGGTAGCTGATAAAATAAGACCTTCCCATGTATCCTAATTTCGTCGACTTATTGCAAAGGTCAAGGGTCACGGGGGCTTCACAGATGTGTGAAAACTGATTAAATTTTGAGAAAATATGGATTGTGTTAGTACAGAAGCCACGCCTTATTGTCAGATGTATGGATCTGTCATACACGTGAGCCATAAGGGCTTTGCCCGTCTTGTTTTCTTTTTTAATTTTAAATTTTTTAAACATTTTTTTTAAGAGTCATGATAACTTAATGAGTGTGAAAGACATGAAGAAAATAATGAAAATATATATTTACTGTTATAAATGATCAAGAATATTTAAACACAATTGGTCATACTTACAGTTTTATGTTTGGTTTGTTTGCAGTTGTTACATTTTTCTTCAAACTGTTCTTTTCATGACAGTTTCAGTCAAGCTTTAGATAGACTAGAAGCCCAAATGCGACCATCCTGCGACGGTCCCTGTGAGCCCTTACTGCGACTCTCCGGTGACCATCGCAATAAACCCTAAATGCGACCATACTGCGACCGTCGCAAATGAAACCTAAAAATGACCATGATGCGACTGTCGCATCTCCACATTCATTTTTGTCGCTGGCAGGTCTCCTGTTACCCAAAAATCATAGTCGCCGGACCATCCTGTGCGGGTGCAAAGAAGCGAATTTGCGACCACAAAGCGAGTCTGAAATGCGACGTAACATTTCTGCTTCATGCTACTAGGGTAACTAAGGCACTACATGGCAAACCAAAACAGTCGCTCAGTAGCGAAAGCTTGGCTTTCTATGTAATGACTGATTCATCCTTCAGAGGTATTCTTGGGTAATTATTATTATATTTCGCCATTTTAATGGTTTCATTGTTTCAATAATGTAACATGCGTACAAAGTTATGTGAAGAATTATATTTTTTCATGCACAATACTTCCCAAAATCTTTGAAATCCATACACAGATACCACCACACAGGCCATTTTCTGACTTGACCCTTTTTTCCGTCATGCAGAAGTAAAAATAGCTTGGTCCAGGGATAGTCACTCTGCCAGAATTGCTAGGTCAGAAATGTGTTAATGCCCAAAATGTCTCAGACATACCCATATTGCCAGGTTAACTCGTTTACCGCCAACATTTAGTTTCTTGTTCAGAAATGAAGCCTGAAAAAGAAAATATGAAAATTAGTATGAAATATAAGGACATAATTATACAAGTTAGCATTATTAAGTGACCATTACTCATTTACCGACATAAAATGATCCAAATAAAAATGCTGTCATGTACATGTACAGTGAGTCCTGCTCCTAGGAGGGTGTGTATTGGTGGTGTGTATAATTTAGTACAATACATTCAACTATGCACTCAGCCAACAAACACATGCATGAACCATGCGTCCACACACACTCGATCAGTCAATGCATACGTAAATGCCCCAACAAAACAAAACAAAAACAAAAATGGCAACGCCCTTTAAGTTATGGATCATGTGCATGACCGATCCACAGAATTAATCTGACCTTTGTGACTTTGACCTTTCAGACAGGTCACTGAAATGAGCAACATGTGTTCAAGTTACTCATTAAAGTAAACGGTTGAATTTTGCACTTGCAGGCTCCAAGTTTTCTAAAAATGTCTGCATTTTTCACAAATTCACAACTGTCAAGTCTCTAAACTTTGATAGGAAACTCCAAACTTTGCATCCATCTCCTGCCTTCCCCCAACCTCCACAGTAAGAGAAAGATTTGGAATGATAATTCTTGTCATGCTGATGTTTGTTCTGGGTACCTGTGGTATTTCATCATGTGTATAAGGAAATGCACAGTTTTGGCTTAAAGTACCATTACGCATAAAATTGAAGACACATTTCAGCACCATTTGTGTCTGTTATGCCTTGTCGACACACATAATGAACTTAAACAGCCAGTTTGAACATGCAGCAAA
Source organism: Semisulcospira habei (assembly GCA_036245525.1). Taxonomy (NCBI): domain Eukaryota; kingdom Metazoa; phylum Mollusca; class Gastropoda; family Semisulcospiridae; genus Semisulcospira; species Semisulcospira habei. The sequence continues at coordinate 102,462,195 of BTPG01000006.1, read as the reverse complement.
AACAACACACCTAATTGCAGTTATTTATTCTGCTCTGCCGTAAGCGTGTCAATCTATTTTTAGCTGTTTCTCGTACGGAAAACGGTGTATTTGTAGAACGGAGTGGATTCATTGCCAGGTTACTTGATATACAGACGACGTGTGCTGAACTGGAATGTCCTGCGTCTAAATGAACCATAACTAGACACGTGTGTAGTGTGCGTAACCATCTGTTACAGAAGTGTATCTTTGAACAGTTACGGCGGTAGTGGGCCTTTAACATTGGTAGACTTGTTTTTGTTTCTTTGGGTTCACTTGCATACAGCAAAATCAGACCCATTATTTCATGTTCAAGTGAGAGTTTTTAGAAAATGACATGATGCATGTAGAAAAAAACATGTTGCATTCAGGTCCATTGGATCCCAATCATGGCCAATGGTCATTTACAGTGTTCATTCAGCTACCTTTGTGCCAAATTTGGTTGAAAAATTTGCAAAAACATTAAAAACTACAATTCTATCCCAAATTGGCATTTTCACACATTTGCTGACCTCTTTTGACCCTTGACCTATCTGAGGGGTCAACCAAATTAGTATGAATATTATATAGGATATATTCTAAGTTTGGATTTGAAGTTGAAAATAGTACTTGAGATAAGACAGTTTTTGCATGGCTATTTTTTACCTATTTCTGGACCCCCTGTGACCCTGACCTTTGAAAAAGATCACTAACATTGGTATGTTTAGAAAGGTCTTGTCACAATGTATCCTTGGGCAACGTTTGAAGTATGTGTCTTGATTAGTCTCCGAGAAAATGTTAAAACGTTAAAGTTTACCACAGACGACGGCCAGACAACCACTGGCCCAGAGCATGCTTTTGCTTTCCACGTGAGCCAATAATACAATTATTCTTTGTCAGTTATTTGTAGAAGATATGTAATTCTAAATGTCTACATAATATAACAAAGCAAAGAAAATAATCGCGAGCTGTTCTGATCATTTCGTGCGTGACCCATTGGCGTAATGTCAACGGCCTAAGGGAATGGAAATGTCACTTTGAGTGAAATGATATAAAGTCAAATTTTGGCTCAAGTTAACTATATCACAAAATCTATTGCAAAAAAAGTAGTTTTATGGAATGAAACCATTTAACAACAAATCTGTGACCAAATCTTTGTGCTGGCGTAACGGATGAAACATACAAAATGGTGCGAATCTGAGCCAATCATTTCAAAACTGCTTTATAACTGTGGCCTAAAATAAATGAGGGTTTCCCCATATGGCAAATACCTTCTGGAAATGAACAAAACAACTTTTGTGGTGACCTGTCACACATGATTCATATGTCATACACAAAATGTTTAAAGGGGCATGCCCGACCTTTTTTTAAGGCTTCAGTTCGCAAAAAGCTTTTACTGGGCTTCAGTATACATACCCACTTAGACAGTGACCACCCTATTGTCCCACCAAATGCTTTCTTTCGTCCGTTCAAAGCGAAAAGAGGCCCACCGGAATCTTATGATACGTAACAAGATTGCTTCTGATAGGCGATGGTAGCTGACATCATATTCATAACTATTCTATACTACCTGAGGTCATCTGCATAATTATAACCAATCAGAGACAAGATAGCGGATGAACCGGCAAAGAAAAAAAGAAAGTATCATCGACTCGCGCCGACAATGACAGACTCGAAATTGAAGCGAAGAAAGAGGAAGAGAGACAAGATACCCTTAAGCAGAATTGACATCGGACAGGGAATATGGACATGTGGCAACGCGTAAAGCAAGAGCTTGGCTTGACCGCCCTTCCGGAATTTGTTGCTTTCCTGCTGAATCAGTAAGTAATCTATGGTCTTTGTCGATCTTCCTATAGTTCTGAGAGCGCTAGTGATTTTCAGAATTCATGATCTTCAATAGAATTTACCTCTTAATGATTTTACAAAATTTTAAACCTGTTTTATCATAAAGTTACGACCTAATTAACACATTTTATGCTGCAGAGATCTGAAAATGAAAGTGTGTGTCAAAGTTGCACATCGCTGGTCGAACATGCTTTTGTCTGTGCGGGCTCTCATTCACTTGATTCAGAGAGGTAGTGTTTCTGCTGCAATGGTGCATTTGTCATTTCCAATGATGCTTTCGGTTAGGTAGACTTCGATGTGTGAGATGTGAAATTGACTGCAGTGCAGAAAGTGGGTATAAATACCAATGTTCTGTTTCAATGATGTAATAAGGTGCGTGTTCCCGAGGGGTAAAGGATCAAAGGTCATGCCCTCGGTGTACTACTGTACGCACGATTGTTAGTGTTACTAGTAAATACTAGCAGGTTGAGCGGAACCCACAATGTGATTTTGACAGCATAGCGAGTATGGAAGGTTTATTCTAGTTTCTACTTTCTCGTGAAAAATTACGTCAAAGGGATGATGGTCAACAACAGTACATGTGTACACTGACACGTCCGTACACCACACCAATGACCTCGTGACCTGCAGTATTGTGATTCACTGATAGTCAGCCGGGTTCTGCCTTGTGACATAGGCTCATAAATATACAAATTAATTCCAAAAGAGGCCGATGCAGACGATGAATCCGCGACTCAAGTACAAAAACAATACACCCTCCAAATGATGAATTTCAACATTTGGCATTGTACTTACATCATAAAGCTCTAAGTTCAGCTTCAAATATACTAATGGTCAAAACTTAAGGGCCACCCCACTTTTTGTGTCATTGTTTATCATCGCAAGTACGCTAATAAAATACAATGTTCTTTCGATCCAAATGGCTTAAAAGTTGACCTTAGACGTATGTATGTATGTACAGGGAACAATAGACAACAATTAATCAATTTCCACGAACGTGTCAAAAGCACGTGAAACATCGTTAGTTTCTGTGAAAAGCTGTGCAATATTGGCAAGCGTACCAAAGGCAGGCAGGTGAAAAAACTCGGTAAAGTCGTAATGCACGTGCTAAAGGGGTCAGACGTGAACACTGAGCACTTCTGTTTCGCTACAAATACCAGTACAGTAGGGGCATAATTGTCACTTTCCTAACCATGCCACCACGACGAAGCCCAACGCCAGTAGATCAAAGCCGGGCGCTACCATGGCTGCAGGATGGAATTTCCGGACGAGAAGTTGGGAGACGTCTTGGGGTGTCCCATTCAGTGATCCAGAGGCTACTGGCATGATTCCAACTCCAAAAAACTGGAAGGGCATAACGACGACCCTGCTCAGGATGCCCGCGTTGCACCAGCAGAAGGGAGGGCAGATACCTCAGCCGACGTCTGCGCGAAATTGGCCTGGCTTCATGCAGAGCAGCAGTGAGAATACCCCTCACTCCAGCTCATCACAGAGCCCGGGTTGCCTGGTGTTGTCAACATGTGAGGTGGAACAGACTCCAGTGGACTCAGGTTCTGTTCACGGATGAGTCACGGTTCACCGTGTCCTTTAACAACAGCAGGGTTGGGGTCTGGAGACGCCAGGGCAAGCGATTCACAGATGGATGCGTGTCCAAGAGGTGGATCGCTACGGAGGAGGCTCAGTCATGGTCTGGGCAGGCTTCAGCAGGGAAGGCAGGACCCCCCCCCCCACCCACGTCATCCGAGGCACCTTGACTGGACTGCGCTATCGGGACGAGATTGTGCAGCCCCTCATCCAGCCAGCTCTCCAAGCCATAGGCGAGTATGCTGTTCTGCAGGATGACAACACTCGACCTCATCGCGCCCGTGTGGTGGATGAGTACCTTGAGGAATGGGGCATCATGAGGATGGAGTGGCCAGCACGTTCACCTGATCTGGCTCCCATCGAGCCCCTCTGGGACGTGTTGGGGCAATGTGTAGTCAGCAACCACCCCCCACCTGAAGGCGTCCCCCAGCTGACTCAGTTCCTGCATCAAGAGTGGGAAGTGATCCCAAATGTTCTCCAAACCCTGGTGAACTCCATGCATCAACGCTGCATTGATCCAATGCATGGTTGACGGAGCCCAGTCACACCAGCAGACCATTGACAGAGTTCAGAACCAGGCACTGCGTATCATCACCGGCGCAATGAGATCCACACCAATTGAAAAGATGGAAGAGACAACAGGCATCCCACCCCTGCGCATGAGAAGAGATTGCAAAGCTTTGATACAGTCCACAAAGGTTTTAGTCTTCCAAAGACCATCCTATGAATGCCAGGATGAAACAGCCAACCTCAGGGAGACCGAAAAGATCAAGCTTTGTAAAGGAGACAAGAGCTCTGCAGAGAAAACACCAGGCAAAGCTCCCTGCACAGGTAGAGGCTCTGAATCCTGCTAGTGACCTTCCACCCTGGGAAAGTAAGCCAGAAAACATCACCATCTCTTCCATGGTACCCTACATCACCACCAAAGATGAGCACAGCACTGTGAGCAAGAAAGCCCTGACACTGGCCATGCTCGAAGAAAAGTATCCCCAGGAAGCATGGATACGGGCATACACTGATGGATCAGCCACAGATGCAGTTCAGAATGGAGGGGCTGGGGTGTATATTCAGTACCCAAACGGAAAATGGCAGGCAGAGGCAGTATCAACAGGCCTTCACTGCACAAATTACAGAGCTGAGGTGGAAGCCCTGATCTGTGCTGCAAACACCCTTAGTGGTACTGCACACCCTGATGCCCAGATTGTCTTCCTGACTGATGCCATGTCTGTCCTTGAGGCAGCAACAGCAAGCAAACTGCCACATCTACAAGAGGCACTGCAAAATATCAAGTGCACCAGACTGGTGCTGCAGTGGCAACTACGGCAATGAAGAAGCTGACAGAATGGCAAAAGTAGGTGCAGAGAAAGAACAAGAACAAGACGAAAATGGAGTCAGCTTCACAGAGATGAAGACCATCATTAAGTCTGTGTACAGACCACCATAACGGCCCCTAGGCAGTTACCATCAGCTGTCCAGACAAGAGCAGGTGACCATCTTCCATCTGAGGACTGGGCACAACCGACTCAATTTCCACCTGCATAGACGCTTTCACCTCATGCCATCTCCCCTGTGCCCTTGTGGAGAAGCAGAGCAGACCACAGGACTGTGGGAACCACCAGCTGCTGAGGGAGGAGATATGGCAGAAGCCCGCCACTCTACAAGAGAAACTGTACGCGCCTGTGGAGGTGCTACAGAAGACCACAAATTTCATTTTGAGAGCCAAGCTCCAAGTGTGACGGCGTTCGAGAAGAAGAAGAACGCTGCATTGAATGCTTGGCTGCAAAATGGTGGGCACACTCGCTACTGACTGGACCAGTCTAACGTACTGCTGTTGTTGCAATTGCTTGATTTACTCAAAACTTAAATGAAATTGTTACTGAATAAATTAGCAAAGTACTGACTCCAAGTATTGTTACATTATTTGTGTGGTGTTGTCGGTGCGTATGCGATAAACAGTGGCCCTTAAGTTTTGACCATTAGTATAGTTGAATCACTGTTTGAAACATTTTTGATTTGATTGATTTTGGTCACATAATGTGTGACATAAGTTTCAGTTTCTTTCAAATGTTCAATTCCATTCAACTGTCAATGTCATAACTGATGATTATAGTAGACACATTTCTAAGTCGCTTATTTCTGTTTTCAGATCAAGGTTGTCAAAACTGAAGAGAAGGCAGCTCATCAGCTTCCTGAAACAACACTGCAACTTCTTTGCATCATATCCAGACATCCCAGATGAATCCATATTTCTTTTTATTTTTTATTTATTTTATTTTATTTATTTATTTATTTTTTTTTTTTTAAAGGGGGGGGGGGGGGGGGGGAGGGAATTGGGAGGGTCGATTTGATCGCCGTGGACATTCTATTTTGAAGCACGGATGTTCTGCATAGAAAATTGTTGTACTTATTTATTTTCTGACAGCATCCTAGTTTGGCGCCACACATCATGAAGTTTACCATTTATTTTGTATTGTTTTTTTTTAATTTTTATTGACCTATGCATTGGATCAATACAGTGTACTTATCTGACTCATCTCTATACAGAGAATATGTGACAGGATTATTAAAACTTAGTTGTGACAATTAAGCACACCAGAAAAGTTTTGTTTTGAATGGTAAACTGAATGGTAGACTTCAGAATTTCCAGTCATATAAATGGAATGTAATTGGTGTGTTTTAATTGGACACACCATTGGAAATTACACAACTAGTTTCTAGAGTTGGCAAAATATCATGTCGCATCACAGTGTGCGCAGGTTACCCTTTTAGCACCCGCCCAAATCATCACAGCTACTGACTTTTTGTTTTTTATTTCAGGTAATAGACAAAATCAACTTCAAAAAAGTATATAGTCTTACATAGAGTTTTAGAATTTGGCTGGCCTTCCACCTTTTTGTCACCATTAGCAAATGACTCGTATACATTACATGAACTGATGCAATGACTGAATGAGTGCTCTCTCTCTCTCTCTCGTACACATCTTTTTGTTTTTTATTTCAGGTAATGGACAAAATCAACTTCATCAAAAAAATATAGTCTTACAAGTTTTAGAATTTGGCTGGCCTTCCACCTTTTTGTCACCATTAGCAAACAATGACTCGTATACATTACATGAACTGATGCAATGACTGTCAGTGTCAAATGAGTGTTCTCTCTCTCTCTCTCTCTCGTACACATACACGCACGTACACACACATGCACACTGACTGAAATCATGTGAGCAATGGCATACCCTGCACACACAAAGTCAAACTCAATTCACACAAATTGTAATATAATATATAAATGTTATAATAATAAATTAAATTATAAAATCATACTTATAAAGCTCATTATCCGTAACATGCAGGTTCAAAGCAATGTTGCACAGAACATGAAGTTTCTAAGAAGACACGCACACATAATTCACTGATTGAAAATTAAGATAAAATACTAGAGAAAAGATGTGCATTAAGCTGCTGCTTGAAAACTGACAGAGATGGAGCCTGGTGGACATGGGAAGGGAGAGCATTCCAGAGATGAGGTACCTGATATTCAAAGGCCTTTTTACAATTTAAAGACAGTTTCACACAGAAGACAGAGTAGTTTTCCAGAACTGGACCTGAGTTTTCTGGATGGTTCATATAGTGAGGACAGGTACGCAGGAATGGTATCATCAAAGTAGCGAAAGGCAAGTGTGGCAAGCTTGAATTTTATTCTTTGCTTTATCGGAAGCCAGTGCAACTGTGTTAAGAGGAGTAACATGGTCCCTGCGTTTTTCTTAAGGATAAACCTTGCTGCATGATTTTGTATGCGCTGAAGGCGGAATGTTTGTTCACTGGCTATACCCGCTAGAATAGAATTTAACCCTGAAATTCTACTTTTGTCACCATTCGTCAAGAGTTTGATTATTTCCGGGTCAAACCCATTGATAGCGACATAGAAAATAAAAATTACACACGTACGAGTCTACGACAAATGATTTTCTTCAAACCCAATGACGCACATGTGCTATGTCCCTTACAAAGCTCACTGCGGCATTGGTAAATCAACAAGACTTTTTCAATCAGTTATTTCAAGATCCTCGCGCTGGGACCATATGGCGTTGAGGCGCGTCCCCTGGGTGGTGGATAGGGGGTCCCTCGTGAGAGGGGTGCACCGAATGAAATAAGGTGCCGTGAACCAACATGGTCTAAGGGAAGGTGACCCCGACAGAAAACCCCTGGTCCTCCTAGTAAGGGGGTTGGGCGTGGGGGTAGCTTCCCCACCCTGCAAAAAAGGAAATAGCTACAAAAACGCCGACGAAAAGACTAACAGTAATTCCTTTCCTGGAGGAGGAAGGTTCTTCTACCAGAAGACTTATGACGTTCTGTGGTGAAAGCCGGAAGTCTTCGGAAGCCACAGGACCGAGCCGCCTCTCTCTATCCAGGGATACAACCATGGGCACATGGAACGTCAAGACCATGTACCAGAGCGGCAAGGCCGCCCATATAGCAGCGGAAATGCAAAAGTACAACCTTTCCCTGCTAGGTATCAGTGAAGCCAGATGGACGCAGTCTGTCCAGAAAAGGCTGTTAAGTGGGGAGATGATTCTGTATTCAGGTCATGAAGAGGAGAATGCCCCCCATACAGAAGGCGTAGCATTCATGCTGTCACCAGTGGCACAGAGAGCGCTGATGGGCTGGGAACCTCTTGGGCCAAGAATCATCACAGCAGCCTTTAGAACCAAGAAAAAGCTCAAGCTGAACGTCATCCAGTGTTATGCGCCCACTAATGACAGGGACGAGGAAGAGAAACAAGAGTTCTACGACCGACTCCAGAGTGCCTTGGACAAATGTGCGGAGCGAGACATCACCATCGTCATGGGCGATTTTAATGCCAAAATAGGGGAGGACAACACCGGATACGAAGAGGTGATGGGGAGACAGGGACTAGGCTCGGAGATGAGTGAGAACGGGGAGAGGTTTGTAGACTTTTGTGCTCTAAACCGACTTGTCATTGGAGGCAGCATCTTCCCACACAGAAGGATACACAAAGCAACTTGGGTCTCACCTGACCATACAACAGAGAACCAAATAGACCATATCTGCATTAGCAAGAAATTTAGAAGATCCCTTCAAGATGTTCGAGTCAGGAGGGGAGCAGATGTCGCCTCCGACCACCATCTGCTTACCTTAAGAATGAAGCTCAAGCTAAAGAAAAGCCGCACAGAGACAACAAGAAGACAGCGCTATAATGTAGGCCTCCTGAGAGAAACTGGAGTTAGAGAAGAGTTCAAACTGGTGCTGTCCAACCGGTTTCAAGCGCTACAGGAGCTAGTAAATGAAGAGGAGGCGGCCACCACAGAGCAGCAGTGGAAGGCAGTTAGAGAGGCGCTGAACTCAACCTGCAAAGACACTGTAGGGTTCAGGAAACACCATCACAAGGACTGGCTGTCGGCACAGACCTTGAAGAAGACAGAAGTGAGGAAGCAGAAGAAAGCAGTTGTCAACAACAGTCGCACGAGAGCAGCCAAAGTAAGGGCACAGGGGGAATACTCAGAAGCCAACCGCGAGGTGAAGAGGAGTATCAGGGCAGACAAGAGGGCCTACACAGACAGCCTGGCAGCAGAGGCAGAAAAGGCAGCAGGCAGCGGCAATATGAAACAGCTCTACGACATTACCAGAAGATTGTCGGGCAAGTATGGCCAAACAGAAAGACCAGTAAAAGACAAAGAAGGCAAGCCTATTGCAGACAGAGCAGACCAACTCGACTGATGGGCCGAGTATTTTGAAGAGTTACTGAACAGACCTAGCCCACCCGACCCCCCAGACATCCAGCCGGCAGAGACCGACCTACCCATCAGCTGTGACAGACCCAGCCGGGAAGAGATCAGAAGAGCAGTGGATTTTTGAAGAATGGCAAAGCAGCAGGCCCAGATGGCATCCCAGCAGAGTCTCTGAAAGCAGACCTAGAAACAACAGTGGAGATGCTGTACCCACTGTTTGGAAAGATCTAGGAAGAGGAGGTGATGCCGGCTGACTGGAAGGAGGGGTACCTAATCAAGCTTCCCAAGAAAGGCGACCTCAGCAAGTGTTCCAACTACAGAGGAATCACCTTGCTGTCAGTACCAGGAAAGGTCTTCAACAGGATCATCCTGGAGAGAATGAAGAGCTCCGTTGACCCCCAGCTGAGAGACCAGCAAGCAGGATTCAGGAAGAACCGATCATGTACAGACCAGATCGCCACTCTCCGCATCATCGTGGAACAGTCTCTGGAGTGGAGGTCCCCGCTGTACGTCAACTTTGTGGATTATGAGAAAGCATTTGACAGTGTGGACCGAGAGACTCTGTGGAAACTCCTACGACACTACGGTGTACCCACAAAGCTCGTCCGCCTGATCAAGAGCAGCTACGATGGCATGACATGTCGCATGATCCACGAAGGGCAGTTCACCAGGGAGCTCCAGGTCAGAACTGGTGTCAGGCAGGGGTGTCTGCTGTCTCCGTTCCTCTTCCTACTGGCCATAGACTGGGTCATGAAGATGACCACAGAGCACAGACGAAGTGGAATACAGTGGACACTGTGGACACAGCTTGACGACCTCGATTTTGCAGACGACTTGGCATTACTGTCCCACACTCATCAACAAATGCAGGACAAGACCACGAGGCTTGCTGACATCTCGTCCCAAGTGGGCCTCACCATTCACAAACAGAAAACAAAGACAATGAGAATGAGGCTGAACGCAACCAGGGAGGAACCAGTCTTGCTTGCTGGCACCCCGTTGGAGGAGGTGGAGTCCTTCACCTATCTCGGGAGCATCATAGACACAAAAGGCGGCACTGATGCAGATGTCAGAGCACGAATCGGTAAAGCCAGAGCAGCCTTTCTCCAGTTGAAAAAAGTGTGGAGTTCCAGAGAGCTGTCACAACACACCAAAGTCCGGATTTTCAACTCCAATGTAAAAGCAGTTCTCCTATATGGAGCAGAGACTTGGAGATTGACAAAAACCACAGTCAACAGAGTACAGACCTTCATGAACAGTTGCCTTAGAAGAATTTTGAAAATCCACTGGCCAGAGAAGATCAGCAACGTCAGACTCTGGGAGAGAACAGAGCAGATAACAGCAGAGAATGAAATTGGGCGAAGAAGATGGGGATGGATCGGTCACAGTCTGAGAAAGCCAGCTTCCAGTATCACTAGGCAGGCATTGTCATGGAACCCCCAGGGAAAGAGGAAAAGAGGTAGGCCGAGAAACACCTGGCGTCGAGACCTCCAAGCAGACATCAAGAGACTGAGAACCACCTGGAGTAGAATCGAAGGAGAAGCACAGGACAGGAGTTGCTGGAGGTCTCTCGTCGACGGCCTATACCCGGGTAGGGGTGACAGGCGTAAGTAAGTAAGTATTTCAAGATCACAGGCAAGTCAAACGCAACATGTACTGCCCATCAACAGCGAGGACAAGCAGTATACATGGACCAGTTCAGCTGTTCGCCAGGACCAATGCAGGATCAGAGCTTCTGATATATCTCTACTTTTCCTTATAGCAAGCATATGTGGCTGAACATGTGTTCAACTAGGTACACTGATTTGTGTTAACCCATATCATACTGAGGCTAAAAGCTTCAAATTTGTACGCTGCTGTATTACAGTACTTACAGATTTAAGGATATAGACGAATGGGTTTAGTTCAAGGGTGGTGCCAGAATAGCTTGGCGCCTAGAGGCACCAAGTTATTCTGGCACTACCCTTGAACTATATAAGGCAAACTTATTTCACACACTGATGTATTCTGAATGAATAAGGGTTAAAAGTGTACACGGTGTATACTGTCTTGTGTCATCATTCAAGCTTTTCCAAGTTTCACTTGCTATGGCTATGAGTGTAGATCTAGATGCTAACTTTAGTACACTGCTGGCTGGTTCACAGAAGGTTGAGTGGGCACTCATAACAAGCGAGTATATTACAGGGCACAGTACACCATGTACACTTTAACTCAAAACAGTGTACCTCATGCACAGTTTAACACAGGATAATAATAATAATATATATATCTCTTCTATAGCGCAAAGGATAGTGTACACAGTGTCCTAAAAACTATATAACATTAACAGCAACCACTTCAGCTGTATTGCGTTAAAACTGTGAATATGCTCATATTGAATTTTGAAAGGACTTTTGTGGGCATCTTGATTAACGTAAAGGTGTGTGGGGTGGGGGAGGAGGGGGAGATTACCATCCTCATCCTGGATTCATCACAATGTATTTTGCAATTCATGAATCACAATTATTCAAATGACGGGGCTTTGGGTTCTCACGTTTCATGAAGACCCCTCTTTCACAGATCACGAGGATGAAAAAACTGCATTCACGATACTTTAAAAAACGCCAAATATCAAATATGCATTGCGATTTTAGGACATTACCCCTCCCCCCCCCCCCCCCCCACTAAAAAATAAAAACAAACCCAAAACAAACAAAAGAAAACAACAAACAAAAAAACCAAACAACAACAAAACAACTAAATACAAACAAAAAAAGTTTACTGATATTCATAATCATTTCGTACGTGACACTTGGACAGTTACCTGCAGTGTTGTAATGTGCTTGTCGTTGAACTTGTTCTCGACGTATCTCAACACTAAAGACGTTTTACCAACGCAACCCTCCCCAAGAAGTACTACTTTGAAGTTATACTTCCGTCCTGCGGATTCAGCCATGATATCGCTTGTCCATGCACAGTCCCGATAAATATGTATTCCAGACAAGAATATCTACGTTATCGTTATTTGCAAACACAGAAGAAGTGACAAAGTGCTGAGTGTCCAGTTACGTTCACATTGCTACTGGCTCTTGAGCAGTACTGGGTCCATGATGAAAACGAAAATGGCCTCCAAGCGAATAAACGTCATGGGTCACGAGGGCGTGAATATTACCTCTTCCGTTTTGTGTTATATTACACACACAAATATGGAAAGGTACCACAATAAAAGTCAATATTTTGACAGATTTATACTGAACATTAGTACGTAGTGTAACAATCACCGGAATTTTGACGAATTTTGACATCTAAACAGACATCTAAAAATCTCAACTCGAAATAAACAAAACTGGGACTAAAATTATGATCCTCTCGCTCTCACAATTTTAGTATCATTCCTAAGATTCTTTCCAGTATAACTCATACGTTTACATTACAGATCTTAAGATTTTTTTATGGCCCTCGTTTTCACTGCCAATATTGGCTTTAACGACGATTAACTCCAGATCTATAATCCAAGCCAAATATTCCTACATTTTAAGAAACACAGCGTAAATTCGGAGTGCGTCATATCCAAAGGATCGCCTCCGGTCGATTGTTGAAAACTAAGGAAAGTTAATACGTGACATTATTAATTTTATTGTCATGACATCTCAGAACCAGGTTTGTATAACGTTACTATAAAAAAAATTACAATACCGCCGTGTACCTTTACCTATACACTATCAAGTAGCTTGGTCCCTACAGTATAGTACATTATAGGTTGTAACTTATTCTTTGACGTTGCACAAATATCTTTATTGTATGCATGCTCATCGGACTCGAGACATGTGGGGGAGAAAAAAAAACTGCCAACACGAAAAGTCCATAAGTGCAATGCTGGACACGAAACACGGGAAAATATGAAAAATGGCAGTATTCTTTCTTAAGTGACCTGCTCCAGTCAATAAAGTGTTAACAGATTGCAGTACGTCCTTTTTATAAAATGTATACATGTCGAGGGTATGTACAGGGATGCAACTAGGCATCGGACATCTGTTATATTGCAATTGCAGGGCTAAAGTGTCCAATTAATGTAGTAAGTCAAATGTCCTATTATAATTGTTCCAAAGCTGCCAGTGTCCGATAATGTTTATGTCTTGAAATTTACAAGTATTCGTCGTTTCGCGCACAGCATTTGCGTTTTGTTTTATTCTAATGATATCACACGAATACAAGAATGTTATGCCATGATGACCTACTATACCGATGACCAAATGAAATGCAACATCATTTGAGTCATCAGCAACACTTCTGAAGTGTTTCTGATGGCTCAAATGATGTCGCATTTCTTTTGCTCGTCAGTTTAACATTTCTATAACATAAGGCGGTGATATGTCCTATTCATGTTGGCAAACCCAGGACATTTGACCCATCTGCAGAAATGTTTAGTTGCATCCCTGTAAGTAGAGTTGTATATGATCAGCCTGTACTGTATCCTTGTATTTTTCTGTGGGCTGACCATTGGTGCATCATTCCTGATAGGAAGAGGCAAGGGATATCTAACCATTTATCCAGCACTGAGTAATTCCCATGGATACTATTTCTTCCAGCACTTGCCTCACCCTTTTGGTTTGGTTTCTGACAGTAATGCTGGACAAAGGGCCCAGATTGCCAAGTTGGCTTCTGCGATGAATTTTATCCAGGGCTTACTTAAAGGTCTACTGTTCTCATGACCTCAAATGTAGAGAGGCATTAACATTGGAGGGAGAGTGCACATGCATGATGGCGACATGAATTTTCTCAGCCCAGGAATACAATTTTTTTGTTCTGACAAAATTAATTTATTAGTCTGAATGTGACTTTTCCAGCTCTTGACGTAATTCTCACAATGCCAGTGTAGCCTGCACCTGGTCCTGCCCTTTAAAATGTGTTTCGGACACTTCATATCAGCATGCACAAGGTGATTGACTTTCAAGATGGTGCACCCAATGCTCTTCAAGTGGTTCAGTAAGACCCACAGACAACTGCATACCTTTCAAGTCTCCTGATTTCGGCAGGAGAGTCCTGACTTTGTCACCTACGCTCCGCTTTCCTCCACCCTCAGGATTTCTTCTGCTTTCATGATTGTTTCTCTTGTTTCTCCCAGCTTGAGAAAATTTGAATCATTCAAAAACTTTGAATGCATATCTCATCAGCACGTTCATTTTCTCACTGCAATTTTGGAACAAAGGGAGACAACCACATGGCTGTTTCAATTCAAACCAAAGAAATCATCTGCTGTTGCTGCCGAAGGCAATCTCTTAGGCAAAATGCTGATGCATCTAACAAGAGACGACAGTGAGACCAGAAGTTTTTGGACAGTTGGTATCAGATTTTAGTCATTAGAGAAGATTTGCTGGTTGCTGTACCCCTTGAGGAAAATCTGTGCAGTGATGCTTCTGCCAGCATGGCAGCCATTTGCACTGCTTTAGTGACATCTGCAAAGTCTTTCTTGCAATTTACCATTTCTTGAAGGTTTTGGCAATTTGTTATTGTCTAAAATGGTCAGACTGTATGGAGGTGTGAAGTTACCTATTTCTGTATCTGTTGTTTTATTTCCATATTCAGTGCGGTCAACAACTTTGGCAGGTTTATTTCTGTACTATTGTCAATCTTTTCTCATCCAACTTTGGCAGTTTTATTGGCTCACATGCGAAGCAAAAGTGAGTATGTTTTGGGCCAGTGGTCATCCGCTGTCCGCCTTCCGCCGCCGTCCGTCATAAACTTTAACGTTGGCATTTTCTCAGAGACTATTCAAGCCACGTTCTTCAAACTTGGCCCAAGGATACTTTGTGGGTAGACCTTTCTAAACATACCAATTTGAGTGACCTCTCACAAAGGTCAAGGTCACAGGAGATCAAGAAATAGGTCAAAAATAGCTATATTTTGACATAATTTATTTTTTCTCAAATACTATTCACAACTTCAAACCCAAACTTGGTACAAAGATACCTGATGGTAAGACCTTTCTATACGTACTAATTTAGTTGGTCCCTCTGAAAGGTCAAGTGTCACGAGCTCAGGAAATAGGTGAAAAATAGCAATATTTTGACGAAAGATGTTTTTTCTCAAATACTATTCACAACTTCAAACCCAAACTTGGTACAGAGATACCTGATGGTAAGACCTATCTATGCATACTAATTTGGATGACCCCTCGGGAAGCTCAAGAGTCACAAGGGCTCAGGAAATAGGTCCGAAATAGCCATATGACAAAAGATGTTTTTTCTCAAATACAATTCACAACTTTAAACCTAAACTTGCTACAGAGATACCTGATGGGAAGACCTTTCTATGCACACTTATTTGGTTGATCCCTCGGAAAGGTCAAGAGTCACGAGAGCTCAGGAAATAGGTCTAAATAGCCATATTTTGACAAAAGATGTTTGTTTTCTCTCAAATAAAATACTATTCACAACTTAAAACCCAAATTTGGTACAGAGATACCTGATGGTAAGACCTGTCTATGCATACTAATTTGGATGTCCCCTTGGAAAGGTCAAGGGTCACAAGAGGCTGGCAAATGTGTGTATAATGCTGATTTTTTTAAAAATAAAATTGTAGGTATTCCCAAATTTTTGCAAATTTTTTAACCAAATTTGATACAAAGATAGCTGATGATAAGACCTTCCTATGCATACTAATTTAGTCGACTCATCACAAAGGTCAAGGGTCATGGGGGATTGACAGATGTGTGAAAAATGCTTACATTTTCAGAAAACATGGATTTGGCTGCTGCAGAAGCCAGCCCTTATCACAAAGGTCACACATATGTAATTTGGTCATACATGTCAGCCATAATGGCTTTGCCTTTCTTGTTTCTGTATTTATTATGTGTTTCTGTAACATTGTTGATCTATTCCCACCCTATTTCAGACTGTCTACTATATTTAGTGAGCCCATTCAGTGCAAAATTAATTGGTACACACAATCATGGGATGTTGACAGAGGTTAACAATTGGACATAAAGGTGAAAACAAGGAAAAACAAAAAATGATAAGGAATAGAAATGTATGCAACTAGCGTATCTACCATACATGAGAAAGGCTCTTCAACTGAATAAGGTGGGCAGAGTTTGCAGTCTATACAAAGGTCCTACACTGAATGCAGGTAGCAAAAGGTAGACATATAACTTATGAGCTGCATGTATGTCCTGTTGAGTGAGTGTAGAATAAATCAAATATATTAATTAAATAAGGAAACTCTTTTATAGTCTTAATATTGAAAGTTTATTTTTTTTAAAGTGAATCAGTATTACTATTATTGGAGGTGTGCTCTTTTCACATGTTCTGGTTTCAGTGTGCACATCACTTAGCAGAAATGTGAATCAGTTCAAATAAAATCATTATTTGAAAAGATTTTCACATAAAATAAATGACAAAGTGTGAGTTTAGTGTACGAATGCCACATACATATGTGTATGCTAACGCAATAATTTGAATATAATGTTTAAACACTTTTTAATAGTTGTTGTTACTTACTTACTTACACCTGTCACCCCTCCCAGGGTAATAATTAAAAATAATAATAATTACAGTATTTATAATGCGCTTATCTTATAATAATTATAACTCTAAGCGCGCACTCACAACTCGCACACGCATGTGCACGCTTTAGACAATAACTCAGGTACCACAAATAGTGAAAATACATTACGACAGTCAGCTTGGGGTGGGGAGTGTGGTCATGTAGTGCTAGAACTGTTGAAAGAGGTGAGTTTTGAGGGCGGACTGGAAGGAGGAGAGAGTGTTTCTGACGGAGAGAGAGTGGGAGAGTGTTCCAGGTGGATGGACCATATACTGAGAAGGAGCGGGGGGCCGAAAGTGCTGAGTTTGGTGTGGGAGATGAGGAGGCGGAGAGGGTCGGAGGCGGAGCGGAGGGAGCGGGAAGGAGTGTAGGGGTGAAGTAAGTTGGAGAGATAGGTAGGAACGTAGTTGTTCAGAGATTTGTAGCAGAGAGACAGAATCTTGTATTGGATGCGTTGGGGGATGGGGAGCCAGTGAAGGAGCTTGAGCAGGGGAGTGATGTGGTCGGATTTTTTTCTTTCTAAGGACGAGGCGGGCAGCATTGTTCTGGACGCGCTGGAGAGTGAGAGTGGTGGAGTATAGGCCATCGATGAGAGCCCTCCAGCGACTCCTGTCCTGTGCTTCTCCATCGATTTTACTCCAGGTGGTTCCCAGTCTCTTGATGTCTGCTTGGAGGTCTCGATGCCATGTGTTTCTCAGCCTGCCTCTTTTCCTCTTTCCCTGGGGGTTCCATGACAATGCCTGCCTAGTGATACTGGAAACTGGCTTTCTCAGACTGACCAATCCATCCCCATCTTCTTCGCCCAATTTCATTCTCTGCTGTTATCTGCTCTGTTTTCTCCCAGAGTCTGACATTGCTGATCTTCTTTGGTCTGTGGATTTTCAAGATTCTTCTAAGGCAACTGTTTATGAAGATCTGTACTCAGTTGACTGTGGTTTTTGTCAACCTCCAAGTCTCTGCTCCATATAGGAGAACTGCTTTTACGTTGGAGTTGAAAATCCAAACTTTGGTGTGTTGTGACAGCTCTCTGGAACTCCACACTTTTTTTCAACTGAAGAAAGGCTGCTCTTGCTTTACTGATTTGTGCTCTGACATCTGCATCAGTGCCGCCCTTTTTGTCGATAATGCTCCCAAGATAGGTGAAGGACTCCACCTCCTCCAATGGGGTGCCAGCAAGTAAGACTGGTTCTTCCCTGGTTGCATTCAGCCTCATTCTGTTTGTGGATGGTGAGGCCCACTTGGGACGAGATGTCAGCAAGCCTCGTGGTCTTGTCCTGCATTTGTTGATGAGTGTGGGACAGTAAAGCCAAGTCGTCTGCAAAATCGAGGTCGTCAAGCTGTGTCCACATTGTCCACTGTATTCCGCTTCTTTTCTGCTCATTGGTCCTCTTCATGACCCAGTCTATGGCCAGTAGGAAGAGGAACGAAGACAGCAAACACACCTGCCTGACGCCAGTTCTGACCTGGAGCTCCCTGGTGAACTGCCCTTCGTGGATCACGCGACATGTCATGCCATCGTAGTTGCTCTTGATCAGGCAGACAAGCTTTGTGGGGACACCATAGTGTCATAGGAGTTTCCACAAAATCTCTCGATCCACGCTGTCAAATGCTTTCTCGTAATCCACAAAGTTGACGTACAGTGAGGAGCTCCACTCCAGAGACTGTTCCACGATGATGCGGAGAGTGGCGATCTGGTCTGTACATGATCGTTTTTTTCTGAATCCTACTTGCTGGTCTCTCAGCTGGGGGTCGACAGAGCTCTTCATTCTCTCCAGGATGATCCTGTTGAAGACCTTTCCTGGCACTGACAGCAAGGTGATTCCTCTGTAGTTGAAACACTTGCTGAGGTCGCCTTTCTTGGGAAGCTTGATTAGGTACCACTCCTTCCAGTCAGCCGGCATCACCTCCTCTTTCCAGATCTTTCCAAAGCAGCTCTACTATTGTCTCTAGGTCTGCTTTCAGAGACTCCGCTGGGATGCCATCTGGCCCTACTGCTTTGCCGTTCTTCAAAAATGCCAGTGCTCTTCTGATCTCTTCCCGGCTGGGTCTGTCACAGCTGATGGGTAGGTCAGTCTCTGCTGGCTGGATGTCTGGGGGGGGGGGGGGGGGGGGGGGGAGAGGGGGGGGTTGGGTGGGGGGGGGGGGGTCTGTTCAATAACTCTTCAAAATACTCGGCCCATCTGTCGAGTTGGTCTGCTCTGCCTGCAATAGGCTTGCCTTCTTTGTCTTTTACTGGTCTTTCTGTATGGCCATACTTGCCCGACAATCTTCTGGTAATGTCGTAGAGCTGTTTCATGTTGCTGCTGCCTTTTCTTCCTCTGCTGCCAGGCTGTCTGTGCAGGCCCTCTTGTCTGCCCTGATACTCCTCTTCACCTCGTGGTTGGCTTCCAAGTATTCCTCCTGTGCCCTTGCTTTGGCTGCTCTCGTGCGACTGTTGTTGACAACTGCTTTCTTCTGCTTCCTCACTTCTTTCTTCTTCAAGGTCTGTTCCAACAGCCAGTCCTTGTGATGGTGTTTCCTGAACCCTACAGTGTCTTTGCAGGTTGAGTTCAGCGCCTCTCTGCCTTTCACTGTTGCTCTGTGGTGACCGCCTCCTCTTCATTTACTAGCTCCTGTAGCGCTTGAAACCGGTTAGACAGCACCAGTTTGAACTCTTCTCTCACTCCAGTCTCTCTCAGGAGGCCTACATTATAGCGCTGTCTTCTTGTTGTCTCTGTGCGGCTTTTCTTTAACTTGAGCTTTATTGGTGGTCTGAGTCAACATCTGCTCCCCTCTTCACTCGAACATCTTGAAGGGATCTTCTAAATTTCTTGCTAATGCAGATATGGTCTGTTTGGTTCTCTGTTGTATGGTCAGGTGAGACCCAAGTTGCTTTTTGTATTCTTCTGTGTGGGAAGATGCTGCCTCCAATGACAAGTCTGTTTAGAGCACAAAAGTCTACAAACCTCTCCCTGTTCTCACTCATCTCCCCTAGTCCCTGTCTCCCCATCACCTCTTCGTATCCGGTGTTGTCCTCCCCTATTTTGGCATTAAAATCGCCCATGATGATGGTGATGTCTCGCTCCGCACATTTGTCCACAGCACTCTGGAGTCGGTCGTAGAACTCTTGTTTCTCTTCCTCGTCACTGTCATTAGTGGACACATAACACTGGATGATGTTGAGCTTAATCTTTTTCCTGATTCTAAAGGTTGCTGTGATAATTCTTGGCCCAAGAGGTTCCCAGCCCATCAGTGCTCTCTGTGCCAATGGTGACAGGATGAATGCTACACCTTCTGTATGGGGGGCATTCTCCTCTTCATGACCTGAATACAGAATCTTCTCCCCACTTAACAGCCTTTTCTGCCCAGACTGCGTCCATCTGGCTTCACTGATACCTAGCAGGGCAAGGTTGTACTTTTCGATTTCCGCTGCTATCTGGGCGGCCTTCCCGCTCTGGTACATGGTCTTGACATTCCATGTGCCAATGATTGTGTCCCTGTGGTTTCCGAAGACTTACGGCTTTCACCACATGACGTCATAAATCTTATGGTAGAAGACCCTTCCTCCTCCAGGAGCCTACCCGGCACCGGCCTCCACGTGGCGTAGGTGGGTAGTCCGCTCAGTCCCTGACTGAGTGGGCTAGCGGACGGGTGCCATCTTTGTCCAGGATTAGGACTTGATGTCAGCAGATATGTTGTTCAGCCTTTTCACTGGTCCGGTTTTTAAGGAGCTGTGCTAACCTAGGTCGTACCATGTTGGATTGGTCCTTAAAAATACTCGTGACTTTTTGGTCCTTTGGATCCCAAGTGTTTGCCGTGCTTGGAGACCCATGTCGGGGGAGAAGAGGATCCTGGTGGCTGAGGTTCCCTTTGGGCTGCGGCTCACTGGTGCCAACACTCCACTTCGGCCTTGACTTCTACCTAAACGCGAGGCTAGTCGTACCGGCCTAGTCAATCGGCTCTTGTCACGTTGAGCCCTATCCCACTGTTGACATGCGGGTCGCTATACGGAGCACCATGCTATAGCTTCTGCTGCTGATTAGGTGCTTTACGCCAGTATTCCCCTGCATTCAACGGTGTGATAGAAGGCGGTGGCTCAAACGGTTCAATCGGGCTTACCCCCTTGAGTATATCTTTCGGGCAGTCTCCATTGTGCGTCGGCTGGAGACCCGCCGACAGTTGCACTTTCCCTTGTTGGGCTCGGTGGCGGGCGGGGACCCCCGGGGGATGAATATCTCTACTAATATAATATGGATAAAACAAAAAAACCAAAACTAGCACAGAAACGGCACATAGACGCCGACATTGAACACGACAGTGATTCAGACTGTGAGGAAGCAACACCTCAGGCGTCGGCCGTATGGCCTCGCTTCCTCATTGTCCATAGTAAGGTGAAGGAGAAACCAGTTACCAAGCTGCATCCTTTTCTGGTGGGGGAGACCCTCAGGAGCCGTGTTGGCAGGCCTGACGCCCAGCGCCTCAGGTCTGGTGACTTGCTGGTGGAGTGCCGTACTCGGGCACACTCCAGCGGGCTACTGGGGCTCTCTTCCATCGGAGACACTCCTGTGGAAGTCACACCCCACAAAACTATGAATTCGTCAAGAGGCGTAATCAAAGATCAAGCTTTGGCAGAACTGTCAGAAGATGAACTTGTAAGGAACCTTAAGTCTCAGGGGGTGACTTGCGTCAGGCGCTTCGCTTCCAAGCGAGGTGGTGGGGAGATCCGTCTCCCTACCATCATCCTGACGTTTGGCACCCCAACCCCTCCTACTACCATCTGGGGAGGTTACTACTCCCTGAGAGTGAAAAAGTACGTCCCTCTTCCCCTCCGGTGCTTTAAGTGCCAAAAGTATGGCCATGGGCAGAAGACATGCCGTCAGGCAGAGGCTTCATGCGCCCGTTGCACTAGGCCCGGACACTCTGCTGAGTCCTGCACAGCCACCCCCCTGTGTGTGAATTGCCAGGGGGCGCATATGGCTTCGGATAAGAAATGCCCTCGTTGGATATCCGAGTGCAAGATTCAGCAGGTGCGTGTGGAGAAGGGGCTGTCCTTTCTGGATGCCAAAAAACTGGTTGAAGGCCCTGATGCAGCTGCGGCTGCCCCAACCTCTAACACCTCAGTGTACACTTTTAGTGCAGCGGTGGCAGGCAAGCGCCCCACCAAAGACTTTTCATGTCAGACCCCAACTTCTTGGTTGGGGGCGGAGCCTCAGCTCCTCTCGCCCCTGGAGAGTAACCCTCCTCCGGTGGTGACAAGGAGCCAGGGAACGCAGAAGGCGGACACTGCCGGTCCGGTTGTGCCGCCTTCTGTTGCCCCTAAGCCTCAGCCCCCACCCAAACCTGTTAGTCAGTCAACTCCAAAGGCTTCTGGCTCTGGTCAGCCTTCTAAGGCCGCTAACTCTAGCGGCAGGAACGCTGCCCAGGACCAGAAGTCTAAGAAATCTATGGGACCGCTGTGCGCACGGGCCCAGAAGGGGAACACAGATGTCCCCCTTCAAAACAAATATGCTGCACTGGAGGTGCGGATGGAGGGAGTGGAAGTTGTTGTTGCTGATGCTGCGGCAGCTCCATCCCCTTCCTCTCCGAGGAACCAGAGGAGGCCCGGGAGCCGGCCCCCCTCTGTTTGTTCAACTCCTTCCAAGGTAAAGGAAAAAGGGGGGAAAAACTCCTTACCCCCAGATAAGACTTAATCATGGACTCTTTGCTTCAGTGGAATTGTCGTGGTTTTCGAGCTAACTTTGAGGAATTACGTCTTTTAGTCAAGTTCTATAACCCCTCAGTAATATCTCTTCAGGAGACTTACCTGAAGACTTCTGACCCTGTGTCTTTTAATGGTTTTAATGTTATACATAAAGGCTCTGATTCGGAGACTAGAGGCGCTCGGGTGGAGCGGCTCTTCTCATTAGTAGCCAAATTTTATGTAGCCCCGTTAGCATCGACACCTGTCTTCAGGCTGTCGCTGCTCGGGTTACCTTAAAAAAGACCATAACCATATGTAGTATTTACCTGCCACCATCACTGCGGGTCTGTAGCAATGATATTTTTAACTTAGTAGATCAACTGCCCCCTCCCTTTATTCTCATGGGGGATTTTAACGGTCATGCTCACCTTGGGGTAGTGACCACTATGATGGCAGAGGTCAGATGTTAGAAGATGTTTTTTCTCAACTTAACCTATGTGTCTTTAACGATGGCTCACCTACATACTCTAACTCAGGTTCCGGATCTAGTTCTGTTCTAGACCTCACTGTGTATGATCCTTCTCTCATGCTGGACTTTGACTGGAAGGTTCACGACGACCTGTGTGGTAGTGACCACTTCCCAGTAGTCCTGTCATCGGTCAGCTGTGAGGAGGATTCGCCGGTGGGGCGCTGGAATCTCAAGAAAGCTAACTGGTCTCTGTTTGCCTCTCTCTGTCAGTCTCGTCTTACAGAGGAGGTGGTCATGTCAGCTGAAGAACCTGTTTCTTGTTTTACTTCTATTTTGTTGGAGGTTGCAGGTGAAACCATCCCTAGAACTTCCACATCACTCCCTCGGAAGCCGAGAGTACCATGGTTCAATGAAGAGTGCCGCAAGGCCCAAACAATGCGCAAATCTGCTCAGCGACGTGCTTTTCGTAATCCGTCGCAAGCAAATTTAACCTTTAAAAGACAGCGGGCGAAAGCCCGTTACATTTTTAAACGTGAACGCCGTGCTTCCTGGAGACGCTTCGTGTCATCTTTATCTTCTAGGACTCCGTCCCAAAAAGTCTGGAAGGCTGTTCGAAGAATTAGGGGCAGGGGTGGCTCGGCTTCTGTCGGCCATCTTAGAGATGGTGCCAGTTTGGTCACAGATAAAAAGGCTGTGGCCAATTTGCTTGCCTCCACCATTGCCCATAATTCTTCAACAGAGCATTATTCACCTTTCTTCCAGAGAGAGAAGGAGAAGCGAGAATCTTGTGCTTGTGATTTTATATCGGATAACTTGGAAGACTATAATGCCCCTTTTACGTTTTCAGAATTGCAGCAAGCCTTGCAGAAATGTACTGACTCTGCTGCTGGATTAGATACCATCCATTATCAGCTCATAACACATCTGCCTGAGGATTCACTCCTTGTACTTCTCAAGGCCTTTAACCATATCTGGATAACCGGTCATTTTCCGCCATCTTGGCGCCAGGCTGTGGTTGTGCCAATTCCCAAGCCGGGTAAGGATCCTTCCGACCCGGGCAACTACCGGCCAATAGCTTTGACATCATGTTTATGTAAAACTATGGAACGCTTGGTCAACGCCCGACTGGTGTGGCATCTTGAGTCACAGGGTCTCATCACAGACCTCCAGTGCGGTTTCCGGCGCTTCCGTAGTACAACTGACCATCTAGTCCGCTTTGAGTCTTTTATCCGAGATGCTTTTGTCAACAAGCAGCATGTCTATGCAATTTTCTTTGATCTTGAAAAGGCATATGACACTACCTGGAAGCATGGTATAATGTCTGATTTGTCGGACATGGGTTTTAAAGGGCATCTGCCCGTTTTTATTCACAATTTTTTGTCCAACAGATCGTTCCATGTCCGTGTGGGCTCCACCTTCTCCGACTCCTTTGAACAGGAGATGGGTGTCCCGCAGGGCAGTATTCTATCTCCTGTTTTATTTAGCATTAAAATAAATAACATTGTAAAGGCCGTCAAGGATGATTCTGAATGCTCTTTGTTTGTGGACGACTTTGCTTTGTGTGCACGAGGTCGAGGACTTGCGTCCCTTGAGAGGCGCTTGCAGCTGTGTGTTGATCGAATCCAGGGGTGGGTGTCTCTCAATGGATTCAGATTCTCGCCCTCCAAGACAGTCTGTGTGCATTTTACTAACCAGACGAAATTTTTTCCAGAACCTAGCCTGAGCATTGCTGGTGTGCCAATTAAGGTGGCCGAAGAGGCAAAGTTTTTGGGGGTCATCTTTGACAAAAGATTGACCTTCTGCAACCATGTTAACTACCTTAGAACCTCTTGTCGGAAGGCCCTCGACATTCTTCGTGTCGTTGGTCGTACTGACTGGGGTGCAGACCGCATCGTCTTACTTCGACTGTACCGGGCCCTTGTTCGGTCCAAACTGGATTACGGCTCTGTGGTATATGGCTCGGCTTCCAAGTCTGTTCTGCAGCGTCTGAACACAATTCACCATCAAGGTCTGCGCATATGTCTGGGAGCCTTCAGGACATCTCCAGTTCCTAGTCTGTATGCAGAGGCAGGGGAGCCTTCTCTCAGGCTCCGCCGCATCCGCCTCATGCTCAGCTACGTTCTGAAGCTGAAGGCCCATCCGGAAAATCCTGCCTATGATTGTGTTTTTAACCCGTCGTTTGCAGAGATTTACGATGCCCATCCGGGAGCTGTCCGTCCACTTTCCTTCCGTGTCCGACCTCATCTGCAGGCGGCCGGAGTGGACCTGGACAAAGTTTCGGAATCTCTGCAACACGTCACTCCACCCTGGCTACTACCAGTTCCTGACATCTTGCTGGACTTGACTGCCCACAAGAAGGATTGTACTCCACCAGCCATATACCAACAGAGCCTCAATGAACTCCTTTCAATTTTTCCTGGCTATTGTCGTCTTTATACGGATGGGTCCAAGTCTGAGGATGGAAGAGTGGCTGCGGCTGCAGTGTCCTCTCGCCATCCTAGACGCCCATTTAAGCTCCGTCTCCCTGACCATTCCTCTGTATTTAGTGCAGAACTGCAGGCCATTCTGCTAGCACTCAAGCATGCCTATCAGTCTCGGGAAAGGAACTTCCTGATTCTGTCTGACTCTCTTTCTGCCCTGCAGGCCCTTCAGGGCGCGGGAACAGACCATCCACTGCTGGTGCAGATTAGAGAGTTCTACGCGGACTTGATGAAGGAATGTTATGACATCATTTTTATTTGGGTCCCAGGCCATGTGGGCATCGAAGGCAACAGAATCGCAGATTCTGCTGCCAACAGTGCCCGCAGTGACCCTGTCCCTGACACACAGACTGTCTATAGTGATTTTAAACCTGTGATTAGTGCGTACGTGGCCTGCGAGTGGCAGTTCGAGTGGGACAAAGAGGAAGGGAACAAGCTTCATGAAGCTCTTCCTAAGTTGTCTGACAGTCTACCTTTCCGCTGCGGCAGCCGCCGTGAGGAGACTGTCCTTGCTCGGCTCCACATCGGGCACACGTATGTTACGCACTCTTACTTACTTAAACAGGATGAGCGTCCATGGTGTTTTGCCTGTGATGAGCAGTTTTCTGTTCGACACTTTTTGCTGTATTGTGCTGACCTAATTGACACCAGATATAAACACTTTACAGCAGACTCCTTGAAGGTTTTGTTCCGGGATGTTCCCCCGGACAAAATCTTCAATTTCTTGCGAGCATGCAATATTTTTAACAAGATTTGAGCATTCATAGACTATGTGAATCTTTTTTATTTGCCCTTTTTGAGAGTCTGTAGACATTTCTTCACCAAGACTCAACAGCGAACAGCCACAGTCATCGAAGACAGCAGCGGCCAACTCCTTACGGAAAACACTGCTGTACTAAACAGATGGACTGAGTACTGCCGAGACTTGTATAACTACAAGGCTGAGCCAGACACCAGCATCCTCCAAAACAACCAGGCTGGGGCCAGGAAGGCTGAAGACCTGCCAGTGTTAGCTGAAGAGGTGGAAGCAGCCGTACGCAGCCTGAAGGGAGGAAAGTCTCCAGGTGTAGACAACATACCTGCTGAACTGTTGAAACATGGAGGAGAAGTAACAACGAAGGTCCTCACTACACTCTGTCAAAAGATCTGGGAGCAAAAGAAATGGCCAGTAGAATGGACACAGTCTCTAGTGATCCCGCTCCCCAAGAAAGGAAACATGAAACAGTGCCAGAACTACAGAACTATCAGTCTGATAAGTCACCCTAGCAAAGTAATGCTTAGAATCATTCTCAACCGCCTCAAAACTTTCGCCGAGGAACTGCTGGCAGAAGAACAGGCTGGCTTCAGAGTTGGAAGAAGCACTGTAGAGCAGATTTTCAACTGCCGCGTCCTGATCGAGAAACATCTGCAGCATCAGCGCGAACTCTACCATAACTTCATTGATTTCAGGAAAGCATTTGATCGCGTCTGGCACGACGGACTCTGGCAAGTCATGAGATCGTTCAACATAGAGGAGGGACTGATCCAAATGATAGAAGCGCTTTACAAGAACGCCTGCAGCGCGGTTCTACTTAACAATCAGTCAGGCGAGTTCTTCAGGACGACGATCGGTGTCCGTCAAGGATGCCTGCTCTCTCCTGTCCTTTTCAACATATTCCTGGAGAAGATCATGCAGGAAACCCTCCACGACCACCATACTTCAATCTCTATTGGTGGCAGATCCCTGTGCAATCTTCGATTCGCAGACGATATTGACCTCATGGCAGGCAGCAATAGTGAGCTCCAAAACCTGACAGACAAACTTTCAGAGTAGCGCAGGGTCTTATGGCATGGAGATCAGTACGGATAAAAGCAAAGTGATGATCAACACCACAAGCGACAGCAGCAGCAACATTCACATGAACGGCCAGAAGCTAGAAGAGGTCAATAGCTTCAAGTACTTGGGAGCCACCCTGTCCAAAGACGGTAGTTGCGTAGCAGAGATCCGTATCAGGATAGGTACAGCAACATCCGCAATGGCCAGGCTGGACAGGATATGGCGAAGTAACTCCATCAGCTTCACCATCAAGTACAGGCTTTACAAGTCCCTCGTAGTGTCTATTCTACTCTACGGCTGTGAGACTTGGACACTGCTTGCAGACTCAGAAAAGAAAATCCAGGCCTTTGAGAACAAGTGCCTGAGGAAGTTGCTCCGCATCTCGTACCGCGAGCACAAAACCAACGAATATGTACGGAGCATCGTCACCTCCCTGGTGGGCCCACATGAACCTCTTCTGGCAACCGTGAAACGGCGCAAGCTTGCTTGGTTTGGCCACGTGACCCGACACAACACCTTGTCCAAGACTATCCTCCAAGGCACTCTCGAAGGAAGTCGTCGGCGAGGTCGTCAGAGAAAGAGTTGGGTCGCAAACATAAAAGAATGGACCGAACTCGAGATGCCAGACTTGCTTGCCACCGCCCAAAATAGAACTCAGTGGAGAGCACTGTCTGTTGCTGCTGCCTTTCAGTCCCCCCAACGCCCAGTTCGGGCAAGGGACTGATGATGATGATGATGATGAGACATTTCTTTTAAAGACATGTGCGACATTTTAGCCTGAGATTTTTAATCTATATTTACATCTTGTATTAAGACCTTGCTTTTAGTCTGGCTGACCAGATTTTTACCCATCCCGCCGTGAGATGGCCTTAGTCGCCTGCTCGGCGTTAAACCCAAATAACTAACTAACTAACTCCTCCAGGAAAGGAATTGCTGTTTGTCTATTCGTGGCATTTCTGTAGCTATTTCCTTATTTGCAGGGTGGGGAAGCTACCCCCACGCCCAACCCCTTTACTAGGAGGACCAGGGGTTTTCTGTCAGGGTCTCCTTCCCTTAGACCATGTTGGCTCACGGCACCTTATTTCATTCGGTGCACCCCTCTCGCGAGGGCCAGATTTTTAATAAGATTTGAGCGTTTATAGACTATGATGTTTCTATTATTTTGACCTTTTTGAGAGTCTGTCGAGGTTTTCTTTAAAGACCTGTGCAACATTTTAGCCTGACATATTTTTAAGGTATATTTACATCATGTCTTAAGACCTTTCTTTTAGTCTGGCTGACCAGATTTTTACCCTTCCCGCCGTGAGATGACCTTAGTTGCCTGCTCAGCGTTAAACCCAAATAACCACATAACTAACCTCTCGCGAAGGACCCCATATCCACCACCTAAGGGACACGCCACAACGCCATATGGTCCCAGC
The DNA here is from genome assembly GCA_036245525.1 of Semisulcospira habei. Lineage (NCBI taxonomy): Eukaryota > Metazoa > Mollusca > Gastropoda > Semisulcospiridae > Semisulcospira > Semisulcospira habei. The sequence continues at coordinate 102,433,654 of BTPG01000006.1, read as the reverse complement.
ACGAAGGAGAGTTGTTATTAGTTATAAGAAAATGCCGCAAACATCCCCGCCCCCACCCCCCAAAAAAAATAAATAAATAAAAAATGCAAAAAAATCTCCAGATTTCCAATTTTCAAAACTTGACAGGTATGGAGTTGACATATGAGGACAGTGAACATCAACTTTCAGTCTGTCATAATTGAACCGAGTGAGATTATGAGCCTTGTTGACAGTTGTGCCCCAGATATTGTCATGTAGAACATTTTTCACCAGGATTCAAAATCTACAGGAGGGATTGAGCTTCAGATTGGCGGCTGTGGGTTAATCGCTGTCAAAGGCATGCTTCACAGACAGCTGGAGACACTTTGAATCAAGTTGCAAAACTGTAGGTCAAAGTAATCAAGTTGAAAATATGGAAATGCTTAAGTCGCCTTCTTCTTCTTCTACACATGATGATGAAAACAACAGGACAGTGTAAGAGGCTTCATTAAGAAAGACCACAAACATCAAAGAAGCCTACATCATCTTTCTTAGGAGATGACTTAAACCTGCCTAGGATTCAATGGGACACCCATTCAGCAAGGCCCTTCTCAGCCTGCCCGCCAATTGCTCGTTGTGGTGTTGGGTTATTTGGGATTACAGCAGATGATTTAAGTTCTGATCAATGGGTTAAACATCCTGGACTTCCTCATCACCAACCACATAGACTAACATGTTTGTGGATATTGACATTAATCTTGCTTTTATGACACAAGCCAAGAGAATAATCTTCTCTACAACAAGGATAATGCATAGTGAGACCACACCTTGAGTCCGGATCCAATGCATGGTTGACGGCAGCCCAGTCACACCAGCAGACCATTGACAGAGTTCAGAACCAGGTACTGCATTTCATCACTGGTGCAATGAGATCCACACCAATTGAAAAGATGGAAGAGACAACAGGCATCCCACCCCTGCGCATGAGAAGAGATTGCAAAGCCTTGATACAGTTCACAAAGGTCAAGTCTTTCAAATACCATCCTATGAACGCCAGGATGAAACAACCAACCTCAGGGAGACTGAAAAGATCAAGCTTTGTAAAGGAGACAAGAGCACTGCAGAGAAAACACCAGACAAAGCTCCCTGCACAGGTAGAGGTTCTGAATCCTGCTAGTGACTTTCCGCCCTGGGAAAGCAAACCAGAAAACATCACCATCTCTTCCACGGTACCCTACATCACCACCAAAGATGAGCACAGCACTGTGAGCAAGAAAGCCCTGACACTGGCCATGCTCGAAGAAAAGTATCCCCAGGAAGCATGGATACGGACATACACCGAGGGATCAGCCACAGATGCAGTTCAGAATGGAGGGGCTGGGGTGTATATATTCAGTACCCAAACGGAAAATGGCAGGCAGAGGCAGTACCAACAGGCCTTCACTGCACAAATTACAGAGCTGAGCTGTGGCACTGCAGACCCTGATGCCCATATTTTCTTCCTGACTGATGCCATGTTTGTCCTTGAGGCAGCAACAGCAAGCAAACTGTCACGTCTACAAGAGACACTGCAAATATCAAGTGCACCAGACTGGTGCTGCAGTGGATCCCTTCACTGTGGCATCTACGTCAATGAAGAAGCTGACAGAATGGCAAAATTGGGTGCAGAGCAAAAACAAGATGAAAATGGAGTCAGCTTCACAGAGATGAAGACCATCATTGTCTATGTACAGACCACCACAAGACAGTTTCCATCAGCTGTCCAGACGAGCAGGTGACCATCCATCTTCCGTCTGAGGACCGGGCACAGCCGACTCAATTTTCACCTGCACAGATGCTTCCACCTCATGCCATCTCCCCTGTGCCCTTGTGGAGAAGCAGAGCAGACCTCCAGGACTGTGAGAGCCACCAGCTGCTGAGGGAAGAGATATGGCAAAAGCCTGCCACTCTACAAGAGAAACTGTACTGGCCCGTGGAGGCGCTACTGAAGACCACAGATTTTATTTTGAGAGCCAAACTCCAAGTGTGACAGCGTTCGAGAAGAAGAAGAACAACAACAAGGGTAACTGGCAGAAAATGCCCAAGTGAGTGAGGACATTGTGAACTGTAGTGATGCCCCATTGATACTTTATGCGACAGGTTCAGGTTGGTATCACTGAGTGTGCTGCCATGTATGTAACATCCAAGTGTAACAGTCAGCCCTGAATCTCCAAGGAGTTTTGCCAGCTTGTCAAGAAACGTGATGATCTTCACAGGGCAGTCATGGAGTCATTCTGAGTGGTGTCCTCATCCATGAGGAACTACTTTTTTTAGCCATTCTGCCTTCCCCGCTAGCCTGTGGCCACCTCCGGCAGTTTTCATCACCCGTTAGTCATGGTTTATATCCACAGCAGAGAATCTACCGATGTTGAATGTGCAGACACAACTCACATCTGCAGGTTGCATAGATCCTCTTGTGCACAGGGAAAATGCAAGGGCTCATGAAAATCTATATCTTTTGTTGGCTCGACTTAGATCTATGTTGGTTTAATGCAGAGTGCATCGTGTGCTTAATTCCCTAAAGGTATGTTCAAACATAAAAATAAGCACAGGCTAATCGCCAAACACTTGCAGGATCCTCATGAACCCCAGCAGAATGTTGTCTGTGTTTCTTGGTGGCTCTTGTTACCTCTGTGTTGTAATGTGTATGCAGCTGAAATGCATGAAGTGCTCTGCAATACACTCTTTGCTATCACAAAAGCCTTTCTAATGCACAAGAATCGTTCACTTCCAGATTTTCTTCTCACTGCATTTTGTAATTTGACATGAATTTAAAATACGGCATAATTTCATGTGCAGTATTGTGCGGGAGAAAAAGTAAATGAAGGAAGGAATGCATAAAATTGAGCCCAGTTTTGTTCATAGCATTTTACCCGATGCTACTAGCAGAAAGTAACTTTTCCCAGCACTGCCTTGTCTAAACAATGAGCCACCGTGCCTGGCCCCTGCGATATGCGATGACAGCTATAATTATGACAGGCTTTCTGTTGAAAGAAAATTCTCCATATTTGATGGACAAATTTTGACAGGGACAGATAAAATGGAAGGCCATCCCCGGGTTCATTTTAGGAGCGCGCCCTGCGCCATTGGCGCATAATTCCCCAAAATGACCCATAACATTTTGAGGAGAGGGGTTAATGGCCCATAGGTTTCTTTGGGCAACAGGCCCTTTTCAAGTCCCTTCTATTTATAGAAGGGACTTTTTAGGATGAGTTGTGGTGGGGCGAATTTAATAGCATGTCCATGATGTCAAAGGCGGGCAGGCCTAACCCTCTGACAACTGAAGTAACAAGATGAAAATTACGTGATGTTTAGTTACGCCAACTACAGAGGAATCACCTTGCTGTCAGTACCAGGAAAGGTCTTCAACAGGATCATCCTGGAGAGAATGAAGAGCTCCGTTGACCCCCAGCTGAGAGACCAGCAAGCAGGATTCAGGAAGAACCGATCATGTACAGACCAGATCGCCACTCTCCGCATCATCGTGGAACAGTCTCTGGAGTGGAGCTCCCCACTGTACGTCAACTTTGTGGATTATGAGAAAGCATTTGACAGTGTGGACCGAGAGACTCTGTGGAAACTCCTACGACACTACGGTGTACCCACAAAGCTCGTCCGCCTGATCAAGAGCAGCTACGATGGCATGACATGTCGCGTGATCCATGAAGGGCAGTTCACCAGGGAGCTCCAGGTCAGAACCGGTGTCAGGCAGGGGTGTCTGCTGTCTCCGTTCCTCTTCCACGCCTTTACCACAGCTGACACTTAGTTCGCTTCAGGCTGCCAGAGAGATAAGGCGCGGCGAGGTCACATTCCACTGTCGCTCGCTCATTCTATTTATATCGCTCTTGCAACTGAGCAGTATACAGCGTGTCCGGCGCTCTGCGCTATAACAACTACCTACACGTTTGTATTCATAACACATCTCAGCCTAAAGTGACTGTTGTGAAAGCAACATCGTTCAAAAGATGAAGATTTCACCTACACACTGATACCAAACATGACAACATTACGACTTACACTTGTGTAGCAGATTATGGTGAAAATAAAGAGAACGAGAATTTGTTGATGTATGATGCCGGTGTTTGTTGTGAAATTGACAAAGTTCCCACAGCTATAACAGGAAGACGTAACTTTTCCCAATGAAACACACTTGCACGCATAAGGGTCAGCATGCCTACAGTAAGTATCACTTACCAGATTTTCGCTACGCGCTGGGGGATGGAAGCAGGAGGGTGGTTAATGAGGTCACTGACAAGTGTCGACAGACAAGTACCAGGCGCCTGCCTTAGTACACTCCCGGCGGAATCGGGGAAAGTGAGGGCTTAGTTACACGGATACTATTGAGGAGATAGTCACGTTTCTTTCTCGGGAAATAGTGTAACACTAACAGTGAACCGTGTACATGTACTTTTGATTTAACTTTTGATCATGATGGAGTCTGATGAAACGCATACAGTCTGTGTACACACAGGTGTGTTCCATGCACTGCGACTAAATGCATTGTGCAGAATATGTGGCGGGAGATCACAAAAGAAACACAGTGATAAAAAGTCATATCTTTGTATCAAATATGAACACTTAATCCACAAGTGTTATGGAATTAATATCCAGGAAGACAAAGACCTGATGCACTCCAAAACACTGTGTAGTAGTTGCTATAGTCGGATGAAACGGATAGACTCTGAAACACGTGTGTCTGCGGAGACAACGCGAAATGCGGCGTCTGATATTGCCTCATCACAACACATTTGGACCATGTTCGATCCAAATACGAGTGTTGAAGAATGTGTCGCGTGCGTTCATTTCATGCAGCTAGGTAAAGGAGGACGACAGCGAAGGGTGCACATGGGAAGAAACGACCGTTTCGATCTGTGGAATGTCACAGTGACACTCATAACACTGACACTAATAACAGCACTAATGAAGGTGATAGTGGTATGCAAGTTTTCATTCCCGCGATGTCTACTCCCCGTAAAACGCCATGCAAAGTCGATCTCAAACGTCGCCGTTACAAAGAGTGTGGACCCCATCTCCACCAGCCAAGCGGACGCATGAAATAGCCATTTCACCCATTGAAAAAACGGGTGTCGATATAGCCACATCTCCACATATCAAACGACCCAGCCTTCGACCTGTCCAGGAACTGCAGATGCCATTGACAAAGGAGGAAGAAAAATATCAGACGGCACTAAACCGCACAATGCTTAATGAATCAGCTGATGCCACAATCGCAAGACTGGAGGACAGCCTTTGTATTTTATGCACATACCAAAACCAAGAAAACCAACAACGGGGGCATCATCAGCCGTAATACGAAGAAGGTCTAAGGTATTAGCCCGTGCTAGAGCAAATATGTCTGGCGGATCAGAAGTGGATGAAGCTGAACAAATAACTGACGAGTTAAGACGAGAAAGAAATGAAAAAATGACTGCAATATTACACAGAGCAGGCCATAGGCGATCCGTGTATGTCTGTAGAAAACAGGGTATTGCTCTGAGAACCAATCTAGGATTAAGCTGGTCCAAGTACAGAACATACAAACGCTTCATGAGAAGTATTGGTGTCAAACTTGAAAGTGAAAGAAAGGAAAGACAGACCCAGAAAGAAGCGCTCTGTGGCACAGTGACCATTGAACAAAAGAATCTGACTTTTGAAAACAAAGTAACAAACAAGAAAGAAAGCCAGAAAACGCCTGTCGCCTACATAGAGGATCTCACACATTTTGTTCCTGAACTGCTTGACAAGTTTGAAGCTGCAAATCTTCTTGAATGGCATGAACAAATACCAAAAGATGAAATTTGGATAAAACTAGGAGGAGATCATGGCGGTAACAGTTATAAAACAATGCTTCAAGTTGCTAATCTCCAAAACCCTAACTCTAAACACAATACGTTTTTGGTGTGTATGGCTAACTGTGAAGACAGTCATGAAAATCTTCAAACAATTTTGCAGCCGTTTAAAGAGCAGGTGTCACTTCTCCAAACCATGAAATGGAAAGAAAAACAGATACGTGTATTTCTGTTTGGCGATTACGATTTTCTCGTCAAACTCTTTGGTCTCTCAGGAGCACAAGGGGTCCACCCTTGTCTCTGGTGTACTGCTTCGAAAAGTCAGCTACAAAGAGCTCCACATGAGCGAGTACAAGTGAAACAGAGAACGCTTAACAACATCAAGCGGGATTATAGGCGATACATGTGTGCAGGAGGAGACAAAAAGAATGCCAAAGGTTACAACAATGTTGTACATGAACCAATCTTTGATGTTGAGGTTTCGCAAACTGCACCACCATACCTCCATCTTCTGCTAGGTATAGTAAAAAAAACATCATTCCCTCCTAGAGCAAGAATGCCACGAACTCGATAAAGTCATTGCTGAAAGACTGGCCGAGGGAAAGGAGGCACATGATGGAAACACACCTTTTGAAAAATACATTTCAGAAGTAAGAGTCATCAAAGAACTTGAAAAAAGAAAATAGCTGACCGAGGGTATTGCAGTGTTCAGCGACAAGAGACACAATGAGAGTGTGAAGCATTTTGATGAACGACGTGAGCAGAAGATGCAGCGGGTAGCAGAATTCGAGGACAAAATAGAAGCTCTGAGAGAAGAGACAAAGTTGCCATTTCTGTGCGGACCTGTCACTTCTGGCCTTGACGAAGCACTAAAGAGGAATAAGATATTCATGCAAGCATACCATGGCCGTTCGTTTGTTGGCAATCACTGCCACCGTTACTTGAAGTATGATGTGTTCACTGATGTTGGTAACAGTGTTATCAGCAATACCATGAAGCTGACAGATGATCCTAAACTTCATGCAGCAGCGCATGACATATCCTTAAAGTTCCGAATTCTGAACGACCTGTACTCACAAGTCCATACTAATGTTTCTCACAAAATGCCGGTGAAGAGCAGAAATGAATCAATGCAAGACATCAATGACAAGATTGCAAACTACATGCGTTTTTTTCGAAGTACTTTTCCAGCCAGTAGCATCATTCCGAAACAACATATCTTGGAATGTCACTGCGTTGACTTTATGACTAAGTGGGGATTTGGTTTAGCGCTTCATGGTGAGCAGGGAGGTGAAGAGAGTCACGCTACCATTAACATTTTAAAGAGTAGGACATTTGGCTTGCAAACAGAGGAGGAAAAACTCAGACTGCTCATGACCGAGCACATGACACTCGTGTCACCGGTCCTCCACTCCGTCATTCCTCCAGTAGTAAAACAGAAAAAAATTCTCATATAACGCTGTTTAGCTGGCGTCGGTCTTGTGTATCTGTGAACAGAAACTCAGTATTGTTATTATGTCTAGTGTGTCAGCAAATGTGCTGAACCGCAAGGTATATTTAAAAACACTGTTGAATACTGTGACCTGTGATGGACTAATCGGATTTTAGTACACGGAGGGCATTAGCAGTCTGGAATACCGGGACTACGGGCGAGAAATGCCAGAACGCCACCTGTCAGTGACCTCATTAACCACCCTCCTGCTTCCGTCCCCCAGCGCGTAGCGAAAATGCGTTAAGTGATACTTACTGTAGGCATGCTGACCCTTATGCGTGCAAGTGTGTTTCGTTGGGAAAAGTTACGTCTTCGTGTTATGGCTGTGGGAACTTTGTCAATTTCACAACAAACACCGACATCATACATCAACAAATTCTCGTTCTCTTTATTTTCACCATAATCTGCTACACAAGTGTAAGTCGTAATGTTGTCATGTTTGGTATCGGTATGTAGGTAAGAATTTCAACTTTTGAACGATGCTACTTTCACAACAGTCACTTTAGGCTGAGATGTGTTATGAATACAAACGTGTAGGTAGTTGTTATAGCGCAGAGCTCCGGACACGCTGTATACAGCTCAGTTGCAAGTGCGATATAAATAGAATGAGCGAGCGAGAGGGTAATTTGACCTCGCTGCGCCTTATCTCTCTGGCCGCCTGAAGCGAACTAAGTGCTACGCGCAAGCACTGGCTGGTAAAGCCGTGCTTCCTACTGGCCATAGACTGGGTCATGAAGATGACCACAGAGCACAGACGAAGTGGAATACAGTGGACACTGTGGACACAGCTTGATGACCTCGATTTTGCAGACGACTTGGCATTACTGTCCCACACTCATCAACAAATGCAGGACAAGACCACGAGTCTTGCTGACATCTCGTCCCAAGTGGGCCTCACCATTCACAAACAGAAAACAAAGACAATGAGGCTGAACGCAACCAGGGAAGAACCAATCTTGCTTGCTGGCACCCCGTTGGAGGAGGTGGAGTCCTTCACCTATCTCGGGAGCATCATAGACAAAAAAGGCGGCACTGATGCAGATGTCAGAGCACGAATCGGTAAAGCCAGAGTAGCCTTTCTCCAGTTGAAAAAAGTGTGGAGCTCCAGAGAGCTGTCACAACACACCAAAGTCTGGATTTTCAACTCGAATGTAAAAGCAGTTCTCTTATATGGAGCAGAGACTTGGAGATTAACAAAAACCACAGTCAAGAGAGTACAGACCTTCATAAACAGTTGCCTTAGAAGAATATTGAAAATCCACTGGCCAGAGAAGATCAGCAACGTCAGACTCTGGGAGAGAACAGAGCAGATAACAGCAGAGAATGAAATTGGGCGAAGAAGATGGGGATGGATCGGTCACAGTCTGAGAAAGCCAGCTTCCAGTATCACTAGGCAGGCATTGTCATGGAACCCCCAGGGAAAGAGGAAAAGATTGATTGATTGATTGTATATTGCTTAACGTCCTGACAGCAACAAGGCTTTCTCAGGACGTGCCTGCACTGCTTGTTAAAAAATAAAAAATAAACAGAACATTGAATGTATGTCACCAGCCGGTCAAATACGTTAAATAAACCTAACTCATGGGGCCTAAATAAAGCTAAGACCATTTAGCAACACACATCCAACATCAAGAGCTACAGGCAGTGCAGACAGTAGGGAGAGTTTTTAAAAGGCAAATACAGGTGAATGGACAAAGGGTAGACAGAAACACATGCCCCAGAATAGAGAGAAAAACCCACCCTGTGGGGCCTGACCAGGGTGACCCTGGGAACTAAAAAATACCTAACCCCACCCAAGTCCCCCAGGGCAGACCCGGGTGGGGGGAAAGAGGAAAAGAGGTAGGCTGAGAAACTCCTGGCGCTGAGACCTCCAAGCAGACATCAAGAGACTGGGAACCACCTGGAGTAGAATCGAAGGAGAAGCACAGGACAGGAGTTGCTGGAGGTCTCTCGTCGACGGCCTATACCCGGGTAGGGATGACAGGCGTAAGTAAGTAAGTTAGTTACGCCAACCACCGCTGCTGAATGTACACTTGGCACGAAGCGCCATGTGTGCATATGTATGTGTGTGTGTGCGTATGTATGTGAACACGAGAATCTCCAATATTGCTGTACGCACAAGCTTGAAACTTGGCGAAATACTTTCTTCAAGGTGTGGCTAAGAGAGCCTCCGAGCATATTGTAATGGGATGTCTCCTTGAAGACAGAAAGTCGGTTGACCCAGATTAGAGTCCGTAATTTTGTCATATTTACTTGAAATGTTAAATATAGCTAGTTTGCATAAAGACATTGGATGAGTTCGTTAGCCAGGCTTGTACCATTTAAACTTCTTCAGTAACAAGATGATGATTTCATCCCAAAGTCTACCGTATTGTTTGGGGCTCACATGCGTTTTTCTTTTCATGTTCATATTTTTAAGTTTATCCTTCTGATCCATTTCCCTCCTCTCTAACCCAACCTCTGATCAAAACACACCGGTGCACACAAATAAAGACGGACACATGGTGCTTCCCGCCATTAGTACACTCTATGGGCTCGAGTAGCAACAGGAATTCTGAAGAGGAAGAATAGCACGAGCAGCAAAATGATGTCATTATAAGCTTCACGTCATGGCATGGCTAGTTCCGTGTACACAGTGACGAATTTGATGTCAATTCAGAAACATTCAATTCAGAAACATTATATAACACTGACATCTGGTGCTTTGCGACAATTTAGGAACATTGTGTAACACCGACATGTTTGGCACCTTTATGTCACTGTCACTGTCTGATCCTTCTCGAGAGTCGAGAATTCTTACTTTTTATTTTTTTCCTGCAATGAATTACTTTTTACAAAAAGTTGAAAAGGTACAAAGCTGGCTAACGAACTCATCCAATGTCTATTTTCAAGCTAGCTATATCCAAAATTCCCAGTGAATAGAACAAGAATTACGGACTAAAATGCGTGTCAACCAACTTTATATAAACAGCAATTTTTCTTTTTAATGAGTCTACCATTTAAAATATGCTCGGAGGCTCTCCGAAATACATCCCGATCAAAGCATTTCCTGAAGTTTAAGGCCTGTACGTACACAAACACCAGAGATACTGGTGTCTACATACATACACACACACACACAAATACACACAGCATTTCCCGCCATATGTACGTTCAACAGCACGGTTAGTGAAGCTAGGCATGATGTAATTTTGGTCATGTTACTTCAATGTCAGAGTCTGATGTGTGCCCGCCTATGTTCATTTGCATGCTACGGAACGTGCTCTGACCAGCCCCATCTCAAAGTCTACCTATTTTCAATACGGTAAACAAAAATTAATTCTTTTCAGACAAAAATTAAAGCAGTAAAAATACCTTGACTTTTGAAGAAAGTCAGACAGTGGTGGTGATGTAAAAGAAGCAACTTCGTCGCCACGCAGACATTGATGCAATACTCTAAATATGACATTATTCTCTCTCTCACACGCACTCTCTCTCACACACACATGCGTGCATCTTCAAGAGGCATAGATCCTCATGCACCTGGAGGCACATGAGGATCTGTGGCTCTTTGAGATATTTGGTGCGCATGCGCGCACACAGACACACACACATCGACACGCTTTTAGAACAGCATGCAGGTGTACTTAGGATATCATGTATCATGTAAAGTCAACCTGATTTCACAAATATTATAGCAAGACTGAAATCGTACCGTGAAATTCTAGTTTTGTTACCATTTTCTCAAGTCTTGAAGCGAAAGTGAAACTCGTATCACATAAAATATGAAATTACATAATTATTATTTTTTTTTTTTTTTAATGTTGTTTGACAAACCAATGAGACGTTTGGACTGTGCCCTTATAGAGCTCACTGATGCATTGTCAGATCTGTGAAGCTTTTTCAATAGGAGATATTTTAGCATTAGAATCAGGTCAAAGATAAATGTAGAGACCCTTGACAGCTTGCATATATATATATATATATATATATATATATATATATATATATATATATATATATATATATATATATATATATATATATATATATATATATATATATACCAGAATATCTACTTCTACCAGAATATCTTCTTTCTTACCGCAGTCCATCACAATCCTAGATACTGAAGTTAGTTTTTCTGCTCAGGTGAGAAATCTTGGCGTCACCATTGATTGCAGTCTCACTAAAACAACACGTTTTGAATACTGTAGATCTGCATTTATTGAACTGCGTGACATTAGCTCCATCAGGCATCTTCTCACACCAGAAGCCACTAAAACGCTGGCCTGTTCCTTTGTCTTGTCCCGACTCGATTACGGCTATGCACTCCAGTGTGGCTGTCCTCTGTGCCTGTTTGGCTGTCCTCTGTACCTTCTGGATCGGCTCCAGAGGGTGCAGAACTCAGCAGCACAGCTTGTTGTCAAGGCAAAGAAGTCAGACCACATCACACCCATCCTGTGTTCACTCCATTGGTTGCCTATCACATCTAGAGTACAATACAAAGTTCTGTCCATCTGTCATACCTGTCTGTCTCCTTCTACTGGCCCTGTCTATCTTTCTGAGCTTCTTCATTTGTACACACCTTCAAGACAGCTCCGTTCCTCAGCAGACATTAAACTATTACGCTTTCCGACTGTGAGAAGTAAGTCTTTTGGCGAGAGGTCTTCCTCATACCAAGGACCATTTCTTTGGAATAAACTCCCACAGTCCCTCAGATGTGTTGAATCAGCCAATAGTTTCCGGCAGTCTTTAAATGTGCATTCACCGTTATAATTTTTCGTTGTCATTGACAGCTGCCTAGTGTATCTGTTATTAGTTTTATGGTACACGTATATCTTTGGTGTGTGTGAGCATTTCTTGTTAGTGTGTTCACTCTGCTAAGCTTATTTTCCTTGTATATCTTGTTGCGCAAGTGTGTATGTTAGGGAATATATATGTGTTGTAGGATGCAAGGTGTATGTATGTTAGTATGTCATTTGTATGGTGCCTAGAGCTTTGCTATCAAAAGTATAGGCGCCTTAAAAATATTTATTATTATTATATAGATGGGACTTTGTGGGTTATGGTTCATCCCATCTTGTTTTCATGTGTTCCTAAAGGCCCACTTGTCTTTTTTCCTCCCCCCCTCCCTCCCCCCCCCCCCCCCCCACAATTGCCCTCCTTTGCAGTTGGTGGGAAGGTGCTCACACACGTTTGGCCCATCCCATTTAAGCAGTGACCCATTGGATTTGTACTCTGTGGGCCAATGACCCATGTGCGTAAATGTTCAGAATGAACTCTTCCATCCATCTACAGGACGGACAGATTTTGAGAAGAAGAAGCATCCGGTTACTTATCCCTGTCATGTTTCAATATGCGACGGACTAGAGAGCTCCTGGAACAGAATTTTTGTCATGCTGTCTTTTGCAATAATGGACAATTTTAAATCCTAGCACTAGTAGCAGAAAACCTGTGACAAGCACCACCTGCTCACATCTTAGCACGCCAGCACCTGGGGATAAAACCATGACTGAGGGCGTATAAGGAGAGCCCGCCCTTAGAAAATCAGGCTGCCTTTAATGAGGCTAAACACCTTGCCCAAAAGAACATGCAGAACGCATACAGGCATTATGTAAGAATACAATCCTCCCAGATCAGGACTCTGAAAACCACCAGTCACTTAAGGTATTTCCTTTCAGGTAGACTCTAGCACCTTCCATAAAGTCCACCTCACATATTTTCTTTTACCTCTGATGTTGAAACAAGATGAGGATTTCATCCCAAAGTCTACTGTATTGTTTTGAGTTCACATGTGATTTTCCCTTTTTTTTATATAATTTTTTTTTTTTTTTTTTTTTTTTTTTTTTTTTTAGGAACATGCAGAGTTGTCCCTATTTTTAAGCTTTTCCTTCAAATTCATCTCTCTCCACCCCCTTCTCCTATGTTCTGGGCCAGTGGTTGTCTGCCTGGCGTCCGGCATCCATGGTAAACTTTAACGTTGACATTTTCTCTGAGACTATTGAAGCCACAGTCTTCAAACTTGGCCATACGATACTTTGTGGCAAGACCTTTTTAAATACATGTATACCAATTTCATTGACCTCTCTAAAAGGTCAAGGTCACAGGTTAAGGAAATATGCTGACAAATTTTTGTTCTCCCCCAAATACTATACTACTGTTAGTCGAAATTGGTGGGCTGAGAGGCATACATGGCCGGCAATTTTGAAACTGGCCACTTTTGCCCCCTGTAATATTTGTGAGCTGTCAGGTTGGACCCTTGAAGCATGGCCACTTTTGCCCCCTGTGGTATTTGTGAGCTGTCAGTTTGGACCCTTGAAGCATGTGCTCTTTGACAATAGCTGCTTGTGTCAGTTATACACTGAACCTAGACTGTTTCCCACGAGCAAGAATGAGTAAAAGCACTCTATGGTTGTCAGCGTGAGGCATAGATTCTGATGAGCCCCTGCAGCCTGTAGGAACCCATGAGCATCTATGCCTCAGCTCTCTCCAATTGCAACCGGGTATGGCTGACTGTTGTCATTGCTGATTGCGCCTTCCATCTGCAAAGGTGAGAGACAGATCGCAGGGGAAATAGATTCACATCAGACCCTTTAGAACCAGGGGTTCATGAGAACCATACTGCTTGTTGGCCAATGTCAGCCCCAGCTGTTCCCAAGGTGGAGGGTGTTACCTCAGCTGAAGCGTGGTCTTCATCCATAGATCTACAAAGGAGAGGGGCAGATTTGGAGATCATGATTCACATTACACCTTTTAGACTCGGAAGCAGGGGCTCATGAGAATCTATGCCGCAGTCATATTATTACGGTATTTATAATGCGCTTATATTATAATAATTATAACTCTAAGCGCGCACTCACAACTCGTGCACACATGCGCACGCTTTTGACAATGACTCGCGTACCACAAATACATTACGACAGTCAGCTTGGGGTGGGGAGTGTGGTGATGTTATAGTGCTAGCTCTCTCTCTTGGCTTGACTTCGCGAACGAAGATTTTATAGGAGTTGCCCACGACGTCTGCAGGCTTGTTCGTGGCTGCGGAGGCCAATCCGAGACAGGCAGGTTCGACCGCAGTGGCTGCAGGGGAAGGTATGGCCAGGGTTCTGAGCTGCGGCATCTCTGTTTTTTCTCCTGAGCCGCTTGTCCTTAAGGCTAGCTCTGTGAGAGTCCTCAAAGGAGACAGCTGCCTTGTAAATGGTGGAGCGCCAGGTGTCACGGTCCGCAGCAAGCGAAGACCACTGGTGGTGGTCGATTTGGCAGGCACTAAGTGACTTCTTGAGACAGTCTTTGTATCTCTTCTTTGGTGCCCCTCTGTCACGGTGTCCAGTAGCAAGCTCGCCGAACAGGGTGATCTTTGGTAGGCGATGATCCTCCATCCTGGAGACATGCCCCGCCCAGCGGAGCTGTGTCCGCAGCAGCAAAGCCTCGATGCTCACAGTTTCAGCCCGTTCAAGGACCTCGACGTTGGTGACATAGTCACTCCAGTGAATGCCCAGGATGGTACGCAGGCAGCGCTGGTGGAAGCGTTCGAGGAGTCGTAGTTGGCTGCGGTAGAGGGCCCAGGACTCGGAACCATACAGCAGGGTGGTGAGGACCACAGCTCTGTACACGCTGATCTTGGTGCCTGTTTTCAGCTGCTGATTGTGCCACACCCGCTTGAAAAGTCGCCCGAAAGCGCTGTTCGCTTTTGCCAGCCTGCTGTCAAGCTCCTTGTCCAGCTTGGCGTCCGACGTGATAATGCAGCCAAGGTAAGTAAACTGGTGCACTGACTTTAGTTCAGACTCGCCGATGGTGATGTGAGGAGGGCGGTACACTGTCTTGGGTGCCAGCTGATGGAGGACCTCTGTCTTTTTAAGACTGACCTCGAGTCCAAAGAGCTGGGCAGCATCTGCGAAGCAAGACGTGATGCGCTGCAGGGCTCTCTCTGTGTGTGCAACGAGGGCAGCATCATCAGCAAAAAGCAGCTCGCGAATCAGTTGGTCTAGGGTTTTCGTGTGGGCCTGCAGTCGTCTGAGGTTAAACAGGCTGCCATCGAGACGATACCTGATGTACACTGCATCGTCATCATCGAGGTCCACCGTGGCCTGCTTCAACATCATGCTAAAAAAGATGGTGAAGAGGGTCGGTGCCAGCACGCAGCCCTGCTTTACACCGTTGAGAATAGGGAATGGTTCTGAGAGGTCATTGTTGAGTCTGACCTGGCCTTGCTGGTCCTCGTGTAGCTGGACAATCATGTTGAGGAACTTTGGGGGACAGCCAAGTCGCTCCAGGATCTGCCACATGCCTTGCCTAGTGCTAGCTAGAACTGTTGAAAGAGGTGAGTTTTGAGGGCAGACTGGAAGGAGGAGAGGGTTTCTGACGGAGAGAGAGTGGGAGAGTATTCCAAGAGACCTCCTTGCAGTTTCAGGGGCTCAAGAGAATATGTATGCCTCTTGCAAAAGAAAAGAGTTGTAGGTTTCTAAGAAACTCATTTTTGTGTGCGAACCTTAAAGGATATTTTGTCATTTAGGTTGGTGTGTGTTTTTTCTACCTGACGAAAGGTCAAAAGTCAATATGCTGTGCCATGGTGAAAATTCTTGATTCTGTCTGACTCGCTCACAAGGCAGTGGGGCTGTTTATTTTGAAGTGGTCACTATAAATTATAGTATACTGTGCAAAAAAAAGGGGGATATTGAGATTTCAATTTGAATGGTCAAAAACTTTCAAAATCGGCAAAATTATGAGTTATGCCACCGATTTGCCATAATAATAATAATGTATATTTTTAAGGCGCCTATACTTTTGATAGAAAAGCTCTAGGCACCATACAAATGACATACTAACATGCATACACCTTGCATCCTACAACACATATATAGTCTCTAACATACACACTCATGCAACAGGATATACAAGAAAAATAAGAATAACAAAAAGAACACAGCAACAAAAAATGTTGACACACAAAAAGACACGTGTACCATAAAACCAACGACGAATACACCAGACAGCCCTCACCAACAACAAAATGTTGACAAAAAGAATAATTATAATGGTGAATGCACGTTTAAATTGGCTGATTCAACGTATCAGCCAGGGACTGAGGGAGTTTATTCCAAAGAAATGGTCGTTGGTATGACCTACATTTTCACAACATTGGTTTCATTGGGTGGGTCATGTGATCAAATTGGGGGTCCCATGGTATAAAAGTCACATGAAGGTTATTTCTGTAAAAATGTTGTCAGATTTGTTCTTGTTTGTCTTTTAATAATCGTGGTCAAGTGTAATTCTCTTAAAACTGGTTGACGTTATAAAATAATTAGACAGTGATTTGCAGGCAACTGATTGTGATTTTTCACTGATGTGCTGCACACCGGAAGTGCGCTTAAAAAAAAAAAAAATGAGCCTTAGGAATTAAGTCAGCCATTGGCCACTTCTGAAAATAAAATGGACTTTCGAGAAAACATCACCCATTGCCTTTACTGGGAAATTTGTTTGCCAGTACTCATTCAGACTGACACTGACACCAAGTAAGTTTACGCTTCATAATGCTGGTTTTTGTTGTTCCTTTTTATAAAATAGGAACAACTTTGAAATGGGACTATGCAGAGTGCGCTACGTAGCATGTGTGCCCAATGCAAATGATGCTAGGTGAGATGTGGCCTGATGCTTCTTGAAATGGTGAGAAATGACGTCATTTCACTTTACGTCAGTCTATAAAACATAGATTTGGCACCAAGCACTGTGTGTGCATGTATGTATGTATCTACATATGTATGTATGTGACACTGAATAGAGCCAGTGTTTGTAGTGTACAAGCTTAAAACTTTGGGATATTTTCTCCGCGAGATGTCTCCCTGGAGAGCCTCTGAGAGTACATGTATTGTAATAAAAGCACTTCATGACCAGAAAATGTCTGTTTCACACACACCAAAAAAAACGGTTGACCCACATCTGAGTCCGTAATTTATCTTATTTTGGTCTCACGTGTGAAGCGAGAGTCTATATTCTGGGCCAGTGATCGGCTGTCATCCATTCGTCCGCCCGCCATCGTCCTTGGTAAACTTTAACGTTGGCATTTTCTCGGAGACTATTCAAGCCACAGTCTTCAAACTTGCTCCAAGGATACTTTGTGGCAAGACCTTTCTAAGCATACCAGTTTGATTGATCTCTCTCAAAGGTCAAGGTCACAGAGATGAGGAAATAGGTAAAAAATAGCCGTATTTTGACAAAATTTATTTTTTCTCAAATACTATTTACAACTTGAAACAAAAACTTGGTACAAAGATACCTGATAGTAAGACCTTCCTATGCATACTAATTTGATTGATCCCTTAGAAAGGTCGTGGGTCGCAAGAGATCAGAAAATAGGTGAAAATTAGCCATATTTTGACAAAAGATGGGTTTTTGTTTTGTTGCAAATACTATTCACAACTTCATATCCAAACTTGGTACAAAGATACCTGATGGTAAGACCTATCTATGCACACTAATTTGGATGATCCCTTGGAAAGTTCAGGGTTCACAAGAGGTTGGGAGAGGTGTTTAAAATGCCAATTTTTGATAGAATTGTAGGTTTTATGAACATTTTTGTAAAGTTTTCAATCAAATTTGGCTTAAAGGTAGCTGATGATAAGACCTTCGTATGTATACTAATTTAGTTGACCCATCACAAGGGTCATGGGATGATCCCCCCAAAATAGGTTTAAAAAAGCCACATTTTGCCCCCCCAAATTTCTTAAATACTATTTTCAACTTCAAACCCAAACTTGGTACAGATACCTGATGGTAAGACCTATCTATGCATACTAATTTGGATGACCCCTCAGAAAGGTCAAGCTTCACTGTGGTTTGACAGACATGTGAAAGATGCTTAAATTTTTAGAAAACATGGATTTCACTGGTGCTGAAGCCAGCCCTTATGGTCTCAAAGGTCGCACATCTGCATTGGTCATACACGTGAGCCATAAGGGCTTTGCCTTTCTTGTTACTAGACATTTTGCATATAGCTAGATTACATGAAAACATTGAATGAGTTTGTTAGCCAACATTGTATCTTTTCAACGTTTTGAGTGATAATTAATTTTTTAACAAAAAAATCAATAGTTAGAAAAGTTAACAATTAGTGGAGATAGTGGTATAAGTAAATAAAATTTATTTTACTCCTCAAGAATGCCTGCCCCGGTATTGAAACGTGAGCACTCATTTACGAGAAAATGGTTGTTTTATGGTTGACCTGCATATCATTGTCAGTGCATGCTTTACATACTTGACATTTTGCACATAGATAGCGAGATTGGAGGGAGGCATTGAATTAGTTCATTATCCAGCTTTGTATGTCCTCAACTTTTTTAGTGAAAAGTAAAGTCCTTTTGCAATGTTGGGAGCCATGATTTTGGGGATTATTTTTAAAACAGTTAAAAATCTTTGAGTCTTTTCATGGAAAAAGCAATCTTCTCATTAATACCAGAATGATTTTTCATAAACAGTATTTACATAGGCCTTCTGTTTGTCTCGGCTCTTGGGTGCAATTATTACAATTTATCGCAATTTATAACAGTCTTCTTCTTCTTCTTCTTCTCGAACGCTGTCACACTTGGAGTTTGGCTCTCAAAAATCAATCAATCAAAATGAAATCTGTGGTCTTCTGTAGCACCTCCACAGGCCCGTACAGTTTCTCTTGTAGAGTGGCGGGCTTCTGCCATATCTCTTCCCTCAGCAGCTGGTGGTTCCCACAGTCCTGGAGGATGTGCTCTGTGGTCTGCTCTGCTTCTCCACAAGGGCACAGGGAGATGGCACGAGGTGAAAGCGTCTGTGCAGGTGGAAACTGAGTCGGTTGTGCCCGGTCCTCAGATGGAAGATGGTCACCTGCTCTTGTCTGGACAGCTGATGGTAACTGCCTAGGGGCCGTTATGGTGGTCTGTACACAGACTTAATGATGGTCTTCATCTCTGTGAAGCTGACTCCACTTTTTTGTCTTGTTCTTTCTCTGCACCCACTTTTGCCATTTTGTCAGCTTCTTCATTGCCGTAGATGCCACAGTGTGAAGGGATCCACTGCAGCACCAGTCTGGTGCACTTGATGTTTTGCATTGCCTCTTGTAGATGTGGCAGTTTGCTTCTTGTTGCTGCCTCAAGGACAGACATGGCATCAGTCAGGAAGACAATCTGGGCATCAGGGTCTGCAGTGCCACTAAGGGTGTTTGCAGCACGGACCAGGGCTTCCACCTCAGCTCTGTAATTTGTGCAGTGAAGGCCTGTTGATACTGCCTCTGCCTGCCATTTTCCGTTTGGGTACTGAATGTACACCCCAGCACCTCCATTCTGAACTGCATCTGTAGCTGATCCATCGGTGTATGCCCGTATCCATGCTTCCTGGGGATACTTTTCTTCGAGCATGGCCAGTGTCAGGGCTTTCTTGCTCACAGTGCTGTGCTCATCTTTGGTGGTGATGTAGGGTACCATGGAAGAGATGGTGATGTTTTCTGGCTTACTTTCCCAGGGTGGAAGGTCACTAGCTGGATTCAGAGTCTCTACCTGCGCAGGCAGCTTTGCCTGGTGTTTTCTCTGCAGAGCTCTTGTCTCCTTCACAAAGCTTGATCTTTTCAGTCTCCCTGAGGTTGGCTGTTTCATCCTGGCATTCATAGGATGGTCTTTGGAAGACTTAACCTTTGTGGACTGTATCAAGGCTTTGCAATCTCTTCTCATGCAAAGGGGTGGGATGTCTGTTGTCTCTTCCATTTTTTCAATTGGTGTGGATCTCATTGCGCCGGTGATGATACGCAGTGCCTGGTTCTGAACTCTGTCAATGGTCTGCTGGTGTGACTGGGCTGCCGTCAACCATGCATTGGATCTGTACTCAAGGTGTGGTCTCACTGTGCACTCATATACATTTTTGAGGATCTTTTCATTGGCTCCCCATTGTGTTCCAGCCAGCTTCCTCATGATGTTCAGCTTTCTTCTAGCTTTCGCTTCTGTGTTCCAAATGTGCGGCTTCCACGTCAACCTCTTGTCAAGGGTGACGCCCAGGTATGTCCGTTGGTCATCATACCGCAGTGGGGTGTTGCCCAGTGTTAGGTTGCCAGCCTTTGCTTTGTTGGAGAGAGAGAAGAGTGTGGCTGATGATTTTTCTCTGTTGATGGTCACACACCAGTTGTTGGTCCAGTCTGTCAGCCTGTCCAGGGCTAGCTGCATCCTGTATGTAGCAGTTGTTGCATACTCTTCTGTGCACCAGAGTACCAGGTCATCTGCGTACAGGGCTGCGTGGACTCCTTTTGGTAGCTCTGGCACAAGGTCGTTGATGAAGGGTATGAACAGGGTCGTTGACAGGACTCCCCCCTGTGGCACCCCCAGACGCAGCAGCACTTTTTGGCCACAATACCCATCTACTGTCACACGGGCTCTGCAATTGTACAGGTATGACTTGGTCCACCCATACATGTTCCCTTGGATGCCACTGTGAACAAGCAGATGTTTATGTTGTTTTCGTACAGAAAGTTCTCTAGTTCTGTTTTCTTGTTGGTAACCCCTTCTGCATTCCAGTGCATGATGTTCACATTGGCTTTTTCTTTGTCTTGTTTTTTCGCTGGCCAGTTGCTCTACTTCCCCGTCCCCTGGCTCCTTGAGACGGTCGGGAAGGTCCTCCAGTCGCTGGGGGGTGGGCTCCGAAGAGGCGCAGAACCCGGTACTGCACCTGCTTGGTGAGACTCCACAGGGCGAGCACCATTTCTGTTGAATCCATCTCCAAGTGTCTTATGGCTGTATATGCGTGGTACTGTGGTTTATTAGAGTGCACTGTGCAGCCCAGTACCTCCGTCTTCAGCACTCGGGGTTTCTGTTGGGGTTACCTCACCCTTAACTCCTGGTCAAAAGGCCTTTCCTGGGAGCACAGGATGGTTTGGCTTTGGAGTGTCCTTCTCCTAGATGGGTTGCCGACCAAGGCTTATGAGTCCCATCTACTCAGGTTCTTCCTTGGAGTTTTCCTTCTCGAAGGAGACCTGCCAACCAAGGCTATGGAGCATCCCTGCCCGGATTTGTATAGGGTTTACTCCCCTAGCCTTTGCCTCTCCCTAGGCACCCACAAGGAAGTGGGGCTATTTACCCATAGCTGGGGATCTGGTTCTGGGCATCGGGGCTTGCCCACATATCGATGGGCCTGCGTGCCGCGTGTCTGGGGGCCCCACCTCCTCCGAGTCCTCTGTAGTTCAGCCCGAGTCCGTAAGGTGCTCGGTTACTGTGAGTTGCCACGAGGAGACACTACATGAGGCTTGTTGGAGAGGTTGTGTACTGGCAGGGAGAGACTGACACTCTGCTCCCCTTTTCGCAAAACTGCTAGCCAGCGGTGGGAGCTGAAAGCGAGAGCGACAGGCACAGACGCTACACTACCACACTAGACGCATCACAACAACCATTTGACCCACATTTATAACTGTTATAAGTACTAAAATCATCTGGAAAAGTACTAAGTTTGAAAATGTCATACATAAAATTTTAGTACTGAGAATGATGAGTGACGTAAAACATTTCGTCTCAGTGTATGTATGTAAGAATGCCATGACATGAGGCATTTACTCGGTGATGTCATTTCACTGCTCATGCTATTATTATTCTTCAGGATGACTGTCGCTGCCTTGACGATGTGTCTGTGTTTGTGTGTACCAGTGTATCAGAGGGCTTGGTGGGTTAGAATGGACAGAGATGAATCAAAAGGATAAACAAAAATAGGAACAACTTTGGGCTGGGGTCCCATCTTGCTAAATTTGGAAACCAATGGACAATAATTGTGACAAAAAGAGCAATCAAGATATTTACATTATGTAAGGGGTGCTGCTTGTAGTTTTTTGGATACACAAAATTTATATTTATATTGGATACACAAAAAAGAGCAGGATAAATTGTGTTGTAACTCTCTCTATTTAAGCATGTTACTTTCTCCGTTGGGTTCTTCTCAATAATTGTGACAGTTGCCAGGTTTCAGACATATTCTTAGACAACCAGGTTTTCAACTCAACTTGCTTGTTTACGATTCTGTGACACTTTGCATTTGACTGACCTTTTCACTCTGCACTTTACTAACTAAACTTTATGAGTATGAAGTCAAAAGGTGTTCTTTCAGTATACTTAGAACAGAAACTTTGTGAAATTTTGTAAGGGGTGTGGCTTGAGTTTTTGGATACACATGAGTCATAACATTTTCCTGCAAGTTTAGCATCAGTGTTACATTTGTGGTTGTGTTATTCTTTGAGAGCATGTGTATGTTAATCATAGGAAAGATGCGATATTCATTTGAGTTATTTGGATAAGAATTATGTACCTTTTTAGTAGGATTCATTTCTTTTGCACGGAGAATTGCGATCAATTTTTATTGTGACGTGTAGTTTCGCTACAATGTTGTAAAGTTTGACCTACATTAGACTGGAAGGTTGAAGCAGGGTCGTGATCTTTTTTAGTGACCTCAGATGTGACATCAAAGTTGTCGGCTTAATTTCGCAACATTTTATCAAATTCGCCTCTAGAGACGTTAGTAGAAACTTCTGGATTGATCTACAGTGTTCGTTTATAATGAATATTAATGAGTTTTGGTTACGTTTTCTTTTCTGATTGCTGGATTGTTCTGTAAATCTGTAATAGTATAAAAGAGCGAGTTAGGAAATATGTGTGTACATTGTATGAGAGACGCAGTGTGTCAAAAGTGTTTATGCGTTGTAGAGGAGACAGTGTATCAGTGTTGGTGCATTTGTGGATGCATTTTGTGGAGATTGCATCACTGCAATAAAATATTGTTGGAACTGTTACTCCAGTGTGGTCTACAACCTTGTGCCACATGTGACGAGTTGGAGCTGAGTGAAGTTCCTTTACAAGAACCCTACATGTGTGCGTCTGGTGTGATTGCATCATACTACGACTATAACAATCGGTCATTTTAAGTTTTTATGTTTATTTATAGCACACCAATGACGCGGTAATTCTGTGGATGAACAATTTTTTTTTTCAGCTGCAGCACCTTACAGCATTTCTGTTGATGTTTGGCTATTTTCTGATCTGGTGAAGTCTAACAATGATTCTGAATTTCATTTGGATTGTTTTAACAAAGCACATCTGGTTTGTTGCTGATTAACACAAAACAATGATCTGTTGCCTGTGAATTGCTGCCTAATCACCTAACAAAGGACAATCAGTTTTAATAATGGTACACATGTTCAAGATTATCACAAGACAAGCCACAAAAAAATTGAAGCGATTTTCACAGAAATAGTCTGCATGTGACTTTTACCACAAGACCCCAACACCATATTCATGGTTCTCAATCTATTCACTTGACCTGTACAAGGAAACCAATGTTGTACAAACATAGGCCTGTGGCGAGGCTAATCAGTAGCATAGCTCATCGTTTCATTGATCAAGTTGACTACCCTATTTTTATTTTTTTGGCACATTATGTTTTCAGACACTGACCAGTTTTGAACTGTACACCACAACAATGTCAAGGTGGCCTATTTCAAGTTGTCTACTTTCTTGATTTAGTGTAGGCATATAACATACAAGAAACACGGTGATCTCCACATAAAAATGCAAACCCAGCTTACAATAGTCATCACAAGTTTCAACACTGGGCATCCGTGTTTAGTTTTACTCTTTAGATTTATGTTAGTCTTGAGATATTGTACTCGTTTATATAATTATGGCTAACTATCAAAAGGTGCCCAAGACGACCCTCTACTGACATGACAGACCATAACTACTTTATATGACCGATATCTAACAAACAAGTGTATAAAATTGATGTAAAAATGTTTGATGAGAAAAATAAAAGTGGTTTATATACCTAAATGGATAATGAATGATGTTTTTTACTCTTTCTTGTGGCGGAATCGAGCATAAAATGGCTGTGAAAAATGCATTTCGCTTGCGTTTTATGCCACTGCAGTGTACGCAAAGATCGTCTGTCATGCGTTATGTGTGGAGTCACACTTGATGTGGACATTATCGGAACTACTGCCCGGCTCAAAAATGAAATTGGCATGAAATTAATTATTTTAAAAGAAGAGACAAAAATTAATCAGTCTCAGTGAAAACAGGTCGTGGTGATTAATTTTGGCCTGGTTTTGAGCATGCCAATGTTGTGGTGTAACAAAGTCAGGTGGAAAAAGCAGAAGAGTGGGTCGGGGGGGGGGGGGGGGGGGGAAGGGCTTTTATTGCACCAAATCCACATTTTTGCAATCCGGAAAGATGGCAGCACACACCCACGTTGCAATTTCCTGGGAAGATATGGCAGTTTCACACAGATGTAAGTTCTTTATCAGTGTCATCTTAAAAAATTCTATCACAAGTAGCACAATATTGATATGTGAAACATGAACATTACACTCTTGGATCAAATGGCAATAGTTGCTTTTCTTTTCGGAATGGATTCTTGCAGTAATGAGTTCAAATTCTTGAACGTTGCATTTGGTGACTCAAACACTTGCTAGGAGCAGAAGAAAAATTTGACACATGACACAAATGTCCCTGTTCACAAAAAAACATGATTTTATGAATCCATCTGACCCACAAGGTACACTGGAATTATTTTTCTCATCTCTCTTTTTGTGCTAAAATAAATAAGTTTTTACGCATTACATCGGACTTAAATTTTCAGTAGCATTGATGAGTACTACAAGGCGCAGTAGAGTGATGGTAAGACTTTGCCAGGTGGGTGATTTTTTTTTTTTCCCTGGAAGGTGCAAAGCTGTAGAGTGATGCCACACCTTCCATGATTTTATAAATTTCCGTTATAAGCTACTAAACAAGGCAAGCTTGATTCATAATCAATTATAAAAGTTCACTATGAAAAGAACAGTGCCAGACTAGTGTCCAGAATGGTCAATTAATCTTTCAGGATTCTAAAAAAATAGCCTGACAATTCTTCCTAACAAAACACAGTGAACAGGGCTAAAAGAGTACCATACTAGTGCTGCTTTCCAGTGGTTGGTCAGCTGTCACACTGCCCCCAGAGATACTGGACAGGTTGAATATAATCGGTTGTCGTGTAAGGGATTGATTTGCATTACCATGGGTGACAGTCTTCAGTACTGTAGACTGATTCAGTTTTTTGGCTCACGTGCGAAGCAAAAGTGAGTCATGTTTTGGGCCAGTGGTCGTCCGTCCATTGTCCATCCACCGTCGTCCGTGGTAAACTTTTACGTTGGCATTTTCTCAGAGACTATTCAAGCCACATTCTTCAAATTTGGCCCAAGGATACTTTGTGGTAAGACCTTTCTAAACATACCAATTTGAGTGACCTCTCACAAAGGTCAAGGTCACAGGGGATCAGAAAATAGGTCCAAAATAGCTATATTTTGACATTTTTTTTTTTTTTCAAATACTATTCACAACTTCAAACCCAAACTTGGTACAAAGATACCTGATGGTAAGACGTTTCTATACGTACTAATTTGGTTGATCCCTGGGAAAGGTCAAGGGTCACAAGACTTCAGGAAATAGGTGAAAAATAGTAATATTTTGACAAAAGATTTTTTTCTCAAATACCATTTACAACTTCAAACCCAAAATTGGTACAGAGATACCTGATGGTAAGACCTATCTATGCATACTAATTTGGATGACCCCTCAGAAAGGTCAAGGGTCACTAGGGCTCAGGAAATAGGTCCGAAATAGCCATATTTTGACAAAAGATGTTTTTTCTCAGATACTATTCACAACTTTAAACCCAAACTTGCTACAGAGATACCTGATGGTAAGACCTTTCTGTGCAGGCTTATTTGGTTGATCCCTCGGAAAGGTCAAAGGTCACAAGAGCTCAGGAAATAGGTGTAAAATGGCCATATTTTGACAAAATCTTAAATACTATTCACAACTTAAAACCCAAATTTGGTACAGAGATCCCTGATGGTAAGACCTATCTATGCATACTAATTGGGATGACCCCTTGGAAAAGTCAAGGGTCACAAGAGGCTGGTAAATGTGTAAAATGCTTATTTTTGATAAAAGTTTAGGTATTCCCAAATTTTGGCAAATTTTTCAACTAAATTTGGTACAAAGTTAGCTGATGATAAGACCTTAAGCATACTAATTTAGTTGACTCATCACAAAGGTCAAGGGTTACGGGGGGTTGACAGATGTGTGAAAAATGCTTGCATTTTTAGAAAACATGGATTTTGCTGGTGCAGAAGCCTGCCCTTGTCACAAAGGTCACACATAATACACGTGAGCCATAATGGCTTTGTTTTTCTTGTTCTAATTTTGAGAAAGCTAAATTGTACCTTTTTGGTTCAGACAGAACAGTCTTTCAGCCAGCCTATTCCATCTGCAAGAGGCATACATTCTCAGGGGCTCATGAGAATTCATGTCTCTTGCATGCCATGAATCATGGGTCATAGTCCATGAACCTGTTTCAATCATTTTAAGTTTTCACACTGTAATCCATGCATTACATTTTCAAAGAATAAAGTGTGACCTCTTTTGAATGACTATATTTTTATCCGAAAGAAGGGGTTTGAAAAGACAACTAGACTGTCACTGGCTAAAGTTTCCTGAATGATGGTCTTTCATGACGGGTGAGCTGTTACGAGGATGGCTGCTCAAAAGGGGTTCACTGTAAGATCCGGTAAATATTTGTGTTCTGTCTGCTTTGGTAGGTGAAAGCGACTGATGACATGCTGAGACTGGTACATGTCAGCTTGACGAAGCAGGATGGGGAGCTGTATGCTTGACCTTCCAGTCCAGATACTTCTTGGGAACCAGCAGCCTTAGTCAAGGGCCGCTGATGAAACTCAGCACAAAGAAAACAATATTTTTAACACTACCTTTGGTGACAATTGACTGTTTTCACAGTTATCATGGTTTGCTGATATTTATTTAACATTATTATTGTAAGACATTCTTGACTTGAGATTCAAGTTTTTCCTACAAGGTACTTTCTGACTGCATCTTGCGGTCTTCATCAGCCTACCGTTGGAGCATAAGTTTAAAAAAACACCTTTTTAATTGTAAAATAAAATCTAAAGCTAATTCATCTTGTGCCTTTTTTTCTTCTTCTTGTGGTGGTTGTGGTTGTGGTGATGGTGCTACTGCTGTCATTTCTCACAGTTTTCTGCTACTGTTGGATAACAGCTAAAAGAGAAATGAAATACTTTTTGAAAACAAAATCCAGCCAGTTGAGACATGCTGTGTTTCTTGTGACAAGCAAAAACTAACTTTACTGTCACTGATAAAATGAGTCATGAGTGACAACATTATTTCATCTCTGCCCATTGTCGTTTTGTTTACATCTACTGTGAAACGTTTGTGTCAGTTTGCTTTCGTATTGCACAATGAATCCGTTCCAATGGGTTCAAAATATGATTTTTGATTCAGGTTTGTTGGGTATTGCATGTTACAGGTGACACGTGGTGAGTCAGCTTTTGTCGCACATCATCTTTTGTCACAAGTAACATACTGATGTGAAAAGTTCACTTTAGAAGTTTGTTGACTTCGTTTTCAGAGTTTTATCTTTATTTTTACACTGAGTTATCAATATAGACAAAGTCATAATCTGAATATCACGATGCTCCTATTGTTAAAGCAAATGTGTGAGAGTGACACAAGAGTCACCTATGACTGATACAATGGGTTATCATTTTGCACATAAGTAGGTAATTTCCAAACTTTTTCCCCACAGAATGAGATTTATTTTAGTGCTGAAGTGAATATTGTGATCATTGGCCTATTCATGTGACCTCCAGCCTGAGACAGTTTAACAC
The DNA here is from genome assembly GCA_036245525.1 of Semisulcospira habei. Taxonomy (NCBI): domain Eukaryota; kingdom Metazoa; phylum Mollusca; class Gastropoda; family Semisulcospiridae; genus Semisulcospira; species Semisulcospira habei. Next base: position 102,405,672 of record BTPG01000006.1, on the reverse strand, counting down.
TACTGGTCATGGGGTACAGTTCAACACTGGACAGTGCGCACAGGGTACAGTATCAGAAAAAGTATACTGAAGTCACCACTTCAGCGCTATTTACGCCTGGCTCACAGGCATCAGAACGTGACCACACATGGGTGTGCTTGCATTTGGTGTATACGGGGGCCAGGTCTCCTCTGATTCCTTGTAGTTCAGCCTGAGTCTGTAGGGTGCTCAGTTACTGTGTGTTTCCATGAGGGGGCACATCATGAGGCTTGTTGTTGGAGAGGCTGTGTACTGGCAGAGAGAGACTGGCACACTCTGCCCTCTTTTTCACAATACTGCTAGTCAGTGGTGGAAAGCAAGAGGTGACAAGCACTACCTCTACACTACCACACTACAGATGCATCACAACAACCATCTGAAACACCTCAGCGTCTCAGTAGTGGTATATAATTTTGATTATAAAGGTTGTGGAGTTGTCTTTGGTAGAAACAACATTTTTATGTAAGTTGTGCTTGGATTATCACTATCAGATAGCAGTTGTTTCTGGGTTACATGGTTTTGTGTTTGCTTTTTTTAAATTAGGTTTTGTTTGCAAAAGACAGTGTCTACATCCACATCAATGTGTCTGATGCAAGAGACAAAGATGCGCATATACCTGGGAGGGTCTTTTTACTCCAAAAGGTGAGCCTACATTTTTCAAACGTTTTATCTCAGATCTATGCATTACATCATGATCATGGTATTAATGTATGTAAACTTTCTGTCAACATTTTGCCTACTTTGAAACATGGACAGAGATTGCGTTTGACTAGCAGACTATGTCAGGTCTATAACAGTGACAGTTGAAAACAAAACAAAAAGCGCTATTGAGATGGGTCAAAGTGTAGTGTGTTCAATAGCAAATACATTCATGCCCAAAGTGACTTGGCCTCAACTTTGAAATTCATAACAAAAGAAAAACAAGAAAGGCAAAGCCATTATGGCTCACTTGTATGACCGATTTACATAATAATGTGTGACCTTTGTGACAAGGGCTGGCCTCTGCAGCAGCAAAATCCATGTTTTCTGAAAATGCAAGCACTTTTCACACATCTGTCAACCCCCCCCCCCCCCCCCCCCCCCCCCCACCCTTTGACCCTTGACCGTTGTGATCAGTCAACTAAATTAGTATGCATAGGAAGGTCTTATCATCGGCTATCTTGTACCAAATTTGGTTGAAAAATTTGAGAATACCTACAATTTTATCAAAAATCAGCATTTTACACACATTTGCCAGTCTCTTGTGACCCTTGACCTTTCCAATTAGTATGCATAGATTATAGGTCTTGCCATGAAGTGGCAAGGTCATAAGGCTATGGCTGGGGCTCGGCAGAAACAAAGTGCCTCCACCACAGGTCTACACTGTGATGACAGCCTACAGCTCTCCAACCAGTTGAACGACCATTTTGCTCAGTTTGAGGTGAATGTCCAGTGAGAAGTGCAGACCATCAGAGATGAACTCCAGGCTCTTTCTGATGACCACAGAGTTATAGAGATCAGTGAGGAAGAGGTGTTGATGGTCCTCCGCTGCCTTCAGCCACACAAAGCCCCAGGCCCAGATGGAATCAGTGGTAAGGTGCTGCAGTCCTGCAGTGCCCAACTGGCACCAGTCTTCACGCAGATCTTCAACGCATCCCTCACATCCAACTCGATCCCATCAGTCTGGAAACACTCCCTGATCTGTCCAGTTCCCAAGAAACCAAAACCCTCTTGCCCTAATGACTACAGATCTGTTGCCCTGATCTCTATCATCATGAAGTGCCTCGAGAGACTTGTCCTGAGTCAACTACTCGGTCAGACGAGCGACCAGCTCGACCCCCTACAGTTCGCATATCGCCACAACAGGGGTGTGGATGATGCAGTCATCACTCTCCTGCACCTAATCCTCACTCGCCTGGAGACACCAAAGTCCTCTGCCAGATTCCTCTTCGTTGACTTTTCCAGCGCCTTCAATACGATGAGGCCTCACCTTCTGGCTGACAAGCTGCGTCACATGAATGTCAGCCCTTCTCTGATCCTATGGATCTTGAACTTCCTAGTGGAAAGGACGCAGTGTGTTCGCATAAATAACTTGATGTCCTCCGTCATCACCACGTCCGTGGACAGCCCCCAAGAATGTGTGGTCTCGCCTGTCCTTTACATCCTCTTCACAAATGACTGTACCAGCTCCAACGACAGGACTCACTATGTCAAATTTGCAGACAACAAAGCAGTTGTAGATCTGTCAACCTCAGATGCTGACTACTTACCAGAAGTGGGTCAGTTTGTCTCATGGTGTCATAACAACCATCTACAGCTGAACGTAGGCAAGACTGAGATGGTAGTCAACTTTCGGCAGCCTAGTGGGCCAACTTCCGGGAGCCCACTCCCACCTCCTCAGCCCCTGGTGATTGATGGCACTTTTGTCACTCGCACAGGTGTTTACAAATACCTACCAAATACCTTGATTGATTCACGGCTTTCCTTCACCGACAGCACAGACCTCATCTTTAAGAAAGCCCAAGGGAGACTGTATATGCTGCGCAAACTCCGCTCCTTGTTGACGCCGTCGTGGAACTTGCACCTCAGATGTCGCAGTGGCATCTTGCAAGTGGCAGACTCACTCCTATACCACTAACACTGTGGTCATGTAGTGTTGGTTTTTTTTTTCACCATTGTCATAATTGTCATTATGTGGCTAAAACCGTACGCGCGCATGTGATCCCAACGAAAGAAAATTTGTTGGCTAGACTGACACAATAAAGTTTTTTAATTTGAATTTGAAGTATCTCTGTACCAAATTTGGGTTTTAAGTTGTAAATAGTATTTGAGAAAAAACATCTTTTGTCAAAATATGGCTATTTTACACCTATTTCCTGAGCTCTCATGACCCTTGACCTTTCCGAGGGATCAACCATATTATCATGCATAGAAAGGTCTTACCATCAGGTATCTCTGTCGCAAGTTTGGGTTTAAAGTTGTGAATAGTATTTGAGAAAAAAACATCTTTTGTCAAAATATTGCTATTTCTCACCTATTTCCTGAGCTCTTGTGCCCCTTGACCTTTCTGGGGATTAACCAGATTAGTACGTATAGTAAGATCTTACCATCAGGTATCTTTGTACCAAGTTTGGGTTTGAAGTTGTGACTAGTATTTGAGAAAAAATAAATTATGTCAAATATAGCTATTTTTGACCTATTTCCTGATCCCTTATGACCTTGACCTTTGTGAGAGGTCACTCAAATTGGTATGTTTAGAAAGGTCTTACCGCAAAGTATCCTTGGGCCAAGTTTGAAGAATGTGGCTTGAACAGTCTCTGAGAAAATGCCAATGTTAAAGTTTACCACAGATGACGGCTGACCGACGACGGATGGACGACCACTGGCCCAAAACAAACTCACTTTTGCTTTGCACGTGAGCCAATGATTTCATGTCTGATGACCAGAACATGATTTTGGCAGGAAACTCCATTCATGTGTGTGTGTGTGTGTGTGTGAAAACGCAAATATCTTCAGTGTTCGTTTACTCACAAATTGGAAGCTTTAGGATGGTTTTTCACAGGTCTTTGAGAGAGCATCTGATATCTGACCACTCATTGAAGAGGAATGACCACTTGTAAGAAAGTCATATGACTCGCATAAGAGTCTCTTATTTTTGTTACATTTACTTGAGGGATTAGCCAGCTTTGTAGCTCTTTAACTGTTTGATTGAGATTTAATTGAAAGCAAAAGTCTTTCTCGTTTAGATTTTATTTTTACAAATTCATGTATTATCTGAGGCATGAAGAATAATTGTACTGAATTTTGGATGTGCAGTCTTTACAGTTTCAGACTTCCAAGAAAAAAACAAACACAACTTGTAACCATAGGGCACTTACAAACTTGAAACTTTGGGATGTTTTATTTCCAAGAGATGTCTTTGAGAGAGCCTCAGAGGATTTTAAAACTGGACTCATTGAACTTTGGCTCATGTGCGATAACAAAAGTGAGTCTTGGTATTGGGCCAGTGGTCGTCCATCAATGTGTGATAACAAAAGTGAGTCTTTGTATTGGGTCAGTGGTCATCTGTCTGCTGTCTGTGGTAAACGTTAATGTTGGCATTTTCTCAGAGACTAATCAAGCCGTAGTCTTAAAACTTAGCACAAACATACTTTGTAGAAAAACCTCTCTAAACCATTTTGGATAAATTCTTTCAAAAGTCAAGGTAACAATAGATCGTGAGAACATCTCAATGAAAAAAGAAATACTCTTAAAAAGACTGTTAAAACACATATTATTAATATTTGGGGTTAAGACCCTTTTCTAGAGTAGACATGAGTTGTTCTCCAGAATTGGTACCCAAAATGTTGAAATCATGAAATTGCATATATGATTGTTCTTCTCCTGCATTTAAAAAGACTAGATGTCCCTAAAATGGTATACCATGATAGAAAAAACAGTGCCTCGTTCCCTCTTTACACTTTGGCCATTGGAAGTAAGGGTCTGCTGTAGTGCCCCGTGCATTACAGTGTGACATAAAGATGATTGCAAATGCAGTATTATCAACAGTGACAAGATTATTGGTGCTGGTGGATGAAGTACACTATTAATGAAAGCAGTGGAAGTAGAATGCACAGCATCAGCACTAACCATGGAACCACGTACTGACCAAGTGAAGTTGTCACAATTTAATGCCATGTTTCTTTATTTCCTTATTTTCAATCAATTTCCATCCTCTTCATCTTCTACATTATTCATGACAATGTACTAAACCAGGAAAATATATTTTTTATGAGAAAGTAAAAATAAAGATTGCTGTCACAGTGTTACATGCAACATAAACAAGGAGAAATTAACTGAAAATCAAACAAAAATACACAAAGAAATAAACTTGTAGTAAATGCAGATGGTACCGGTAGTCAAGTCATGTCAATTTAAGACTCAGGTTCCCAGTCTGTTGTGGTCCAGGGCGCTAGTGACGTCGGTTGCTTCAACCTATTCGACATCCCCTACCTCGGTCAAATGATGTCTTATCCTCAGCCTCTTACCAGGTACCCTTGCACTTCAGTTTCACCCTCCTTCTCATTTTTTTTTTTAATCGTATCTAAAGATAATAAGATGGGACCCCAGCCCAAAGTTGTTCCTATTTTCAGGGTTATACTTCTGATCCATCTCCTTCTACTTAACCCACCCTCTGATCCATACACACTGGCACACAGAAATAAAGATGGACATGCGGCGCTTTCCCCCATTCGTAAGGTCTGTGCCTGTGGTCTGGCATAGCGATAGCTATTCTGAAGAAGAATAATAGCACGAGCAGCGAAATGACATCACTTCGAGCTTCACGTCACAGCATTGTTAGTCCCACGTTGCCATGTTCATAGTGACAACTTGATGTTATATGTCACTCATCGCAGTACTAACATTTTACGTATTAGATGATCAAACTTTGCAATTTTTTAGCTGCATTTCTTACCTAGGGCTTACATGTCACAATTTGACCTAATTGTACCCAGGAGCTGGGACAAACAGCAGGCTTATGCAAACACTGTTTATTAAAAATTATGCGGGTATTAATGAGATGATATTTTGGGGGGTAAAATAAAAATCAAAGTTATGTTGTCTGTAAAATAACTCCGAAAAAGTGGTGCCGAAAATTAGCTGATTTTCACACTAGGGTTTACAGTCTCTTATTTTTGTTACATTTACTTGAGGGATTAGCCAGCTTTGTAGTTCTTTAACTGTTTGATTGAGATTTAATTGAAAGCAAAAGTCTTTCTCGTTTAGATTTTATTTTTACAAATTCATGTATTATCTGAATTGTACTGAATTTTGGATGTGCAGTCTTTACAGTTTCAGACTTCCAAGAAAAAAACAAACACAACTTGTAACCATAGGGCACTTACAAACTTGAAACTTTGGGATGTTTTATTTCCAAGAGATGTCTTTGAGAGAGCCTCAGAGGATTTTAAAACTGGACTCATTGAACTTTGGCTCATGTGCGATAACAAAAGTGAGTCTTGGTATTGGGCCAGTGGTCGTCCATCAATGTGTGATAACAAAAGTGAGTCTTTGTATTGGGTCAGTGGTCAATCGTCTGCTGTCTGTGGTAAACGTTAATGTTGGCATTTTCTCAGAGACTAATCAAGCCGTAGTCTTAAAACTTGGCGCAAACATACTTTGTGGAAAAACCTCTCTAAACCATTTCGGATAAATTCTTTCAAAAGTCAAGGTAACAATAGATCGTGAGAACATCTCAATGAAGAAAGAAATACTCTTAAAAAGACTGTTAAAACACATATTATTAATATTTGGGGTTAAGACCCTTTTCTAGAATAGACATGAGTTGTTCTCCAGAATTGGTACCCAAAATGTTGAAATCATGAAATTGCATATATGATTGTTCTTCTCCTGCATTTAAAAAGACTAGATGTCCCTAAAATGGTATACCATGATAGAAAAAACAGTGCCTCGTTCCCTCTTTACACTTTGGCCATTGGAAGTAAGGGTCTGCTGTAGTGCCCCGTGCATTACAGTGTGACATAAAGATGATTGCAAATGCAGCATTATCAACAGTGACAAGATTATTGGTGCTGGTGGATGAAGTACACTATTAATGAAAGCAGTGGAAGTAGAATGCACAGCATTAGCACTAACCATGGAACCACGTACTGACCAAGTGAAGTTGTCACAATTTAATGCCATGTTTCTTTATTTCCTTATTTTCAATCAATTTCCATCCTCTTCATCTTCTACATTATTCATGACAATTTGACCTAATGGTACCTGACAGCCAAGATAAACTGTAGGCTTAGGTAAATACCATTTATGAAACATGCGATTATTAATGAGAAGATTTTATTTTTCATAAAAAAGATTCAATTGTTTTAAGATTAATCCCAAATAATTTGTGAAATGAATCCCAAAATCATGAAACTGTTTTTTGTCCCAAAATATTGTCACTCAAAAAGTTGAAGAGGTACAATGATGGTTAATGAACTTCTTTAATGTTGAGCTACATATTACAGTTCGGCCTATAAACAAGATGATGAAAGCGGATTAACATCAAACTAAATGTGTCCTGAATACCAAGCCAGAAAACAAGTTCAGTTGGCCCAATAATCAGCTGACGACATGTGTTGCAGTGCCGACTGTTACTTGTGACAGTAATGCGACCAAGCTGAGAACCAGTCAATTTATACTTTACAATTGAATGAAAAACACAACTCAAACTAATACGCATATAAAAGATTTCCAGTAAGTCAAACTTGTCTACAACGGCCACCCAGGGAGCAGGAAACTGGTGGTCGTTGCATACAGCATAAAACTAGATATGTATATGATGGTCTTGTCTATACCTGTGTATTTTTCTGTGGGCTGGCGATTGGGTGCCTGATAGGTGGGGGCAGGGGATCTAACTGTTTGTCTGTCCAGCACTCAGTAATTCCCCTTGGTATGTGTAAATACAGCATAAAGAAACAAACTTCAATGAAGAGCTAGTGTCCGACATACCCTTGTTCGTTTAGTTTTATCACTTCAGTTGTCTAGTTCAACATGAGCACGGTTTTCTGTAAGGACTGTTTTTAGGACATGTGTTCAAACATAGTTTTAATATCACATAACAAACTGAACATAATAATATACGCAATGTACTGTGACCAGGCACTGAAACACAGTACCAATATCAAACAACTTACTTACTTATGCCTGTCACCCCTACCCGGGTATAGGCCGTCGACGAGAGACCTCCAGCAACTCCTGTCCTGTGCTTCTCCTTCGATTCTACTCCAGGTGGTTCCCAGTCTCTTAATGTCTGCTTGGAGGTCTCGACGCCAGGAGTTTCTTGGCCTACCTCTTTTCCTCTTTCCCTGGGGGTTCCATGACAATGCCTGCCTAGTGATACTGGAAGCTGGCTTTCTCAAACTGTGACCGATCCATCCCCATCTTCTTCGCCCAATTTCATTCTCTGCTGTTATCTGCTCTGTTCTCTCCCAGAGTCTGACGTTACTGATCTTCTCTGGCCAGTGGATTTTCAAAATTCTTCTAAGGCAACTGTTCACGAAGGTCTGTACTCTGTTGACTGTGGTTTTTGTCAATCTCCAAGTCTCTGCTCCATATAGGAGAACTGCTTTTACATTGGAGTTGAAAATCCGGATTTTGGTGTGTTGTGACAGCTCTCTGGAACTCCACACTTTTTTCAACTGGAGAAAGGCTGCTCTGGCTTTACCGATTCGTGCTCTGACATCTGCATCAGTGCCGCCTTTTTTGTCTATGATGCTCCCGAGATAGGTGAAGGACTCCACCTCCTCCAACGGGGTGCCAGCAAGCAAGACTGGTTCTTCCCTGGTTGCGTTCAGCCTCATTGTCTTTGTTTTCTGTTTGTGAATGGTGAGGCCCACTTGGGACGAGATGTCAGCAAGCCTCGTGGTCTTGTCCTGCATTTGTTGATGAGTGTGGGACAGTAATGCCAAGTCGTCTGCAAAATCGAGGTCGTCAAGCTGTGTCCACAGTGTCCACTGTATTCCACTTCAAACAAACAGTTTCAAATTTTCAAAGATTTATTCTTCAGAAAGTCTTATGATGAACAGAGCTTATAACAATTTTCCCTGATCCAAAAAGGTCTATGCACCTTTCAACTGAGGTGTGAGAGATGGAAACAGCTGGGTGATTGTGAACAAAGGTAACCTGTCCTTCTTGTCTGAGCAAGGCACGTCAGGACCTCGGGCGATAGAGAACAATCTTTCATTGGTGACTGAGCGTACACAAGTGGCTCTTGGACTCGAAGCGGCTGCTATATGGAGGATCAAGTGGAGGTCGAGAGTGACAACAGATGGCCACAAGCATTATGCACAGGTAGCCGTTGTATGAAGAGTCGAAACGAACGTGAGTAAATTGTGATGGTCGCTATGAGCAGATGACCACATATAAATTTTAGCCGCAAAGTCAGGTTTGACTGTATATGGAAAAAAGACCGTAGGTTTGTAATTTACTCACCTCAGTTGATACTAGTTCCGCGTAACAATGAGTTAGATGGAAACTGTTCTAAAAAATGAAAAGGCTGACCCGTGCATTCAATGGCTAAAAAGTGCATTCAGTGGCTAAAAAGTGTGACGTAACTAATTGTTTAGTATGACATCACAGCTTATGTTCAAATCCTGTTACAAATGCCATACACTGATGTGTATCTATGTCTGGTTTATTCTGCAGCATTCCTTTGCTTGCCGTTGGGGGTTTCTCGATTGTAATTTGATTTTGAAGATCCGATGTCCCATGCAAAACAGGTATGACAAAATTCAAAAGGATTGATTCAAACAGCAGTTTTCAATAATGTGATGTGAATGTGGAATGATGTAGCCTATGTGAATAAGTTGACGTTTGTAATCTATTGGTATTACATACTTTAGATTTGTGCATCCTGAAATTGCGCATTTGTTAATGACTAGGTAAAAGTTTCCCAAAAATGTGTCAGAAATGTGACATTGGCTGTAAGCATTGGACAGATATTTTTACAGCCACAGAGTGATGCAGCAAGACAACGAAAATACATCTAGTCTATTGACATACCTTTATTGGCATCATTTCAGCAAAAACAAAGCAAATTAAAGTCCAAGGAAGGGCTTCTGTTTTCACAACAGCTTAAAGGGTCTGTGGACCCCCTGTTGTAAAGTTTAGAGGGTACACAGGCCCCCATCTCAGCATAATGAAGGGTCAGAAAATTGATGTACAAAAACTGCATCATTTTGCATGTTTTTTTACTCACGTGTGAAGCAAAAGTGAGTCTGTTCTGGGCCTGTGTTGCCGTCCGTCATCTGTGGTAAACTTTAACGTTGGCATTTTCTCGGAGACTATCAAGCTACAGTCTTCAAACTTGGCCCAAGGATACTTTGTGGCAAGACCTTTCTAAACATACCAATTTCAGTGACCTCTCACAAAGGTCAAGGTCATAAGGTATCAGGAAATATATAAAATAGCTATTTTGGGACATAATTTATTTTTTCTCAAATACTATTCACAACTACAAACTCGAACTTGGTGCAAAGATACCTGATGATAAGACCTTTCTATGCATACTAATTTGGTTGATCCCTCAAAAAGGTCAAGGGTCACAAGAGCTCATATTTTTACAAAAGATGTTTTTTTCTCAAATACTATTGATAACTTCAAACCCAAACTTGCTACAAGAGATACCTAATGGTAAGACCTATCGATGCATACTAATTTGGATGACCCCTTGGAAAGGTCAAGGGTCACAAAAGCGCAGGAAATAGATTTTTAAAAATATCCATATTTTGACAAGAAATGGTTTTCTCAATTACTATTCACAGCTCCAAAAACCCATACTTGCTACATAGATACCTGATGGTAAGACCTATCTATGCATACTAATTTGGATGACCCTTTGGAAAGGTCAAGGGTCATAAGAGCTCAAGAAGTAGGTAAAAAAAATAGCCATCTTTTGACAAGGTCCAGCAGAGCAATGAGAGAGACAAGTCTCTTGTCTGCCTTCACTAGCAGACCATCCAGGACAGCTCAGCACAGCAGTCTCCGTGCTGTGATCCTTTCTGTATGCCGACTGATGCATTACTTACAGGCTGAACTGGTCATAGTCGTATCATCAAGTGATGTTTTGGTTTTCACTTTCAGACTGATGGCCACTATGTGGAGTGGAAAGCAGAAGAAGTGTTGAACTTGGAGTCCCAGTCAGATCAAGACTGGGCTGTCATAGGGGCTGTCAGCTACAAATCTGAGCGCGATGGTGACACTGGTAAATATTATACTCTCCAATATGTTGGATTCAGTTTGTCTGTCTGTCTGTTTGTCCAGATGATGTCTCTCAAACCCACTGTATCAGTTTTATCCAAATTGTTGTGCTTGATGATACTGTATCTCGGTACAGATTGTAGTGCACCAGAATCTTTCATTACCTTCAAGGTTGTGGCTGCCATATTTGTGTGAGCTTTTGTGCAGATGAGGGTAAGGAGACTCTTTACACTTTCAATCCTAGTTGAACTGGAGTTTAGCTTAACCCGGGTTTAACTTGGTTGGATGCATTTACACTTGCATTTTGTGAGCAGATTGACCTACCCACGTGACCCTGACAAAGCATCTTAGGAATGCATCATGGCGCCCTCTGTTTGGTAATTGCTAATTTTATTTGAAAGTGATCTTCTGCCCAAATAGTGGAGTGGATAAGTAGCAGATTTGTTCATTTTTGTGTTACAGCCCTCACATCTGGTACAGTGATAGAGTTTCACATGCTTAACAATATTAGAGGCAGGGCCACAATAAAAGATCAGTAGTTGCACAATTTCATAATTTCAACCTGAATGTATAGTAGTGTGCCAGTTTAGCCAGCATAAGCCATCGAGTAGGGAAAAATAAATGTAATTGAACGTGCCCCTTGCTTTGCAGGATTATGTGACATGATATAGTGACACAATAATAGAAACATAGTCAAAACGTCACTAACAATGTTAAGTTGCAAAATATCATGCAAAATTGTGAAAGGAAAATCTGCGCCATTGTGTTAGATAAAAGTTTACCCCTTATCAGGAATAACAAAAATGGCATGATGTGTCCAGTCTGCGAGTACCTCTGCATATTCCTAGAGTGCATATTCCTAGAGTGCTTGTACACATTCTGTGGTGTGAGTGTAAATCAAGCGTCCTTTCTTTCATCTTAAATACATTCATTTTTAGTTTTCTTTATTTCGACAACAGTTCCAAAGAATGGAGACATGTAATGAGGCTTCTGTTTGTTTGGGTGAACTTAGATGACAAAAAGTAAAAGCTAATAGGCTCTAGCTCACATACAGCTGCAAACTAGTGCATGTTTTCACTAACAGAGAAGCAAATAGGATTTTGTAGGGTTCCGTTCAAAAGCTTGCATGCCCGCTCAGAAAGTGCCCGCTTTGTTACATGCTGCAGATGGACTAATGGCTGCTGATCGGCTGCCACAGGGCTTCAAACAAAACTGATTATTTTTCAGTTAAGATAATTTTTTTCCAACACTCCTCTGAAAATATTTTTATTCTCTTCATAACCACTACTGAAAATTAGTTTACCTGTAACATAAAGTGAACAATAAATTATTTATGAAAAACTATGCAATGTACCCACTCTACTCCAATCTGTGTCAGGTTTTGAATCTCATCATCTGACATGAACAACTCATTATCACTGTGCACTAGATTTGTGCACTGTTGATGCACTGGACTGCAGAGATAAATTATGAAAACTGTATGTAAAATAAATGTTGACAGATGACATCATGTCCAGAACTGTCCACATTGTGTTGCTGCAAAATGGAATGCTGCTTACAGGCTTTCCTTTAACAGAAAATTCTTTGTATTTGACGGAAATTTTTTGAAAGGGAATGTAAAAAATTTAAGGCGGTCTGGCACCGGGATGCACAAATCTTGAGAAAGAAGAAGCACCCAGTGATGAATGTTTTACACTGTTACGATTTTTGGAAGTTAACACACACCTTACTCTTAGTGTACTAGTACACTTGCATTTTTGCGATCAGTATTGATGTACTTATCCTGGCCATGTTTAAAATATGCGATGAACTGTTGAGTGCCTGGGGTTGATTTTTGGTCACGGTGTCCATCCGAAGGATGGATAATTTTAAATCCAACCCTGGTCAACCATTCCTCAGAGCAGGGTTGAACTTGACTTGCTGCCAACCTGGGTTGCACCAAGTGTAAACACACCAAATGGGATAGAACTTGGATTCAATGCAGGGTATTGTGCAAGATTAAATGGCCTCATTGTGGTTTCATGATATTCTAATTATTATTATTATTATTATTATTATTATTATTATTATTATGACTATTTTATTTCTTTTTTTTTTTTTTTTTTTTATCGTATTAGTGTACATAACATAAATATACAAAAAGTTCAAAAAGGAAGTGGACAAAGTGAGCAGCCTCCACCCCCCCCCCCCCCCCACACACACACACACACACACACACACACACATACATGCAACATCGAACACATCGTGTCAGACGCAGTTTGGACAGTCATACTGTTATCTGTTATAACCCCCTCAGCATGCGTCCCCCAGTACTATAAGTAGCACTGGTGGCTGCATACAGAGAGGCATCCAGATGAAAAAGAAAACAAATAAAAGGCCACCACTGGTAACTCAAACCAATCCCTACATAGCTGCAACTAGTATTGTAATTGGTGGCACCAGTAGCACAAAGCTGCCACTAATAGGGCTGTGACTGGTGCCCAAGACAACATTAAAACCCACCAAAAAGTGTACTATAAGGATGCCATAAACAATGGAATTTATGACTCTGGCCAATAATTCCAAATCGTTATTTTTCACATAAATAGCGGTTCCTCAAAACTGCAATAAAGTGCCTTAAAATAGGCAGCATCTCCTGTAGTCTGCACTTGTAAACATAAAACTTGGCAACTTGTTCGGCATCCTGTCTCGGAGTGACCTCTCCAGTGCGCAAGCCTGGGCGAAGTGTATGGAGATCCTGGGATGCCCAGTCGTCAAGATCCCCCTCTCGGCCTCGCTGATGTATCCAAAGGAATGCAAAGCAGTACGTTTGGCATCAGTTTGGCTGCAGGAGCTGCCAGAACAGTGCGTGAATACAGGCAGCTGTCTGCCTTCGGGGCTCCACATAAAACTTGGCAACTAGTATCATGAGATCCATGACAGTGTCAGACTTTAAGTTCTTAGCTGTACCAAATATAACCAGATTCTTTGTGAACTCAAAGTTAGCACATTTTCCACAATTACGTCTCTGCTATTGAATTCAGCCCACTGCAACCCATCCTAAAAAGTATCTTCTATAAATAGATGCATGACTAGCATCTAACTCTTAAAACACTTTTAAAAGTGAAAATGTACTCTCTTTTTTAAAAATCATTTTTAGTGCCAGTTAGATGCAGTGCATAGACATTTTAAAACTTTTAGCGAAAATTTTCACTTGTAACTCTGGAAGTGCTCGGAGCTGTTATAAACTCGCTAAAACACTTTTAAAACTAAATGGATGCCATTGTGTATCAGCCGCTTCATCGAATTCTACATCAGCGAAGAAAAGAGAGATTGTCATATCCTATGACGGAAAAAAGAGCCGCCCATCAGGCCCACCTAGCCCAGCCTTCCTGCCCTGTGAAGAAGTCTGCCTTCCGCCTCGTCTGCAGCAGTCTCCAGCGCAAGCTCAGAGATCTCCAGAATGAGTGGTGGACCAGACTTGCACAGAGGACCCAGCTTTGCGCAGACAATGGTGACTACAGGGGCTTCTACGAAGCATTGAAAGCAGTGTATGGCCCCAGGCACCTGGTACAAAGTCCCCTGCGAAGCGCGAATGGCCAGGCACTCCTCACAGATAATACCTCCATCTTGAACCGCTGGTCGGAATACTTTCAGAGCCTCTTCAGCGCTGAGCGCACTGTTCAAGAAGCAGTCGTCCTACAAATCCCCCAGCTCCCAGTAAAAGTTGAATTGGACGAACCGCCCACCGCTGAAGAGACCCTCACAGCCATCCACCAGCTCAAGAGTGGCAAAGCAGCAGGCATTGATGGAATACCGCCAGAGATCTGGAAACATGGAGGCACAGCACTGCACAACAAGCTCCATGACCTCTTTCTCTGCTGCTGGGAGGAAGGAACACTACCAAAGGATCTCCGTGATGCAGTCGTTATCACCCTGTACAAGAACAAAGGTGAGAAGTCTGACTGTTCCAACTATCGGGGAATTACACTGCTGTCCATTGCTGGGAAAATCCTTGCAAGGCTGCTCCTGAATCGGCTGGTACCTGCCATCGCTGAAGACCAACTCCCAGAGGGCCAGTGTGGCTTCAGAGCAAACAGGAGCACCACCGATATGGTCTTTGTGCTGAGACAGCTACAGGAGAAGTGCCGCGAGCAGAACAAAGGGCTGTACGTAACGTTTGTCGACCTAACAAAAGCGTTCGACACTGTGAGCAGGCAAGGCATGTGGCAGATCCTGGAGCGACTTGGCTGTCCCCCAAAGTTCCTCAACATGATTGTCCAGCTACACGAGGACCAGCAAGGTCAGGTCAGACTCAACAATGACCTCTCAGAACCATTCCCCATTCTCAACGGCGTAAAGCAGGGCTGCGTGCTGGCACCGACCCTCTTCACCATCTTTTTTAGCATGATGTTGAAGCAGGCCACAGTGGACCTCGATGATGACGATGCAGTGTACATCAGGTATCGTCTCGATGGCAGCCTGTTCAACCTCAGACGACTGCAGGCCCACACGAAAACCCTAGACCAACTGATCCGTGAGCTGCTTTTTGCTGATGATGCTGCCCTCGTTGCACACACAGAGAGAGCCCTGCAGCGCATCACGTCCTGCTTCGCAGACGCTGCCCAGCTCTTTGGACTCGAGGTCAGTCTGAAAAAGACAGAGGTCCTCCATCAGCCGGCACCCAAGACAGTGTATCGCCCTCCTCACATCACCATCGGCGAGTCTGAACTAAAGTCAGTGCACCAGTTTACTTACCTTGGCTGCATTATCACGTCGGACGCCAAGCTGGACAAGGAGCTTGACAGCAGGCTGGCAAAAGCGAACAGCGCTTTCGGGCGACTTTTCAAGCGGGTGTGGCACAATCAACAGCTGAAAACAGGCACCAAGATCAGCGTGTACAGAGCTGTGGTCCTCACCACCCTGCTGTATGGTTCCGAGTCCTGGGCCCTCTACCGCAGCCAACTACGACTCCTCGAACGCTTCCACCAGCGCTGCCTGCGTACCATCCTGGGCATTCACTGGAGTGACTATGTCACCAATGTCGAGGTCCTTGAACAGGCTGAAACCGTGAGCATCGAGGCTTTGCTGCTGCGGACACAGCTCCGCTGGGCGGGGCATGTCTCCAGGATGGAGGATCATCGCCTACCAAAGATCACCCTGTTCGGCGAGCTTGCTACTGGACACCGTGACAGAGGGGCACCAAAGAAGAGATACAAAGACTGTCTCAAGAAGTCACTTAGTGCCTGCCAAATCGACCACCACCAGTGGTCTTCGCTTGCTGTGGACCGTGACACCTGGCGCTCCACTATTTACAAGGCAGCTGTCTCCTTTGAGGACTCTCGCAGAGCTAGCCTTAAGGACAAGCGGCTCAGGAGAAAGAACAGAGATGCCACAACTCAGAACTCTGGCCATACCTTCCCCTGCAGCCACTGCGGTCGAACCTGCCTGTCCCGGATTGGCCTCCGCAGCCACGAACAAGCCTGCAGACGTCGTGGGCAACTCCTATAAAATCTTCGTTCGCGAAGTCCAGCCAAGAGAGATGACGGAATACAACAATGAACAACATCAGTTTCAGCGTTTTAGATTCACTAAGTAGGGCTAATAAGCCTTGGGAAGTGAACACTTTTCAGAGAGATGAGCGGAGGTCAGCCTGCATAACATAACATGACTTGTATATAATTTATATAATAATAATAAGCTCATTTTTCACCAATATCTCGTTAGCTCAGTCAGTAAATCAACCCAAATCGTAATTTTTTAAGCCACTACTGGTGTTGTTCGATCCACCTCACTACCATTTTTCTTTTCTTTTCATTTTCATGTTTGTTGTTATTGTGCCCTCCCTATTTATTTATTTATTTATTTACTTTGCTGCTCTATAGAATTTGTTGGCTAACATAAGCTCATAAGTATGTATGATTGTATTCTAGAAATAATTAATTCAGCAGTGGAAGGAAAAGTGTGACATGTTTTGACACCATAAATTTAATTGACATCAATCTTGCAGGTGTTACAGCTGTATTTCTTTTTTTTTTTAATGAACTTTCAGTTTTTTTTTTTTTTTTTTTTTTTTTTTTTTTGTTTTTTTTTAATGAACTTTCAGTTCTTCAACTTTTGTTTCACGTCATACCTTCAGTTGCATCTTCCTCATCAGAAAAGTTGCAAATTGTGTACTTGTTTTATCTGTTTTGAACAGTCTGAAATATTAATAAATTGTATATGTAACTGTCTTTTCTAAGCATGTTTCTCCCCCACCCGGGTCTGCCCTGGGGGACTTGGGTGGGGTTAACTACTTTTTAGTTCCCAGGGTCACCCTGGTCAGCCCCACAGGGTGGGTTTTTCTCTCTATTCTGGGGCATGTTTTTCTGCCTATCCTTGGTCCATTCACCTGTATTTTCCTTTTTGAAACTCTCCCTACTGTCTGTGCTGCCTGTAGCTCTTGATATTGGATGTGTGTTGCTAGGTGGTCTTGGCTTTATTTAGGCCCCATGTAGGTTTATTTAACGTATTGGACCGGCTGGCGACATACATTCAATATTCTGTTTTTTTTTTTTTTCACAAGCAGTGCAGGCACGTCCTGAGAAAGTCTTGTTGCTGTCGGGACGTAAAGCAATGTACAATCAATCTAAGCATGTTTCTTTTTTTTTATATCAAACCAAATGCTGTCACGTCACTGCATAGTTTAACATATATTGTGTGACCCATAGTCACCAAAATGGGAGTGGCTTTCAAATTCCACCAATGTTCTCAATGGAACCTTCAGGGCTACATTGGACATAAGTTTAATGTCAAGGTGACTGCTGCTATATGACACAGTTACTTTTGCATATCTTTATCTTGTTTATGTACCCTTTACCTCTTTGCCTAGGAGTAACTTTTCTATATTATGTACTCTGACACAAAGTAATTTTGTTAGAGTCCATTTCTGGATCTGATATGCATGCTGAGTAACAGCTTGTAATGACACAGTGCTAAAAATACCCCAGCAAACGCACCTCAAGCGAACACTGGCTGGCTGGATCTCGCTGCCAGTTGTGTTCTAGGGAAATAATCTCGCGGCAGCTGAAGTTGATACCTGTAGGCAAGAAGTTAATCAACTTGGATTTTTTTTATTTTTTTTTCAGTTTCAATGAATGCTAAAATGGATGCTCGGCGTAAGTATAACATCAGTTTTGACTTGCTGGACCTAAAGAGCTTCAAAAGGAGTGCACCCAATCATGGATGGGCATACATCATTTTTATCCTAAAAGATGGTACTACATTTCCAGCTCTACATTTCCACAATGGTGGCAGCAAGGCTCTCCTGAAGGAATTAGAAAAATTTATTCATATCCGCCGGTAAGTGCACATAGCTATTATGAGTTTAATGACCAGATAAATTCATATCGAACACTTTAATGTTAGGGAGGCTCATATACAGTTTTTCTTACACACCTCCTTCTTTGCTGCCTATGGGCAGAAAAGCTGTATCAAACACATGCGATACAACTTGGCTGTATCACATGTGTGTGATACAACTGTGGTGCGTGAACGGACACGTGCACACACACAATTGTCTTGTAGAAAATCTGGTCAACAAAAAGGTATGGGTAAACACGATACTGAAACTTGACCTACTTTAAGCTCACGTGCAATGACGCCATTTCATAGTGACCACTTGCATTCTGGCGTCATGTATTGCACTATTACGTCTTCATGTAGAAACATTTGTTTCACATCCAAAATATCCATGTCACATTACAATGTAAATGGCATCATGTTCTTTGCCAAAGACACAATGGTGGCTGTGTTGTGGTTAGGCGTGTGCAGAAAACCAACTCGCATCAGATTTATGCCCCCAAAAAAGGTGAGTGTAAAACCTTATCCTACTCACTTTTGCATGTAGGATAAGGTTTTAAAACCACTTGAGTGAGATTCTCCGTATCACCTAAACACAGATGTAAGACTCTATATCACACTTCATGAACACACATTTTCAAGAACACTGTCAGCAAAGTATGTAAGCTATCAGAGAGTTTATCTGCATATTTGTTCCACATATGTATCACTATGTTTCAGCAAAATTTGAAGTAGTTTGGATGAAAAGTGTGGAAATGACTGTGCTCCAAATTTGCAGAATTGGGACCGTGATGGAAATGAAAAATGTAGAAGTAAACATAATTGTACTACCTAGCCTGCAAGCCCATGAGTACCAAGGTGTGGCCGACACTGGCCCCAGATAGCCACAGGCAAACCACTCAGAGCCCGCATCAGCCCCACCTCGGTACTCATGGGCTTGCAGGCTTGAAATTTGAATATGATGTGATAACACACAGGAAACGTGAAAAAAGGTCATTTTTGCATTGTAATATGCGTTAAGGTAAACTATTGCTTTTGGGTCTGTGTATGTAACGACAGACAAACTTTATGGCAAGACAACTCTTCTATAATATGAAAAGCAGACATTTCAGTTGCATATTCATATATGCTATAAACATGAATCAAGAGCCAGAAACACTGTACAACTTGTGTTTGGTCTGTACATGTAAGCTCTCTACAATTACAGGTTCAAATTGATTTGGATTTGATGTTTTGATAGATCTTGTCAATGCTAAAAAATGTTCTGTGTAAAAATTATTTCAGTACCTTTCACTTCAAGACTATGGCAGCCATGTTTGTTTTCATGTCATGTATTGTGCCTGAACGGTATCTCTAAAACCTATCAAAATAGTTTGGCTAAAAATCGAGCTGTGATAGTCCTTGGCTACCTTCAAGGTCAAGGTCATGCTGTGCATATTTGTATTTGATCTGTTTACTTGAGGTCTCTGAAATTACTGGATTTTTGGCTCACGAAGCAAAAATGAGTATGTTTTGGGCCAGTGTTTGTCTGTCCGTCGTCCATGGTAAACTTTAACGTTGGCATTTTCTCGGAGACTTTCAAGTTGCAGTCTTCAACTTGGGCCAAGGATACTTTGTGGCAAGACCTTTCTAAACATACCAATTCGAGTGACCTCTCTCAAAGATCAAGGTCACAGGGATCAGGAAATAGAAGAAAAAAATGGCCATATTTTGACAAAATGTATGTTTTCTCAAATACTATTTACAACTTCAAACCCAAACTTGCTACAAAGATACCTGGTGGTAAGACCTTTCTATGCATACTAATTTGGTTGGCCTCTCGGAAAGGTCAAGGGTCACAAGAGATTGGGAATTTTGACAAAAGATGTTTCTCTCAAATACTATTTGCAACTTGAAACCCAAAGTTGGTACATAGATACCTAATGGTAAGACCTTTCTATGCATACTAATTTGGTTGACCCCTTGGAAAGGTCATGAATAATGCATTTTTGTTAAAAGCATGTCTTTTTTAGACAACGTCTTATTTGTGTGATTGGCTGTTAAAATAGTGTGCCACAGGTAAGACGTGCCCTTTTGATTGTGAGAGAAGTGACTGAAAGCGGTAGTGACAATGAAACATCATTTTCATGGCAATTTTTTTTTAACAACTGAGTTTTTTAAACTTCTCCCTCAGTCATTCTATGTTATGGTGTGCTCAGGTAACTATTTTCTTTGATTAAGTGCACACATTTGTTTTGTGTCCTACACATTTTTACCATGCCTGTGAAAAATGCACATTTTGAGGGTAGACTCACACAAAACTGAAAACACCACAACCCATGAAATTAGATCAATACTACAGTACTACTATATTTGTCTTTTTGTAATTTTTTCCTGTCCTGCCAGTATCTCCCATTGGAAAAACCTAGGTGTTTTTCTCAATAATGTCATGTTCATGAACTAACCCCTAATAGCATGAAGCAGACCGGTTACGTCACCATTCAGACTCACCTTTTGGTCCCATAGACGTGCCTTTTGGTCCCATATCCACTTCTTTGCAACAGCACAGGACGGTCCAGTGACTATGACTTTTTTGTCACAGAGCCTTTCTGGCGACCTAAAAGAATGTGGAGATGCGACGGTTGCATCATAGACACATTTAGGTTTCATTTGCGATGGTCGCATATGTTCACCGGAGAGTTGCAGTAAGGGCTCACAGGGACTGTCATATGATGGTTTATTTGGGTTTAATTGTGACCCCACCCTTCTTTGTTCCTCAAATAATATTTGCATGCGTAAAATTATTACAAGTCAAGCCTGAGTCAAACATTAGGCATTCTGCTACAAAGAGGCACACGGTAAAATGCATTACAAATGACTCCTTGGGCAAAATGTCTACTTAGTCTATCTAAAGCTTGACAGATACTGTCAGGAAAAGAACAGTCTGAAGAAAAATGTAACAACTGCAAATAAGCCAGACATAAAACTATAAATATGACCAATTGTGTTTAATTATTCTTGATCATTTATAACAGTAAATGTATACTTTTCTAATCATGTCTTTTACACTCGCTGAGATTCAAGCTTTGTATCACACTGCAATATCATGGCTCTAAAAAAAAAAAAAAGATGAGGATTTCATCCCAAAGTCTACCATATTGTTTTGAGCTCACATGTGTTTATCTTTTAGGAACATTCAGAGTTGTTCATATTTTGGGGCTTATTATGCAGGGGTCAAAATCTTCCGCTTTTTCGAGGATATCAGCATTAATTAAAAAAATCCGCTGTTTAAAAAAAGGCAATTCCGCGTGGAAAAAAATAAAACGTAAAAAATCTAAAACGGTCGTGGTTCTTAAACGGCGCAGGTCCACAAGTTGTCAGATTCGTTTATCGTTAACTTTAGGCAAGCTTCGTTTTTCCAAGATGGCGTCTAGCGATGCAGGACACATTGTTGCTCGCGGCTAAACTTGTAATGAAACGGGAGTGAGAAAGAAATGGAGATGGGAGTGGTGTGAAAAATCGGTGAAAGTTAGGTCGCACCCTGACATATTTGAACGGATATAAGAGCACATTCTAAAGCTGGTATCGGTGGAAGTGAGCATAGGCCCGCCAACATTGTGTACCGTTATCCTTCGCGCCTACCCCCCCCCCCCCCCCCCCCCCCCCCCCCCCGTTGTTTCCGCCCTTTTCCCCAGCACGTGTTTTGACCCCTGATTATGCTGATCCATTTCCCTCCTCTCTAAGCCGACCTCTGATCAACATACACGTCGGCGCACACAAATAAAGATGGACACATGGCGCTTCCCACCATTAGTACACTCAGGTGGGCTCGTGTAGCGACAGGAATCCATCTCCTTCTCTAACCAACCCTCTGATCCACACACACTGGCACACAGAAATAAAGACGGACACATGGCGATTCCCGCCATTCATAAGCTCTGTGGTCTGGCATAGCATAGCTATTCTGTAGAAGAATAACAGCACGAGCAGCAAAATGACGTCGCTTCAAGTCATGGTATCTTTAGTCCCACGACGCCATCTTCATAGTGACGACTCGATGTTATATGTCACTCATCACAGTACTAACATTTTATGTATTAGAGGATCAAACTTGGCAATTTTCTTGCTGATTTTCACACCTATGGCTTACAGTGTAACTTACAAGTCATAATTTGACCTAATCCTACCCCAGAGCCAGGACAAACAGCAGGCTTATGCAGACACTGTTTATGAAAAATCATGCGGGTATTAATGAAAGGACTCCGAAAAAGTGGTACAGAAAAATGTCTGATTTTCACACCTAGGGCATACAGGTCACAAGGGACAATCAATCATACAATTTCAAGTGTGTCTGTTCTCTAGTTGCTGTCACGTAGACACACACTTAGGCGCTTGGCGCCAAAAAGATGTCTCTAGGAAGGTTTGTGTTGTGATGTCATTTTTGTCTCGTTTCATTCTTTGTCAGAATTCATTGCCCACATGCCCAGCGCATCATGTGCATTCTCTGGAATGCGCTCCGACCAGCCCCATTTCAAAGTCTACCGTATTTTTTAAATACAGTAGACAAAAAGAAGCTTTAACCCACATGGCTTTGGCTCTGACCTCCTAATTTTTAGTCAGTAGTTCAGTGAAATGTACTGCTGTGAATTGTTTGGAAGGTGCTATTTTAATGTTCCTGCACCATACAATCCAATAGATTAACTTTCAAAAAAGTGCAAGAATGCAGCAAGACAGCTACAGTTCGCAGTTTTAAACATTATGGTGAAAAAAAATAAAATTCTGTAAGGTATTTTAGCTAACTTTTAAAAGCTAATGCATTCTGTGATCTTGTGGTGTAGGAACAGTGAAGCAGCACGTTCAAATAAGTGGGACCGAGCCAGACATAGGTGGATCCGAGCATTTTGTTGTTGCAGAGCCATTTTATAAGATCTGTCTTCATAAAATGCCATATTTGAATTAGAAGAAGAGCTGTCCTTAGTGTGGCACAGCTTCATTAGAGAAGGGAGGATAGAGATTATTTAGACAATTTTTTTTTACTCCTTTCACGATTTTTGCTAACAAAACACTCATACGGTCACACCGCTCATTTTTCCCGGATTTTCTTTTTTTTTTTTTTTTTTTTATAAAATAGAGAATATGAGAGAATTTCGACAATTTTTTTTTACTCCATAATTTTACGATTTTTTATAACAAACCTCGTAATGATCGCGCCACCCATATTTCCAAAAATGATAGTATTAAAACAGTGCCCCGGGCTTGCCTAACATACCAGCCGCTACCAAAGACAATACATTATAAGACAGATCACTCCTTCATAAGGCTTACTGAAAAAAGCTAGGTCAGTGTAGCAGTTGCGTCCCATGGTGTAATCGTGTTGTGACCATACGTCTATCACTATCTGGTAATGGGCTCGAGCTCTGACACGAGGCTTTTTGAAGGGTAACAGGTGCTTTTTGTGTGTGCATTGCGGAAAACTGTTTTAAAATCACATGAGCTCTGCTTCTAAGATATTTTTTTCTATTCCTAATCAAAAGATTTTTCGGAAAAGTAGTAATTAGCACGGAAAGTATAATAGAAAAATAAATAAATCAGGCATTTCATTGTTGCCATGAGTGTGAGTTGATGTCTAGTACACACGCACACACACACGCGCGCGCTCACACACACACACACACACGTGCACGCAAACAAACACACATGCACACAAACGAACACAGATACAAACAAACCACCAACACAGGACTAAATAAGAAATAATTTACAGTAAATATCAGTTGTTTTGAACAATCTCACAAAAAGATCAGTTTATTAATACAGGTTCAACTTGCAGCAGGTATTATCAAGAAAACCAAATAGTGTTTATACACAGGCCACGCTAACCACCTTATGCATACACCCGTTAGAAACTGTAAACAGTACCTTCGATAGTATGCACAAAGAGATTAATAAGAAATGATCACTGATTACCTGTTCTGTCTCCTCTTCTCAGTTCATCCATCCACCCAACACATGTAAATGTATGACAAAATTATTCATCATACACAAAATAGCAGGTCAACATGAATATACGCAATAGGCTGAATTATCCTAAGACGTACAACAGACAATACCATCAGTCACATGCCCACCGCCTTTAGATCTAAAAGTCATTACCAGGTAAACAGATAAACATGTCATCACCGATCAGAATTATGTTCTCCAACAACTCCCTCCTCCCCCACCAGACCTTCGGCTGCTTCCAGTGGGAAACTAAACCCCTTACAACAAAGGCAGTCGCATGGTTTGCCACAAGCTTTGTCCTCTCGTCCTCACCCAAAATTCTCTGCCCCTTCTATTTGATCACGTTTTTTGTTGTAGGTGACGTGTCTTTTATTGTCATTTCGTCTAGTACTATTGCACACAGATCTGACTTTGGCGGCAGTACAGACACTTTAATCTGAAGTGCTTTCAAAATTTTGGCACTAAAGCCGGGGCAGACTGAAACCTTTCGCATAGTTTTCCATAAGGTTGAAACTGACAGGAGGACAAAGAATTTTGCAAGCATACGATATGCCTTGGGGCTTGAATGAAACAAAGATAAAGCTGTTGTTTTTTCTGTCTCCGTCCATCTCCGGCCTTGTTTCTTTTTGTGTATTTCACGCAACTGTGCTGAAATAAAATTAACGAATCAGGCAAAAAATGGGCCAAGCGGCTCTTCGCTGCTGCATCCTTCTTTTCTTTGAGTGTTAATGTCTTTTCTTTCCTTGTTTGCTGTCTTTCTGTCGTAATTACATTTCTTCTGAAGGCAGTACAATCTGTTGCGCTCAGTTTTGAGACTTTTCTTCAAAGCCTGCTTTCTTGGTGAATCGCTGTCCTGACCACCAGTCTTGTTGCTGCAGTCCCCCCCCCCCCCCCCCCCCCACACCAGTTTCTCCACTGGACTCATCTGCACACACACAAGCAACCATGCATTAAATCATTAATGATGTCATGATAATCCACAGCATATTTACTCAGATCAAAAAAATTAATTCACATTTCATATGACTGACAAAAAATGTATTTTCACACACACGTGCAGGCGCGAACACACACAAAAAGGCAATCGAAAATTCATCCAAATTTAAAATCTGCTTGTCTGATTTTAATAGTCAACAGATTTTACGACCCCAGTTGTGAAAACAACTCACATAACTAATCTTTTTTTTAGTTCCCAGGGTCACCCTGGTCAGCCCCACAGGGTGGGTTTTTCTCTCTACTCTGGGGCATGTGTTTCTGTCTACCCTTTGTCCATTCACCTGTATTTGCCTTTTTAAAATTCTCCCTACTGTCTGCACTGCCTGTAGCTCTTGATATTGGATGTGTGTTGCTAAATGGTCTTAGCTTTATTTAGGCCCCATGTGTTAGGTTTATTTAACGTATTTGACCGACTGGCGACATACATTCAATGTTCTGTTTAGGTTTTTTTCACAAGCAGTGCAGGCACGTCCTGAGAAAGCCTTGTTGCTGTCGGGACGTTAAGCAATGTACGATCATGTTTGGTAATTTTTTATAAATTAAAAATTTCAGCTTACAAATTATAAATCAAATTATATTTATTTATTGAAAATACATGGTTGCAGTGACATGCGTGCCTGCTTGTGAGGCGGTGCTTCTGAATGTGTAGCAGTATCCCTCGTCTCTGTTGTTAGTTGTGGGGGTGGGTTGGGCACCGAAAACACAGTTGGCGCACGTGAACTGGCTGTTTTCAAAATGGGCACTGCACAGCCTGTAGGAACGTGAACGCAGCTCAGCAGGTAAAAGTCCCAACAGATCTTCTCTGCGCGAATTCTGCACCCGGACATCTGTTGGGAGAATAACAAAGACTGAAATACAAGTACTAAAACACCACCAGCTAAATTCTGTAGTCTGTAGGCGTAGTTCGTGAGAACAGTACAGTGGACAGAGTTCTGCATGACCTTTTATACTTTTGTATTCTAAGTCTTGATAGACAATGAAAGCGAAGTAACTTTGCAATGACTGAATTTTATCAACGACCTTACAACTCAAGGTTTCTTTGCTTAATTTCTCACCAGTACTTTCCTCTTTTTGATCGGAACATCGGTCTTAAAACAACTCGATTAAGAACATGAAACTTACACAGGATTCTCCCTATCAGTCGTATTGCCTTGAACGAAAGGGAAAGGTCCGTGTAGCCTAAAGAATACTTTTTCTCACCCAAGTTAAGCACGTGTGGCACAAATGACTAGATCTAACTTGAGTTAGTCCACCATAAAGTGGATACAATGGGACAGGAAAACTGGTCTATGTACATACTGCCCTCTTCTACATTTGAAAACAAAATTACTAGAAACGTATAATTACTCTGGATCTAAATGGTCGTTAGATCACTTTTCCACTGACATTTCTTGGAATTCATGGCGTGGAGAGCCGGCTAGGGTCTGTTTGCAGTTGGATCAGTTTTCCACTCTCCCAGATTTAAGCCCAAAGATACATATCACACGAGGGACCTATGCCCGAGTATCGCCCTGGCAATTCTAATTCAGAATAAAAAATTTTCGAGATAGACATCCTCTGCACCATGAAATTATTATACGGTCGTAAATTTATGCATTTATGCCAAAGATAAGACCACAGAGTAATCAGCTTACCTTGTTTCTTCATTGGGAAAAAGGAAAACTGACATGCCGGTGAAACTTAGTTTGTAGCGGGCGTTCGAACAAGAAATTGCGCTGCAAAAGTCAGCCCTTGCCTCGTTCGGTCAGCCATGATTCCACACGATTACAAGGGAGAAAACTCTCAAAGCACGTCCTCGCACTCTCGGGGCGAGTGATTTGTCTTATAATGTATTGTCTTTGCCGATACTAAACACGCCACTGCCGACTCTTTTATGTACCTCTCAGCAGAGTAACACCAACAGGGGGTTAACACCTGAGTTAATTAATATATTGATTATGTAAGTGTGTACATTCTGAAATGCAGTAAATCAGCGTCCATTTTGCCTAGCTTATGTGTGACGTATTGCGGGAATTTCCGATTTTGGTTATAGCCAAAACATCATACAGCAGTTACTTCCCTTAGAAATCTTTTTTTAGCCCGCTTACGGCTTTCGCCGCTCACATTTCTGAGAAAAGAGATACACAATTACTCGCTTATCTATAACAACCAACTAAAACAAGGTTAATATGACTACTAACAATGTTCACAGCTCAATCGGTTCTATGATTAGTTAGCGCTACAGACCTGCAAATCAAACAATACAGAACCGGTCTACAAAACGCATTTCACCACTTCCGGTATCGATCGATCCTATATTTAAGTACGTAAGAATAACTACATTGATTCAGGCCGAGCTTGGCCTGGTGGTATCGGCCCCGTTACACATGTACTGAGTAAATCTTGGCGCAATTTACTCGGTAAGTGTGTGCGTCGGATCGAATCACCTCAAGGGAATCTCCAAATTTTCGTTTCGGTAAATGTCTGAGCTGTGAGATTCCCATCTGGGGGTGTGACGATCCAATAATTACCAGACCAAATATAAGTCTAGATAAATAAATAATTAGCTGTAGGACCTAGAATAAACAAATTACCGGACCGGTAAATAAATAAAACAAATTGTGTGCGCACGGGTAAGGGGTATGGGTATGGGTGGTGGGTGGTTATGGGTATGGGTGGTGGGGATAAGGGGGGCTGGGTGGGGGTGGGGTGTATGTGTGTGTGTGCGTCTGTCCATCCTTACCTTGTCACGTCTGGGCGACGGAACGCCGTATCCGATTTCCAATGCCTCTTCAAGAGAGGCAATTGTGAATCTCTCTTGAAAAGGCCACTGGAAATCAGATAAACAGATGGGATTTTTGTTTAAAAAGTTTATTTTAATAACCCACGGCTCATTTTTGCATGATGATGATGAGAATGATATGATGATGCCATGGTGGTCCATGTGGTTTGGAACTGCGTGACAGGGCCGCATTCCACGCTTCCTATGGTATCAGCTTTAATCTGTGGCATGCTATCACTTGCATGCCGTGGACAGCTAAGAAATGCTAGACGGAACACAGAGTTAAATGATTCTGTTTACAAGGATGTTAGCAAGTCTGTGAACTATCTCATGCGATCATGGTGTCCAATGTAAACAATGTACACAGCGCTGTGTCAGTATCGCGTGTCATACCACTGAAATGCGGGTCTGTGTATGTTTGAGTGCATGTGTGAGTGCATGTATGTGTGTTTGTCTGTTTATGCGCGTATGTGTGTTTGTGTTTACGTGCGTGTGTGTGTCTGTATGTGTTTATGCGTGTTCACAGCCTGTCAGTATCGCGTGTCATACCACTGAAATGCGGTTCTGTGTATGTTTGAGTGCATGTGTGTTTGTCTGTTTATGCGCATATGTGTGTGTATATATATATATATATATAGAGAGAGAGAGAGAGATTAGTGTTAGAGATATGAAAAAGGATATTACAAAAACATTTTTACCATTGTCTCTGTGACAATACCCCCAAAACACAGTTATTTAATAATAACCACACACATACACACACACACACACACACACACACACACACACACACACACACAAAAACATTGACATAAGCACTTAATAACAATTTTTTTAAAGTTACCTACATATACTTGATAAAAAATTTCCAATGACACTACAAATGTCAAATAACTTTACAGGTTACTTTTTAAGTTATTATAAGTTAGTTGATACAAGAACATATAAGTGTCTTACAATAAGAATGTATAAATTCTTATAAGAACTTAAACATAACAAATTGTAAGTTCTTGACTAAAGTCACAACTTACTTGGACAAATTTGACAAGATACAAGGACAACAAAAAAACTTTTTTTTAGTAATAGTCTGGCGGTGGTGGAGCTGATGGGGTTAAATAGTTATGCACAAGTGGTGTAAATGACGTGTCATCTCTCTGCGAAGCATATGACAAAAATATTGATTGATTACCAAATCTGATTTTTATTTGTTTAAAAGATTGTGTAGTTTTTCCGTGGTTTCCTTTACACCAGTCTGTTTTCCCATCTCTAGAAAACTAGCCTTCAGTTCTTCAACATTCACGGGAGATTGACTACACATCTTATTCTGTATTTCGGATTTTTGTTTCTTCATCATCATCATCATCAGTCCCTTGCCCGAACTGGGCGTTGGGGGGACTGAAAGGCAGCAGCAACAGACAGTGCTCTCCACTGAGTTCTATTTTGGGTGGTGGCAAGCAAGTCTGGCATCTCGAGTTCGGTCCATTCTTTTATGTTTGCGACCCAACTCTTTCTCTGACGACCTCGCCGACGACTTCCTTCGAGAGTGCCTTGGAGGATAGTCTTGGACAAGGTGTTGTGTCGGGTCACGTGGCCAAACCAAGCAAGCTTGCGCCGTTTCACGGTTGCCAGAAGGGGTTCATGTGGGCCCACCAGGGAAGTGACGATGCTCCGTACATATTCGTTGGTCTTGTGCTCGCGGTACGAGATGCGGAGCAACTTCCTCAGGCACTTGTTCTCAAAGGCCTGGATTTTCTTTTCTGAGTCTGCAAGCAGTGTCCAAGTCTCACAGCCGTAGAGTAGAATAGACACTACGAGGGACTTGTAAAGCCTGTACTTGATGGTGAAGCTGATGGAGTTACTTCGCCATATCCTGTCCAGCCTGGCCATTGCGGATGTTGCTGTACCTATCCTGATACGGATCTCTGCTATGCAACTACCGTCTTTGGACAGGGTGGCTCCCAAGTACTTGAAGCTATTGACCTCTTCTAGCTTCTGGCCGTTCATGTGAATGTTGCTGCTGCTGTCGCTTGTGGTGTTGATCATCACTTTGCTTTTATCCGTACTGATCTCCATGCCATAAGACCCTGCGCTACTTGAAAGTTTGTCTGTCAGGTTTTGGAGCTCACTATTGCTGCCTGCCATGAGGTCAATGTCGTCTGCGAATCGAAGATTGCACAGGGATCTGCCACCAATAGAGATTGAAGTATGGTGGTCGTGGAGGGTTTCCTGCATGATCTTCTCCAGGAATATCTTATTCTGTATTTCGGATTTTTGTTTCTTATAATTGTTGAAATCATCCTGCACTCTCTTAAATTCTTCATCACTAATAAAATTATCCTCCAATGCCTTACTGATAATAAGTTTCATACTGCTCAACTTTGCATTAGCCAGAGTACTCAATGCTTCATGTTTCTGTAATTTTGTGTGAAATCTTTTGTTTATGGTTTCCAAACCAAAGCATGCCAGGCATGTAGCAACGCTAACACCCTCAATTGTAATTCCAATTAAACTTCCAATTCCCGTGGCAATCAGTGCTATACCCCCTACAGAACATCCAGCTGAAACAGCACCCACAGCCATAGATGTGTTTTGTACAGAATTGATGCACCGTGAGTATTTTGCTTCCTCACTTTCCAAATATTTAATTGCTTCTGTAATATTATTTAATCGGAATGCGTCTGCCTGTAATGTTTTATCTGATGCAATTGGCATAGACGTCACAAACGTCTCAGTTGACACAGTCTCAGTCGTCGGTAGCTGTGGATAGAAGTTTACCATTTTTTTTAATTCACAATTTTTTTTTATTTAATCAGTGATTACATTTTGCAACTCGTCAAAAGTATACAATTTGCTGGCATAATAAAACGAAACAAGATCTATGTGTTCTAGTTTTATGAAATTTAGAAAAACAAAAGTTATTTTGTCGACTAATATCTTGACAGCTGGAATACTGCTCGAAACCTCAAAAACGTATAAAAAATTTTCTAATAGCAATAAAAACTTTTGTTGACTCTGTCAATGTTTCATCCCATGTAAGCTTTATTCCCTGTGCAATATTTGCCTCTTTTACAGAAGCTACAGATCTCATGATAATTTCAAATACTATTGTCGCGTCTCTTGCAATGGCAGAGTTTGCTGGTACAAACACAATTTTTGCATCTGTTCTATTTTTTCTATGTGTAAGAAAATACCGTCGTCTCTCATACTCTTGCACCTTCAGTTTATCTCTGCTATTGTTGTCTTCTGTAAAACTTGGAACAAGACTCACAATCAAAGGTCCAGAGTTAACAACTTTTCTGAACACTAAGGCACCTTCATCATCAGTGTTTACATAAGGACTAATAAATTCCAACTTCATGTCCCAGTCAATTGTTGGTGGTGGAACAGGCACAGGTGAAACTACCCACTTATTAGCCACATGTATTAAGTTGTAGGGCACATTATTTACAGGCGGAGTAGGTACAGTGACATCACGCAGCTGACCAAGTTTAGGAATTGGTCTGTCAGTTCCGTCCTTCATGTCATCTATTACTTTCCGTCTGTACATACCAAAAGAATCTAGTTCAAAACCATACACTTCCCCTACTTCTCCCTCCTTTTCAAAATCCTGTACATCCGCCAAATTTTTCAACTCTGTTACAGGACACGCGACTGGTATGATTCTCGTCTTAGGACCAGCACTCATTTTTATAAACAAAAATAAAATTATTTAGCTTCCAACACAACACTAAAATCATGCATCACAACTGGTTTGTCATCTTGATTAGTTACAGATAAACACAATGACTCAAAGAAACTGGAACCTAATTTTTTAAACTGCAAATTAGGAAATCTAACAACTACACTTTCACAATAGGGTGCAGTTCCAGTCGGCAAGCATCTTAACAAAATTGATGGTTTTCCATTGTGAACATTCTCAGACGTGTTCAGCTCTTTCAAATGCACATTAAATACTGTGTGTACTGCCAAATTGACAAGGTATCTTCCAGTTACTTTAATTTTTTTGGGCTTTATAAATCTTATAGGTTCTAATGTCCAATCTTCATCATTAACTGTATCTAAAAATAATATGTCGGCTTCATTTAAAAAACCAAGTAGCAATATAAGTTTGCCTGTTAATACATACTTAATATCTTTCGCAAATTCCAATGTAACAAGCAAATTAACCGGATTTAAAGTTGCTTTAATTTTATAATCATTTTGTAGCCATCAGCTAAAGTACAAAAATCATAATACCCAGGCCGTAAATGAGAAAAGCCAATACCTGGACCATCTGTTTTTCCATGTACAGAATATTCACCATCATCTTTTACATTAAACCATTTTACAGTGTAGAACATTTCATGGATATCTACAGCCTTGTTACCATCACGATTATCAATCCCATTAGTTAACCACACTGGTTTGCTTGTGTCAAGATTTGTTAAGGTAATAAACATTTTTATTATCTCATAAAAAAAGGATGGAATTTAAATCACCAACAAGCGTCTCTACAAACGCATTTCAATTTAACGTGGATGCCAAGTACAATGTTGCCCCAACTTATGAACAGAAAATAATTCAGTTAAATCAGCTCGATATAGCTGTGTCAGAACAAGATTTATTTCAAGACAAAATACCCAACCCCTTTGACCATTACCTAAACCCTCCAATTACAGACGATGTTGCTGCAAGAAAGTGGTCCTCTAGCCCACTACAGATGTTCCAAAACCAGCTCAATTTTGCTATATTGTGTTCAACTACAGGCTGTGGTGTTTCATTTACAGACCATTTGAATCACTCAAACAAACTGATTAGATCTGTCTATTGTTTCCACACGTACTACCAGCTTAGAAGAATACTATCAGAACTGCATACCCCACTACCAACTGAATCCAGTTTCAACAGGTATAACAACCCCATGGATATGAAAGCATTTGAACGGATCTGTAATGAATTTAACATTAGCACTAAGTATGACTTCACTCAAAAACTTGATGATCACAACGGCATGGGTACATTGTATTACGCTATGAGTCACAGACAATACCCTCAAGATTATTACCCCAGTTACACTTCATTTTCACAAAAATCACAAGTCTGGTTAGGCTCAATAGAACAGAAACAGTCTAATGCCTGGACCACATTTATTTTAGACAGGAGTGACGGGTTTACTCAAGCGGGAGTCGAGCACGTAAATGAGTATCAGAACATATGTCTGGTGCATACTAGGAGCACAATCATTAACAAAATCAAACATTTTAAATGGGAGTGGAAAGTTTGAAGCACAAAAACAGTTTCTTGCGAATCTAGAAGATTCAGTCAACTCCGTTGTTGATCTCCCATCAAGCATACAACGCTATCAAGACATTCTCAGATATGCCAGATCAAAAGTTGACTTTGTAGTTGGCATCGGGTTATACATGTTACCATCTGACCTTCAACTCCAAATGGGAACAATAAAAAAATATAATAATGAAATAATTGTTGCAGGTGTTGGTCAGATATTAGGACTCGATCAATCTGTAAACTTGGGGGCAACAACCACGCATGTACAGAAAGTAAAACCATTACAGACAGTTACTTCCCCTGCCCCAGCCCCAACAGTAGTGCAAACGGTAACACCATCGCCAACCCCTGGCACACATGAGTCAGAGAGAACTGCATTGGTAATAGGTGTCACTGGACTGGGAATATTACTTTTTTACCTGTTTCATTAAATACCCCACCATTAACCCTCCTACTGTCACCAAAAACACCCAAACATGCTTCGCCATAAATCCAACTACCTTCGCTGCTGTACTAATAAAGCCAACTGACAACAGTGCCAATTATGCCAGGCAAAGCATCCATCGCTTTCAGAGCCAATTTCTTAAGCAAGTCTGATATGTGTGACAATTGTTTCTTTACCCATGATTGTACATCTTTTGGGTCAGTGGGGGCTGGTGGGCTTGGTGGAGGAGCACCACTACCCCCGCCACCCGTTACAGCTAACAATACAGTACTGATAATAAATCCAAGAGCAGTAATTAAACTTGCAATAGTGATACCCTGTTCTCTGAAAAGTGTTTTCAATCTCTCAGCCAATGTTGTGTCTTCGTGAAGTATTTTCTGAATAGTTTCCCTAATCCTGTTGACCTGTGTTTTCAGTTTTTCTCTTCCAATACTAATCATTTCTAATCGCCCTGATCTTTCTATATACAATCATTTAATCTGTGTTGGATTCTTTCTTTCATTTCTGTGTCAAGATTCCCATTGTCTGCTGTAGCCAGTTTCTCTTTTTCACGTTCTATGTGTTTATCAAGCTCACCCAGTTTGGCTACGTTATTTACCATCTCACCTCTTATTGACTGCAGTGATTTATCCAAGCCTATAATCTCCCGCATTGCCAAAGGCGGATCATCTATTGTTTTCATTACTTCATTTATTTGTCCTTCAGTAAATGAGGTTTCTTGTATCACTGTGTTTGCTATTTCTGGCAGTCTTGTTACTTCTGCCATTTCAATTTCTTGTCCCGTTGGTAACTTTGTTTGCGTGTCGTGAAGGGCACTAGCAAGTCTAGGGGGTAACTTCTTACTACCAACACCAAGGTAACGCTGCAGTGCTGCCTCACCACCTACATCAGTTTTGATTGTACTTAAAGCCCTAAACTTAGCAGGACTATTTTTATGGGTTAGATACACTTTACCTCTGTCTGTATTTACAAATAAGTGACCTTTCTCGTATTCAAACTGATTAGGATCTATTACATCTGGGCGCGCACCAACATGATCATAAAACGAGTTCACTTTGTCTTTTAACAGTTCGTGATACATAGGAGAAATATTTCCCATTCCAGTCATATTTGTCATATCTGTGATACTAGTATCTGAGACATTCATGTCATCCATTTCAAAATCATCATAATTAAATCCTCCCGCTGCCATTGTTTTTATTAATTTAATATTTTTTATTTTTGCATAATAAAATGACACAGTCTTACGGCTCAAATTTAGACCCATATAGAAAACTACGTGAACCCCTTGGTGTCAAGGGCATTAGGCAATCAATCGTCATCACAAACAATCCAAGTACCATAGTCCAGAACCAAACACTTACAGTCAAGTTTCCAAACCTAGGTCCCAGTGACGTTATTGTTCCTGGCACTGCACGCCTTGCATTTAATATTGAACTTTCATCAGACGCAGATGTAAACAGAACACTAGTTAACAATCTTGGCAGAGCAATTATTAGAACTATTAAAGTTAAACTTGAAGGACAGGAAGTGTTTAGTCTTGACGATGTGGATGTGTTCTACTGTTACAAAGATTTGTGGCTCACAAGAGAAGAACGAGAAGATCGTATTTATCAAGGTATACAGTCAGATAATATTACTAAACTTCGAATCGATGCCGGAGACAAAACAACCACAGCAGCCAAGGACGTTATAATGGCAGACACATATGGAACCAGGTTTTTCACTCCACTTGAGTTTGAAATCCTCACAGCTCATTTGCCTTATTACCAAGGAGCACTGAATGACCGTCTAAGTTTTGAACTAACCTTTAATGACTACTTCAAAGTTATTAAATCATCTGATCTTAATGCAACATATAAGATCTCTAACATTTCCTTGGAATATGAAATTGTCACACACACTGATCTAGCCAGACTCATACAAAATCAATACCAGTCAAGACTGCCAATTTATTATGACCGGGTGATTAGACACAGTTTAATGCATAAAGATGAGCGATCCGATGTGGAACATAGACTTGAACACACCTGCCAGGTCACTGAAAGGTATACTCATGTTGTTTGTTGAACCAGCGAGCCCATACAAAAGGGATTCAGAAAAATTCTATAATCCAAAGATTACACATTTGTCTTGTACAATCGAAGGTTGTCCTAATCAAGTTTACGCTTCTAGAATACAACCTTACCAACACTACGACGAGATCACAAAGTATTTTGCAGGTGGAAGACTTAGAGATAAACCGGCAAACATTGCGTGTAAAGATTTACATCTGTATGACGTTAGGATCGGACAATACCTGACAAATAAGTATGCACTTTGGTTAGACCTGCGCAGCACAGACGATGATTACCTACATGGGTCAGGTCGTACTGTTGAAAACGGTAGTGACGGGATTACAATTCAGATACAAAAAAAGACTGAAAAGGCGATCTGGTCTGTACATGATCGGTTCTTCCTGAATCCTGCTTGCTGGTCTCTCAGCTGGAGCCTACCCGGCACCGGCCTCCACGTGGCGTAGGTGGGTAGTTCGCTCAGTCCCTGACTGAGTGGGCTAGCGGACGGGTGCCATCTTTGTCCAGGATTAGGACTTGATGTCAGCAGATATGTTGTTCAGCCTTTTCACTGGTCCGGTTTTTAAGGAGCTGTGCTAACCTAGGTCGTACCATGTTGGATTGGTCCTTAAAAATACTCGTGACTTTTTGGTCCTTTGGATCCCAAGTGTTTGCCGTGCTTGGAGACCCGTGTCGGGGGAGAAGAGGATCCTGGTGGCTGAGGTTCCCTTTGGGCTGCGGCTCACTGGTGCCAACACTCCACTTCGGCCTTGACTTCTACCTAAACGGGAGGCTAGTCGTACCGGCCTAGTCAATCGGCTCTTGTCACGTTGAGCCCTATCCCACTGTTGACATGCGGGTTGCTATACGGAGCACCATGCTATAGCTTCTGCTGCTGATTAGGTGCTTTACGCCAGTATTCCCCTGCATTCAACGGTGTGATAGAAGGCGGTGGCTCAAACGGTTCAATCGGGCTTACCCCCTTGAGTATATCTTTCGGGCAGTCTCCATTGTGCGTCGGCTGGAGACCCGCCGACAGTTGCACTTTCCCTTGTTGGGCTCGGTGGCGGGTGGGGACCCCCGGGGGATGAATATCTCTACTAATATAATATGGATAAAACCAAAAAACCAAAACTAGCACAGAAAAGGCACATAGACACCGACATTGCACATGACAGTGATTCAGACTGTGAGGAAGCGACGCCTCAGGCGTCGGCCGTATGGCCTCGCTTTCTCATTGTCCATAGCAAGGTGAAGGAGACACCAGTTACCAAGCTGCATCCTTTTCTGGTGGGGGAGACCCTCAGGAGCCGTGTTGGCAGGCCTGACGCCCAGCGCCTCAGGTCTGGTGACTTGCTGGTGGAGTGCCATACTCGGGCACACTCCAGCGGGCTACTGGGGCTCTCTTCCATCGGAGACACTCCTGTGGAAGTCACACCCCACAAAACTATGAATTCGTCAAGAGGCGTAATCAAAGATCAAGCTTTGGCAGAACTGTCAGAAGATGAACTTGTAAGGAACCTTAAGTCTCAGGGGGTGACTTGCGTCAGGCGCTTCGCTTCCAAGCGAGGTGGTGGGGAGATCCGTCTCCCTACCATCATCCTGACATTTGGCACCCCCACCCCTCCTACTACCATCTGGGGAGGTTACTACTCCCTGAGAGTGAAAAAGTACGTCCCTCTTCCCCTCCGGTGCTTTAAGTGCCAAAGGTATGGCTATGGGCAGAAGACATGCCGTCAGGCAAGA
This sequence comes from Semisulcospira habei, assembly GCA_036245525.1. Lineage (NCBI taxonomy): Eukaryota > Metazoa > Mollusca > Gastropoda > Semisulcospiridae > Semisulcospira > Semisulcospira habei. Next base: position 102,368,363 of record BTPG01000006.1, on the reverse strand, counting down.
GGCTTCATGCGCCCGTTGCACTAGGCCCGGACACTCTGCTGAGTCCTGCACAGCCACCCCCCTGTGTGTGAATTGCCAGGGTGCGCATATGGCTTCGGATAAGAAATGCCCTCGTTGGATATCCGAGTGCAGCCGCCGTGAGGAGACTGTCCTGGCTCGGCTCCACATCGGCCACACGTATGTTACGCACTCTTATTTACTTAAACAGGAGGAGTGTCCATGGTGTTATGCCTGCGACGAGCAGTACTCTGTTCAACACTTTTTGTTGTCTTGTGCTGATCTAATCGACACAAGGTATAAACATTTCACAGCAGACTCCTTGAAGGTTTTGTTCCGGGATGTGCACAATTCACCATCAGGGTCTGCGGATATGTCTTGGGGCCTTCAGTTTCAGTTTTCTGAGAGAGTGCCATATTTTTAATAAGATTTGAGCTTTTATAGACTATGATGTTTCTATTATTTTGACCTTTTTGAGTGTCGACGTTTTCTTTAAAGACCTGTGCGACATTTTAGCCTGACATATTTTTAAGGTATATTTACATTATGTCTTAAGACCTTTCTTTTAGTCTGGCTGACCAGATTTTTACCCTTCCCGCCGTGAGATGGCCTTAGTTGCCTGCTCGGCGTTAAACCCAAATAACTAACTAACTAACTGCACCCAATTCAGTTGTGACCTGTCTCACATCTTTGCGGTGATGAGGATTTTCCATCGTCTTACCAAAACAGGCATTGTTCATAAGCTTAAAGAAGTCTTTGTCAAATGCAGTGTTGCTGTCTCTCGCACACAATGTTGTGTTCTTCATTATGTAATCTTTCATGAAAGCACTCTGGTCAAATTGAATGCCTCTGTGAACTTTCTTTAGTACTAACCCATGGCTGATGTAAAACTGCAGTAAGCGATAGTGACAAACGTAATTGAAGTTGTTATTCAAATTCGGCACAAGTTTAGTGTCTTCTTTTTTCCTCCTCATACTCATTTTCTCAATAGCCAATGGATAATCATTGTGGTAATCATGTAGATGGTGTGGGTACTCCAGGTCTACTTCAAAGATCCAACCCTTCGCATCATTCCGGTCATGATTCATAATATAATTTGTTAACTGTGTTTTATCATACTGTGACAAATCATGCAGACAAAAGTTTTTCAAGGGCAATAATTCAGTCATCGTGAACCCATACAAGTTACATGCGTCCTTGTACAGGATATAATTAGATGACCTTGAGGGGTCAAAACCCTGGTCGGCAAGATATTTGTTGTTGGCTTTGGCATAATTGTTTGATGCCATGCTAATTCCTCCTCTCAATCCACGTTCCACCATTTCACCCATCATACGATCAGACAGCAGGTCTATAGATATCTTACTGGATTTCAAAAATGTATCCCATGTCATGCTAGGACTAGTTATGTAACAGGCTGGGTCAAGACTGTAGTGCAGCAAACCCTTTTCTCAATAACTTTCAAATATGTCTGCTAGCAAGCAAACGTCAGCTTTCAAGTACTGATCGTGGTAATCACCAATCGTTTCACACCCTAATTTACCCCATGCATCAAAAGCATGCTGGTATTCAGAGTCAGAAATACCTTTACCATTTAATGTAGAATAAAATTTCTCTTTTGGTGGTAGTCTCCTTTCCTCAAACACAACCCAGTGATCAATGTACACGTACGGATACACACCTTTCTTAATCAAGTCTGGCTCAAAATATTTACTTGTTATTGGAAACGATGTCAGTCCGTCTGCCAGACTAGCAAGACCTAAAGACAAATATTGCATTGAGTCATAAAATGCTAATTTGTCTAGACTAAAAGTTAAGTATTTCTCAGTTGTCTGGGCAATACAACTAATTTTTTTGTAAGACTCATCTGCAGCCTTCATGATAATGTGTGAATCATACCCCTTGAGATTGTGAAAAAGGATTGGTAGTTTGTATGTCTTAGGATCTGTTTTTAATAGCAAGTTACAATTGTTATGTTCAGCACCTCTGTAGCGCCCAGTTAAGTGATCATGGTCGCAAACTTTATCTCCATCGAGGACTTGTTCACAAATCCAACACGTCTCTGCTGTATTAAAATTCAGTTTGTCTTCTTCTGTCATCACCAAAGACATCTGACATGTTGTGAGATAATGTACTATATGACTATACAGTTGTCTCATTTCTGTTAAAGCCTACCCGGCACCGGCCTCCACGTGGCGTCGGTGGGTAGTCCCCTCAGTCCCTGACTGAGTGGGCTAGCAGACGGGTGCCATCTTTGTCCAGGATTAGGACTTGATGTCAGCAGATATGTTGTTCAGTCTTTTTCACTGGTCCAGTTTTTAAGGAGCTGTGCTAACCCAGGTCTTACCATGTTGGATTGGTCCTTAAAAAACTCATGAGCTTTTGGTCCTTTGGATCCCAAGTGTTTGCCGTGCTTGGAGACCCGTGTCGGGGGAGAAGAGGATCCTGGTGGCTGAAACACTCCACTTTGGCCTTGACTTCTGCCTAAACGGGAGGCTAGTCGTACCGGCCTAGTCAATCGGCTCTTGTCACGTTGAGCCCTATCCCCCTGTTGACATGCGGGTTGTTATACGGAGCACCATGCTATAGCCTCTGATGCTGATTAGGTGCTCTACGCCAGTATTCCCCTGCATTCAACAGTAGAAGGCGGTGGCTCAAACGGTTCAATCGGGCTTACCCCCTTGAGTATATCTTTTGGGCAGTCTCCATTGTGCGTCGGCTGGAGACCCGCCGACAATTGCACTTTCCCTTGTTGGGCTCGGTGGCGGGCGGGGACCCCCGGGGGATGAATATCTATCATACTATAATATGGAAAATATCAAAAAACCAAAACTGGCACCAAAGCGGCACATAGCCACTGACATTGACCTTAAAAATGATAGCGACTCCGATTGTGGGGAAGCGACGCCTCAGGTTTCGGCCGTCTGGCCTCGCTTTCTCATTATCCACAGCAAAGTTAAAGAGAAGCCTGTTTCCAAGCTGCACCCTTTCCTGGTAGGGGAGACCCTCAGGAGCCGTGTTGGCAGGCCTGAGGCCCAGCGCCTTAGGTCTGGTGACTTGTTGGTAGAGTGCCGTACCCGGGCACACTCCAATGGGCTACTGAGGCTCTCCTCCATCGGAGACACTCCAGTGGAGGTCACTCCCCACAAAACAATGAATTCCTCTAGAGGAGTGATTAAAGATCAAGCATTGGCCGAACTGTCTGAAGATGAACTTGTACGGAACCTTAAGTCACAGGGGGTGACCTACGTCAGGCGCTTCATTTTCAAACGAGGTGGTAGGGAGATCCGTCTCCCTACCATCATCCTGACGTTTGGCACCCCCACAGCTCCTACTACCATCTGGGGAGGTTACTACTCCCTAAAAGTGAAAAAGTACGTCCCTCTCCCCCTCCGGTGCTTTAAGTGCCAAAAGTATGGCCATGGGCAGAAGACATGCCGCCAGGCAGAGGCTCTATGCGCCCGTTGCACTAAGCCCGGACACTCTGCTGAGTCCTGCACAGCCATCCCCCTGTGTGTGAATTGCCAGGGGGCGCATATGGCTTCGGACAAGAAGTGCCCTCGTTGGATCTCCGAGTGCAGGATTCAGCAGGTGCGTGTGGAGAAGGGGCTGTCCTTTGTGGACGCAAAAAAACTGGTTGACGGTCCTGGTGCAGCTGAGGCTGCTCCAAACTCAAATAACAACTTTGTGTATACTTTCAGTGCTGTGGTGGCAGGCAAGCGCCCCACCAAAGACTTCTCTTGTCAAACCCCAACTTCTTGGTTGGGGGCGGAGCCTCGGATCCTCTCGCCCCTGGAGAGTAACCCTCCTCCGGTGGTGACGAGGAGCCAGGGAACGCAGAGGGCGGACGCTACCGGTCCGGTGACACCGCCTTCTGCTGCCCCTAAGCCTCAGCCCCCACCCAAGCCTGCTAGTTTGTCAACGCCAAAGGTTTCTGGCTCTGGTCAGCCTTCTAAGGCCGCTAACTCTAGCGGCAGGACCGCTGCCCAGGACCAGAAGTCTAAGAAATCTATGGGACCGCCGTGCGCACGGGCCCAGAAGGGGAACACTGATGTCCCCCTTCAAAACAAATATGCTGCATTGGAGGAGCAGATGGAGGGAGTGGAAGTTGCCGATGCTGCGGCAGCTCCACCCCCTTCATCTCCGAAGAACCAGAGGAGGCCCGGGAGCCGGCCCCCCTCTGTTTCTCCGACTCCTTCCAAGGCAAAGGAAAAAGGGGGGAAAAACTCCGCACCCCCAGATAAGACATAATCATGGACTCTCTGCTTCAGTGGAATTGTCGTGGTTTTCAAGCTAACTTTGAGGAATTACGTCTTTTAGTCAAGTGCTATAACCCCTCAGTAATATCTCTTCAGGAGACTTACCTGAAGACTTCTGACCCTGTGTCCTTTAATGGTTTTAATGTTATACATAAAGGCTCTGATTCGGAGAGGCACTCGGGTGGAGTGGCTCTTCTCATTAGTTGCCAAATATTATGTAGCCCCGTTAGCATCGACACCTGTCTTCAGGCTGTCGCAGCTCGGGTTACCTTGAAGAAGACCATAACCATATGCAGCATTTACCTGCCACCATCCCTGCGGGTCTGTAGTAATGATTTTTTTAAATTTAGTTGATCAACTGCCCCCTCCCTTTATTCTCATGGGGGATTTTAACGGTCACGCTCACCTTTGGGGTAGTGACCACTATGATGGCAGAGGTCAGATGTTAGAAGATGTTTTTTCTCAACTTAACCTGTGTGTCTTTAACGATGGTTCACCTACATACTCTAACCCAGGTTCAGGATCTAGTTCTGTTCTAGACCTCACTGTGTGTGATCCTTCTCTCATGCTGGACTTTGACTGGAAGGTTCACGATGACCTGTGTGGTAGTGACCACTTCCCAGTAGTCCTGTCATCGGTCAGCTGTGGGGAGGATCCGCCGGTGGGGCGCTGGAATCTTAAGAAAGCTAACTGGCCTCTGTTCGCCTCCCTCTGTCAGTCTCATATTACAGAGGAGGTGGTCATGTCATCTGAAGAACCTATTTCTTCTTTTACTACTATTTTGTTGGACGTAGCGGGTGAAACCATCCCTAAAACTTCCGCATCAGTCCCTCGGAAGCCGAGAGTACCATGGTTCAACGAAGAGTGCCGCAAGGCCCAAATAGCGCGCAAATCTGCTCAGCGACGTGCTTTCCGTAATCCGTCGCAAGTGAATATTTTAACCTTTAAAAGACAGAGGGCGAAAGCTCGTTACATTTTTAAACGTGAACGCCGTGCTTCCTGGAGACGCTTCGTCTCATCTTTAACTTCTCGGACTCCGTCCCAGAAAGTATGGAAGGCTGTTCGGAGAATTAGGGGCAGGGGTGGCTCGGCTTCTGTTGGCCATCTTAGAGATGGTGCCAGCTTGGTTACAGATAAAAAAGCTGTGGCCAATTTGCTTGCCTCCACCATTGCCCATAATTCTTCAACGGAGCACTATTCACCTTTCTTCCAGAGAGAGAAGGAGAAGCGAGAGACTCGTATTTGTGATTTTAAGACTATAATGTCCCATTTACATTATCAGAATTGCAGCAAGCCTTCCAGAAATGTAATGACTCTGCTGCTGGCCTAGATACCGTCCACTATCAATTCCTAACGCATCTGCCTGAGAGGTCACTCCTTGTACTTCTCAAGGCCTTTAACCATATCTGGAGAACTGGTCATTTTCCGCCGTCTTGGCGCCAGGCTGTGGTTGTACCGATCCCCAAGCCGGGTAAGGATCCTTCCGACCGGGGCAACTACCGGCCTATCGCTTTGACATCATGTTTATGTAAAACTATGGAGCGCCTGGTCAACGCCCGCCTGGTGTGGCATCTCGAGTCACAGGGTCTCCTCACAGACCTCCAGTGCGGTTTCCGGCGCTTCCGTAGTACAACTGACCATTTAGTCCGCTTTGAATCATTTATTCGAGATGCTTTTGTCAACAAGCAGCATGTCTATGCAATTTTCTTCGATCTTGAGAAGGCATATGACACTACCTGGAAGTATGGCATAATGTCTGACTTGTTGGACATGGGTTTTAAAGGGCACCTGCCCGTTTTTATTCACAATTTTTTGACTAACCGGTCGTTCCATGTCCGTGTGGGCTCCACCCTCTCCGACTCCTTTGAACAGGAGATGGGTGTCCCACAGGGCAGCATTCTATCTCCTGTTTTATTTAGTATTAAAATTAATAATATTGTAAAGGCCGTCAAGGATGATTCTGAATGCTCTTTGTTTGTTGATGACTTTGTTTTGTGCGCACGTGGTCGAGGACTTGCGTCCCTTGAGAGGCGCTTGCAGCTGTGCGTTGATCGCATCCAGGGGTGGGTGTCTCTCAATGGATTCAAGTTCTCGCCCTCCAAGACTGTCTGTGTGCATTTTACTAACCAGACGAAATTTTTTCCAGAACCTAGCCTGAGCATTGCTGGAGTGCCAATTAAGGTGGCCGAGGAGGCAAAGTTTCTGGGGGTCATTTTTGACAAAAGACTTACCTTCCGCAACCATATTAATTACCTTAAAACCTCTTGTCAGAAGGCTCTCGACATTCTTCGTGTCGTCGGTCGTACTGACTGGGGTGCGGACCGTACTGTCTTACTTCGTCTGTACCGGGCCCTTGTTCGGTCCAAACTGGATTACGGCTCTGTGGTGTATGGCTCAGCTTCCAAGTCTGTGCTATAGCGTCTGAACACAATTCACCATCAGGGTCTGCGGATATGTCTTGGGGCCTTCAGGACGTCTCCAGTTCCTAGTCTGTATGCCGAGGCAGGGGAGCCTTCTCTCAAGCTCCGCCGCATCCGCCTCATGCTCAGCTACGTTCTGAAACTGAAGGCCCATCCAGACAACCCTGCCTATGATTGTGTTTTTAAACCATCGTTTGCAGAGATGTACGATACCCATCCGGGAGCTGTCCGTCCACTTTCTTTCCGTGTCCGACCTCATCTGCAGGCGGCCGGATTGGACCTGGACAGAGTTTCGGAATACCTGCAACTCACTCCACCTTGGCTCTTACCAGTTCCTGACATCTTGCTGGACTTGACTGCCCACAAGAAAGACTCTACTCCACCAGCCATATACCAACAGAGCCTCAATGAACTGCTTTCAATTTTTCCTGGCTATTGTCGCATCTATACCGATGGGTCAAAGTCTGAGGATGGGAGAGTGGCTGCGGCCGCAGTGTCCTCTCGCCATCCTAGACGCCCATTTAAGCACCGCCTCCCAGACCACTCATCTGTATTTAGTGCGGAACTGCAGGCGGTTCTGCTGGCACTCAGGCATGCTTATCGATCTAGAGAAAGGAACTTCCTGATTCTGTCTGACTCTCTTTCTGCCCTGCAGGCCCTTCAGGGCACCGGAAATGACCACCCACTGCTGGTGCAGATCAGAGAGCTCCACGCGGACTTGATGAAGGAATATTATGATATCATTTTTATTTGGGTGCCAGGGCATGTGGGCATCGAAGGCAACAGGATCGCAGATTCTGCTGCCAACGATGCCCGCAATGACCCTGTCCCTGACACACAGACTGTTTATAGTGATTTTAGACATGTGGCTAGTGCGTACATAGCCCGTGAGTGGCAGTCCGAGTGGGACAAAGAGGAAGCTAACAAGCTGCATGAAGTTCTTCCTAAGTTGTCCGACGGTCTACCTTATCGCTGCGGCAGCCGCCGTGAGGAGACTGTCCTGGCTCGGCTCCACATCGGGCACACGTATGTTACGCACTCTTATTTACTTAAACAGGAGGAGCGTCCATGGTGTTATGCCTGCGACGAGCAGTACTCTGTTCAACACTTTTTGTTGTCTTGTGCTGATCTAATCGACACAAGGTATAAACATTTCACAGCAGACTCCTTGAAGGTTTTGTTCCGGGATGTGCCCCCGGACAAGATCTTCAGTTTTCTGAGAGAGTGCCATATTTTTAATAAGATTTGAGCGTTTATAGATTATGATGTTTCTATTATTTTGACCTTTTTGAGAGTCTTTTGACGTTTTCTTTAAAGACCTGTGCGACATTTTAGCCTGACATATTTTTAAGGTATATTTACATCATGTCTTAAGACCTTTCTTTTAGTCTGGCTGACCAGATTTTTACCCTTCCCGCCGTGAGATGGCCTTAGTTGCCTGCTCGGCGTTAAACCCAAATAAGTAACTAACTCATTTCTGTTAAAAACAGACATGCTGCATTTTTCCCTCTGTATATAACAGGTGTGGGTCAAATGGTTGTTGTGATGCGTCTAGTGTGGTAGTGTAGCGTCTGTGCTTGTCGCTCTCGCTTTCAGCTCCCACCGCTGGCTAGCAGTTTTGCGAAAAGGGGAGCAGAATATGTCAGTCTCTCCCTGCCAGTACACAGCCTCTCCAACAACAAGCCTCATGTAGTGCCTCCTCGTGGTGACTCATGGTAACCGAGCACCTTACGGACTCGGGCTGAACTACAGAGGACTCGGAGGAGATCTGGCCCCCAGACATGCGGCATGCAGGCCCATCGATGTGTGGACAAGCCCTGATGCCCATGAACCAGATCCCCAGCTATGGGTAAATAGCCCCACTGCCTTGTGGGTGCCTTGGGAGAGGCAAAGGCTAGAGGAGTAAACCCTATACAAATCCGGGCAGGGATGCTCGATAGCCTTGGTTGGCAGATCTCCTTCGAGAAGGAAAACTCCGAGGAAAAACCTGAGTAGATGGGACCCATAAGCCTTGGTCGGCAATCCATCTAGGAGAAGGATACTCCAAAACTAAACCATCCTGTGCTCCCAGGAAAGGCCTTTTGACCAGGAGCTAAGGGTGAGGTAACCCCGACAGAAACCCCGAGTGCTGAAGACGGAGGTACTGGGCTGCACAGCGCACTCTAATAAACCACAGTACCATGCATATACAGCCATATGACACTTGGAGATGGATTCAAGAGGAATGGTGCTCGCCCTGTGGAGTCTCACCAGGCAGGTGCAGTACCGGGCTCTGCGCCTCTTCAGAGCCCACCCCCAGCGACTGGAGGACCTTCCCGACTGTCTCGAGGAGCCAGGGGACTGGGAAGTAGAGCGACTGGCCAGCGAAAAAACAAGACCAGAGACAAAGAAAAAGCCAATGTAAACATCATGCACTGGAATGCCGAAGGGGTTACCAACAAGAAAACAGAACTAGAGCACTTTCTGCATGAAAACAGCATAAACATCTGCTGTATACAAGAGACACACCTGCAAGAAGGGAAACCCTTTAAGGTCAGAGGATATCAGGTCTTCCGAAGTGATCCCCAAGGGAGGAAGAAAGGGGGGGTTATGACCCTAGTTAGAAACAACCTGAATGCCAGCGAAACCAGGAGATTCATGGAAGAGGCAGAATACATCCAGGTCAAGGTAACCACCAGTGACAGCACCCTTGACCTTGTCAACTACTACCCCACCCGGGTCTGCCTTGGGGGACTTGAGTGGGGTTAGGTATTTTTTAGTTCCCAGGGTCACCCTGGTCAGCCCCACAGGGTGGGTTTTTCTCTCTATTCTGGGGCATGTGTTTCTGTCTACCCTTTGTCCATTCACCTGTATTTGCCTTTTTAAAACTCTCCCTACTGTCTGCACTGCCTGTAGCTCTTGATATTGGATGTGTGTTGCTAAATGGTCTTAGCTTTATTTAGGCCCCATGTTGTAGGTTTATTTAACGTATTTGACCGGCTGGCGACATACATTCAATTTTCTGTTTAGTTTTTTTTTCACAAGCAGTGCAGGCACGTCCTGAGAAAGCCTTGTTGCTGTCGGGACGTTAAGCAATGTACAATCAATCAATTGTCAACTACTACTGCCCTAATGATAAGTTGCTGTCCCTCGACACTATCCAGGTCCCGGACAGTGGATTCCTCATCACTGGTGACTTCAACAGCCAGTCCCAGAGTTGGGGATATGACACACTGGACAAGAGAGGAGAAGACATTGAGGAGTGGCAAGATGAAAACCACCTGATACTTGCCAATGACCCTGAGGACCAACCTACCTTCTACTCTCGCCGCTGGCACACCACCACTACACCGGACCTGGCGCTTTGCACTGAAGATGTTCATAAGTGCCTCAGCAGAACAGTAGGACCACAGCTAGGAGGAAGTGACCACCGCCCTATCCTCCTAACCCTAAAAGGATGCACAGCAGCTAGCTCGCCACACCGGCCAAGATGGAACTACGGAAAGGCAGACTGGCGCTTGTTCAGTATCCGAACAAATGAGCTAATGCAAGACCTCGCTGTGTCTGGAAGGAACATCAACAATGTGGTCAGAGAGTTTAATGACATTATCAGTAAGGCAGCCAAGGAATCCATACCTCGAGGGGTCCGGAAAAACTACACCCCATACTGGACCGCAGATCTTCAGAAAGCACATGACAACCTCACTAGGGCCAGAGAAGACGCTGAAACCAACCCCAGCCAAGAAAACAACATCAAGCTACAACACAGTAAGGCCCAGTATCTGAAGATGAAGTTGGAGTGCACAAGAAGAAGTTGGAGAGAGAAGACTGCAAGACTAAACATGGACAGGGACACCACGAAGTTGTGGAGACTGACCAAGGCGTTGAACGATGAGGGCACCAGGGAACAGAAGATCACCTTGGAAGAAGAAGGGAAAGCACTGACTGGTAGGAAAGCTGCAAACATGTTTGCACAGATCTATGCGAAAGAAAGTGACATCACTGTCCCACGAATGCTTGCGAAAGAAATCAGACAGGAAGAAAGAGAGAGAACAAGAGATGTGAACATCCATGATGCAATGAAGAAGGACATCACCCTTCCAGAACTGAAGATGGCCATCAAAAAGCTGAAGAAAAAAAAATCTCCAGGTCCAGACAGCATCTCAAACGAGATGTTACAACACCTTGGCAACACTGCCTTAATGAAGCTACTGGACATCTTTAACCACAGCTGGAGAGGAGGACAGGTACCCCAGTGCTGGAAGGAAGCCAGGATGATCCCAATTTTGAAGAAAGGGAAGAATAAGTCCAAAGCCCTGAGTTATCGCCCCATCAGCCTGACAAGTTGTGTGTGCAAGACCATGGAGTGCATCATCAACAAGCGCCTGCAGTGGTACCCTAGACTCTGAGAGCATTATCGTGCCAGAGCAAGCTGGCTTCAGAAGCTACAAGAGTACAGAAGACCAGACAACACACCTTGCACAGGTCATAGAAGATGCCTTTCAAGATCAGAAGGTGACATTAGCTGCCTTCATTGACCTACAGAAGGCTTTCGACAAGGTGTGGAAGGATGGTCTCCTTGTGAAACTCCTTCGCAGTGGCATCCAAGGGATAATGTACTGGTGGACCAAGTCATACCTGCACAATCGCAGAGCCCGTGTGACAGTGGATGGGTACTGTGGCCAAAAAGTGCTGTTGCGTCAGGGGGTACCACAGGGGGGAGTCCTGTCACCGACACTGTTCATACTTTTCATCAACGACCTTGTGCCAGAGCTACCAAAAGGAGTACACGCAGCCCTGTACGCAGACGACCTGGTACTCTGGTGCACAGAAGAGTATGCAACAACTGCTACATACAGGATGCAGCTAGCCCTGGACAGGCTGACAGACTGGACCAACAACTGGTGTGTGACCATCAACACAGAAAAATCATCAGCCACACTCTTCTCTCTCTCCAACAAGGCAAAGGCTGGCAACCTAACACTAGGCAACACCCTGCTGCGGTATGAAGACCAACAGACATACCTGGGAGTCACCCTTGACAAGAGGCTGACGTGGAAGCCGCACATTTGGAATGCAGAAGCGAAAGCTAGAAGAAAGCTGAACATCATGAGAAAACTGGCTGGAACACAATGGGGAGCCAATGAAAAGATCCTCAAAAATGTATATCAAGGCACAGTGAGACCACACCTTGAGTACGGATCTAATGCATGGTTGACAGCAGCCCAGTCACACCAGCAGACCATTGACAGAGTTCAGAACCAGGCACTGCGTATCATCACCGGCGCAATGAGATCCACACCAATTGAAAAGATGGAAGAGACAACGGGCATCCCACCCCTGCGCATGAGAAGAGATTGCAAAGCCTTGATACAGTCCACAAAGGTCAAGTCTTCCAAAGACCATCCTATGAATGCTAGGATGAAACAACCAACCTCAGGGAGACTGAAAAGATCAAGCTTTGTGAAGGAGACGAGAGCACTGCAGAGAAAACACCAGGCAAAGCTGCCTGCGCAGGTAGAGGCTCTGAATCCTGCTAGCGACCTTCCACCTTGGGAAAGTAAGCCAGAAAACATCACCATCTCTTCCACGGTACCCTACATCACCACCAGAGATGAGCACAGCACTGTGAGCAAGAAAGCCCTGACACTGTCCATGCTCGAAGAAAAGTATCCCCAGGAAGCATGGATACGGGCATACACCGATGGATCAGCCACAGATGCAGTTCAGGATGGAGGGGCTGGGGTGTACATTCAGTACCCAAACGGAAAATGGCAGGCAGAGGCAGTACCAACAGGCCTTCACTGCACAAATTACAGAGCTGAGGTGGAAGCCCTAGTCCGCGCAGCTAACACCCTTAGTGGCACTGCAGACCCTGATGCCCAGATTGTCTTCCTTACTGATGCCATGTCTGTCCTTGAGGCAGCAACAGCAAGCAAACTGCCACGTCTACAAGAGGCACTGCAAAACATCAAGTGCACCAGACTGGTGCTGCAGTGGATCCCTTCACACTGTGGCATCTTCGGCAATGAAGAAGCTGACAGAATGGCAAAAGTGGGCGCAGAGAAAGAACAAGATGAAAATGGAGTCAGCTTCACAGAGATGAAGACCATCATTAAGTCTGTGTACAGACCACCACAACGGCCCCTAGACAGTTACCATCAGCTGTCCAGACAAGAGCAGGTGACCATCTTTCGTCTGAGGACCGGGCACAACCGACTCAATTTCCACCTGCACAGACGCTTCCACCTCGTGCCATCTCCCCTGTGCCCTTGTGGAGAAGCAGAGCAGACCGCAGAGCACATCCTCCAGGACTGTGGGAACCACCAGCCGCTGAGGGAGGAGATATGGCCGAAGCCCGCCACTCTACAAGAGAAACTGTACGGGCCTGTGGAGGCGCTACAGAAGACCACAGATTTCATTTTGAGAGCCAAGCTCCAAGTGTGACGGCGTTCGAGAAGAAGAAGATAACAGGTTCTGTATGCTTATCATCTGACCTAACAAGAATGTATCCAAAAGAACACAACACTTGGTCACTTAGTTTTATAGTCTTTGTTAATGATTCTGGCACAGGACCGTCATACGGAACTACCAGTGATTCAAAATCAGCATACACTACAAACGGCAGCTTTTGCTGATTCCCATAGTTCTTAAAATACACTTGACTACCAGGATCTGGATACTTCAGTATTGTTTGTATGTCATCAGGTGACCTGCAGTGCTGGACATGTTTGTGCGCCACTTTACTAGAAGAGAATCTTTGTAAACATCTTTTACACACTTCCTGTTTGCGATTGTGCTTTGTTGTATGCCCATGAATTAGACGTGACATATTCCTGATAATTGTGTAGTGAAAGTTATCATTATAACCAATTAATAACATGTCAACATGCTTATCTTCTGGCTGTCCGTAGGTTGGGGCAAGTGGTGATACTCTAATGGGTTGTAACTTGTCAACAGACTGATTATCCCATACATACACGTTCACAGATATACTAGGATTTGGTTTTTCAAACAAGTCTATGTCCTCTATTTTAACAGGGAAATCTATACCACTAAAGTTGAGTTTGCTTACAAATTTGGTGTAGTTAGATACACGCTCAGGTTTTATTTTTTCAAAGTGTAGTTTGGCAAGCACACACCACATGAAACAACGATTATCATTGTTCTGAATATTGACTACAGCCTTTTTTTTTTTTTTTGCAACCTTAGTTGGCAGTGGTATCCATGATTTACCTAATATAGGATGGTATCTTGACTGCTTCAGTTGTAGTTCATGTACATGACCTTCGTGCCAACCAGACCCCTTCATTTTTGCTTTATCAATTGCTTCGAGAAAGTCAGGCAACAGTCTGTCTCTAAACACTTTTTCTAATTCCCCTTTTCAATTAACTGTGTGCTGTCTTGTCGAGATATACGACACAATCACTTCACCATCTACTCTGTTAAATTCTATTTTGGCAACAACTTGAATCTTTACACTGCCTGTAAGAAGATTATCTTGTATGACAGAAAAGGAGTTTTCTATCGATTCATAAACATTGTTACTATTAGATATAGGCAAGTCTGTTGTGTGAAACACGTTTCTTAAGCTTGGTTGACCAGGGCCAGGGTAGGACGAGCCAGGGCTTTGAGCAGTGTCCATCATTTTTATTTGTCCGACAAAATAATAAATGGACAAAAAAATTACACCTTATGTAATACTGTATTAGATGTAACCCGTATGATAAACAAATTTAGTTTATATATAGTTTAGTCACCAAAACAAATCAACCACTTTCCTGGTATGTGTCTTAAGGTCTTGTGTTCATGCTGCAGGTGTAATATTACTTTATTGAATGTAACACATAATAATGTAGTTTTTTTAGTTGATAAAATATGTGTTTACACATTGACTCAAACAGTCACATTTAGCATCATAAACTTTAAAAACATTTGTCTTCAGAGAAACAGTCTCGTACTCATAATGTGGTGGACCATCAGAATATTCCAAAGTTACATTATATGTCAAGTATATCTTTGCAGGTGTTGAGAGTTTTAAGCCGGGTTCAAACACACGTGTTTTTAAGTCATAAAAGCGCTCAACATCTTTGAAGCACCCTGTAACATCAACCGCTTGCGTTTGTCCGTCTATCATTTTTATTGGACAAAACAAAAGACTAAATTAATTTACTAATCCATACCCTGTGGGCTGATCTGTCTTTAAATTTAAAATAAGCTTTAGATGCTTAGTTGATGTCATTTTGTTTTTCACACAGTCTCATTCATGTTTATTTGGGATGACATCGTTCTCTCTGAGACAGTCTTCAAAGCTGTCACGATCCTTACAGTAAAACAAACAGATAAACTTTAACTGTTCTTGAAAATCTTTCAGTACAGCATTATATTTTTGAGTGAGAATCCATACACTGACATTTGCGTGTCTGCCACTGAAGGCCAGTTCTGCTAATGTGTTTCTCTTCTTAACAATGTATTTTTCTGCAGAGCAATCATCAACAATAAACAAAGTTGGTTGTCCTTCAAATTGCTTGTACAAAGATGGTAGTCATTCAGTTTTTTCTCAGGGTCAACTAAATAGATGTTGCTGTCAGTCCAAATGAATAAACGGTTGTGATAAGCTTTGTTGTGTTTGATTGTAGGACAAAATATTACAATGTTTTCAAAATGATGGATGTATCTTGTTTGTAATAGGTCAAGAACAAATTCAGTTTTCCCACAACCTATGGCACCACAAAACAAACCTCAGTGTGGATCGAGTGTCATCAAGTTCATTTTAATACAGAATATAATTTTAATACACGTGACCACTTAGTCTGCTTGTTGCAATATTGAGTTGTGCGTCATAAATATATTTATTGCTCCAGCGGTTTCAACCTTCTTTTGTATTTGGATTGAAATCCCATCACTGCCGTTTTCATCAGTTCGACCTGACCCATGTAGGTAGTCGTCGTCTGTACTACACAGGTCTAACCAAGTGCATACTTGTTTGTCAGGTATTGTCCAATTCTTATGTCATACAGATGTAAATCTTTGCATGCCATGTTTGCTGGTTTTTCTCTAAGTCTCCCACCTGCCCATTTTGTGATCTCGTCGTAGTGCTGATAAGGTTGCATTCCCGATGCGTACACTTGATTAGGGCGGCCTTCGATTGTACAAGACAAATGTGTAATCTTTGGATTGTAGAATTTTTCTGAATCCCTTTTGTATTGATTACTGGGTTCAAGAAATAACATAAGAATGCCTTTCAGTGACCTAGCAGATGTGTTCAAGTTTATGTTCCACATTGGGTCGCTTTTGTCTTTATGCATTAAACTATGCCTAATCACCCGGTCATAATAAATTGGAAGTTTTGTCTGGTACTGATTTTGCATGAGAGTAGCTAGATGAGCATGTGTCACAAATTTCATATTCCAAGGAAATGTTAGAGATCTTGTATGTTGCATTGGGATCCGATGATTTTATAACTTTGGAGTAGTCATTGAAAGTTAGTTCAAAGCTCAAACGGTCATTCAGTGCTCCTTGGTAATAAGGCAAATGTGCTGTTATATTTCGAATTCAAGTGGAATGAAAAACCTGGTTCCATATGTTTTGGCCAATATAACGTCCTTGGCTGCAGTGTTTGATTTATCTCCGGCGTCGATTCGAAGTTTTGTAATGCTATCTGACTGTATGCCTTGGTAAATACGATCTTCTCGTTCTACTCTTGTGACCCCACCCGGGTCTGCCCTGGGGGACTTGGGTGGGGTTAGGTATTTTTTAGTTCCCAGGGTCACCCTGGTCAGCCCCACAGGGTGGGTTTTTCTCTCTATTCTGGGGCATGTGTTTCTGTCTACCCTTTGTCCATTCACCTGTATTTGCCTTTTTAAAACTCTCCCTACTGTCTGCACTGCCTGTAGCTCTTGATATTGGATGTGTGTTGCTAAATGGTCTTAGCTTTATTTAGGCCCCATGTGTTAGGTTTATTTAATGTATTTGACCGGCTGGCGACATACATTCAATGTTCTGTTTCTTTTTTTTTTCACAAGCAGTGCAGGCACGTCCTGAGAAAGCCTTGTTGCTGTCAGGACGTTAAGCAATGTACAATCATTCAATCAATCTACTCTTGTGACCCCACCCGGGTCTGCCCTGGGGGACTTGGGTGGGGTTAGGTATTTTTTAGTTCCCAGGGTCACCCTGGTCAGCCCCACAGGGTGGGTTTTTCTCTCTATTCTGGGGCATGTGTTTCTGTCTACCCTTTGTCCATTCACCTATTCCCCACCCGGGTCTGCCCTGGGGGACTTGGGTGGGGTTAGGTATTTTTTAGTTCCCAGGGTCACCCTGGTCAGCCCCACAGGGTGGGTTTTTCTCTCTATTCTGGGGCATGTGTTTCTGTCTACCCTTTGTCCATTCACCTGTATTTGCCTTTTTAAAACTCTCCCTACTGTCTGCACTGCCTGTAGCTCTTGATATTGGATGTGTGTTGCTAAATGGTCTTAGCTTTATTTAGGCCCCATGTGTTAGGTTTATTTAATGTATTTGACCGGCTGGCGACATACATTCAATGTTCTGTTTAGTTGTTTTTTTCACAAGCAGTGCAGGCACGTCCTGAGAAAGCCTTGTTGCTGTCGGGACGTTAAGCAATGTACAATCAATCAATAAACCATTCACCTATATTTGCCTTTTTAAAACTCTCCCTACTGTCTGCACTGCCTGTAGCTCTTGATATTGGATGTGTGTTGCTAAATGGTCTTAGCTTTATTTAGACCCCCCCCACCCGGGTCTGCCCTGGGGGACTTGGGTGGGGTTAGGTACTTTTTAGTTCCCAGGGTCACCCTGGTCAGCCCCACAGGGTGAGTTTTTCTCTCTATTCTGGGGCATGTGTTTCTGTCTACCCGAGGTCCATTCACCTGTATTTGCCTTTTTAAAACTCTCCCTACTGTCTGCACTGCCTGTAGCTCTTGATATTGGATGTGTGTTGCTAAATGGTCTTAGCTTTATTTAGGCCCCATGTGTTAGGTTTATTTAATGTATTGGACCGGCTGGCGACATACATTCAATGTTCTGTTTAGTTGTTTTTTTTCACAAGCAGTGCAGGCACGTCCTGAGAAAGCCTTGTTGCTGTCGGGACGTTAAGCAATGTACAATCAATCAATCAATCAATTTATTTAGACCCCATGTGTTAGGTTTATTTAATGTATTTGACCGGCTGGCGACATACATTCAATGTTCTGTTTATTTTTTTTTTTTTTTCACAAGCAGTGCAGGCACGTCCTGAGAAAGCCTTGTTGCTGTCGGGACGTTAAGCAATGTACAATCCAATCCAATCTACTCTTGTGAGCCAAAGATCTTTGTAACAGTAGAATACATCAGCATCGTCAAGACTAAACACTTCCTGTCCAAGTTTAACTTTAATAGTTCTAATAATTGCTCTGCCTAGGTTGTTAACTAGTGTTCTGTTTACATCTGTGTCTGATGAAAGTTCAATATTAAAAGCAAGTACCAGGAACAATAACGTCACTGGGGCCTAGTTTTGGAAACTTGACTGTAAGTGTTTGGTTTTGATCTATGGTGCTTGGATTGTTCGTGATGACAATTGATTGCCTAATGCCCTTAACACCAAGAGGCTTATGTAGTTTTCTGTATGGGTCTAACTTTGATCCGTAAGATGATGTCATTTTATTATGCAAAAATCAAAAATATTAAATTAATAATAACGATGACCGCGCAAGGATTTAATCATGATTATTTTGAAATGGATGTCATGGATGTCTCTGATACCAGTGCTACAGATGACTGGAATGGGAAATACTTTTAGTTTGCAACAGGAACTTTTACAAAGCAAAGTGAACTCATTTTATGACAGTGTTGGTACGCGCCCAGATGTAATAGGTCCTAATCAGTTTGAATATGAAAAAGGTCACTTATTGTAAATACAGACAAAGGGAAAGTGTATCTAACCCATAAAAATGACCCTGCTAAGTTTAGAGCTTTAAGTACAATTAAAGGAGAAGTCGGTGGTAATACCGGGTTGATGAGGTACCTTGGTATTGGGGGGTCTCCTGGTCCTTCGGTACCACCATGTTACAGTTGTGGTTGTGTTGTCCTGTGAGAGCATGCATGTGTTAATCATAGGAAACGATCCAGTATTTGTTTGAGCTATCTTGGTTATGATTCACATACCTTTTTAGTTACCCCACCCGGGTCTGCCCTGGGGGACTTGGGTGGGGTTAGGTATTTTTTAGTTCCCAGGGTCACCCTGGTCAGCCCCACAGGGTGGGTTTTTCTCTCTATTCTGGGGCATGTGTTTCTGTCTACCCGAGGTCCATTCACCTGTATTTGCCTTTTTTAAACTCTCCCTACTGTCTGCACTGCCTGTAGCTCTTGATATTGGATGTGTGTTGCTAAATGGTCTTAGCTTTATTTAACCCCATGTGTTAGGTTTATTTAACGTATTTGACCGGCTGGTGACATACATTCAATGTTCTGTTTATTTTTTTTTCACAAGCAGTGCAGGCACGTCCTGAGAAAGCCTTGTTGCTGTCGGGACGTTAAGCAATGTACAATCAATCAACCTTTTTAGTTACATTTTCTTTCTTTTGCGCAGAGCGGAATTCACTTCGTTATGATACGCTAAGATTAGTCCAGAACGGTCTAGAAAGGTTGCACTGTCTAGTGACCTCGTATGTGTGATGTCAGTAAATTGGCGACATTTCGCAACAAGTTGTTTACGGTGCGCGTGAACTGAGCAGCCGTTCTTTGTGTTTTGTGAAAGATCGTGAATCTTCCAGAAAGTTCTTCTTCTATTAATACCCCACCCGGGTCTGCCCTGGGGGACTTGGGTGGGGTTAGGTATTTTTTAGTTCCCAGGGTCACCCTGGTCAGCCCCACAGGGTGGGTTTTTCTCTCTATTCTGGGGCATGTGTTTCTGTCTACCCGAGGTCCATTCACCTGTATTTGCCTTTTTAAAACTCTCCCTACTGTCTGCACTGCCTGTAGCTCTTGATATTGGATGTGTGTTGCTAAATGGTCTTAGCTTTATTTAGGCCCCATGTGTTAGGTTTATTTAATGTGTTTGACCGGCTGGCGACATAGATTCAATGTTCTGTTTAGTTGTTGTTTTTTTTTTTTTTTCACAAGCAGTGCAGGCACGTCCTGAGAAAGCCTTGTTGCTGTCGGGACGTTAAGCAATGTACAATCAATCTTCTATTAATATTTATGATTTTAGTTACGTGTTCCATTCTGATTTGTTGTGGTGTGTGAGTTTTTGTGGATTGTTCTAGAAAGTTGTTCGACAATAAAAGATGGGGAAAAGAAGCGCGTATATACATTGTCTTGCATTGTCAGTTGTAGAGACACACAGTTATCGTAGGTACGTGTCCCGTATAGGGTGTACATTGTGAGAGATACAGCCTAACAGTGTGGTGTATTCAGTGTGGACATTTGCAGAAGAGACTTTGTATCAGTGTTAATGCATTTGGAATTGCATTGTGTGGAGATCGCATCGCTGAATTAAAATACAGTGGAGTCCAGTTAACACGAACTCGCTTAACACGAATTTCCGGTTAACACGAACCGTTTTTGCATTCCCAGCCAACGGCCTTCTTATTCTGTATTAAAATTTCACTGATAACACGAAATGCTTAACATGAAATTTTGCTTAACACGAAGCTGTTTTCGGTTCCCAATCAGAGCAATTTCACTATTATCCACCTGTTTAACACGAACACAGATTATAGTCTCAAACACCGAAAACCAATTCATGAAAGGGGCACTGCACGTGTCACTCTCGTGCTGTAGTACACATGATACAGATAAGAACGAACTCTAGCCTGTGATTGGCTGAATAGCCTTCAGTTGTTGTAATCCGTCTTCTCATTGGCTAGAGTTTCTGAACTTTATTCATGCATCATTCGTGTACCAATACAACCCAACACTCCCTCATTTCAATTAACCACCGATCGTGGCTACCCCAAGGTAGAACAGAAGTCGATTATGCTTGAAGTGAAAAAACAAGATTAATGAGATCCACGATTGTCTCTCTACACGGGCTGTCAATAATGCAAGACAGACTTCAATCATCGCGTTTATTAAATGACTTTGACCGTGTTGCTTTTACCAATGCGAGATCGTACTTCAGCCCATGTTGCTTTTACTTTACTATGGATTTTACCTGATGGTTTTTACATTAAATACGTGAGCTGTACACGTCTCCTTGTGTTTTCCTAGCGAGCTGAAGGTAAGGTATGCATATTTAGTATGATAATGTGCACTTTTAACCTCGTACTCATTCATCCACGCATCTCTTACACACTTTTTCCTTGCCGGGAGGGGCGTGATCAATTTTGAGGCCATATTGGTTAACACGAAATACGTTTAACACGAAGTGATTTTCCGTGTCCCCAGAAATTCGTGTTAAGCGGACTCCACTGTATTGTTGGAACTGCTACTCCAGTATTGTCTACATCCTTAAGCCACGTGTGACGGATTGCAACTGAATGAAGTTTATTTAAAAGAACCTTATGTGCGTGCGTCTGGTGTGTTTATCATACTACGACTACAACTCCACCACGTAATACACCGCTTGCGCCACGACTTGTTAGCACTCTTCATGACACGCAAACAAGATTACCAACGGGACAAGAAATTGAAATGGCAGCAGTAACAAGCCTGCCAGAAATAGCAAACACAGTGATACAAGAAAGCTCATTTACTGAAGGACAAATAAATGAAGTAATGAAAACAATAGATGACCCGCCTTTGTCAATGCGGGAGATTATGGGCTTGGATAAATCACTGCAGTCAATAAGAGGTGAGATGGTAAATAATGTATTGATTGTACATTGCTTAACGTCCCGACAGCAACAAGGCTTTCTCAGGACGTGCCTGCACTGCTTGTGAAAAAAAACTAAACAGAACATTGAATGTATGTCGCCAGCCGGTCAAATACATTAAATAAACCTAACACATTGGGCCTAAATAAAGCTAAGACCATTTAGCAACACACATCCAATATCAAGAGCTACAGGCAGTGCAGACAGTAGGGAGAGTTTTAAAAAGGCAAATACAGGTGAATGGACCAAGGGTAGACAGAAACACATGCCCCAGAATAGAGAGAAAAACCCACCCTGTGGGGCTGACCAGGGTGACCCTGGGAACTAAAAAATACCTAACCCCACCCAAGTCCCCCAGGGCAGACCCGGGTGGGGAGTAAATAATGTAGCCAAACTAGGTGAGCTTGATAAACACATAGAAAGAGAAAAAGAAAAACTGGCTACAGCAGACAATGGGAATCTTGACACAGAAATAAAAGATTAGTTAGTTATTTGGGTTTAACGCCGAAGAAATAAAAGAAAGAATACAACACAGATTAAATGATTTGCAGATAGAAAGATCAGGGCGATTAGAAGTGATTAGTATTGGAAGAGAAAAAACTGAAAACACAGGTCAACAGGATTAGAGAAACTATTCAGAAAATACTTCACGAAGACACAACATTGGCTGAGAGATTGAAAACACTTTTCAGAGAACAGGGTATCACAATTGCAAGTTTAATTACTGCTCTTGGTTTTATTATCAGTACTGTTGTAATGGCTGTCTCTGGTGGACCTGGGGTTGGTGGTAGCGGTCCTCCACCAGGCCCACCGGCTCCAACTGACCCAAAAGATTTACAGTCGTGGGTAAAAAAACAACTGTCACGCATATCAGACTTGCTTAACCCTCTTCTGCATAGAGCGCCCCCCCCCAGCGCCTGCTGAAAACACACAGCGTTTGTGCATAGAACGCCCGGTAATGCCCGCTGAACCATGTGTATACTGTGGAGGCTGCCATCTTTACCATGGTAATAGAAATCTCGCGAGGTCACAAGCCTCATTTTCGAGATTCTTTCCACTTCTGTCAAAGCACGCCATGTGCATTTTGGACTTTTCCTTACGGAGCAACAAATTTTTGAAGTTTCAAGTGTGAATCGAGTGTCAGTAAGAATGGCTGGCCTCGAACTTTGGTGATCATTGGTGGGGGAGAGCAGTGACTATGAAGATTTTGAGGGATTTACAGAGCAAGACTTGGTGAAAGTGGATAGAAGAGGGGAAGAATCTGACTTAGATTTGGAATGGGATGACTTGGGGATCGTTTTTTAGTCAACATCATTGTCTGAGGATGATGCTTGTGATCATCAGCAACTGAGATTCACAGTACGTAAAACAGCAGTTCATTAAACTTTAGATTTTTCCCCTTTATTTCCTTACACATTTTACAGCTCCACAAATGTTTATTTTATATCTTTATTGGTTTAACACTTTAGAAAAAATAATTACTCTTTCTCAAGATTTGTCTAAATATTTTTTAACATTTTTTTTAAAAATGTCACCCATTCAAAATTACAGAGTTGATTTCCTTTGGTGATATTTTCAAGAGCCGCCTGGCATATGCACTTGCATACAGAAGAGGGTTAAGAAATTGGCTGTGAAAGCAATGGATGCTTTGCCTGGCATAATAGGCACAGTTGTCAGTTGGCTGATCAATACTGCAGCAAAGGTAGTTGGGTTTACGTCAGAGCATGTGTGGGTCTTTCTGGTTACAGTAGGAGGATTAATAACTGGGTATTTAATGAAACAGGTAAAGAAGTAATATCCCTAATCCAGTAAGGCCTATTACCAATGCAGTTCTCTCTGACTCCTGTGTGTGCCAGGGGTTGGTGAGTCAGGGGTTACTGGCTGTATGGGGGCCGGAGCCGGGGGTGTTACTGTCTGTAATGGTTTTAGTGACTGTAAATGTGTGGTTGTTGCCCCCAAGTTTACTGTCTGAATCCTAATTTTTTATCACGACCTGCAACAATTATTTCGTTATTATAATTTGTTATTGTCCCCATTTGTAATTGAAGATCAGATGGTAACATGTATAATCCGATGCCAACTACAAAGTCAACTTTTGATCTCACATATTTGAGAGTGTCTTGATAGCGCTGTATGCTTGATGGGAGATCTACCACTGAGTTGATTGAATCTTCTAGGTTAGCAAGAAACTGTTTTTGTGCTTCGAATTTACTACTCCTGTTTAAATGTTTGATTTTGTTAATGATTGTGCACCTAGTAAACACCACACATATGTTCTAATAGACTCATTTACGCGCTCGACTCCCGCTTAAGTAAACCCATCACTCCTGTCTTAGGCAAATGTTCAGGCATTAGACTGTTTCTGTTCTATTGAGCTTAACCAGACTTGTGATTTTGATGAGAATGAAGTGTAACCGGGGTAGTAATCTTGAGGATATTGTCTGTGACTCATAGCGTAATACAATGTTCCCATGCCTTTGTGGTCATCAAGATTTTGTGCAAAGTCATACTTAGGGCTGATGTTAAATTCATTACAAATGCGTTCAAATGCTTTCATATCCATGGGGTTGTTATACCTGTTGAAATTGGATTCAGTGGGTAGTGGGACATGAAGTTCTGTCAGTATTCTGTTAAGCAATGTACAATCAATCAATCAATCTGTCAGTATTCTTCTAAGCTGATAATACGTGTGGAAATGATACACAGACTTAATCAGTTTGTTTGAGTGATTTAAATGGTCTGTAAAAGAAACACCACAGCCTGTAGTTGAGCATAGTATGGCAAAGTTAAGTTGGTTTTGAAACATCTGTAGTGGGCTTGAGGACCACTTTCTTGCAGTTGCATCATCTGTAATTGGAGGGTTTAGGTAATGATCAAAGGGATTTGGTATTTTCACTTGGAATAGATCTTGTTCAGACACAGCTATGTCGAGCTGATTTAGTTGTATTATTTTCTTTTCATAAGTTGGTGCAACATTATACTTGGCATCCACATTAAATTGAAACGCGTTTGTAATGATGCTTGTTGGTGATTTAAATTCCATCCTTCTTTTTTATGAGATAATAAAAATGCTTATTACCTTAACAAATCTTGACACAAGCAAACCAGTGTGGTTAGCTAATGGGATTGATAATCGTGATGGTAGCAAGGCTGTAGCTATCCATGAAATGTTCTACACTGTAAAGTGGTTTAATGTAACAGATGATACAAGTTATTATGTAGCTGATGGCATAAGGATTGTGATACTTTACGATCTGGGTATTATGACTTTTGTACTTTAGCTAAATGGCTACAAATTAAATTTAAAATAAAAGCAAATTTAAATCCAGCTAACTTACTTGTTACATTATAATTTCCAAACGATAAACAGTATTCATTATCAATTAGTCTTGGAAAGTTACTTGGTTTTTTAGATACACTTCCAAATGAAGATTGGACTACATCATCAACAATATACGGACGTCTACTAACACCAAAAAAAGATAAAATAACTGGAAGATATCCTGTCCGTTTGTCAGTACACACAGTGCTAAATGTTTATTTAAAAGAACTGAACACAACTGAGAACGTACACAATGGAAAGCCTTTGACTTTGTTGAGAAGCTTGCCAACTGGAACTGCACCCTATTGCGAAAGTGTAGTTGTTAGATTTCCTGCACAGTTTAAGAAATTAGGTTCCAGTTTCTTCGAGTCACTGTGTATATCTGTAACTAATCAAGATGACAAACCAGTTCTGATGCATGATTTTACTGTTGTGTTGGAAGTTAAATAATTTTATTTTTGTTTATAAAAATGAGTGGTGGTCCAAAGCCGAGAATTATTCCAGTTGCATGTCCAGTAACAGAGTTGAAAGATTTGGCTGATGTACAGGATTTTGAGAAAGATGGGGAGGTGGGGGAAGTGTATGGTTTTGAACTTGATGCTTATGGCATGTACAAGCAGAAAGTAATCGATGACATAAAGGACGGAACAGATAGACCGATTCCTAAACTTGGTCAGCTGTGTGATGTTACTGTACCGCTTCTGCCTACTATTGTAAATAATGTACCCTACAACTTAATACATGTGGGTAATAAGTGGGTAGTTTCACTTGTGCCTACGCCAGCAACAACAATTGACTGGGACATAAAGTTTGAATTTATTAGTCCTTATGTTTATACCAATGATGAAGGTACCTTAGTATTCAGAAAAGTTGTTAACTCTGGGCCGTTGATTGTAAGCCTTGTTCCAAGCTTTGCTTCAGACAACAATAGCAGAGATAAACTAAAAGTGCAAGAGTATGAGAAACGGAGGTATCTTCTTACAAATAGAAGGGGAAGATCGGATACTTCTGTTGTGTTTATGCCAGCAAACTTTGCCATGGCTAAAGAAGTGACAATAGTATTTGAAATTATCATGAAATCTGTAACTTCTGTCAAAGAGGCAGATATCACACAGGGAATCAAACTTATCTGGGATGACACATTGGCAGAGGCAACAAAAGTTTTTATTGCTATTAGAAAATGAGTTGATGATATAGAGGTTTCGAGCAGTATTCCAGCTATAAAAATCATAATAGATAAAACAACTCTTGTTCGTCTAAGTTACATAAAACTTGAACACATTGATCTTGTTTCATTTTATTATGCTAGCAAATTATACACTTTTGACGAGTTGCAAAATGTAATCACTGATTAAATATTTTTTTTTTTTTTTTAATAAAAAATGGTGAACTTCTATCCGCAACTACCGACGCTAGCACCTGTGCCGATTGATCCGCATGTGACAATTGCATCTGATAAAACATTACAGACAGACGCATTCCGATTAAATAATATTGCAGAAGCAATTAAATATTTGGAAGGTGAAGAGGCCAAATACTCTAGATGTAAAAGACGGTATAAGACAGTTTTCAATTCTGTTCAAAACACATCTATGGCTGTGGGTGCAGTTTCAGCTGGATTATCTGTAGGAGGTATTGTTTTGATAACAACTGGAATTGGCAGTTTAATTGGAGTTGTCTTGAAGGAGCTAACATTGCCACAGGACTGGTATGCTTTGGTTTGGAAGGCCTTAACAAAAGATTTCATACAAAGTTACAGAGGCATGAAGCGTTGAGTACGCTCGCTGCTGCTAAACTGAGCATTATAAAACTTATTATTAGTAGAGCTTTGGAAGATAATTTTATTAACGATGAAGAATTTAAGAGAGTGCAGGATGATTTGAGCAATTACAAACAACAAAAGTCAGAAATACAAAATAAGATGCGTAGTCAATCCTCCATAAATGTTGAAGAACTAAAGGCTTCTTTTTTAGCGGAAGGGAAACAACTTGGTGTGAAAGAAACCACGGAAAAACTTCAAGGTCTTTTAGGGAAGTAAAAATCAGTTTTGGCAATCGTTTATTTTTACATTACACTTCACAGAAAGATGACACGCCACTTACACCGCTTAGGCCTGTCTATTTAGCCCCATCCACTCTGGTTCCAGAGTACTATTGAGAAAGAAAAGTTTTTTTGTTGTCCTTGTAAGTTGAAAAAATTGTCTGAGTAAATTGTGACTGGAGTCAAGTTGTTGTAAGAACTTGTAAGAACTTAGGGTAAGTAATTAATAATAAGTAGTAACTTTACATAAGAAATCTGTAAAAACCTTGTTAATTGACGGCCCTCTTTTCAAAAGAAGCATGTCCCCCACTCAGCGGTTAAAAAGGCAATGGGCTTTACAAAACTGCAGTCGCGTGGCGGCTTATTCATAAAAGCGTGCCCGCATTGAAAGGAAGTGTGTCCACCCTCTCGCATACCTTAAACCCCACCCGGGTCTGCCCTGGGGGACTTGGGTGGGGTTAGGTATTTTTTAGTTCCCAGGGTCACCCTGGTCAGCCCCACAGGGTGGGTTTTTCTCTCTATTCTGGGGCATGTGTTTCTGTCTACCCTTTGTCCATTCACCTGTATTTGCCTTTTTTAAACTCTCCCTACTGTCTGCACTGCCTGTAGCTCTTGATATTGGATGTGTGTTGCTAAATGGTCTTAGCTTTATTTATGCCCCATGTTGTAGGTTTATTTAACGTATTTGACCGGCTGGCGACATACATTCAATTTTCTGTTTAGTTTTTTTTCACAAGCAGTGCAGGCACGTCCTGAGAAAGCCTTGTTGCTGTTGGGACGTTAAGCAATGTACAATCAATCAAACCCAGGGTCACCCTGGTCAGCCCCACAGGGTGGGTTTTTCTCTCTATTCTGGGGCATGTGTTTCTGTCTACCCTTTGTCCATTCAACCCCACCCGGGTCTGCCCTGGGGGACTTGGGTGGGGTTAGGTATTTTTTAGTTCCCAGGGTCACCCTGGTCAGCCCCACAGGGTGGGGTTTTCTCTCTATTCTGGGGCATGAGTTTCTGTCTACCCGAGGTCCATTCACCTGTATTTGCCTTTTAAAAACTCTCCCTACTGTCTGCACTGCCTGTAGCTCTTGATATTGGATGTGTGTTGCTAAATGGTCTTAGCTTTATTTAGGCCCCATGTGTTAGGTTTATTTAATGTGTTTGACCGGCTGGCGACATACATTCAATGTTCTGTTTAGTTGGTTGTTTTTTTTCACAAGCAGTGCAGGCACGTCCTGAGAAAGCCTTGTTGCTGTCGGGACGTTAAGCAATGTACAATCAATCAATCAGTTTGTTCATTCACCTGTATTTGCCTTTTTAAAACTCTCCCTACTGTCTGCACTGCCTGTAGCTCTTGATATTGGATGTGTGTTACTAGATGGTCTTAGCTTTAATTATGCCCCATGTGTTAGGTTTATTTAACGTATTTGACCGGTTGGCGACATACATTCAATGTTCTGTTTAGTTGTTTTTTTTTTTTTACAAGCAGTGCAGGCACGTCCTGAGAAAGCCTTGTTGATGTCGGGACGTTAAGCAATGTACAATCAATCAATCTCGCATACCTTAAATTAAATAGAAGGTGTCAAGAGCTCTGATCGCCTTACAAAGGCATTCAACTGTGCGCGTGGCAAAGATTCACCAGTGTTTGTAATGTTGTCACAACCACTGTCCTAAAACAGAGCGCGTAAAAGACATATGAACACTGACTTTATGACAGGTCTCTCTCTGTGTAAGAAGCTAAAGGGGGATTGTGTTGGGTGGTGTTCCATTCACTGTTCAAAACCAATTTGCATTTTGACAGGGGACACGATTTCGATAATAAAAATAAGGACCTGTTTAAACATATCTTGATGTTAGAGTGTTTTTTTCCCTGAATAAAGAGTCGGTCTGGTGCATATTGATCTGATTTCAAAAGTTTTGAACGTCTTTTGAAAACCTGGCAGACCCAGTTATGAAGATTATGAATAAATTTAAGTGCAAGCTGGGTGAATGTCTTTTCAGAAAACTAACAGGTCCTATCATGACGTGGGTAATGTTTGTCGTTAAACCCTGTCAGCCTACTCATAAAGAGACAGTTGACTGAAACCATGTGGAAACGAGAGAGCTTTTGAGAATTTGACTCTGTGCCAGCTAATGAGGATCTTAGCATTTGTTAACCATGTTCTCAGTATGAGGTAGATAGCAGGGGGGGGGGGTTAAACTACAGGTGTCTACCACTTAAATTCCTTTTAAATGTTTTGTGAACATCTGGGGATAACATTGCTGCACTGGTCATGGTCGTAAAAGAGTGTTCCGTTGGTAATGATCGCCATTTTTTTAATTAACGGTGCATGATTAGGTGTTGTCAGAGACAATAGTTATAGAGAAAGATAGAGATTTGAAAAATAATCAAATCAATAATGCTGCTTCGATCATGATTGCCATTTTTTTAAATTAACTTGGTGATTGTGGGGGGGGTCAATGCTTTTATTGTCAAAAGTGGCGTGATTTATCGATCGATGGGGCATTATTGATTTGATTAGTTTTCTAATCTCTATCTTTCTCTTTACTTAGACGTCATATCTTAGGTCACTAGAAGGATCACAACCCTGCTCGAACCTTCCAGTCTAATGTAGGTCAAAATTTATAACATTATAGTGAAATACGCATCACAACAAAAATCGATCTCAATTCTCCGTGCGAAAGAAAATGAATCCTACTAAAAAGGTACGAAATTCTGATCTAAAATAATTCAAATGAATATAGGATCTTTCCTATGATCAACATACACATACTCTCAAAAGAATAACATAACCACAAACGTAACACAGATCTAACGCAGTATTTGATGCTTTGTTGTCAGCGTGTAAGCATCGCACTGCCATCACTGCGTGTTTACCCAACAGTCGACTGTCAGCTGTTGCGACTTTATACTTTGGCATATTTTGGGTATGAATAACGCCAAAATTTTGTCTCACCAAGTGTACTTAACCAATCAATCAATCAGTGAACATTATTGTGCGACATGTTGCCACATACAGAAAAATTTGTGTTGCCGCCTCAGGTGCATCTTGCAATTATTCACACTGGCACAAATCACACAAACCAGATAGGCGAGGCTAGCGCCGGTAGAACTGTACACATACCAAGAGGAATTATTCAGCGCTGGACAGGCAAACAGTTAGATCCCCTGCCCCCGCCTATCAGGCACTCAATCACCAACGTGCAGAAAAATACACAGGTATAGAACAAGACGATCATATACATCTCTAAAAAGGATGCATCAGGTCAAGCCTATAACCCATGTCTTTTTCTGGAACTTAGGAAGTAGGCAGGAGAAACACACATACACAAACAAGAAGGTGCATTAATAAATGTGGTCGGGTAAATTTATGGACTGTGGGATGGTGTAGCTCCGCAATTTCTGGTGCTTCAAGTCACAGGATGGTTCAGCTGTCATGACAGTTGTCAGCAAGTTGTCCAGCGCTGAGTAATTCCCCTTGGTATGTGTACACTGGCACAAGTTTACCTAACCCAAAAATTTACCAGGGATCGGGATTGGAGAAGCCCACTGCCAAAGCTTCTCATGGCTGGCACCAACTGTCTCAGCTTTATCTCGGTGATGAATTTGGGCTCTAAGTCTCGTGAGCTCACGAGCATAAAACATTATAAGAAAGGTAATTTTGCAAATTGTGAAAGTTTAATGATAGAGTTGCTGTCCTGTTTCAAGCACCTGCTTTCTGTATAAATTTGTGTGTGATGTTGTCAAGTGATGTGTGGCACATTTGCTGTACACTGTGTTTGCAGATCACCCAATGACCAGCGACTCTTCATTGTACAGGAGCATGATCCTGAAATGCTGTCCAAGTCCTTTGATGAACTACAGCTCTTCTCTGATTCTTCTGGCCGATTGGTTTCAGTATGTGTTCATTTCTGCTAGATTACCATATTGAGCACTATCTTCATCTTGTTTTTTGTGTCAAGGATGAATAGCATGTCAGTGGTTTGAAGACAAATATTGCATCATAAGTGAGATATTGGCATGTTTCGCCCTACTGCAGAACATGAGCATACCTGGTACCTGTCAAGTTTGGAAAATTGGAAATCTGGAATTTTTTTGTGTCATTTCTTTTCTCACAATTTGACTTTCTTTTGTTATTTAATCTCATGGAAGACCATGCAAATAAGGTGAGTATACCCCCTATACCCCATTCCCAGTTGTTTGGGGGTGGGGGTTGGGGGGATTCATCTTGTCTATCTGTGTTAATGCCTGTTTGTACAGATTATGTCTTGGCACAAGTGTGTTCACACAAAATAAAATGCATGCACACACACGCACACACACACACACACACACACACACACACACACACACACACACACACACACACATGCGTGCACAGAGAGAGCTCCCTTGTTGTTTTCTGCAGAGGCTGCTCATCCTCATGCAGTCTCCTCCAGAGGCTCATTTACTTGTGGTACGGTCCCCTGCAGGGGCTCATTGAGCACCACGAAGAAAAAAAATTGCTTATGTTAGAGTGGCTGCAGACTTTCACGGCATTAGTTTCAGATAGGTCACTTCAGGGTGTGTTTACATTAATTGTTTGTTTTTCTTTCTGTTTTTTCAGAATTTTATTCGTGATCCATATACAACAACCATGGGCAGCTTCTCCAGAGTGACCAACTTCTTGCGAGATGTACTGCTTCAGTCTGAAAATCCCTTGTCGCGGCCTCGTGAAGAAGTAGCAGAGATACTGCAGGATGATCTGCCGGGTATGGAAGTCAACCATCAGGACGAACCAGGGTTTGAAGTTGTCACCAAGGTGATCCTTTGTGGATATTTGCTCGGGACTGGGGCAAATTTAGGGACATTGCACAACCAAAATTATTGGTTGGGCAAATATCTGTTGTGTGTGTGTGTGTGTGTGGGGGGGGGGGGGGGGGTAGTTTTGGCAGCAGCAAAAGACACTACAATAGTACATGTATTCACAGGCTGTAGAGGCTCATAAATTATGCGGTCTCATTCCAGTTCGTCCACTGCATAATTTCTCACTTGCGTCAGGATGGTGACAAAAGTAGGACTGTGGGGTGGTATAGCTCTGCAATTTCTGGTGCTTCAAGTCACAGGATGGTTCAGCTGTCATGATAGTTGTCAGCAAGGCACGAGTAGTGGGTTCCAAGCCATTCCTTGCCTGAATTTAGAGGGTTGTGAGATGGACTGGAGAAATATTCTCACCCCAATTTCACACTTGCGACCCTAATAAGTTGGGGTCAACTGTCCTTAGTTGCTGCCGTCCTGAAAAACTTAGACAATTTTCAGTTTTCTTGTTATTTTTCCTGGTAAGAAAACAAAATCTGTACTACACAAGCAGATTCAAAAAGCAGAAAATGGACCACATCTTGTAATATTTTTTAGATTTTTTTGTAGTATCGCGAGAGGTGGACCTCGTCATCACAGCATGTGGGAGACAATAATCTAGGCGTGTCTTCCTAAGGCCACATCGTCTCAGTACCTATTGTTGAGGACTTGCACATACATTTAGGCGGCATTCTCCAACCTAAAATCTACACCAGCTTCCACCCTTGATTTAGGACTGGCTACACAAACAAGCATTTTCACCACAGATATATGAGGGTACAGTAGAAACACATATGCACGGTCACCCCTTTTTAGGTCACATGCTGTTTATGGTCACTTTTTCATTGCACAGATGATGTTTAATATATAAAGTACCTTGATTTTATGGTCATTTGCTGAATGTGGCCAACGGTCACGATATTGGAGCCCAAAATGGCAAAAATACCTTAAATTTACGGCCACAGCAAGACTGGCGCAGCAAAGCTGTCATGCATGACAAGTCAGTGACTGCTCGCTTGATACCTCATCAGCTAATGCACACCTTGCCGGTGCCCAGTGCTGTGTTGTTACTCAATGACAGGTGTGTACTATCTACTTTGTGCAGGGTTGAGGCACTTTGTGAAAGGGGTAGTGTGCAACAACGGGATGCACTAGATATCACCCTCGATTCGCTACTGCTGATCTCTGGAACAACTTGCCAGCGTCTCAATGCACATTTGTCTGCTAATCACAATACAGCATACTTAGACAGCCAGCACATGTGGCCACTTTTGAGCAGTTTGTGGTGAGCAGACCCACAATGGCATTTGAAAATGAGCCCACTCGGCACTGGCCTCCACATGGTGTGGGTGGGTAGTCTCCTCAGTCATTGACTGAGTGGGCTAGCGAAGGGGTGCCATCTTTGTCCAGGATTAGGACTTGACGTCAGCAGATATGTTGTTCAGTCTTTTTCACTGGTCCGGTTTTTAAGGAGCGGTGCTAACTCAGGTCTTACCATGTCGGATTAGTCCAAAATACTCATTAGTTTTTGGTCCTTTGGATCCCGAGTGTTTGCCGTGTGTTACGATTGTGGTTGTGTTTTCCTGTGAGAGCGTTCATGTGTTTTTCGTAGGTAACGATCTGATGTTTATTTGAGCTATCACGGTTACGTTTCACGTGTTTTTTTTAGTAAGATTTTCTTTTGTTTGTGAGTAGAGCCGTTTTCGTTTTGTTGTGTTTAGTCCGGTGCATTGTAGAAGGGTCGCACTGTCTGGTGGCCTCGTAAGTGTCACGTCGGTTAGTTGACATCGCAACATTTTCGCTACTTTTTGTTTTCCTGTGCGCGTGTATCGAGCAGCCTTTATTTTGTTTGGTGAATGTTCTCGTACCTTTTTGAGCTATCATAGATAGGGATATCATACTTTTATGTGTCTTTATTATATGCTAGAATTTAGAGCTGAAGTGAGCAGCCGTGTTTTTGTAGCCTGATATATTGTTTTTGGAAAGTTTATGTTAATGAGTTTCGGCTGCGTGTTTCGTTCTGATTGGTTGAGTTACATGATTTCCATAGAAGATTCTAGATTTTGATAGTGTATATAATGAGGGCGCTGGGAAAGCCCGTTAGTACATTGTCTTGCTTTGTCAGTTGTAGAGACACGCAGTTTACTGCGAGAGATGCTGTGTATGAGAAACTTTGAGTCGTAGTGTGGACATAGCAAAAGAGACTTTGTATTCAGTAGTTTGTGCATTTAAGAGTGCATTACTGTGTGGATATTGCATCGCTGAATTAAATATTGTTGGAACTGTTACTCCAGTATTGTCTACATCCTTAAGCCACGTGTGACGGATTGCAGCTGAACGAGGTTTACTTTAAAGAACTCTACATGTGTGTGTCTGGTGTGTTTATCATACTTCGACTACAACTCCACCACGTAACACCGTGCTTGGAGACACATGTCGGGGGAGAAGAGGATCCTGGTGGCTGAAACACTCCACTTTGGCTTTGACTTCTACCTAAACGGGAGGGTAGGAGTACCGGTCTAGTCAATTGGCTCTTGTCACGTTGAGCCCTATCCTACTGTTGACATGCAGGTTGATATATGCTGATTAGGTGCTTTATGCCGGTATTCTCCTGCATTTAACATTGCAGAAGACGGTGGCTCGGACGGTTCAATCGGGCTGAACTCCCTGAGTATATCTTTTGGACAGTCTCCATCGTGCGTCGGCTGGAGACACGCCGACAAGTGCACTTTCCCTTGTTGGGCTCGGTGGTGGGCGGGGTACACCTGGGGGATGAATATCTATCATATTATAATATGGAAACCCAAAACAAACAAAAAAATGTCACCAAAGCGGCACATAGCTGTCAACATTGTCCTTGAGAATGATAGCGACTCCGACTGTGAGGAAGTGACGCCTCGCATCGGCCGTCTGGCCTCGCTTTCTCATTGTCCACAGCAAAGTTAAAGAGAAGCCTGTTTCAAAGCTGCACCCTTTTCAAGTCCAGCAAGATGTCAGGAACTGGTAATAGCCAGGGTGGAGTGATGTGTTCCAGAGATTCCGAAACTCTGTCCAGGTCCCCTCCGGCCGCCTGCAGATGAGGTCGGACACAGAAGGAAAGGGGACGGACAGCTCCCGGATGGGTATCGTAAATCTCTGAAAATGGCAGTTTAAAAACACAATCATAGGCAGGATTGTCTGAAGGCCCATCCAGACAATACTGCCTATGATTGCAAAGTCATACTTAGGGCTGATGTTAAATTCATTACAAATGCGTTCAAATGCTTTCATATCCATGGGGTTGTTATACCTGTTGAAACTGGATTCAGTGGGCAGTGGGACATGAAGTTCTGTCAGTATTCTTCTAAGCTGATAATACGTGTGGAAATGATACACAGACTTAATCAGTTTGTTTGAGTGATTTAAATGGTCTGTAAAAGAAACACTACAGCCTGTAGTTGAGCATAGTATGGCAAAGTTAAGTTGGTTTTGAAACATCTGTAGTGGGCTTGAGGACCACTTTCTTGCAGTTGCATCATTTGTAATTGGAGGGTTTAGGTAATGATCAAAGGGATTTGGTATTTTCACTTGGAATAGATCTTGTTCAGACACAGCTATGTCGAGCTGATTTAGTTGTATTATTTTCTTTTCATAAGTTGGTGCAACATTATACTTGGCATCCACATTAAATTGAAACGCGTTTGTAATGATGCTTGTTGGTGATTTAAATTCCATCCTTCTTTTTTATGAGATAATAAAAATGCTTATTACCATAACCTTTTGACGACGGAACACACATATGTGTGCCCCAAGCAAAGCTCCGTTGCCGACGGGACGCACACATATGTGCGCTGGCCTTGTTTCCCATTGCCAACGAGGCGCACACATCTGTGCGCTGGATACCAGTATAACAGGCAATACCGGCAGTATGGTCTAAGGGAAGCAACCTACTATAATATGTCAAGCAATCATTTCTTTACTTGTAGAGTGACTTTTCTTGTTTGTATGGGCTGAAACTAACGAATCAGAAGCTCTAATACAAAACGTCCCCATGTGCGAAAAAAAATGGCGGATTTTGGTGTAAAAACTTTTATGTGTGAAGAAACTTTTCTGTTGTGCCTTTCTTTCTGGATTATTTACTGGTGACACACTAGAATATGTCTCTGGAATGCTAGGTGAGTTGTAATTTTCACACTCTGGCTAACTAATACACTAACAGCATGTTTTCAGAACCCAGTGCGAAACTGTTTTTGATTTTTGGCTTCTTACCCCATCTTCTTTAAACACCTGTAAAATCTTAACATTACAAAATATTTTCTTCAGCATAGTGTCTACGAGTTCACCTTGAATTGCTTTTTCCACTGATACCAAATATGTTGGGGTATGATAAGATTTTTACAACAGACAAGGCCAATGAAATGTGTCAAAATTACTACAGTAGCAGGGAAGTGAGCCAAAGTAAGACATACGCTCAGGGGGGAAAATCTAGCTGGCGGACTACGGTGGCAAAAGGTTAACAAATCTTGACACAAACAAACCAGTGTGGTTAACTAATGGGATTGATAATCGTGATGGTAGCAAGGCTGTAGCTATCCATGAAATGTTCTACACTGTAAAGTGGTTTAATGTAATGGATGATACAAGTTATTATGTAGCTGATGGCATAAGGATTGTGATACTTTACGATCTGGGTATTATGACTTTTGTACTTTAGCTGAATGGCTACAAATTAAATTTAAAATAAAAGCAACTTTAAATCCAGCTAACTTTTCAAGGCCCATCCAGACAATCCTGCCTATGATTTTGTTTTTAAACCGCCGTTTGCAGAGATTTACGATACTCATCCGGGAGCTGTCCGTCCACTTTCCTTCTGTGTCCGACCTCATCTGCAGGCGGCCGGAGTGGACCTTGACAGAGTTTCGGAATCTCTGCAACACGTCACTCCAGCCTGGCTATTATCAGTTCTTGATATCTTGCTGGACTTGACCGCCCACAAGAAGGACTCAACCCCAACAGCCATATACCAACAGAGCTTCAATGAACTCCTTTCAAGTTTTCCTGGCTATTGTCATATCTATACAATGGGTCAAAGTCTGAGGATGGGAGAGTGGCTGCAGCCACAGTGTCCTCTCGCCATCCTAGACGCCCATTTAAGCGCCACCTCCCAGACCATTCATCTGCATTTAGTGCAGGTTTGCAGGCGGTTCTGCTGGCACTCGAGCATGCTTATCGGTCTGGGGAAAGGAACTTCCTGATTCTGTCTCTCTTTTTGCCCTGTAGGCCCTTTAGGGTGCAGGAACAGACCACCCCCTGCTGGTGCAGATTAGAGAGCTCTTCGCAGACTTGATGAAGGAATATTATGACATCATTTTTATTTGGGTCCCAGGGCATGTGGGCATCGAAGGCAACAGGATCACAGATTCTGCTGCCAACGATGCCCGAAATGTCCCTGTCCCTGTCTCTGATGCACAGACCGTTTATAGTGATTTTAAACCTGTGATTAGTGCGTACATAGCCCGTGAGTGGCAGTCCGAGTGGGACAAAGAGGAAGCTAACAAGCTGCATGAAGCTTTTCCTAAGGTGTCCGACGGTCTACCTTACCGCTGCGGCAGCCACCATGAGGAGACTGTCCTTGCTCGGCTCCACATCAGGCACACGTATGTTACGCACTCTTATTTACTAAAACAGGAGGAGCATCCATGGTGTTATGCCTGCGGTGAGCAGTATTCAGTTAAACACATTTTGCCGATTTAATTGACACAAGATATAAACACTTCACAGCAGACTCCTTGAAGGTTTTGTTCCGGGATGTACCCCCGGACAAGATCTTCAGTTTTCTGAGAGAGTGCAATATTTTTCATAAGATTTGAGCAATCGTAGACTATGATAATTCTATTATTTTGACCTTTTTGAGAGTCTGTAGACGTTTCCTTTAACCCTTTCGCCGCCACAGGTGTTAAAATTTTGCATTTCCCAGTGCCGCAGCTGTTTTGCCAGACCGCTGTAGTGCAACACCTCTTATCTTTAAAAGCTATAACTCTTGAACCACTGAACCGAATTACTTCATTTTTTTTTTTTTTAAATGGAGAGGAGAAAACAAATTTGTACACTGACACCTATTTTTTCTTTCATGTGACTCACTCAAAGTTTTATATCTGGCCTGATGCAAGAAGAATAGACAAAATCTGTGTTCTCAACACACACAACAGACAGTTTACACACAAGGCAGTCACCAACACAATAACAAACACATGATAACATGTCAAGAAATATATTGAGAAAATGTTCAACTCACAAGTGAAGCATAGTTGGTTGTTCAGAGCTCTACAGATAATCCATAACACACCAACTCACAAGCATAGTTCATGAAGAATACACAACACTCTTCTACACGAAATCTGCTGGCAAGCGTGCTCGTTCTGGCTCATAGGTCGGATCGTTATCAGAGCTATCTTGCAAATTTCCAAAAAGCTCTTTGTCAACTTCGTTGCCACATGGATGCTCCTCGTTCGATTCAACATCAGTTTGTGATCCTAGGAGATTCAAACGACGCAAAACTTCCTCCGTAGATAGTCTCTTGTGCTGCTCACTTCGCCCTTTCGAAGTTTAAGCCATCACGAAAAAGCTCCGCTCCCAAAAAGTCAGAAAAACTCGCAATTTCTTCGCTCAAAACTCTCAAAAACACTCAAAGTTGGCGCTGGAATGTATGAGGGGATTCCCCTGTCCCATGATGCACTATTATTGACCAAAACTACCTCATACATTAGAGTCACGATCAAGTGCAGTGAACTCGACTGTGTTACTCACCAAAAGGCGAGATTGGCGACGAGCCCCATACTCGCCAAACGGCGAGATCGGCGGCGAAAGGGTTAAAGACATTTTAGCATGAAATATTTTTAAGATATATTTACATCTTGTCTTAAGACCTTTCTTTTAGTCTGGTGGCCAGATTTTTACCCATCCCGCCGTGAGATGACCTTGGTTGCCTGCTTGGCGTTAAACCCAAATAACTAATTAACTGATTGGATCCCAAGTGCTTGCCGTGCTTGGAGACCCGTGTCGGGGGAGGAGGATCCTGGTGCCTGAAACACTCCACTTTGGCCTTGACTTCTACCTAAACGAGAGGCTAGGAGTACCGGCCTAGTCAATCGGCTCTTGTCACGGTGAGACCTATCCCACTGTTGACATGCAGGTTGATATACGGAGCACCATGCTATAGCCTCTGCTGCTGATTAGGTGCTTTACGCCAGTATTCCCCTGCATTCAACCATTTGATAGAAGGCGGTGGCTCAGATGGTTCAGTCAGGCTTCACCGCCTGAGTATATCTTTTGGGCAGTCTCCGTTGTGCGTCAGCTGGAGACCCGCTGACAGATGCACTTTCCATTGTTGGGCTCAGTGGTGGGCAGGGATCCCCAGGGGATGAATATCTATCATACTGTAATATGGAAACCACAAAAACATTTTCAGAAAACATCAATTTTGCGGCTGCAGAAGCCACCCCTTGTCACAAAGGTCACACATAATTATGTAAATCGGTCATACACGTACATAATCGTTTTGTCTTTCTTGTTATCTACTTGATTGCTCGAAACGCGAAGTACGCACGACATAGCAACAAAAGAGCTCCTCCATGGTCAAAAAAGTAGTTCTTCGTTTGAAGCGGAAATTAATACATTTGTGAAGCTAAATATTTAATATTTTTAATAAAACCCTTCTGTGAATTTGACATGAAAGGAATGTGCAATGGGGGAGCAAAACTCATCATAACATTGAATTGCACAGATTCACGCAGTTTGTCGGCTATTTGTGCCAGAGATCAGCGCATGCAATCAAGGGAGAGGAAATCAACCAGTTTGACAATGGGATTGACAATTAACTCATGAAACAGAACTCCTGTGGCGAAAGTACAAGCAAAATGCACATCAGCAAGAGGCATAGTCTTTCATAAGCCCCTGCAGGGTGTGAGGGCTCATGAGATTCTGTGTCTCCTGCTGACTTTAGTTACCTCTGTTACTTGCATGCTTAACATTGAAGCACTGAGATGTACAGTAATTTCAAATCCATGAAATGCTTTAGGAATGACTTCATTATGTTCCCTAGTGTCCCAGCCCTTCACTGGACACAATGTCTGTCCCATTTAAGCTCTTCTAACACTCGTTATTATCATTTAATGTACAGAAATATACACTCAAATTTTTGTGCTTTCACAGGATAGCCTCTCTTGTTCGCATCCTTAAAACCAAGTGCGTGTTTGAAGGCTTACAAACAACTATGGATTTGGAAAGGCCAGCCATTTTTGCACTGAACAGTTGAGCTGAGACTGATCTGCACTCGCGGGGTTTGATTATACACCATCACACAAAAAGCAGAATGTAAGAAAGAGTGTAATAGCAAAGCCATCCGACACTTTCTTTGCAAAAATACAGGACGTTGTGTGGTGACACAATGATAAAAGTAATTGAAAATGTCACTAACAATGTTATGTTGTATTATATCAAAAACAGTCCTCAAGGGAAAATCCATCCCATGTGCTTGACAAAAGATGGCACTTTGTTTGCAGTAACACAGTGGCATCCAGAGAAAGAAGAATAGAGAATACAAGGAATTTTTTAAAAAATCTTTATTTACCCTAATTAAACAACTTTATTTTACTATTTTGCTAACATCGCTCATAATGACCACCCCGCTCATATTTTTCCAAATCTCCTTTATTTTACTTGGTAAAATAAAGATTTCCAAAATCAATGCCATTGGCGACAAAAGCAAAATTAGCACCTGAGCTAATTAATCTATCAATGATATAAGTGTGTACATTCAGGAATGTGTATTTATTAAGTTTAATTATAGTTTCAAAAATTAATATTTTTTATTATAAAATGAACCAAGATGAATTACTTCTTTTAAGTGATATCAACGCTGTAGAAAACAAAGACGTAGACTCAGAAAAACAGCGCCTTCTCTCTGTAGTTGTTTCAGGCAAATCAAAAGGTTATCTTGGAAAACAATACAGGACAGAAGATATAGAATCCCTCACGGCTGAGGAATTAATTAAACTACATTCTAAATATGAAAATCACATCGCATCACTAATGACTCGTGATTTAAGTCGATCTCTTGTCCGTCTATACACAAAAGCAGTGAGTCACTTTCTACCTGTAGACACTGACAGTCTATCACACGACCTTGAAAGCAACCCTATTGTTTCAAGTTCAATCGGCAAATTAGCATGTGTCATGTTTTACAAGTTTGGCAATTACCTTGCACCTGTGGTAACTTTGCTTGTTACTGGGAGTCATATTGATTTTTCTAAATTAAATTTTACTGCAGTAGAAAATGGACCCAACAGACGAGAACCAGACGACTTCACAGATAAACCCCGGCCTGTCTCGACCCAGGTTCAAATGGTGACTAAACAGAAAAGCCCAGGCCGGATAGAGGCGGGAAAAAGATCAGCTGAATGGAACAACAAAACAAAAATTACAGCTTCAAGCGCAAACAGAAAAGGCTCATGTAACTGACCCGCTGTCAGCACCAGTGTCAATACCAACACCGTCAGGACCATCTCCCCCATATCAAAGTGAGAGACAAACAACTGAGTCTAAACCCAAAACAACAAAATATATAGTTGCCACCGGCCTCCGTAGCGCAGTGGTTACCGCGTTGGACTGGCAGCCGGGAAATCCGGGTTCGAATCCCATCCGAGTCAAGCGGGACTTTTCCTACCTGGTTTGGGTTATGACGCATCGCAAGGTGTGAATGATTACACGGCTGGCACCACAGGTGTCCGCAAGTCCCAGGCCTGGTTAATACCAGGATATTTATGACAGGAAGCGTGGAATGCGGCCCTGTCACGCAGTCCCTAACCACATGGAGAGAGATAATATATGGGGCTCCTGAGAATCCAAATTTATTTATGCTGCATTAAACACAAACATTGCGTCATTTTGACAATGTCCCCCCCCCCCCCCCCCCCCCATTGACTACGCGACCGCTACCCCATCTTACCCCCACCCGGGTCTGCCCTGGGGGACTTGGGTGGGGTTAGGTATTTTTTAGTTCCCAGGGTCACCCTGGTCAGCCCCACAGGGTGGGTTTTTTCTCTCTATTCTGGGGCATGTGTTTCTGTCTACCCTTTGTCCATTCACCTGTATTTGCCTTTTTAAAACTCTCCCTACTGTCTGCACTGCCTGTAGCTCTTGATATTGGATGTGTGTTGCTAAATGGTCTTAGCTTTATTTAGGCCCCATGTGTTAGGTTTATTTAATGTATTTGACCGGCTGGCAACATACATTCAATGTTCTGTTTATTTATCTTTTTTCACAAGCAGTGCAGGCACGTCCTGAGAAAGCCTTGTTGCTGTCGGGACGTTAAGCAATGTACAATCAATCAAGCTACCCCATCTTTAATTTACCCCAGTGATTTCAAATAAACGCAAGTTTGTCAATGCGGCGTAAATAAATGTGGTTCTTTTGAAAAATAGATTGTTTAATCTCTATAAGCATCCCCCACTGCACCCGAGCTAAACAGTATATCAACGATGTATGCGTGTACATTCAAGAATGCGTAGCAGTTTATTGTCTTTAATTAAAGTCATAAAATTAATATTTTTTATTATAAAATGAATCAAGACGAATTACTTCTTCTAAATGATATCAATGCTGTAGAAAACAAAGACTTAGACTCGAAAAAACAGCGCCTTCTTTCTGTAGTTGTGTCAGGCAAATCAAAGACTTATCTCGGAAAACAATACATGACAGAGGATATTGAATCTCTCACCGCTGACGAGCTAATCAAGCTTCATTCTAAATATGAAAACCACATTGCTTCACTAATGACTCGTGATTTGAGTCGATCTCTTGTATGCCTATACACAAAAGCAGTGAGTCACTTTCTACCTGTGGATAGTGACAGTCTTTCACACGACCTTGAAAGCAATCCTATTGTTTCAAGTTCAATTGGCAAATTAGCATGTGTCATGTTTTACAAGTTTGGAAATTACCTTGCACCTGTCGTAACATTACTAGTTACTGGGAGCCATATTGATTTCTCAAAAATAAATTTTACTGCAGAAGAAAATGGACGAAACCCAGACGACTCCACAACCAAACCCCAGTCCAGTTTTGACACAGGTTCAAACTGTGACGAAGACTAAAAGTCCTGGCAGGGTTGAGGCTGGAAAAAGATTAGCCGAATATAATAGGCAAAAAAAATTACAGCTTAAGGCACAAACAGAAAAGACTCATGTAACTGATCCACCGTCAGGATCGTCAGGACCGTCAGGACCTGTGTCAATACCGTCAGGGCCGTCACTCTCTCATCAAAGTGAGAGACAAACAACCCAGTCTAACCCCGACCCTGACCCTGACCCCGAACCTCAATCAACAAAATATATAATTGCCGGATTTGTTGTCGGATTTGGTTACGTAGGTTATCAATTATACAAAAAATACAAACCACAGACTCGTACAGTGACCAAAAAATCAGACACTCCAAAAACAAAACCAGAAGTCGCCACATTACCAGTAACACCCAAAGCCGTTGACCCATTTTATATGCAGTAAATAAAAAATATTATTTTAATTTTTCTTGCCTAAGAAATGAATGACACAAAGAACTTGATGAACCTTGTCTATCACTCTGCCGTAATCAGTGGATTAGCAGTAGCTTATTCTATGCTAGGAAAAAATCTACTCAAAATGAAATCAGCAGACTTGAGTAGATTAGACTTTGAAGACAGCACTAAGCTAATTGTAGTTGTTACAGCGTCGATTGCGACAAAAGACTTTCTTGTCAAGCAGGGAATTATTCCCGAAAATGTTTCTATGTAAATAAAAATAATATGGCGACGATAGCTATTATGATTGGTGGAGCGATGGTTAACGCATTGGCTTTCAGTGGCTCAAACTATCTCTTTTCAAAAATGGGTAGAGAAGAATCTGCAGAAGAATTGAAACGTCATAATGAAGCATCTGAAAAACTTGCTCAAGCCCAGCAAGATTATGAAAAGAATAGAATTGAGAAACTTGATTTCATCAATGAAAAACTCAGGCTTGAAGGCCACGCACAACATACATTTTCAAATACTGACGAAGCAATCAGGGAATAT
The DNA here is from genome assembly GCA_036245525.1 of Semisulcospira habei. Taxonomy (NCBI): domain Eukaryota; kingdom Metazoa; phylum Mollusca; class Gastropoda; family Semisulcospiridae; genus Semisulcospira; species Semisulcospira habei. Next base: position 102,324,621 of record BTPG01000006.1, on the reverse strand, counting down.
TTTCTTGTCACAGGTGAAGACATGTCTATCCCAAAACCGAAACTAAGTGACTATTACAAACCAAGCACACAACAAAGAAACGGGGAGATAATCTTTGTTCTAGTGGGAATGACATTTGTTTATTTTACAGGAGTTTTCATTGCTAGAAAAAATGGCAGCCGAAAATAAACTATCGAAAATATATTACTCTCCATCAGGCTATTGGAAAGGAGCAACAGCTATTCAGAAATTACATGCCGCTGTGGGCGGAGATATATCACTCAATCAAGTCAAACAATGGTTACAGAGACAAGCAATTTGGCAGATATATCTCCCTGCTCCAAGAAAGATAACAAGACCTCATTTTGAGAACACTACCCCAAATGACACACACCAAATGGACCTCCTGTTCTTACCACATGACACAATAAGAAAGAAACGATACAAGTATGCATTAACTGTCGTAGACATTGCTTCAAGGTATAAAGACGCTGAACCCATATCTGACAAAATAGCCAGTTCAGTTGCTACTGCTTTATCTAGTATCTATAAAAGAGGCCCTTTAAGATACCCCAGACTTGTACAAGTTGATGATGGATCTGAATTTAAGGGCGCAGTTAATCAGTTATTTGCTAAGCATGGTGTACTGGTCAGACGTGGCATTCCAGGCGTACACAGATCGCAGGCAATTGTAGAAAACTTTAACAAACAGTTATCAGAAAGACTTTTCAGTTACCAGTATTCTAAGAAACTCATGCATGACACCCGTAACACTGAATGGGTAAAGAGATTACCACATGTGATAAAAGCAATGAACAATGAAGGACATCCTAAGCCTGCTAATGCTATTAAATTGAAAACAATTACAGAACCAAAAACAGGACCAACCCTGGCACCAGACACAAGTTTATTTACTAAACAGGTGAGATATTTATATCAGCCAGGGGAGGCTGAGAACGACGACAGACGCAGGGCAACAGACCCTATCTGGTCAACGTCTGTACACAATATAAAAAAAATAGTCCCCGGTCCTGACGGTCCTGGCGCAACAATATATTACCTGTATGAGCCTGCACCCCAAAGGGCATTTGTCAGAGAAGAATTACAGATTATTCCCCCAGACACCGTTACTCATTTCAGTAACTAAGTCGTCAATTAATTCATCAACCAGTTCATCACAAATGTCTTCAGATAACTTGAGCCTGTAATGTCCAGGTGCATAAGCTTTTTCCTTACTGTGAAACACACGTTTCGTGTCACCAACTGCAAGTGACTTCTTATGTGTTTGGATCATTTCAAGATTATGTTTATTTGATCTCAGTGACTTGTTTGGATAATCAGGCATTAATGCTCCATCTAACACTTGCTTGTAATGTTCATGACGTATGTCTTTATTTTTTATCGCTGTTTTCTTGATACCTTTGGCTTTTGACTGACTACCTTTCTGGTGCAGTATAGAATACATTTTTGATCTCAGTCCAACGTACTCAACTATAGGCACACCATTCAGTTCATCTTTAAACTTACCAGGCACTTTCTTGTTTTGTGTACTATACAGTGGATGATCTTTAGGATAGTCAGATGTGTCATACATGTGTAACTCTGTTTTCATGTCTTCATAAAAGTCTTCAGTACACACATCAATGATCATAGAGTCAGTGTCAGTGTATAGCAGACGACATTCAGGATACTTCGGTTTGAAGTAATCATAATAAAATTCAAGCATCAACAGTTTTGACAACTCAAGAATTGCCATACCAATGAATACTGGCTTGTCCAGTTTAACAATCTTTTTTTTGAGTGACACAGCATACAATGATGAATGAAACTCTTTGTAACCTGTGTATTGAGGCTTGCCTGTAAGTTTAATTGCACCTGATTCAGTTGTGACCAGTCTCACATCTTTGCGGTGATGAGGATTTTCCATTGTCTTGCCAAAACAGGCATTGTTCATAAGCTTAAAGAAGTCTTTGTCAAATGCAGTGTTGCCGTCTCTGGCACGAAGGGTTGTGTTCTTCATTATGTAATCTTTCATGAAAGCACTCTGATCAAATTGAATACCTCTGTGAACTTTCTTTGGTACTAACCCATGTCTGATGTAAAACTGCAACAAGCGGTAGTGACAAACGTAATTAAATTTGTCATTTAAATTTGGCACAAGTTTGGTGTCTTCTTTTTTCCCTGTCATACTCATTTTCTCAACAGCCAACGGATAATCATTGTGGTAATCATGTAGGTGATGTGGGTACTCCAGGTCTACTTCAAAGATCCAACCCTTCGCGTCGTTTCGGTCAAGATTAATAATATTGTTTGTTAACCCTGTTACATCATACTGTGACAAATCATACAGACAAAAGTTTTTCAGGGGCAATAACTCACACATCGCGAACCCATACAAATTATTAGCGTCAAGGTACGTAATGAATGACCTTGACCCAGGGTTTGAGGGGTCAAAGTCGTTCAAATATTTATTATTTGCCTTTGCATAATTGTTCGATGCAATACTAATTCCTCCCCTCAATCCACGTTCCACCATTTCACCCATCGTACGATCAGACAACAGGTCTATAAATATCTTACTGGATTTCAAAAATGCATCCCATGTCATGCCAGGACTAGTTATGTAACAAGCAGGGTCAAGCTTGTAGTGTAACAAACCCTTTTCACGGTAACTTTCAAATACGTCTGCTAGCAAGCAAACATCAGCTTTCAAGTACTGATCGTGGTAGTCACCAATTGTCTGACACCCCAACTTCCCCCACGCATCAAGTGCATACTGGTATTCAGAGTCAGAAATACCTTTGCCAGTTAGTGTGGAATAAAATTTCTCTTTTGGTGGCAGTCTTGTTTCCTCAAACACAATCCAGTGATCAATGTACTCATACGGATACACACCTTTCTTAATCAAGTCTGGCTCAAAATATTTACTTGTTATTGGATACTCGGTCAGTCCTTCTGCTAGACTAGCCAATCCTAAAGACAAATGTTGCATGGAGTCATAAAATGCTAATTTATCTAACCTAAAAGTTAAGTATTTCTCAGTTGTCTGGGCAATACAACTTATGTTTTTGTACGACTCATCTACAGCCTGCATGATAATGTGTGAATCATATCCTTTGAGATTTTGAAAAAAGATTGGTAACTTGTATGTCTTAGGATCTATTTTTAATTTCAAGTTACAATCACCATGTGCAGCACCTCTGTAACGTCCAGTTATGTGATCGTGGTCACGAACTTTATCACCACCTAAAGGCTGTTCACAAATCCAACACGACTCAGCTGTATCAAATTTCAGTTTGTCTTCTTCTGTCATCACCAAAGGCATCTGGCATGTTGTGAGATACTGTACTACCTGACTATACAGATGTCTCATTTCTGTTAAAAACAGACAAGCTGCATTTTCACCTCTGTAGATAACAGGCTCTGAATGCAAACCATCTGACCTAACAATAATGTATCCAAAAGAACACACCACTTGGTCACTCAGTTTTATAGTCTTTGGTAATGACTCTGGAACAGGACCTTCATATTGGACAACTAATGATTCAAAATCTGCGTACACTACAAACGGCAGCTTTTGCTGATTCCCATAGTTCTTAAAATACACTTGACTACCAGGATCTGGATACTTAAGTACAGTTTGTATATCATCAGGTGACCTGCAGTGTAAAACATGTTTGTGTGCCACTTCAATAGAGGAAAACCTCTGTAAACATCTTTTACACACTTCCTGTTTACACTTGTGTTTTGTTGTATGCCCATGAATTAGACGTGACATATTTCTGATAATTGTGTAGTGAAAGTTATTGTCATCACCGGTAGGGCCGATTAGCAACATGTCAACATGCTTATCTTCTGACTGACCATAGGTTGGTGCCAGTGGGGACACTCTAATTGGCTGTAACTTGTTCTCAGATTCATTATCCCACACAAACACATTCACAGATATACCAGGATTTAGTTTTTCAAACAAGTCTATGTCCTCTATTTTAACAGGAAACTCAATGCCACTAAAATCGAGTTCATTTACAAATTTGGTGTAGTTAGATACACGTTCAGGTTTTGACTTTACAAAGTGTAGTTTAGCAAGCACACACCACATGAAACAATAGTTGTCATTGTTCTGAATATTAACAACAGCCTTTTTGTTTGCAACCTCAGTTGGCAGTGGCAACCACGATTTACCTAATATAGGATGATACCTTGACTGCTTTAGTTTTAGTTCATGTACATGTCCTTCGTGCCAACCAGACCCCTTCATTTTTGCACTGTCAATTGCCTGGAGAAAGTCTGGTAATAGTCTGTCTCTAAACACGTTCTCTACCTCCGGTTCTCTTCTTGTGTTAACTGTGTGTTGTCTTGTTGATATGTACGATACAATCACTTCACCGTCCACCCTAGTGAATTCGATTTTCGCAACAATCTGAATCTTCACACTGCCTGTCAGAAGATTTTGTTGTATGACAGAAAAAGAGTTTTCTATTGATTCATAAACATTGTTAGTATTGGATATAGGCAAGTTTGTTGTGTGAAACACGTTTCTTAAACTAGATGAGCCAGGGTTTTGAACATTGTCCGTCATTTTTATTTGTCCGACAAAATAATAAATGAAAAAATATTACCGCTGACTCACCTTGTGTAATACCACTTTATTAACTGTAACACTGTCAATATAAACATTTAGTTTGCGTAGTTGTTTAAATATGCTATAACAAACTTCCCCTAACCAACCATAGTTGGTATCATCAACTTTAAAAGTAGGTGTCTTTAAATCAACTGTCATGCACTCCACATTTGGATGCTCATCGACATAATCCAAAGTCACACTATATGTAACATATATTTCTGATGGTGCTGAAAGGCTTATGTAAGTCTGTTTGGGTGTTATTAAGTCAGTAAAGTGCATAACATCTTTGAAAAGGTGTGTAAGATCAAGCACTTGTATGATTTGTCCGTCTGTCATTTTTATTGGACAAACAAATGTATAAATTAATTTACATCAATTTACTAACCCATACCCTGTGGGCTGATCTGTCTTTAAAATGAGCTTTAGATGCTTAGTTGATTTCAGTTTATTTTTTACATCATCTCGTTCATGTTTATTTGGTATGACATCGTTTTCTCTGAGACAGTCTTCAAAGCTGTCACGATCCTTACAGTAAAACAAACAGATAAACTTTAACTGTTCTCGAAAATCTTTCAGTACAGCATTATATTTCTGAGTGAGAATCCATACACTGACGTTTGCATGTCTGCCACTGAAAGCAAGTTCTGCTAATGTGTTTCTCTTCTTGACAATGTCTTTCTCTGCAGAACAGTCATCAACAATAAACAACGTTGACTGTCCTTCAAATTGCTTGTAAAAATATTGTAGGTAGTCATTCAGTTTTTTCTCAGGGTCAACTAAATATATGTTGTTGTCAGTCCAAATGAATAAACGGTTGTGATAAGCTTTGTTGTGTTTGATTGTAGGACAAAATATTACAATGTTTTCAAAGTGGTGTATGTATCTTGTTTGTAAGAGGTTAAGTACAAATTCAGTTTTCCCACACCCTGTGGCGCCACAAAATAATCCACAGTGTGGGTCGAGTGTCATTAAGCTCAGGTTCATTTTAATACACAATATAATTTTAATATATGTGTCCACTTAGTCTACACTCTTGTATATTGAGTTGTGCGTCATAAATTAGATACAAATATATGTTAATGGCTGCAGCAGTTTCAACCTTCTTTTGTATCTGAATTGTTATTCCGTCACTACCGTTCTCGACAGTTCGTCCTGACCCATGAAGGTAATCATCATCTGTACTACGAAGGTCTAGCCACAGTGCATACTTGTTTGTAAGGTATTGTCCAATCCTAACGTCATACAGATGTAGATCTTTGCACGCAATGTTTGCAGGTTTATCTCTAATCCTTCCACCCGCAAAATACTTTATGGTTTCGTCATAGTGTTGATAAGGTAACATTCCTGAAGCGTACACTTGATTAGGGCGGCCTTCGATTGTACAGGACAAATGTGTAATCTTAGGATTGTAGAATTTTTCTGAATCTCTTTTGTATGGACTCACCGGTTCAACAAACAACATAAGAATACCTTTCAGTGACCTGGCAGGCGTGTTCAAGTTTATGTTCCACATTGGGTCGCTTTTGTCTTTAGGTATTAAGGTGGCACACGGCATGTAATTTTCGTCAAAAATCGTTCAAAAATGTGTTTCCAGTTTGACCCAGAAATGGTGCCTACGATGTCTGTATTATGCATGCATGTGATTGGCTTCGTCCATTTTATTGATTTATACCCTTATTTTGGATGTTTTAGTGAGGTATCTATCACTGGAAGTGAAAAGAAAAACTAAAGTGGCCGTCAAAAACTCAATTTTGAGTGCCTGGTTACGGCATGTTCCTTTGAAAGAACCCACATGTGTTTGGTACGAGTGGAAAGGTCACGGTCTTGGCCTACTTTTGAGGTCTGTTTCGGAAACAAAGAATGCGATACGGAGACACACGAAGAGAAAACCCGAGGCCTATCAGAGCAGCTTACAACCAATCGAAACCCTCGGAACATAAGCGCTTCCGTCATCCGTTTGAATGGAAGTTTCTGATTGGCCCACGGCGCCGCGCGTGATCACTGCCGAAGAGCACTTCGGCAGTTTCCATCCTCGGCAACACGCGTGTTTGTAATCATTCAAAATGGCGTCGTTATCAAGCCGTGTGCGACAGTCTTGTCAGAAACTCGATGTAGCGCGACGGAAATGACAAAATAAAGGGACCAAATGGGTTATCAAGCACCAGTACAGCAAGAAGAGAAAGAGGAGGAAACAAAAAAAAGCAGCAGTCGCCGAATGCAGCTGCAGAGAGTGCAGCTATCGATCGACTGTGACGGCTTCGACATCGGCAGAAGTTGCTTCCGTCAAGAAACTTGGGAATTTTTTTCACGACGATCGTGAAAAAGAGACTGGTGAAGCTGCACCCATCGAGGCAACGAATATTCACGTCAACCTGGAAAGTTTAAACCAGCTCTTCTCTCCTGTACAGTGTGATACTTGTGAGCAATCGGTAAGTGAAGTTTCCTCATTACTCCTTACTTGTGTTTGTGACTTGTTGACATTGGGTAAAGTACCATGACTTTTCATGTATATCGTACTAAAGGATTTTTCTCTGTTTTTTTTTTCAGTATTGGCTTTTTGAAGACAAATCTGCAAGGATGGTGACCTCTTGCCAGGTTAAAGTGTAGTGCACAGGTTGTGGCACCATCATCAGTGAAGTGATGACATCATAGAAGACGGCACCGTGTACACTGGCTACGACATAAACCGGCGCCTGGTGACTGCTGCCGCTATGAATGGCATTGGCTTCACCCAGCTTTCCTATTTTTGGGGGAATGCTGAACATGCCTCCCCCTATCAACCAAAAGACCTGGCAGCACTACCAAAAAGACTCCATGCAGGTTGCTCGTCGCAAGAAGATTGACGATGTTCACCGCGAAGAACGCGATCGTCGCAGGGGACAGGAGGGAGTGCAGTATGATCCTGGAGCCTTCTAAACTCTCTGTGTGCTTAAAGATTGTTCCAGTGTCAGTACAGACTCTCTTAGTTTCCACAGGAACCATTCCAAGTGTTTAGAATGAACAATTTGACTTACAGACACACTGTTTGCCTTACAGACACACAGTTTGCCTTTCTCCAACTTTGAAGTCAATTTTCTGAAAACATGCTTTTTTTGCAACAGCGATGATTTTGCCCCCTGAAAAAATGTTGCTTTGGATAAAGATATCAAGCTGAAATTTTGCACACAGATGTAAAAATAGTTGCTGAACACAATAAGACTAGTTAGAAATTTGTACCTTTAGTAGTTTCTATGATCCATTAGGTTGATCAAGTCATGCTATGAATTTTTTTTCTTGGCAACAATATGACACATGACCAGAGACATTTCCATGCGTCACAAGGACAGTTATCATGCTTTATTGTGTAATATAATCCTTTTCCTTCATTTCAAACCATTTTAGATGGTGAACAGGCTGCTCATTATGTCATGGTGTAGGGGGCAAAATCGCTACCCATATTTTTCAGCGATTATGTCATAACTTATGAATTATATGAGCTGGGATGATTAAACTTGGTGTGAACATTCATTATGTTGTCTTTGTTTTATGTGCCAAATTTTAGAAAAATAGGTCAAACAGTTTTCGAACAATGCTTTGAAGAATAAAATGACAATTTTGCACGCCATGTGCCACCTTAAACTATGCCTAATCACACGGTCATAATAAATTGGAAGTCTTGACTGATACTGATTTTGAATGAGTCTGGCTAGTTCAGTATGTGTAACAATTTCATATTCCAAGGAAATGTTAGAGATCTTATATGTTGCATCTGTGGCAGATGATTTTATAACTTTGGAGTAGTCTTTGAAAGTTAGTTCAAAGCTCAGACGGTCATTCAGTGCCCCTTGGTAATAAGGCAAATGAGCTGTTAGGATTTCAAACTCAAGTGGAATGTAAAATCTGGTTCCATATGTTTCTGCTATAATAACATCCTTTGGTACCCCAGTAGTTGTTTTGTCTCCGGCATTGATTCGAAGTTTACCAACATTATCTGGCTGTATGCCTTGGTAAATACGATCCTCTCGTTCTTCTCTTGTGAGCCAAAGGTCTTTGTAACAGTAGAATACATCTGAGTCGTCAAGACTAAACACTTCCTGTCCTTCAAGTTTTACTTTAATAGTTCTAACAATTGCTCTGCCAAGATTGTCAACCAGTGTTCTGTTCACATCTGCGTCTGATGTTAGTTCAATATTAAATGCAAGGCGTGCAGTGCCAGGAACAATAACATCATTGGGACCTAGGTTTGGAAACTTGACTGTAAGTGTTTGATTCTGGTCTATGGTACTTGGATTGTTCATGATGACGATTGATTGTCTTATGCCCTTAACACCCAGAGGCTCGCGTAGTTTTCTGTATGGGTCTAACTTTGATCCGTAAGACTGTGTCATTTTTATTATGCACAATAAAAAATAATAAATTAATAAAACAATGGCAGCGGGAGGATTTAATCATGAAGATTTTGAAATGGATGACACGTATGATTTTGGTAATACAACAGATATGGCAGATATGACTGGTACAAGAAATATTTACAGTTTACGTCACGAACTTTTAGAAACCAAAGTGAACTCGTTTTATGATCATGTTGGTAATCGCCCAGACAACATAGACCCTAACCAGTTTGAACTTGATGGCAAGGGTCATTTATATTTAAATACTGTTGACAAAGGAAAAGTACTATTGACTAACAAAAAAGACCCTAGTAGGTTTAGGGCTTTAAGTACAATAAAAAATGAAGGTGGTGTTGGTGCCTTGCGTCAACTTGGAATTGGTGGGTCTCCTGTCACTCCAAGACTGGCTAGTGTTCTTCACGACACGCAAACAAAGTTGCCAACAGGGCAAGAGATTGAAATGGCACCAGTAACAAGCCTACCAGAAATAGCAAACACAGTGATACAAGAAACTTCATTTACTGAAGGACAAATAAATGACGCTTTGAAAACAATAGATGATCCACCTTTGTCAATGCGGGAGATTATAGGGTTGGATAAATCACTGCAGACAATAAGAGGTGAGATGGTTAATAATCTTGCCAAACTGGGAGAGCTTGATAAACACATAGAACGTGAAAAAGAGAAACTGGCTACAGCAGACAATGGGAATCTTGACACAGAAATGAAAGAAAGAATACAACACAGATTAAATGATTTGCAGATAGAAAGATCAGGACGGTTAGAAACAATTAGTATTGGAAGACAAAAACTGAAATCACAGGTCAACAGAATTAGAGAAACTATTCAGAAAATACTTCACGAAGACACTACTCTGGCTGAGAGACTAAAAACACTTTTCCGAGAGCAGGGTATCACAATTGCTAGTTTAATTACAGCTCTGGGATTTATTATCAGTACTGTAGTGCTGGCTGTCTCCGGTGCTGGTGGTGGTGCACCACCAACCCCGGGTCCCCCGACTCCAACAGACCCAAAAGATTTACAGACGTGGGTAAAGAAACAGTTGTCTCACATATCAGACCTGCTTAAGAAATTGGCTGTGAAAGCAATGGACGCTTTGCCTGGCATAATTGGCACTGTTGTCAGTTGGCTGATTACTACTAGGCAGTAGGGTTTATGGCAGAGCATGTGTGGGTCTTTTTGGTTACAGTAGGAGGGTTGATGGTGGGTTATTTAATGAAACAGATAAAGAAGTAAAACCCCTAATCCTGTTAGACCTATTACCAATGCAGTTCTTTCCGACTCATGTGTGTCAGGGGTTGGTGTTAGATCCGGGGTTGATTGTATGAGTGCCGGTGTTGGGGCCGGGGCCGGGGCCGGGGGTGTTACCGTCTGTAATGATTTTAATGACTGTACATGTGTGGTTGTGGCCCCCAAGTTTACAGATTGATTAAGACCGAGTTTTTGACCAACACCTGCAACAACTATTTCATTATTATAATTTGTTATTGTTCCCATTTGGAGTTGAAGGTCAGATGGTAACATGTATAACCCGATGCCAACTACAAAGTCAACTTTTGATCTGGCATATCTGAGTACATCTTGGTAGCGCTGTATGCTTGATGGGAGATCAACCACTGAATTAATTGAATCTTCAAGATTTGCAAGAAACTGTTTTTGTGCTTCAAATTTGCCACTCCCGTTTAATATATTTGATTTTGTTAGTGATTGTGCTCCTAGTAAACACCAGACATATGTTCTGATAGACTCATTGACGCGCTCGACTCCTGCTTGAGTAAACCCGTCAGATTTATCTAAAATAAATGTGGTCCAGGCGTTAGACTGCTTCTGCTCTATTGATCCTATCCAGACTTGTGATTTTGATGAGAATGAAGTGTACCCAGGGTAGTAATCTTGTGGGTATTGTCTGTGACTCATAGCATAATATAATGTACCCATACCATTGTGATCATCAAGTTTTTGTGTGAAGTCATACTTTGTACTGATGTTAAACTCATTACAGATGCGTTCAAATGCTTTCATATCCATGGGGTTGTTATACCTGTTGAAACTGGATTCAGTGGGTAGTGGTGTATGAAGTTCTGACAGTATACGTCTAAGCTGGTAATAAGTGTGAAAACGATACACAGACTTAATCAGTTTGTTTGAGTGATTCAAATGGTCTGTAAATGAAACACCACAGCCTGTAGTTGAGCATAGTATTGCAAAGTTGAGTTGGTTTTGAAACATCTGTAGTGGACTTGAAGACCACTTTCTTGCAGTAGAGTCATCTGTTATTGGAGGGTTTATGTAATGGTCAAACGGATTTGGTACTTTGACTTGGAATAGATCTTGTTCTGATACAGCAATATCAAGTTGATTTAATTGAATTATTTTCTGTTCATAAGTAGGTGCAACATTATATTTGGCATTCACATTGAATTGAAATGCGTTTGTAGTGGTGATGGTTGGTGATTTAAATTCCATCCTTTTTTATATGAGATAATAAAAATGTTTATTACCTTAACAAATCTTGACACAAGCAAACCAGTGTGGTTAACTAATGGGATTGATAATCGTGATGGTAGCAAGGCTGTAGCTATCCATGAAATTTTCTATACAGTAAAATGGTTTAATGTAACAGATGACGGTGAATATTCTGTACATGGAATGATAGGTACTACAAGTTGGGGCACTAATCATTTACAGCCTGGGTATTATGACTTTTGTACTATAGCTGAATTTTTACAAGATATGTATAAAATTAAAGCAACTTTAAATCCGGCTAACTTGCTTGTTACAATGGAATTTGCAAAAGATAGTCAGCTTATATTAACAGACAAACTTTTAATACTACTTGGTCTTTTAACTGAATCAGATCTTGGTATTGTAGCTGTTAGTGGTGATGATGATTGGACTTATGAAGCAGGATTAAAATTTAAGCCAAAAAAACAAAAAGTAACTGGAAGATATCCTGTTCATTTGTCGGTACATACTGTACTAAATGTTTATTTGAAAGAACTGAACACATCTGAAAATGTTCACAATGGAAAGCCTTCAACTTTGTTGAGATGCTTACCAACTGGAACTGCTCCATATTGTGAAAGTGTGGTTGTTAGATTTCCTAATTTACAGTTTAAAAAATTAGGTTCTAGTTTCTTTGAGTCACTATGCATATCTGTAACTAATCAGGATGACAAACCAGTTGTTATGCATGATTTTAGTGTAGTGTTAGAAGTTAAATAATTTTATTTTTGTTTATAAAAAATGAGTGGTGGTCCAAAGCCGAGAATCATACCAGTTGCATGTCCGGTAACAGAGCTGAAAGATTTGGCAGACGTACAGGATTTTGAGAAGGAGGGAGAAATTGGAGAAATATATGGTTTTGAACTTGATTCAAATGGCATGTACAAGAGGAAAGTAATTGTTGACATGAAAGACGGTGAAAAACAGATTCCTAAACTTGGTCAGCTGCGTGATGTTACTGTACCTACTCCACCTGTAAATAATGCGCCTTACAACTTAATACATGTGGGTAGTAAGTGGGTGGTTTCACCTGTACCTGTTCCACCACCCACAATTGACTGGGACATAAAGTTGGAATTTATTAGTCCTTATGTATACACTGATGACGAAGGCGCCTTAGTGTTTAGAAAGGTTGTTAATTCTGGGCCGCTTATTGTAAGCCTTGTTCCAAGTTTTGCCCCAGACAACAATAGCAGAGAAAAACTGAAAGTTGAAAATTATGAGAGACGGAGATATCTTCTTACAACTAGAAAGGGTAGATCAGATACCACTGTTGTATTTATGCCAGCAAGCTTAGTCGTGGCTAGAGAAGTGACAATAGTATTTGAAATTATCATGAAATCTGTTGCTTCTGCAAAAGAGGCAAATATAGCACAAGGAATTAAACTTACATGGGATGAAACAGTATCAGAATCAACAAAGGTTTTTATTGCTATTACAAAAAATGTTGATGTTATTAATGTTTCGAGCAGTGTTCCAGCTGTCAAGGTGGTGGTTGACAAAACAACTTTTGTTCGTCTAACTTACATAAACCTTGAACACATTGATCTTGTTGCACCCCACCCGGGTCTGCCCTGGGGGACTTGGGTGGGGTTAGGTATTTTTTAGTTCCCAGGGTCACCCTGGTCAGCCCCACAGGGTGGGTTTTTCTCTATTCTGGGGCATGTGTTTCTGTCTACCCTTTGTCCATTCACCTGTATTTGCCTTTTTAAAACTCTCCCTACTGTCTGCACTGCCTGTAGCTCTTGATATTGGATGTGTGTTGCTAAATGGTCTTAGCTTTATTTAGGCCCCATGTGCTAGGTTTATTTAACGTATTTGACCGGCTGGCGACATACATTCAATGTTCTGTTTATTTTTTTTTTTTCACAAGCAGTGCAGACACGTCCTGAGAAAGCCTTGTTGCTGTCGGGACGTTAAGCAATGTACAATCAATACAATCAATGATCTTGTTGCATTTTATTATGCCAGCAAATTGTATACTTTTGAAGAGTTGCAAAATGTAATTGCTGATTAAATAAAAAAAAATATTTGTCAATAAAAAAAATGGTAAACTTCTATCCGCAACTACCGACGCTTGAGCCGACTGAAACAAATGTGATGACTAAAACAACACTTGTGCCTGATCCGCATATGCCAATTGCATCAGATAAAACATTACAGGCAGACGCATTCAGATTAAATAATATTACAGAAGCTTTGAAATATTTGGAGAGTGAGGAGGCGAAATATTCACGGTGCAAAAGACGGTATAAGACCGTTTTCAATTCTGTACAAAACACTTCTATGGCTATTGGTGCAGTTTCAGCTTCATGTTCTGTGGGGGGTATCATTCTGTTCACCACAGGAATTGGGAGTTTGGCTGGAATAGCAATTGAGGGTGTTAGCATTGCTACATGCCTGGCTTGCTTTGGTTTGGAGGCCTTGAACAAGAGGTTTCACACAAAATTACAGAAACATGAAGCATTGAGTACGCTTGCTGGTGCAAAGCTGAGCAGTATGAAACTTATTATCAGTAAGGCATTAAACGATAATTTTATTGATGATGAAGAATTTAAGCGGGTCCAGGATGATTTAAATAATTACAAGAAACAGAAGTCTGAAATACAAAATAAAATGCATAGTCAATCTCCTGTGAATGTTGAAGAACTTAAGGCCATTTTTTTAGCAGAGGGAAAAAGGATAGGGGTACAGGAAACCACAGAAAAACTACACAATCTTTTAAACAAATAAAAATCAGATTTGGTAATCGTTTATTAATGTCATTAATGCAGGCAGCAATAGTGAGCTCCAAAACCTGACAAACTTTCAAGTAGCGCAGGGTCTTATGGCATGGAGATCAGTACGGATAAAAGCAAAGTGATGATCAACACCACAAGCGACAGCAGCAGCAATATTCACATGAATGGCCAGAAGCTAGAAGAGGTCAATAGCTTCAAGTACTTGGGAGCCACCCTGTCCAAAGACGGTAGTTGCATAGCAGAGATCCGTATCAGGATAGGTACAGCAACATCCGCAATGGCCAGGCTGGACAGGATATGGCGAAGTAACTCCATCAGCTTCACCATCAAGTACAGGCTTTACAAGTCCCTCGTAGTGTCTATTCTACTCTACGGCTGTGAGACTTGGACACTGCTTGCAGACTCAGAAAAGAAAATCCAGGCCTTTGAGAACAAGTGCCTGAGGAAGTTGCTCCGCATCTCGTACCGCGAGCACAAGACCAACGAATATGTACGGAGCATCGTCACTTCCCTGGTGGGCCCACATGAACCCCTTCTGGCAACTGTGAAACGGCGCAAGCTTGCTTGGTTTGGCCACGTGACCCGACACAACACCTTGTCCAAGACTATCCTCCAAGGCACTCTCGAAGGAAGTCGTCGGCGAGGTCGTCAGAGAAAGAGTTGGGTCGCAAACATAAAAGAATGGACCGAACTCAAGATGCCAGACTTGCTTGCCACCGCCCAAAATAGAACTCAGTGGAGAGCACTGTCTGTTGCTGCTGCCTTTCAGTCCCCCCAACGCCCAGTTCGGGCAAGGGACTGATGATGATGATGATGATGATTAATGTCATACACTTCACAGAAAAATGACATGCCACCTAACTATTTAACCCCATCAGCACCACCACCACCACCTATTACTAAAAAAAAGTTTTTTCATTGTCCTTGTATCTTGACAAATCTGTCCGAGTAAGTTGTGACTTAAGTTGTGACTTGAGTCAAGAACTTACATTTTGTTATGTTTAAATTCTTATAAGTTCTTGACTAAGTCACTTAATAACTAATTATAGGTTCTTAAAAGGTTACCTGTAAAGTTATTTGTCAGTTATAAGTGACTTTGGAATATTTGTTAACAAGTATCTGCAGGTAACTTAAATAATTTGTTATCAAGTGCATATAGCAATGTTTTTTTTGTTTGTTTGTTTGTTTGTTTGTTTGTTTGTTTGTGTGTGTGTGTATATATATGAATATGTGGACATTGACTAAAAAAAAAAAAAAAAAAAAAATGGTATAAATGGTATTGGAATGTATTTTTTTTCTATCTCTAATAACTAATTAATATGCACACATATAGGGAAACAAAAACACAGGCACACACACAGACAGATAGACATGCACACATACATACTCAAAAACATGCACTCACACACACACATACACGCCTACATACGCAAAAACATGCACTCACACAGACGCACATATAAACACATGCACACACGCACGCATACACACACACATGCACTCACACACACATACACGTACACACTCACACACGCATGCACAAAAAATACACACACTATGGGTTGCAACCATACAAACCGGGGACGTCCCCCGTTTACTGAAAGTCCCCAGTTGTGGGTGTATAACCTGTGTGTGTCCCCCGATTTACGGGATTTGAATACTCACACACACACACACACACACATACATTACAGGCAGGCGCATTCCGACATGCATAATCACACATGCACGCACACGCACGCACACGCACGCACGCACGCATAATCATGCACACGCACTCACGCACACTCACGCACAGACAAACAAATACAATGCACGCACACACACAGAGACAAAGACAAACACACACGCACATGCACGCATATACGCACACAGACATACACAGACAAAGACAGACAAACAAGGCAGACAGACAGACATATCCACAGACACATGCACTCACACTTCACCGGTTGTATGTCACGCGACACGCAACGACTGTATACTCGATTAGCCACCGCGCACTTAGTTTCGTTTTTTAGACGCTACGTCATTGTATACGCTGGATACAACGATCACATGAGAGTACACAGCTTGCTACTGTAAGACCCTTGTAAACATAGACATTTAACTCTGTGTTTTGTCTTGAATTTATTAGTTGTCCACGGTATGGAAGTCAGTGATAGCAAAATCTATGATTGAAAAGATCAACATTCTGTTAACGCCGCGCCGTCCAACACTGTTGATTAAACACAGCTTAGTCAACAGCGTTATGGTCTGGTTACTTACCGCGCGGTTGTTAAGGCCCAACCTGGCGTGTAGTTGGCCGCTGGTGTTAAGATAGCTCAATCACTTTATACTGCGCAGTGAGTGACTCGTCGGAATATAAGGCTTGTCTTGACTCAGGTACTACACACTGAGTTAATAATGACTAATGCAACATACCACCGTCTCTCACAGTAAATTTTACTTACCTTTCGTTTTGGTTGTTTCAGCTTCGTTATATCCATTGCTTCTGCTTCCACTTACTGTGCCATATTCAACCGCATCTTATAGATTTCTTCAGACTTGAATTTTGGGGGGTAAAAATTATACTTTTTTTTTTCATGGAAGTCTTTTACTTTCTGTTCATTCAGTTACCATGATCGCATGAGATAGTTACCGTCTTTTGCTCAGACATTTTTTAGCAATAATTTTGCCTTGTTTTTCTTAGCGTGCCACAGATTAAAGCTGATATCATATGAGCCGTGGGTTATTAAAATAAACTTTTTTAACAAAAGTCCCCGTCTGTTTTATCCAATCCCCAATGGGCCTTTTCAAGAGAGGGTCACACATGCCTCTCTTGAAGAGGCATTGGGGATTGGATTGGCGATCCGTCGCCCAGACGGGACAAGGGGTAAGGACGGACAGACACACACACACACACCCCACCCCACCCCTTACCCCCCTTTCCCTTCCCCTTCCCCCCCCCCCCACCCCCTTATTCCCCTCTTTCCCCCCTTTTTTACCCGTGCGCACAATTTATTTTATTTATTTGCCGGCCTAGTAATTTGTTTACTGTAGGTCCTACAGCTAATTATTTATTTTTGTCCGGACTTATTTTTGGCCTAATTATTAGGGTTTCGTCACTCCCCATCTGGGGCCTCAAAGACGAGTTATTTTACGAAACGAAAGAATTTGAGACCCCGAGGAGATTTGAACCCATATCACACACGTAAGAATAAATTGCACCAAGATTTTCTCTTAGGTGTGTGACATGCGGCCAAACCACCCAGCCACGGCCCGTGGCCGAGAGAGGAGTTATTCTGAGAACTTATAACTATAATCGATAGTGGTGCAATACCGGAACTAGATCATCGATTTTTTACAGGTATGTAGCGTGTTTACCGGGCTAATAATGCAGTGGATTGAGCCGGGCCGGGGCTAAAAACATTATTATTAGTCAAATTAGTGTTGTTTTAGTGGGTTGATGCAGTGTTTTTAATTAGAAATGATAGTAATTTTGTATCATTTCTCAGTAATGAGCCACGAAAGCGAAAGCAGGCATAAATTATGATTTTAAAGGGAAGTAATTGCTTCATGTTCTTTTGCCTGTGCTGTGTCTGTGTGTAAAATTGACAAAGTGTATGTGTATAAGACTATTTATTAAGCAGATTTGGTTGCCGCGTTATTTTAATTGAGAAAATAGACCTAGTCAGTGTGTATATCATTGATTTTTAACTGGTGTAAGAGCGCGCGTGTGTGTGTGCGATCGCCGTTATCGGGAATTTCCACAACGCATGGCACATCGGGCTTAGGCTAGGCGGCTAGCCGCCGTGATCAATAAACTACGCATTCTTGAATGTACACGCATACATCGTTGATATACTGTTTAGCTCGGGTGCAGTGGGGGATGCTTATAGAGATTAAACAATCTATTTTCCAAAAGAACCACATTTATTTACGCCGCATTGACAAACTTGCGTTTATTTGAAATCACTGGGGTAAATTAAAGATGGGGTAGCGGTCGCGTAGTCAATGGGGGGGGGGGGGGGGGGGACATTGTCAAAATGACGCAATGTTTGTGTTTAATGCAGCATAAATAAATTTGGATTCTCAGGAGCCCCATATATTATCTCTCTCATGGACCACCATGGCATCATCATATCATCCTCATCATGCAAAAACTGAAAAAATGCTATTCCAGGTGCCTCTGACCCCTCAAGTCTCTGTCTCGTGATGACCTCAGCCCAGTCCGGCCTCTAAGAGCCCTAGGTGTGCGGTTGTCTTCGGCCAGACCCTGCTGCTGTGCGTGGAAGGACGTAGTGGTTGACTCGCCACCTCTGGGGGGAGCTCCCACTCGTCGACTCTGTGAATAGCAAAAAATTAAAATAAAAAATGTCGTAAGTAGGAAGACCACTTAAGTGACTCGGCAGTCGTGCGGAGTTTCCTCCGGAGGGAGTCCCCTGACATATATACAGCAGCGGGGCCGGGAGTCTGGCTGGAACAACTGGAAGGCCTGGGTGAGCACACTGGGGTTGATGGGGGTGAGCAGCATGGGAGGAAGACCTCTGAGGTCGACAGAGGAAACTTGGAAGCAGCAAAAAAAAAAAATTTTAATTTTAAAAAATATAGTTGCCGGATTTGTTGTTGGATTTGGTTTCGCAGGTTACAGGCTATACAGAAAATACAAACCGCAGACTCGAACAGTGTCCAAAAAAGCAGACACTCTAAAAACAAAAGAAATAGTTGCCACATTACCAGCAGTGTCAAAACCGATTGACCCATTTCTTATGCAGTGAATAAATTTATTATTTTAATTTTTGTGGCATAAAAAAAGGAGCGACACAAAGAACATAATGAACCTTGTCTATGACTCTGCCATAATAAGCGGACTAGCAGTAGCTTACTCCATGCTGGGAAAAAGTCTTTTCAAAATGAAATCTGCTGATCTGAGTAGATTAGACTTTGAAGACAGTGCAAAGCTAATTGCAGTTGTAACAACGTCAATTGCAACAAAAGACTTTCTCGTCAAGCAAGGAATTATTCCTGAAAATGTTTCTATGTAAATAAAAATAATATGGCGATTTTAGCTATTATGATTGGAGGCACCATGGTCAACGCACTTGCTTTCAGTGGATCAAATTATCTCTTTTCAAAAATGGGTAGAGAAGAATCGGCACAAGAAATGAGACGTCACAATGAGGCATCTGAAAAACTGGAACAAGCCCAACAAGAGTATGAGCAGCAAAGAATAGAGAAACTTGATTTCATCAATGAAAAACTCAGACTAGAAGGTCACGCGCAGCATACATTTTCAACTTAGCGATTACTATCAGCCAAGCACACAACAAAGAAACGGAGAGATAACCTTTGTTCTAGTGGAAATGAAATTTGTATATTTTACTGGACTTTATATTGCTAGAAAAAAATTACAGCCGAAAATAAACTATCAAAAATATATTACTCTCCAATTTGATATTGGAAAGGAAAAACTGCGATTCAGAAATAAATGCGGCCGTGGGCGGTGATGTAACACTCAATCAAATAAAACAATGGTTACAGAGACAAGCAATTTGGCAGGTTTATCTCCCTGCTCTAAGAAAAATATCAAGACCTCATTTTGTGAACACTACACCCAATGACACGCATCAAATGGACTTCCTGTTTCTACCACACGATACAATAAGAAAGAACGATACAAGTATGCACTAAGTGTTGTCGACATTGCTTCAAGGTACAAAGACACTGAACCCATAACTGACAAGAACGCTAGTACAGTTGCGACAGCATTATCAAGTATCTATAAAAGAGGCCCTTTAAAATTCCCCAGGCTTGTGTAGGTCGATGACGGATCTGAGTTTAAGGGCGCCGTTAATCAGTTATTTGCGAAGCATGGTGTACTGGTTAGACGCGGGATACCTAGTGTTCACAGATCACAGGCAATTGTTGAAAACTTTAACAAACAATTATCAGAGAGACTTTTCAGTTATCAGTATTCTAAGGAACTCATGCATGATGCACGTAACACTGAGCAGGTTAAAAGATTACCATCTGTGATAAAAGCAATGAATAACGAAGGTCATCCTAAACCTGCTGATGCTATTAAATTGAAAACAATGACAGAGCCAAAAACAACAACACCGTCATGACCACCCCTAGCACTCGACACAAGCTTGTTTACAAAACAGGTAAGATATCTATATCAACCTGTAGAATCACAAAATATCGTCAGACGCAGAGCAACTGATCCCATTCGGTCCACATCTGTACACGATATAAAAAAATAGTTCCCGGTGCTGACGCTAACCCATCCATTTATTATCTATATGAGCCTGCGCCACATAGGGCATTTGTCAGAGAAGAATTACAGATTATTCCCCCAGACACGTTTACTCATTTTTAACCATTTGGGTCATTTCATTAACTAACTCATCGGTTAATTCATCAGCTATTTGTTCAGATAACTTAAGTCTGTAATGACCAGGTGCATAAGCCTTTTCCTTAGTGTGAAACACTCGTTTTGTGTCCCCTACTGCAAGTGACTTATTATGTGTTTGGATCATTTCAAGATTGTGTCTATGTGATCTCAGTGACCTGTTTGGATAATCAGGCATTAGTTCTCCATCTAATACTTGCTTGTAGTGTTCATGACGGATGTCTTTATTTTTTATCGCTGTTTTTTTTTTTTTTATTCCTTTGGTTTTCGACTGACTACCTTTTTGGTGCAGTATAGAATACATCTTTGATCTCAGTCCAACATACTCAACTATAGGCACTCCATTCAGTTCGTCTTTAAACTTTCCAGGCACTTTCTTGTGTTATGTGCTGTACAGCAGGTGTTCCTTAGGGTATTCAGACGTGTCATACATAGGCAACTCTGTTTTCATGTCTTCATAAAAGTCTTCAGTAGGCACGTCAATGATCATAGAGTCAGTGTCAGTGTATAGCAGATGACAGATACTTCGGTTTAAAGTAATCATAGTAAAATTCAAGCATTAACAGTTTTGATAACTCAAGAATTGCCATACCAATGAATACTGGCTTGTCCAGTTTAACAATCTTTTTTTTTGGAGTGACACTGCATACAATGATGAATGAAACTCTTTATACCCTGTGTATTGTGGCTTGCCTGTAAGCATAATTGCACCTCATTCAGTTGTGACCAGTCTCACATCTTTGCGGTGATGAGGATTTTCCATCGTCTTGCCAAAACAGGCATTGTTCATAAGCTTAAAGAAGTCTTTGTCAAATGCAGTGTTGCCGTCCCTTGCACGCAGGGTTATGTTCTTCATTATGTAATCTTTCATGAAAGCACACTGATCAAAGCTTATGCCTCTGTGAACTTTTTTTTGGTATTAACCCATGTCTGATGTAAAACTGCAGTAAACGATAGTGACAAATGTAATTAAATTTGGCACAAGTTTAGTGTCTTCTTTTTTCCCAAACATACTCATTTTCTCAACAGCTAATGGATAATCATTGTGGTAATCGTGTAGATGGTGTGGGTACTCCAGGTTGACTTCAAAGATCCAACCCTTTGCATCATTCCGGTCATGATTCATAATATAGTTTGTTAACCCTGAGTCTGTTATGTCATACTGTGACAAATCATGCAGACAAAAGTTTTTCAAGGGCAATAACTCACACATCGCAAAGCCATACAAATTATTAGCGTCCACATACATAATGAATGACCTTGACCTTGAGGGGTCAAAGTCAAGGTTGTCAAGATATTTGTTGTTGACTTTGGTATAGTTGTTTGCGGCTATACTTATGCCTCCCCTCAATCCACGTTCCACCATTTCACCCATTGTGCGATCATACAACAGGTCTATAAATATCTTACTGGATTTTAAAAATGCATCCCATGTCATGCCAGGACTAGTTATGTAGCTAGCTGGGTCAAGACTGTAGTGTAACATCCCTTTTCATGGTAACTTTCAAATACGTCTGCTAGCAGTCATGAGTATATTAAGCCGACCTGGGAAACCTCTTGGTAATTCTCGGCTTTCCTTTCAAAGAAGCATGCTGTCCCCTGTTGAGTGTATTAAGCTGATCTTTGACACCTCTCAGCGATTGAAAAGGCAATAGGCTTTTCAAAACCTCAGCCACGTGGCAGCTTATTTATATAAGCGTGCCGCAAGGCCTGAAAGGAAATGTGTCCCCTAGCATACCTGAAATTAAATAGAAGGGTGACAAAAGCTATGATCGCCTCACAATAGGGTATTCAACTGTGGCGTGTGGCAAAGATTAGGTCTCTCTCCCTGTGAGGTAGCTAATCAGACTTGTCAATGCGACAGTGTTGTCCTTTATCCAATCCTACTTACATATATCGGGTTCAGATTTCCGACAATATAATATGAGGGGGTGTTAAGGCATATCTCAGGGTCATTTTTTCGATGTTGTGCATACGGGGTAATTGCTTGTACATATTTAAGGGTGCTAGTGCAAAACGCTTTCAGCCCTGGAGAATTTTGTCAATACCATTGTGACATGGTGAATATCTTTTTTTCGCCGTGCATATTTTAATTTCGTGCAAATGGGTCGAGTCTTTTCATGCTCAGATAAAGTATTTCTGGTTTTGATCCCTCATCTGTCACAATGCTCCTAAGTATTTGAATTTCTTAACTGTTTCCAGTTTTTGGCCTCCAACCTTGATTTCAGTGCCAATGCCACTGGCATTATTGGTCATCAGTTTGGTCTTCTCTGCACTGATTTCCATCCCATATGCAATGGCTGTACTATACAGCTTTTTCACCATCAATGTCGTCCGCAAAGCGCAAGTTCGTGATTGTTCTGCCTCCAATACTGACAGTTCCTTCATGATCTTTCAGAGCGTCCGTCGTGATTCTTTCCAGGAAGAGGTTGAAAAGAGTAGGTGAGAGCAAACAGCCTTGTCTGACTCCAACTGTAGTCCTAAACCAGTTTCCCCCCACCCGGGTCTGCCCTGGGGGACTTGGGTGGGGTTAGGTATTTTTATCGAAGGCAACAGAATCGCAGATTCTGCTGCCAACAGTGCCCGCAGTGACCCTGTCCCTGACACACAGACTGTCTATAGTGATTTTAAACCTGTTATTAGTGCGTACATAGCCCGCGAGTGGCAGTCCGAGTGGGACAAAGAGGAAGGGAACAAGCTTCATGAAGCTCTTCCTAAGTTGTCTGACAGTCTACCTTTCCGCTGCGGCAGCCGCCGTGAGGAGACTGTCCTTGCTCGGCTCCACATCGGGCACACATATGTTACGCACTCTTACTTACTTAAACAGGATGAGCGTCCATGGTGTTTTGCCTGTGATGAGCAGTTTTCTGTTCGACACTTTTTGCTGTATTGTGCTGACCTAATTGACACCAGATATAAACACTTCACAGCAGACTCCTTGAAGGTTTTGTTCCGGGATGTTCCCCCGGACAAAATCTTCAATTTTTTGAGAGAATGCAATATTTTTAACAAGATCTGAGCATTCATAGACTATGTGAATTTTTTTATTTGCCCTTTTTGAGAGTCTGTAGACGTTTCTTTTCCAGACATGTGCGACATTTTAGCCTGAGATTTTTAATCTATATTTACATCTTGTCTTAAGACCTTGCTTTTAGTCTGGCTGACCAGATTTTTACCCATCCCGCCGTGAGATGGCCTTAGTCGCCTGCTCGGCGTTAAACCCAAATAACTAACTAACTAATCCACCATTGCCCATAATTCTTCAACAGAGCATTATTCACCTTTCTTCCAGAGAGAGAAGGAGAAGCGAGAGTCTCGTATTTGTGATTTAAATCGGATAACTCAGAAGAATATAATACCCCTTTTACATTGTCAGAACTGCAACAAGCCCAGCAGAAATGTAATGACTCTGCTGCTGGCCTAGATACTATCCACTATCAACACCTAACACATCTGCCTGAGAAGTCACTCCTTGTACTTCTCAAGGCCTTTAACCATATCTGGATAACTGGCCATTTTCCACCATCTTGGCGCCAGGCCGTGGTTGTGCTGATCCCCAAACCGGGTAAGGATCTTTCCGACCAGGGCAACTACCGGCCAATCGCTTTGATTGATTGATTGATTGTACATTGCTTAACGTCCCGACAGCAACAAGGCTTTCTCAGGACGTGCCTGCACTGCTTGTGAAAAAAAAAAACAACAGAATATTGAATGTATGTCGCCAGCCGGACCACTACGTTAAATAAACCTACAACATGGGGCCTAAATAAAGCCAAAACCATTTGGCAACACACATCCAACATCAAGAGCTACAGGCAGTGCAGACAGTAGGAAGAGTTTTAAAAAGGCAAATACAGATGAATGGACCTCGGGTAGACAGAAACACATGCCCCAGAATAGAAAGGAAAACCCACCCTGTGGGGCTGACCAGGGTGACCCTGGGAACTAAAAAGTACCTAACCCCACCCAAGTCCCCCAGGGCAGACCCGGGTGGGGTCAATCGCTTTGATGTCATGTTTATGTAAAACTATGGAACGCCTGGTCAACGCCCCCCTGGTGTGGCATCTTGAGTCACAGGGTCTCATCACAGACCTCCAGTGCGGTTTCCGGCGCTTCCGTAGTACAACTGACCATCTAGTCCGCTTTAAGTCGTTTATCCGAGATGCTTTTGTCAACAAGCATCATGTCTATGCAATTTTCTTCGATCTTGAGAAGGCATATGACACTACCTGGAAGTATGGTATAATGTCTGACTTGTTGGACATGGGTTTTAAAGGGCACCTGCCCGTTTTTATTCACAATGTTTTTGTCTAACCAGCCGTTCCATGTCCGTGTGGGCTGCACCCTCTCCGACTCCTTTCAACAGGAGATGGATGTCCCGCAGGGCAGCATTCTATCTCCTGTTTTATTTAGTATTAAAATTAATAACATTGTAAAGGCCATCAAGGATGATTCTGAGTTCTCTTTGTTTGTTGACGACTTTGCTTTGTGCTCACGTGGTCGAGGCCTTGCGTCCCTTGAGAGGCGCTTGCAACTGTGCGTTAATCGCATCCAGCGGTGGGTGTCTCAATGGATTCAAGTTCTCACCCTCCAAGACAGTCTGTGTGCATTTTACTAGCCAGATGAATTTTTTTCCAGAACCTAGCCTCAGCATTGCTGGAGTGCCAATTAAGGTGGCCGAGGAGACAAAGTTTCTGGGGGTCATCTTTGACAAGAGACTGACCTTCCTCAACCATATTAATTACCTTAGAACCTCTTGTCAGAATGCCCACGACGTTCTTCGTGTCATTGGTTGTACTGACTGGGGTGCAGAGCGCACTGTCTTACTTCGATTGTACCGGGCCCTTGTTCGGTCCAAACTGGTTTACTGCTCTATGGTATATGGCTCGGCTTCCAAGTCTGTTCTAATTACAAACAAGGTACATCCACTATTTTGAAAACATTGTGATATTCTGCCCAACGATCAAACACTACAAAGCTTGTCACCACCTTTTATTTATTTGGACTGATCACAAAGTCGACCCTGAGAAAAAACTCAATGACTACCTGCAGTATTTTTACAAGCAATTTCAAGGGCAGCCAACTTTGTTTATAGTTGATAATTGCACAGCAAAGAAAGACATTGTCAAAAAGAAAAACACTTTAGCAGAACTCGCCTTCAGTGGCAGACACGCAAACATCAGTGTCTGGATTGTCACTCAAAAATATAATGCTGTACTAAAAGATTTCCGAGAGCAGTTAAAGTTTGTCTGATTGTTCTACTGTGAGGACCGTGATAGCTTTGACTGCCTCAGGGAGAAGGATGTTATACCCGGCAAGCATGAATGAGACGATGTAAAAAACAAACTGACGTCAACTAAGCATCTAAAGCTTATCTTAAAGACAGATCAGCCCACTGGGTATGGATTAATAAATTAATTTAGCCTTTTGTTTTGGTCATAAAAATGACAGACGGACAAGCGCAAGCGATTGATGTTACAGACTGCTTCAGAGACGTTAAACAATTTTATGGCTTAAAATCACAATTCAAACAGCCTGACATATGCCTCTCAGTACCGGCGGTGATATACATGAGGTATAATGTGTCTTTGGAATATGCGGATGAGAATCCATTTTATAAAATACATGACTGTTGCTCTTAAGACACATACCTTTAACTCTTTCCCATCGTAGCAGTGCTCAGCTAGTTTGTTCCCTGCAGACATAGCAGGAAAAGGATGTGTGTTCCCTGGTGACGTACATTTTTGGGGTAGATTGAATTAATGTTTACAGCCTCCCAAGCTAACAACCACAGAAAAATTGGGTATTGTTGGAAAGAGCATAAAAGTACCTGTGCGTGTTTGTGCATCAGTTTAGTGGGAAGTTGAACCAATTTGATTATTATGCAACAGAACAAACATGGCGGAGCAAAACATGAGAAATGCAGTTTGGTAGCAACAGTGTAAGCACATGCAATGAAAAACCAAAATTTACTCACCAACATGGCAGAAAATTGTATTCCACAAGCAAAGAAATCACGCATGAGATCTGTCCCTTCTTGAATCACAATTTCATGAGCTAAAAATCACTTTTGAAACTGCGCTCATGAGGATCGAACAAGCTCATCGTCTGAGACGATGCTTCCCTTAGACTGATAGCTCTGCTTCATGCGATTTAAAAAAAAAATGCAACCCTAGAATACTAGCGACTCGTCTATAGATGGCACGAGCAGAACGCTAAAACGTAAGCATTTCGATGGCTAAGGGTTTGTTTGGGCTAATGCTAAGCCGGAAACGCTATGATTGGAAAAGGTTAATTTAATTATGCCAACTATAACTGGCTTGAGACACTGTGCGAACACATATTTAAACAACTTTGTAAACTACTTGATTATATTGAACGTGTTACATTTAATAAAGTGGTATTACACATTAAGTAATATTTTTATATTATTCTTTTGTTTTGGTTATAAAAAAAAATGACTGACAGACAAGTGGTTGACGTTACAGACTACTTCAGTTATATCCAGCACTTTGATCAGTTAACCTTTAGCACGCTGGTGGCAACATTTGTCACCAGCCGCCATCTTGCTTCATTATCGGATGGCGACATATGTCGCCACCGCGTGGTCTGCTCGTAATCGGCTATGGTAAACACACTGGGTTGCTATGAGCCTTTGCAAAGGATTGTGG
Organism: Semisulcospira habei; assembly: GCA_036245525.1. Taxonomy (NCBI): domain Eukaryota; kingdom Metazoa; phylum Mollusca; class Gastropoda; family Semisulcospiridae; genus Semisulcospira; species Semisulcospira habei. Next base: position 102,297,310 of record BTPG01000006.1, on the reverse strand, counting down.
GTGATTGTAAATGAGGCTTGCTTCCGTTTTATATCGGCCATCTTGCTAACTTTGAGTGTGTTTGGGCGATTCAAATTTTCTAAGTGAGAGTTTGTTCTGACGGCTTCATTTTGACAAAAGATGACCGATGAGGAGTTAGAAGCATTCATCAAGGAATACTTTTATGGAGTCAGAGTCCTATGATGAACACTTTTTTGGCTTTTTGCCAGAAGACTTGAGATCGAGGGGGGTGGGGGGTGGGAGATGGTGGTGATGGGCAGAGGAGTGATTCTGAATTGAGTGCTAGTGAACATGGAAATGGTGCGTAGTAAGCACTGATTTTTTTGTTGTTGTTAGGATAATAACACAGATAACACAGTTTTAAGAATTGTGACATAATCTTGATTCATTTATTTACATACATGCCAAATTCCACAATCATACATAGAAAAATGAAAAAGTTGTAGGCTTTTGAAGTAAGTAGGGTAGCATTGGGTTTAGCCCACTCAAAAAGAATGCAGTTGCAGGGGAAAGAACTGCCAGAGGAAAGCAGAGTGCTAAAGGTTAAGAACAGATTTCAAACAGCCACTTGTGCCTGTCATATCACCGCTTGCGCCAATAGTAATACCAGCAGACCCCCACCCGGGTCTGCCCTGGGGGACTTGGGTGGGGTTAGGTATTTTTTAGTTCCCAGGGTCACCCTGGTCAGCCCCACAGGGTGGGTTTTTCTCTCTATTCTGGGGCTCGTGTTTCTGTCTACCCTTTGTCCATTCACCTGTATTTGCCTTTTTAAAACTCTCCCTACTGTCTGCACTGCCTGTAGCTCTTGATATTGGATGTGTGTTGCTAAATGGTCTTAGCTTTATTTAGGCCCCATGTGTTAGGTTTATTTAATTTATTTGACCGGCTGGCGACATACATTCAATGTTCTGTTTAGTTTTTTTTTTTTTTTTTTTTCACAAGCAGTGCAGGCACGTCCTGAGAAAGCCTTGTTGCTGTCGGGACGTTAAGCAATGTACAATCAATCAATCAATACCAGCAGAGATATATGTGACGTATATAACTTTGGAATTATTTGAGGAGCTGCCATTTGTAGTGTACATGACTGTTGATTGAAAGACACACACCTTTGAAGTAGATGATAACTGGTTTGAAACAGTGTGTGAACACATAATCAGACAACTATGTGAATTGAATCTGTTTATTGTTGCTGTTACATTCAATAAAGTGGTATTGCACATACTGTAATTTTTTCTATTTATTATTTTGTCAATCTATAAAAATGACCAACAGTTCGCAAAGCTTACAAAACATATTTCACACAACAAACTTGCCTATATCAAACACTTACAATGTTTACGAATCGATAGAGAACTCTTTTACTGTCACACAAGATAATCTTCTTGATGGCAGTGTAAAGATTCAGGTTGTTGCTGAAATAGAATTAATTTAACAAAGTATACGGTGAAGTGATAGTATCATATATCTCAATGAGACAACACACTGTTAATGTAAGAAGGGAACTGGAGAATGTGTTTAGAAACAAAATGTTGCCTGACTTTCTTGAAGCAATTGACAGAGCAAAAATAAAGGGGTCTGGTTGGCATGAAGAGTATGTACATGAACTACAACTGAGGCAGTCAAGATATCATCCTATATTAGGCAAATCATGGCTGCAATTACCAACAGAGGTTGCAAACAAAAAGGCTGTCGATATTCAGAACAATGATAATCACTTTTTAGGAAGGTTACAAAGTAAAGTAGATTATAGCACTGTCAGGGGAGAGAAATGTGCATGATCGACCAGTGATCATAGATCTACTGTGGCCAAAGCACAAAAAAAAAAAAAGAGATAGGAAAGAGAGGGGGCGCTAAACAAGTGACTGAAAGCAATGCATATGGAAGCCCCCCCCCGAAGGGGGGCGTATCACATATCCCACTGTTCCAGCCACTCAGTGCATGGAAATTTAAATCTAGGTCCCCCCGAGGGGGGTCCAGATATTTAGCCGGTGTGGACAGCTGTTTCGGTCTTGGCGACCTCCTCAGCACACCATCGGCGATACTGGAGGAGGCAGGAATTTCTGCCCACCTGCAAAGACAACCACATTTTACTGTATCACAATACGTATCACAATACGCCCCCCTTCGGGAGGGGCTTCCATATGCATTGCTTTCAGTCACTTGTTTAGCGCCCCCTCTCTTTCCTATCTCTTTTTTTTTTTGTGCTTTGGCCACAGTAGATCTATGATCACTGGTCGATCATGCACATTTCTCTCCCCTGACAGTGCTATAATCTACTTTACTTTGTAACCTTCCTAAAATATTAGCACTGGCAGTCTCCCCTTTTCTTTTCAATGATAATCACTATTTTATGTGGTGTGTGCTTGCTAAACTACACTTTGTAAAAACAAAACCTGAGCGTGTATCCATCTACAACAAATTTGTAAACAAACTCAACTTCTATGGTATAGATTTTACTGTTAATGTAGAAGATACAGACTTGTTTGAAGAACTAAATCCTGGTATATCCGTGAATGTGTATGTGTGGGATACTGAGTCTGTTAACAAGTTACAACCAATTAGAGTATCGCCATTTGCCCCAACTTATGGACAGTCAGAAAATAAACATGTTGACCTTCTACTAATAAGTGTTGGTAGTAACTTTCACTACACAATTATCAGGAGTATGTCACGACTAATTCATGGGCATGTATCAAAATATGTTAAAAAAAACAGGAATTGTGTAAAAAAATGTTTGCAAATGTTTTCCTCAATTGAAGTAGCACACAAACATGTTCGACATTGCAGGTCAGCTGATGACATTCAAACAATACTTAGGTATCCAGACCCAGGTAGCCAGGTATATTTTAAGAACAACAACAATCGGCAAAAGCTTCCATTTGTAGTGTATGCTGATTTTGAATCACTGGTTGTACCATACGAGTGTCCTGTTCCAGAATCATTACCAAAGACTAAAATTAAGTGACCAAGTGGTGTGCTTCTTTGGATACATTCTTGTTAAAAATAGGTGAGCATACAGAACCTGTTATCTATAGAGGTGAAAGTGCAGCATGTGTGTTTTTAACAAAAATGAGACAACTATACAGTAGTACAATATGTCACAATATGCCAAAAGCCTTTGGTGATAACAGAAGAGGATGAGCTGAAATTTAATACAGCAGAGGTGTGTTGGATTTTTTAACAACACCTGGGAGACGATAACGTTCATGATCATGACCACATAACTGGGCATTACAGAGGTGCTGCACATAACAATTGTAACTTGCTATTAAAAATAGAACCCAAAAAAATATAAGTTGCCTATCTTTTTCCAAAATCTCAAGGGGTATGATTCACACATTATCATGCAAGCTGTAGATGAGTCTTGCCCAAACAGTATGAGAAATTCTTGACTTTTAGATTAGACAACAAATTAGTCTTTTATGACTCCCCGCTGTGAGATGGCCTTAGTCGCCTGCCCGGCGTTAAACACCAATAATCAATCATTTTATGACTCCATGCAGCATTCGCCCTCAGCACTTCCTAGTCTGGCAGAAGGGCTGACTGAGTTTCTAATAAGTAAATACTTTGAACCAGAGTTAATCAAAAAAGGCTTCTACCCTTATGAGTACATCACTGGGTTGTGTTTGAGGAAACATCTCTGCCTCCAAAAGATAAAAATGTTATTCTACACTAAATGGTAAAGGAATTTATGACTCTGAAAACCAGCATGCTCTTGATGCATGGGGTAAACTAGGGTATCAAACGATTGGTGACTACCAAGACCAGTACTTAAAAGCTGATGTTTGCTTGCTAGCAGACGTATTTGAAAGTTACCGTGAAAAGGGTTTGACACACTACGGTCTTGACCCAGCCTGCTATATAACTAATCCTGGCATGACACAGGATGCATTTTTTTAATCCAGTAAGATACAGATAGACCTGCTGTCTGATCGCATGATGGTTGACTTTGTGGAACGTGGTTTGAGAGGAGGCATAAGTATAGCCGCAAATAATTATGCCAAAGCTAACAACAAATATCTTGATGACTTTGACCCCTCAATGTCAAGGTCATACATTACGTACCTTAACACTAATAACCTTTATGGGTACGCCATGATGGAGTTATTGCCCTTATTGACTGGTCACAACTGAATCAGGCACAATTAAACATACTGGTAAGCCACAATACACAGGGTATAAAGAGTTTCATCCCTCATTGTATGTGGTGACACTAAAAAAATAGTTTGTTGATCTCAGCAAGCCAGTATTCATTTGCCCCCACCCGGGTCTGCCCTGGGGGACTTGGGTGGGGTTAGGTACTTTTTAGTTCCCAGGGTCACCCTGGTCAGCCCCACAGGGTGAGTTTTTCTCTCTATTCTGGGGCATGTGTTTCTGTCTACCCGAGGTCCATTCACCTGTATTTGCCTTTTTAAAACTCTCCCTTCTGTCTGCACTGCCTGTAGCTCTTGATATTGGATGTGTGTTGCTAAATGGTCTTAGCTTTATTTAGGCCCCATGTGTTAGGTTTATTTAACGTATTTGACCGGCTGGCGACATACATTCAATGTTCTGTTTAGTTGGGTTTTTTTTCACAAGCAGTGCAGGCACGTCCTGAAAAAGCCTTGTTGCTGTCGGGACGTTAAGCAATGTACAATCAATCAATCAGTATTCATTTGTATGGCAATACTTGAACTGTCAAAACTATTCATGCTTGAATTCAACTATGATCCGTGGCGCAGTGGTTAAGGCGCCTGCCACCAATGCCAAAGGTGCGAGGTTCGATACCGGGTTCCGGCGTTGGACTTTTCTCCTCTGGTAAGTGTCACCGTTAATTCGGGCGGACCGTCGGGGGTTCTTTCTCCGGGTACTCCGGTTCTTCCACCCCCCCCCCCTCCACCCCTCACCCCCCAGTACCGGTCTCAGGCCACTTTACAAATTTCAAATACAAGCGATCAAAAATCTCTGTAACTTCAGTAGCTGACTGGCCCTTCGTTTGTCTTGTACTGTGTTTGTCTTAAATGGCGTAAATCCGTGTCTGTTTCGTGAGTGTGTGTGTTGGGTTTCAGGCGCGGCGCTTTGAGTCGATTTCCCCAAAATTGAGAAAAAGCGCCTATATAATAACGGTATTATTATTATTATTACTTTAAACTGAAATATCCTGACTGTGAGCTGTTATACACTGATACAGACTCATAGATGTGCCTACTGAAGATTTTATGAAGACATGAAAACAGAACTAGATTATCCTAAGGATCACCCGCTGTATAGCCCACAAAACAAAAAAGTGCCTGTGAAGTTTAAGGATGAACTGAATGGAGTGCCAGTAGTTGAGTACGTTGGACTGAGGTCAAAAATGAATTCCATACTGCAGCAGAAGGGCAGTCAGTCCAAAGCAAAAGATATTAAAGAAAACAGCGATAAATAATTAAGATATCCATCATGAACACTATAAACAAGTTTTAGATTGGGAACTAATGTCTGATTATCCAAACAAGACACTGAGGTCAAATAAACATAATCTTGAAATGATCCAAACACATAAGAAGTCACTTGCTGTTGGTGACACAAAACGAGTGTTTCACAGTTAGGAAAGGCTTATGCACCTGGGCTTATGCATCTTAAGTTATCTGAAGAAATTTGTGATGAACTGATTGATGAACTGATAGATGAAATGGTTAAAAATGAGTAACAGTTTCTGGTGGAATAATCTGTAATTCTTCTCTGACAAATGCCCTATGTGGGGCAGGCTCATATAGATAATAAATGGATGGGTTGGCAGGAACTATTTTTTTTACATTGTGAATAGATGTAGACCATATTGGATGAGTTGCCCTACGTCTTGCGTCATTTTCTGCCTCGCCGGGTTGATATAGATATCTTACCTGTTTCATAAACAAACTTGTGTCGAGTGTTTTTGGTGGTGTTGGTGGTGGCGGCATTGTTTTTAATTTAATAGCATCAACAGGTTTGAGGTGACCCTCGTTATTCATTGCTTTTATCACAGATGGTAATCTCTTAACCCACTCAGTGTTATGTGTGTCATGCATGAGTTCCTTAGAATACTGATACCTGGAAAGTCTCTCCGATAATTGTTTGTTAAAGTTCTCAACAATTGCCTGAGATCGGTGGATGCCTGGTATGCTTCGTCGTACTAGCACGCAATGCTTCGCAAATAATTGTTTAACTGCACCTTTGAATTCACTTTCGTCGTCGACTTGTACAAACCTAGGGTATTTCAGATGGCCCCGACTATAAATCAATGATAATGCTGCAGCTATGCTACTAGCGTTCTTGTCAGTTAAAGGTCCAGCGTCCGTGAATCGTGACGCAATATTGACAGTAGTCAATGCATACTTGTATCGCTTTTTTCTAATAGTGTCATGTGATAAAAACAGGAGATCCATTTGGTGTGTGTCATTATGGGTGGTGTTTTCAAAGTGTGGTCTTATTATTTTCTTGGAGCGGATAAATATATTTGCCAGATAACCTGCCTCTGTAGCCACTGTTTTACTTGATCGAGCGTAACATCATTTGCAGCAGCAGACAATTTTTCTATTGCAGTTTTTCCTTTCTAGTAGCCAATTAGGGAGTAATATATTTTTGATAGTTTAGCGTCAATGCTTGTCATTTCTTCTAGCAAGAAAAACTCCTCTGAAATAAACAAATGTCATACCTACTAAAACAAACATTATTTCTCCATTTCATTGTTTCTGACTGGGTTGGTAGTAGTTGCTAATTTTAGGTTGTGGTATGGTCATGTCTTCACCAGTAACAAGGTAGTATTTTTGATAGCGTCATCAACATTTGAAAATGTATGCTGTGCGTAACCTTCCAGTCTGAGTTTTTCATTGATGAAATCACGTCTTTCTATTCATTTTTTCTCATAATTTTGTTCTGCCTGTGCCAGTTTTTCTGCTGCTTCATTGTGTCGTCTCATTTCTTATGCACTGTCTTCTTTACTAACTTTTGAAAAAAGGTAATTTGATCCGATGAAAGCATGTGCATTAACCACAGCACCGCCAATGATAACAGCCAATGTTGCCATATTTTTATTTACATAGAAACATTTTCTGGAATAATTTCTTACTTAACAAGAAAGTCCTCGCGCTGGGACCATACGGCGTTGAGGCGCGTCCCCTGGGTGGTGGATAGGGGGTCCCTCGTGAGAGGGGTGCACCGAATGAAATAAGGTGCCGTGAACCAACATGGTCTAAGGGAAGGTGACCCCGACAGAAAACCCCTGGTCCTCCTAGTAAGGGGGTTGGGCGTGGGGGTAGCTTCCCCACCCTGCAAAAAAGGAAATAGCTACAAAAACGCTGACGAAAAGACTAACAGTAATTCCATTTCTGGAGGAGGAAGGTTCTTCTACCAGAAGACTTATGACGTCCTGTGGTGAAAGCCGGAAGTCTTCGGAAGCCACAGGGCCTACCCGGCACCGGCCTCCACGTGGCGTAGGTGGGTAGTCCGCTCAGTCCCTGACTGAGTGGGCTAGCGGACGGGTGCCATCTTTGTCCAGGATTAGGACTTGATGTCAGCAGATATGTTGTTCAGCCTTTTCACTGGTCCGGTTTTTAAGGAGCTGTGCTAACCTAGGTCGTACCATGTTGGATTGGTCCTTAAAAATACTCGTGACTTTTTGGTCCTTTGGATCCCAAGTGTTTGCCGTGCTTGGAGACCCGTGTCGGGGGAGAAGAGGATCCTGGTGGCTGAGGTTCCCTTTGGGCTGCGGCTCACTGGTGCCAACACTCCACTTCGGCCTTGACTTCTTCCTAAACGGGAGGCTAGTCGTACCGGCCTAGTCAATCGGCTCTTGTCACGTTGAGCCCTATCCCACTGTTGACATGCGGGTTGCTATACGGAGCACCATGCTATAGCTTCTGCTGCTGATTAGGTGCTTTACGCCAGTATTCCCCTGCATTCAACGGTGTGATAGAAGGCGGTGGCTCAAACGGTTCAATCGGGCTTACCCCCTTGAGTATATCTTTCGGGCAGTCTCCATTGTGCGTCGGCTGGAGACCCGCCGACAGTTGCACTTTCCCTTGTTGGGCTCGGTGGCGGGCGGGGACCCCCGGGGGATGAATATCTCTACTAATATAATATGGATAAAACCAAAAAACCAAAACTAGCACAGAAACGGCGCATAGACACCGACATTGCACATGACAGTGATTCAGACTGTGAGGAAGCGACGCCTCAGGCGTCGGCCGTATGGCCTCGCTTCCTCATTGTCCATAGCAAGGTGAAGGAGAAACCAGTTACCAAGCTGCATCCTTTTCTGGTGGGGGAGACCCTCAGGAGCCGTGTTGGCAGGCCTGACGCCCAGCGCCTCAGGTCTGGTGACTTGCTGGTGGAGTGCCGTACTCGGGCACACTCCAGCGGGCTACTGGGGCTCTCTTCCATCGGAGACACTCCTGTGGAAGTCACACCCCACAAAACTATGAATTCGTCAAGAGGCGTAATCAAAGATCAAGCTTTGGCAGAACTGTCAGAAGATGAACTTGTAAGGAACCTTAAGTCTCAGGGGGTGACTTGCGTCAGGCGCTTCGCTTCCAAGCGAGGTGGTGGGGAGATCCGTCTCCCTACCATCATCCTGACGTTTGGCACCCCCACCCCTCCTACTACCATCTGGGGAGGATACTACTCCCTGAGAGTGAAAAAGTACGTCCCTCTTCCCCTCCGGTGCTTTAAGTGCCAAAAGTATGGCCATGGGCAGAAGACATGCCGTCAGGCAGAGGCTTCATGCGCCCGTTGCACTAGGCCCGGACACTCTGCTGAGTCCTGCACAGCCACCCCCCTGTGTGTGAATTGCCAGGGGGCGCATATGGCTTCGGATAAGAAATGCCCTCGTTGGATATCCGAGTGCAAGATTCAGCAGGTGCGTGTGGAGAAGGGGCTGTCCTTTCTGGATGCCAAAAAACTGGTTGAAGGCCCTGGTGCAGCTGCGGCTGCCCCAACCTCTAACACCTCAGTGTATACTTTTAGTGCAGCGGTGGCAGGCAAGCGCCCCACCAAAGACTTTTCATGTCAGACCCCAACTTCTTGGTTGGGGGCGGAGCCTCGGCTCATCTCGCCCCTGGAGAGTAACCCTCCTCCGGTGGTGACAAGGAGCCAGGGAATGCAGAAGGCGGACACTGCCGGTCCGGTTGTGCCGCCTTCTGTTGCCCCTAAGCCTCAGCCCCCACCCAAACCTGTTAGTCAGTCAACTCCAAAGGCTTCTGGCTCTGGTCAGCCTTCTAAGGCCGCTAACTCTAGCGGCAGGAACGCTGCCCAGGACCAGAAGTCTAAGAAATCTATGGGACCGCTGTGCGCACGGGCCCAGAAGGGGAACACAGATGTGCCCCTTCAAAACAAATATGCTGCACTGGAGGAGCGGATGGAGGGAGTGGAAGTTGTTGTTGCTGATGCTGCGGCAGCTCCACCCCCTTCCTCTCCGAAGAACCAGAGGAGGCCCGGGAGCCGGCCCCCCTCTGTTTCTTCAACTCCTTCCAAGGTAAAGGAAAAAGGGGGGAAAAACTCCTTACCCCCAGATCAGACTTAATCATGGACTCTTTGCTTCAGTGGAATTGTCGTGGTTTTCGAGCTAACTTTGAGGAATTACGTCTTTTAGTCAAGTTCTATAACCCCTCAGTCATATCTCTTCAGGAGACTTACCTGAAGACTTCTGACCCTGTGTCTTTTAATGGTTTTAATGTTATACATAAAGGCTCTGATTCGGAGAGGCGCTCGGGTGGAGCGGCTCTTCTCATTAGTAGCCAAATTTTATGTAGCCCCGTTAGCATCGACACCTGTCTTCAGGCTGTCGCTGCTCGGGTTACCTTAAAAAAGACCATAACCATATGCAGTATTTACCTGCCACCATCACTGCGGGTCTGTAGCAATGATATTTTTCACTTAGTAGATCAACTGCCCCCTCCCTTTATTCTCATGGGGGATTTTAACGGTCATGCTCACCTTTGGGGTAGTGACCACTATGATGGCAGAGGTCAGATGTTAGAAGATGTTTTTTCTCAACTTAACCTATGTGTCTTTAACGATGGCTCACCTACATACTCTAACTCAGGTTCCGGATCTAGTTCTGTTCTAGACCTCACTGTGTGTGATCCTTCTCTCATGCTGGACTTTGACTGGAAGGTTCACGACGACCTGTGTGGTAGTGACCACTTCCCAGTAGTCCTGTCATCGGTCAGCTGTGAGGAGGATTCGCCGGTGGGGCGCTGGAATCTCAAGAAAGCTAACTGGTCTCTGTTTGCCTCTCTCTGTCAGTCTCGTCTTACAGAGGAGGTGGTCATGTCAGCTGAAGAACCTGTTTCTTGTTTTACTTCTATTTTGTTGGAGGTTGCAGGTGAAACCATCCCTAGAACTTCCACATCACTCCCTCGGAAGCCGAGAGTACCATGGTTCAATGCAGAGTGCCGCAAGGCCCAAACAATGCGCAAATCTGCTCAGCGACGTGCATTTCGTAATCCGTCGCAAGCAAATATTTTAACCTTTAAAAGACAGCGGGCGAAAGCCCGTTATATTTTTAAACGTGAACGCCGTGCTTCCTGGAGACGCTTCGTCTCATCTTTATCTTCTAGGACTCCGTCCCAAAAAGTCTGGAAGGCTGTTCGAAGAATTAGGGTCAGGGGTGGCTCGGCTTCTGTCGGCCATCTTAGAGATGGTGCCAGTTTGGTCACAGATAAAAAGGCTGTGGCCAATTTACTTGCCTCCACCATTGCCCATAATTCTTCAACAGAGCATTATTCACCTTTCTTCCAGAGAGAGAAGGAGAAGCGAGAATCTTGTGCTTGTGATTTTATATCGGATAACTTGGAAGACTATAATGCCCCTTTTACGTTTTCAGAATTGCAGCAAGCCATGCAGAAATGTACTGACTCTGCTGCTGGATTAGATACCATCCATTATCAGCTCATAACACATCTGCCTGAGGATTCACTCCTTGTACTTCTCAAGGCCTTTAACCATATCTGGATAACCGGTCATTTTCCGCCATCTTGGCGCCAGGCTGTGGTTGTGCCAATTCCCAAGCCGGGTAAGGATCCTTCCGACCCGGGCAACTACCGGCCAATAGCTTTGACATCATGTTTATGTAAAACTATGGAACGCTTGGTCAACGCCCGACTGGTGTGGCATCTTGAGTCACAGGGTCTCATCACAGACCTCCAGTGCGGTTTCCGGCGCTTCCGTAGTACAACTGACCATCTAGTCCGCTTTGAGTCTTTTATCCGAGATGCTTTTGTCAACAAGCAGCATGTCTATGCAATTTTCTTTGATCTTGAAAAGGCATGGTATAATGTCTGATTTGTCGGACATGGGTTTTAAAGGGCATCTGCCCGTTTTTATTCACAATTTTTTGTCCAACAGGTCGTTCCATGTCCGTGTGGGCTCCACCCTCTCCGACTCCTTTGAACAGGAGATGGGTGTCCCGCAGGGCAGTATTCTATCTCCTGTTTTATTTAGCATTAAAATAAATAACATTGTAAAGGCCGTCAAGGATGATTCTGAATGCTCTTTGTTTGTGGACGACTTTGCTTTGTGTGCACGAGGTCGAGGACTTGCGTCCCTTGAGAGGCGCTTGCAGCTGTGCGTTGATCGCATCCAGGGGTGGGTGTCTCTCAACGGATTCAGATTCTCGCCCTCCAAGACAGTCTGTGTGCATTTTACTAACCAGACGAAATTTTTTCCAGAACCTAGCCTGAGCATTGCTGGAGTGCCAATTAAGGTGGCTGAAGAGGCTAAGTTTTTGGGGGTCATCTTTGACAAAAGATTGACCTTCTGCAACCATGTTAACTACCTTAGAACCTCTTGTCGGAAGGCCCTCGACATTCTTCGTGTCGTTGGTCGTACTGACTGGGGTGCAGACCGCATCGTCTTACTTCGACTGTACCGGGCCCTTGTTCGGTCCAAACTGGATTACGGCTCTGTGGTATATGGCTCGGCTTCCAAGTCTGTTCTGCAGCGTCTGAACACAATTCACCATCAAGGTCTGCGCATATGTCTGGGAGCCTTCAGGACATCTCCAGTTCCTAGTCTGTATGCAGAGGCAGGGGAGCCTTCTCTAAGGCTCCGCCGCATCCGCCTCATGCTCAGCTACGTTCTGAAGCTGAAGGCCCATCCAGAAAATCCTGCCTATGATTGTGTTTTTAACCCGTCGTTTGCAGAGATTTACGATGCCCATCCGGGAGCTGTCCGTCCACTTTCCTTCCGTGTCCGACCTCATCTGCAGGCGGCCGGAGTGGACCTGGACAAAGTTTCGGAATCTCTGCAACACGTCACTCCACCCTGGCTACTACCAGTTCCTGACATCTTGCTGGACTTGACTGCCCACAAGAAGGATTGTACTCCACCAGCCATATACCAACAGAGCCTCAATGAACTCCTTTCAATTTTTCCTGGCTATTGTCGTCTTTATACGGATGGGTCCAAGTCTGAGGATGGAAGAGTGGCTGCGGCTGCAGTGTCCTCTCGCCATCCTAGACGCCCATTTAAGCTCCGTCTCCCTGACCATTCCTCTGTATTTAGTGCAGAACTGCAGGCCATTCTGCTAGCACTCAAGCATGCCTATCAGTCTCGGGAAAGGAACTTCCTGATTCTGTCTGACTCTCTTTCTGCCCTGCAGGCCCTTCAGGGCGCGGGAACAGACCATCCACTGCTGGTGCAGATTAGAGAGCTCTACGCGGACTTGATGAAGGAATATTATGACATCATTTTTATTTGGGTCCCAGGCCATGTGGGCATCGAAGGCAACAGAATCGCAGATTCTGCTGCCAACAGTGCCCGCAGTGACCCTGTCCCTGACACACAGACTGTCTATAGTGATTTTAAACCTGTTATTAGTGCGTACATAGCCCGCGAGTGGCAGTCCGAGTGGGACAAAGAGGAAGGGAACAAGCTTCATGAAGCTCTTCCTAAGTTGTCTGACAGTCTACCTTTCCGCTGCGGCAGCCGCCGTGAGGAGACTGTCCTTGCTCGGCTCCACATCGGGCACACATATGTTACGCACTCTTACTTACTTAAACAGGATGAGCGTCCATGGTGTTTTGCCTGTGATGAGCAGTTTTCTGTTCGACACTTTTTGCTGTATTGTGCTGACCTAATTGACACCAGATATAAACACTTCACAGCAGACTCCTTGAAGGTTTTGTTCCGGGATGTTCCTCCGGACAAAATCTTCAATTTTTTGAGAGAATGCAATATTTTTAACAAGATCTGAGCATTCATAGACTATGTGAATTATTTTATTTGCCCTTTTTGAGAGTCTGTAGACGTTTCTTTTCCAGACATGTGCGACATTTTAGCCTGAGATTTTTAATCTATATTTACATCTTGTCTTCTTTTAGTCTGGCTGACCAGATTTTTACCCATCCCGCCGTGAGATGGCCTTAGTCGCCTGCTCGGCGTTAAACCCAAATAACTAACTAAATCGGAAGCCACAGGACCGAGCCGCCTCTCTCTATCCAGGGATACAACCATGGGCACATGGAACGTCAAGACCATGTACCAGAGCGGCAAGGCCGCCCAGATAGCAGCGGAAATGCAAAAGTACAACCTTTCCCTGCTAGGTATCAGTGAAGCCAGATGGACGCAGTCTGGCCAGAAAAGGCTGTTAAGTGGGGAGATGATTCTGTATTCAGGTCATGAAGAGGAGAATGCCCCCCATACAGAAGGTGTAGCATTCATGCTGTCGCCAGTGGCACAGAGCGCGCTGATGGGCTGGGAACCTCTTGGGCCAAGAATTATCACAGCAGCCTTTAGAACCAAGAAAAAGCTCAAGCTGAATGTCATCCAGTGTTATGCGCCCACTAATGACAGTGATGAGGAAGAGAAACAAGAGTTCTACGACCGACTCCAGGGTGCCTTGGACAAATGTGCGGAGCGAGACATCACCATCGTCATGGGCGATTTTAATGCCAAAATAGGGGAGGACAACACCGGATACGAAGAGGTGATGGGGAGACAGGGACTAGGCTCGGAGATGAGTGAGAACGGGGAGAGGTTTGTAGACTTTTGTGCTCTAAACCGACTTGTCATTGGAGGCAGCATCTTCCCACACAGAAGAATACACAAAGCAACTTGGGTCTCACCTGACCATACAACAGAGAACCAAATAGACCATATCTGCATTAGCAAGAAATTTAGAAGATCCCTTCAAGATGTTCGAGTGAGGAGGGGAGCAGATGTCGCCTCCGACCACCATCTGCTTACCTTAAGAATGAAGCTCAAGCTAAAGAAAAGCCGCACAGAGACAACAAGAAGACAGCGCTATAATGTAGGCCTCCTGAGAGAAACTGGAGTTAGAGAAGAGTTTAAACTGGTGCTGTCCAACCGGTTTCAAGCGCTGCAGGAGCTAGTAAATGAAGAGGAGGCGGTCACCACAGAGCAGCAGTGGAAGGCAGTGAGAGGCGCTGAACTCAACCTGCAAAGACACTGTAGGGTTCAGGAAACACCATCACAAGGACTGGCTGTCGGCACAGACCTTGAAGAAGATAGAAGTGAGGAAGCAGAAGAAAGCAGCTGTCAACAACAGTCGCACAAGAGCAGCCAAAGTAAGGGCACAGGGGGAATACTCGGAAGCCAACCGCGAGGTGAAGAGTAGTATCAGGGCAGACAAGAGGGCCTACACAGACAGCCTGGCAGCAGAGGCAGAAAAGGCAGCAGGCAGCGGCAACATGAAACAGCTCTACGACATTACCAGAAGATTGTCAGGCAAGTATGGCCATACAGAAAGACCAGTAAAAGACAAAGAAGGCAAGCCTATTGCAGACAGAGCAGACCAACTCGACAGATGGGCCGAGTATTTTGAAGAGTTACTGAACAGACCGAGCCCACCCGACCCCCCAGACATCCAGCCGGCAGAGACCGACCTACCCATCAGCTGTGACAGACCCAGCCGGGAAGAGATCAGAAGAGCAGTGGCATTCTTGAAGAACGGCAAAGCAGCAGGCCCAGATGACATCCCAGCGGAGTCTCTGAAAGCAGACCTAGAGACAACAGTGGAGATGCTGTACCCACTGTTTGGAAAGATCTGGGAAGAGGAGGTGATGCCGGCTGACTGGAAGGAGGGGTACCTAATCAAGCTTCCCAAGAAAGGCGACCTCAGCAAGTGTTCCAACTACAGAGGAATCACCTTGCTGTCAGTACCAGGAAAGGTCTTCAACAGGATCATCCTGGAGAGAATGAAGAGCTCCGTTGACCCCCTGCTGAGAGACCAGCAAGCAGGATTCAGGAAGAACCGATCATGTACAGACCAGATCGCCACTCTCCGCATCATCGTGGAACAGTCTCTGGAGTGGAGCTCCCCGCTGTACGTCAACTTTGTGGATTATGAGAAAGCATTTGACAGTGTGGACCGAGAGACTCTGTGGAAACTCCTACGACACTACGGTGTACCCACAAAGCTCGTCCACCTGATCAAGAGCAACTACGATGGCATGACATGTCGCATGATCCACGAAGGGCAGTTCACCAGGGAGCTCCAGGTCAGAACTGGTGTCAGGCAGGGGTGTCTGCTGTCTCCGTTCCTCTTCCTACTGGCCATAGACTGGGTCATGAAGATGACCACAGAGCACAGACGAAGTGGAATACAGTGGACACTGTGGACACAGCTTGACGACCTCGATTTTGCAGACGACTTGGCATTACTGTCCCACACTCATCAACAAATGCAGGACAAGACCACGAGGCTTGCTGACATCTCGTCCCAAGTGGGCCTCACCATTCACAAACAGAAAACAAAGACAATGAGGCTGAACGCAACCAGGGAAGAACCAGTCTTGCTTGCTGGCACCCCGTTGGAGGAGGTGGAGTCCTTCACCTATCTCGGGAGCATCATAGACAAAGAAGGCGGCACTGATGCAGATGTCAGAGCACGAATCGGTAAAGCCAGAGCAGCCTTTCTCCAGTTGAAAAAAGTGTGGAGCTCCAGAGAGCTGTCACAACACACCAAAGTCCGGATTTTCAACTCCAATGTAAAAGCAGTTCTCTTATATGGAGCAGAGACTTGGAGATTGACAAAAACCACAGTCAACAGAGTACAGACCTTCATGAACAGTTGCCTTAGAAAAATTTTGAAAATCCACTGGCCAGAGAAGATCAGCAACGTCAGACTCTGGGAGAGAACAGAGCAGATAACAGCAGAGAATGAAATTGGGCGAAGAAGATGGGGATGGATCGGTCACAGTCTGAGAAAGCCAGCTTCCAGTATCACTAGGCAGGCATTGTCATGGAACCCCCAGGGAAAGAGGAAAAGAGGTAGGCCGAGAAACTCCTGGCGTCGAGACCTCCAAGCAGACATCAAGAGACTGGGAACCACCTGGAGTAGAATCGAAGGAGAAGCACAGGACAGGAGTTGCTGGAGGTCTCTCGTCGACGGCCTATACCCGGGTAGGGGTGACAGGCGTAAGTAAGTAAGTAACAAGAAAGTCTTTTGTTGCAATCGACGTTGTGACAACCGCAACTAACTTAGCACTCTCCTCAAAATCTAGTTTGCCCAGTCTGCAGAACACATTTTGAGAAGACTCCACCCTAGCATAGTGTAGGTGACCGCTAGTCCACTTAAAATGGCAGAATGATAGACAAGGTTCATTATGTTCTTTGCGTCGCCCCGCCGTGAGATGTCCTTAGTCGCCTGCTCGGCATTAAACACCAATAACTAACTCTTTGCGTCGCTCATTTTTTTCTAATGCAACAAAAATTAAAATAATACATTTATTCACTGCATGAAAAATAGATCAAAAGCTTTTGGCGCTGCTGATATGTGGAGACTTCTTGCTTTGCTTTTTGAGATTCTGTTGTTTTTTTTTTTGACACTGTTCGAGTTTGTGGCTTGTATTTTTTCCATAGCTTGTAACTTACGTAACCAAATCCAACAACAAATCCACTGATTAAGTATTTTGTTATTACAGGTTTAGACTGTTGTGTGACAGGCTCAGTTGTTAGTCTCTCATTTGGTTGTGGTGGTTGTGGTGGTGGTAGTGACACTGTTGATGGTGGTGGCGGTGATGAGCCTTTTTTTGTAGCAGTAACTTTTTTTGTCTATTCCACTTGGCTAATTTTTTTCCCACTTCAATTCTCCCGAGACTCTTAGGTCTGGTTATCATTTGAATTTGAGTCAAGCTCAGTTGTGGGGTTGTCCTCCATTTTCTTCTGGTTTTTTTATTTAGAAAAATCAACATCGCTCCCAGTAATGAGCAATGTGACCGCAAGGGCAAGGTAATTTCCAAACTTGTAAAACATAAGGCATGCTAATTTGCCGATTTGAACTTGAAACAATAGGGTTGCTTCCAGGATCATGTGATAGGCTATCAGTATTGACAGGTAGGAAATGGCTAACTGCTTTTGTGTAAAGAGACACGACAGATCGAGTCACGAGTCATTAGTGAACCAATGTGATTTTCATATTTAGCATGTAGTTTTAAGTTGTCTTTAGCGGTGAGTGTTTCAATTTCTTCTGTGATATACTGTTTTCAATGATATGCCTTTGATTTCCCAGAAACATCTACAGAGAAAAGACATTCTTTAATTGCCTCTGTTTATTTTTAACAGAGCAGATATTACGTAGAAGGAGAAGTTCGTCCTGATTCATTTTATAATGTAATATATTGATTTTTGAAGCTTTAATTAATCTCTCAAAATACACTTGCAGTGTGACTTGAGGTAGGGTTTTGTGAGAGTTGCGTGCCACTGACCCTTTTGTACAATACATTTTACGCACGGCTAGAACTGAAAGGCCAGGTGTCTCTCCACCCTGAGATAAAAGCTGTCAGTATGCGTAAACAATTACAGTATGCATAAATTTTTTGAGTCTGTCGTGAGCGGAAAAAAACTTTTATGTAACAATGTCACTGGTTACGTAAATGATTTTTTTTATTATGTAAATGATTTTTTATTATAGATTGGCCATGACCCCCATGACGTAAAAACCCCCACCCGGGTCTGCCCTGGGGGACTTGGGTGGGGTTAGGTATTTTTTAGTTCCCAGGGTCACCCTGGTCAGCCCCACAGGGTGGTTTTTTTTCTCTCTATTCTGGGGCATGTGTTTCTGTCTACCCGAGGTCCATTCATCTGTATTTGCCTTTTTAAAACTCTCCCTACTGTCTGCACTGCCTGTAGCTCTTGATGTTGGATGTGTGTTGCTAAATGGTCTTGGCTTTATTTATGCCCCATGTTGTAGGTTTATTTAATGTATTTGACCGGCTGGCGACATACATTCAATTTTCTGTTTATTTTTTTTTTCACAGGCAGTGCAGGCACGTCCTGAGAAAGCCTTGTTGCTGTCGGGACGTTAAGCAATGTACAATCAATCATGACGTAAAAAATAGAGAAAAATGATAAAAGGGCTGCTTGTGGCCTTTCCACCTGCTCTCACAGGATAAATGCAACCCGCATTGTTCACGCACGCAATTCACCTACTCCTATGGAGGAGGCTATAACCCAGGGGGTTGTGTGTTCACCTCTCCTGTGAGAGCCCTTGTGGTGTGGTCTGGCAACTGGCGCCTAGAGGTGGTTTGAACTCCGGCACAAGCATAGAAAGGTAGTTTGCGCATAACTATCTCCCATGCTCAGACCAGTGACCAAACCACTAAGCCATTCGCAGACCCAAGCGAAGAGGAACAATTTATTTATTTAACTGCTGACAGCGGTATTGTGCAATAACAGGCTTAGTCTTCCGGCTAGTTATAAGGTGTGGACGTATAAAAAAAAAATACACTTATGCTATTAGCGGTCTTGACAGTCGACTAAAATCTGGTGGGAGTGGGGGCTCATGAGAATCTAAGCCGCTTGCTAACAAGTCTCTTTATGTCCTCAGGTGGAGGATGTCAGTGAGGGAGATTTCTGTCTAAGCCTGAGGCTAATTCAGCTCCCAATAATAGCTATTAAAACCAGTGGCACGTGAAACAGAGCGGCTTTGCCTCGCTGTTTAGTAACCAGATAATGGGTGTTGTGTATACACTGAGAAGGAAATAGGTGTTACTGAGAAGGTGAGGTAAAACGAGTGATTACCAAATTAGACATGTTTTAGGATATAGACTTAAGACAATGTGAGGTGATTCTCAGGAGCCCCTAGGTTATTTAACGTGGTAGGATTACTTCCAACTGTCTCCCTAGCACGCGGTTGTTTTTTAAGCTGACAGACTCAGCCACTCAGTTTTAGCCATGCTGGTTCCCGAAAAATTCCTGTCTGATTGAACAAAATAGTGTTTCTCAGAAATCGGGTCTGGTGCATTGGGGGGGGGGGGGGGGGGGGGGATTTTGATTTTGTGAAGATCGTGCGTCAATTTTCCAAAAGGTTTTGTTTTAGGCGTAGACTCCGTCGGCCGAGTCTGATATGTAGCGCATGGGGAGGTATTAATTTGGTTTTGTATAGACTATGAGCGGCGATGTTCAAAAAAGGCTTTGTTTTAGGCGTGGGCCCCGCCATTGTAATAAGGGCGGGGCTGTGTTGTACTTTCTTCTCTCTCTCTGTAAATACTAGCAGGTCGAGCGGAACCCACATTGTGATTTTGACAGCATAGCGAGTACGGAAGGTTATTTTACTTTTTCGTGAAAAATTACGTCAAAGGGATGCCGTAGAACCATCAGTACACGTGTACACTGACACCTGTGTACATCACACCGATGACCTTTTGACCTGCAGTATTGTGATACACTGGTAGTCAGCCAGGTTCTGTCTTGTGACGTAGGCTTATAAATATGCATATTAATCCAAAACAAGGCAGATGCAGATGATAAATCCACGATTCGGGAACAAAAACAACACGCCCTTTAAACGATAAATTTCGACTTTTGACATTGTGTTTACATCATAAAGCTCTAAGATAGTACACAAAGGACCCATACACATAAGGTCAGCAGTATCTGTTGCAGACAGTTTTCTGACTGTGTTGAGATGCTTGATCCTGGGGAACATAACTTTAAATACTCATTTTACCTTGGTTATGGCTGAGCAGTGCTAACATTGGTCACTGCCTGCACGTACATGTTGCCAATTTCTTGTAACTACCATCCTGGGTCAGCTGAACACATTTAAACTCAATTTAAAATCTGGTGACTTTTACCACATTTAGATCTGCCTTTGAGCACTGTTACCAATTTCCTTTGATCTTAAATATAATATAGGCATTGGAGCAAGTTTGAAAGTAACCATTTAAGATTGTACGAAACGCAAATGGTGACTAACTTAGTTCTTAACAGGTCTTGAAAATGGATGGCCCATAAACTTGTGTATAGTGTTTGTTAGCCAGTGTCAAAAGGTACTCTGTCAGATCCATCCATCACTAGGATTGTCATTTCTATTTTTTCCTTGCAAAACTGATGTGAAAACACACAACTCCAACACAACTTTTCTCAGAGTATATGTCAGGTGTCTGTTGTAGTGTTCATTTTATGTGATTGAAAGTGAAATTGGCATGAACTGAACAACAGCGTTTTTACCTGTCCAGTCTCCCGATTTGGACTTTGCAACCCATCTCCTGCTTTGTCCCGGCCTCCCGATTTCTCCTGCTTTCATGACTATTCCTCCCGATTCCCCCGACTTGAGAAAATTAGAATCATACAAAACTTTGAACGTGTATCTCGTCGTCAGTTTTGCTTTCTTTCAGCCATTTTAGAACAAAGGAGACCAACCATGTGTTCCAGTTCTTTCCAGTTACTTCCGGTTTTAATGGACCAAAGAAATCATCTGCTATCTTAAAAAGACTGAGGCAAAATGCGGCTGGATCTAGCGAGAGATAACAGCCAGTAAGAAATTGCGGACAGTCACTATCAGATTTTAGTCAGTACAACGTGCGAAAGGCTTTTCAACAAAATATGCACAGCAGAGTGCAGTACCCAAAAGCAAGTCTTACCACAGGCATTTTTCGTTGTCTCAATTTGGTCTTACAGAGAGCCTATTCCGAACGCAGGTAGCAGTAGGCAGACATATAAACTGCACGCATGTCCTTTCCAATCAGTTCAGGAGAATATGAATATAATGAATGTATGGAAAATAGTGTCTAGTCTCAATATTGAAATTTTCTTGAAAAGTGTCAGTGTTACTGGAGATGTGCTCTATTTTTACACTGTGTGCACATCAGATAGCAGCATCAGATTCAGAAATGTGAATTAATTCAAATAAAATCACATTATTTTTAGGGATTTTTACATAAAATGGAATATTTAATGGTGCTCTGTGAATTAATTGTAAAAATGAAATGAACACACATACAAAAGTAATAATCAAAATATAATGTTTGTTTGCACACTTTTTATGCTGATAGTTATTGCCAGTTGTAAGAAAACACTGTGACACAAAAAAAGGCCACCAAAAAAAAATCTCCAGATTTCTTATTTTCAAAACTTGACAGGTGTGAGCGTTTGACATTGGACCATGTATGAATATGGTCACAATGTGTATTGTATATTTTTGATGTTTCATTTTAAATTGTCAGCATTAAAGCAAATTCCTGATGTATTTCTTTATGCATGTGACAATAGACAGTTACTCATAATTGTTACATGTATGTTTGATTCTGCAGACTAAGTTGCCTCCTCGACCACAGGTTCAGAGAGGGGAGCCATTAAATGGACAGCAGTGGGCTTCCCACTTTGATGCTGATGGATGTATTCAAGGGGTGGATGAAATCAAAGAGGTCATCTTCAGAGGGGTAGGCTGCCAATACTTTTTGAAAACTTATTTAGTACATTGTACATGTAGTTTGTTTTTATGAAATTGAAACCGAGGACCCTTCTACATGTACTAGTGTCTATCGGTGGCTCACATCCTATACCATTAAACCTTTTGACGTAATTTGTTGTGTTAATAATATGCTGATCATAGTCATGTAACACTGAAACGTTGGAAACCATATAATCTTAGGAATGCACCATGGCGCCCCCTCCAGGAAACAACGCCTTGCAGTTGAGTGGTGACCAGTGTTTTTTTTTTTTTAATATATAATTATTATTATATACTATTCCTTGTGGCACCGAGAGAGACAATCTCAAGATCTTTAAACATAAGACTAAGGCTCTTAGCAGGGGTGGATCTGGGGAGTGGGAGGGGGGGGGGTCCAGGCAACCACATATTTAATTATCAGAAATCTCTGTCATGGTCTCATAACTGCTGGTGGAAAATTATTTGCAAACTACAATGAATATCTGCAGCCCAAACGTGGATTAGACGCCCGTGGAAGCAACTCATGTTTCACTGTTGACTTTATATAATACACTTTAGTGCTATGAAATCTGTTTACTGAAATTCCCGCCAGTGATGTCATGTCGGATTTCTTAGCAATATGCACAATGATGATCCAAACGGAAACGCACCAACCTGGGTTGAACTTGGCAAGTGTAAACGGCCTTACAGTGTCGCTATTCATTTTTCCATTCACAGGCATAGAATTGCTGAAACATATTCATATTAATGAGAAGATAGGTTTTTTTCGTAAAAGATAAATTTAAGTTATGTTAGCTGTTTTACAAATGACCCCGAAAATACATCCCTTAGGTCTTGTTCTGTACCTGCATATTTTTCTGTGGGCTGGCGATTGGGTGCCCGATAGGCGGGGGCAGGGTATCTAGCAGTTTGACTGTCCAGCACTGAGTAATCATCTTGGTATGTGTAGTTCTACCAGCGCTACCCTCACCTAGCTGGTTTGTGAGTGACCAAAGTAGCTTTGCTGAAGTCTCCAATGTGTCCTTCGGACACCTCTTGAAGTAAAAACTGTTAGATACCCTGCCCCCGCCTATCAGGCACCCAATCGCCAGCCCACAGAAAAATATGCAGGTATAGAACAAGACCTAAGGGATGTATATGATGGTTTTGATCTATACCTGCATATTTTTCTGTGGGCTGGCCATTGGGTGCCTGATAGGCGGGGGCAGGGATCTAACTGTTTGTCTGTCCAGCGCTGAGTAATTCCCCTTGGTATTTGTATAGTATACTTTGGTCACTGCAGTGAAGCCATCGAAGTGACTTTGAACTTCAATGAACCTGCTCGTTGAAGTTGCTTTGGCCTGCGCCACAAGTGATTGGTCAGTCAAACCGAGGCTAATTCAAAACAGGGACACTCAAAATGGCGAGAAGGCCGTCTGCTTTGTGTTGTTCAGTGAAATTATGTCTCAGTTACTGCCAAGTAATTGCCTTTAGTGATCTTGTGATTTGTGGGATAGACAGTCATGTAGTGATGAAGATGAATATGACTGATGCTGGATACAAAAGTAAAGGGCCAAAGGCTATGTACAGTCAGTTTGCAGACGCTTTCGGCAGACTGGGAGATGGGAAAACAGGGTTGCACCATCGGATACAAAAAGGCAGACAGATAAAAACTGAGTGGCTTACACAACGACCATCTTACATGATGCCCACACCAACACAACACGAAAAATGCGATGGTATCATCAAGAGATAATTCCAGTCAAGTCGGTGTGTGAGGGAAGGCTCCGCAAGATGGCGGCCCTCAGTCAGCTGCTGGTGAAGAAAATGCTTCAACATATTAAGACATGGCGATAACCACTTCGCGAAGTAAACTTCCGCGATGTGAACATCAGACACTTTGGAATATTAGTATATACTTTAAGAGTCAAGTCGCCCAATGCAAGAATCAAAGTCATTAACTCCAGATCGTCTCGCTATGCTGTGTGTTTGCGTTGGTGGGCGATGGGTGTTTGGGGGGAGCGAGGGGAGGGAAGCGGACAATAGACATCTAGTAGAAGACAACCAAAATGCATTTGAGTAATTATTTGATACTGGTCACAATGCAGGAATGTCATGAAAAAATATGTTACACAATTTGTAATTTATTATGAAAGCCTTGAACGTGGATGTATGCTATGAAGAAGACATCAAAGAATCATAGCTTCCATGTACAATGTCCTCACTGCGTGTTTTGAGTTTACGCCTACAGTCTTTGTTGAATGGATGGCCATTGCTTTTTAGTGGGGAAGCAGTCTACCACTTTGACAACTACACTTTGACAACTATGTGGAGTTGGGTGGCCTGTACTGCCCCCTGGCTTTACGGGACTCGCTCACATGCATCTTTGGTGGTTCGCAGCATTGTCAATGGAGAAGCAAAGCGAAGTGAAGCAACAAGTGGAGAGGCAATCCACCATCCCTGTCAAGGTACTCGCTCACGTGCATCTTTGGTGGTTCACAGCATTGTCAATGGAGGAGCAAAGCAAAGTGAAGCAACAAGTGGAGAGGCAATCCACCATCTCTGTCAGGGTGGTTCGAGTTTCCATGATCTCTGTGGCCACCACACCAGTGCCTGCAGTCTCCTAGAGGTGTTTCTTCCTCCCTGTCCGAGTGCCGGCTTCAAGGACAGGTCTTAGCCTACTACCTGACGCTCACCCTTGCCCTCAACGTTGTCTGCTCTGGAGAGACAAGATGCTGAGGTGCAAGTTGAGCTTCAGGGTGAATCTGAGTCTTACACTCAGTTGAGACCTCCACCTGTCTACTGGGGGTGTGGCCAGCTGGGGCACCTTCGTGTCAACTGGCCCAGGACACAGCATGGATGTCAGTTCTACCCCAGCGACAGTTTGTGCCACCTTCTGCTGCAATTGGACTGCATGGTTTGCCACATGCTGCTCTTTCACTGATGCGTCCGTATGGTGTGTGCCCCAGTCATGAACATTATGATGGCAGTTCGTCAGGCTGCATGCCTGGTTTCGACGATCGGCAGCTGTTAGTCCCTCTGCCGTATCTAATAAAGCGGGCACTTTCTGACTGGGCATGCATGCTTTTAAAGGGAAACCTACGAAATCCTATTTGCTTCTCTGTTGGTGAAAACATGCACTAGTTTGCAGCTCTAGCCTGTTAGTTCTTATTTCTGAAAGCTACATTTACCAAAACAAACAGAAGCTTCATTACATATGTCTCTGTTCTTTGCAGCTGTTGTTGAAATAAATTTTAAAAAACTTGAGAGGAATGCATTCAAGGAAGTATAAAGGAAGTTTGATTTACTCTCACTTCACAGAATGGGTACAAGCAGCCTTGGAATATGTAGAGGTACTTAGAGACTGGACACATCATGATGCCATTGTGTTATTCCCAACGAAGGGCAGTCTTTTATCCAACTCAACAGGGCAGATTTTCCTTTTACAATTTGTCATGATATTTGCAACATAACAATGTTAGTGGCCTTTTGACTGTTTCTATTATAGCATCACTGTACATGTCATGTACTCCTGCAAAGTAAGGGGCACGTTCCATTCCATTAATTTTCGATAGGTTGCGCTGGCTATTACATTATGCTTGTACATTATGGGTTTGTGTGCTTATTTCAGTATGTGACCACATTTTAATTGCATGGACATGGTTGTGTGTTAAGGGCAGGGTGGGGGTGGGAGGCACGACCAGGTATGGGAAGGTGGGGGGGAGGGGGATTGGGGGAAAAAGGTCGGGGGATGAATGGAGGTCGGTATATCTCACTTTTGTAATGCCCATGAATCACATTTTTGCAAGAATGTTTTGTTTTTTTTAAATGAAAAGTTTTAAAATTATTTTGGCAATTAAAAAAAGGCACAACTGCACAACAGAAACTGGAGTAGCACAGGGTGGATCAGTCAACTGCCAAGAGCGGGGTTGGGAGAGGGGGGCATCTTTTTTGTTTGCGACCTTCACTTTAAGACAAAGGGCCTCCCGACGACGCCAAACCTTGCCTCCCAGTCATTCCCCCACCCCCACCCCCCAAAAAAAAATTAAAAAAAGAATCCGAAAGCAGGGGGAGGGGGGGGGGGGATGTTTGGTGTTCTGAGAATCTCTTGCACCTTTTTACCACGCGCCAAAATATAAAAAAGCAGGGAGACAGGAGGGGTGATGGAGTTGCCGTGCTACACTTCTGTGACAACAGTTTTCATCTTCTCACCACCCACTAAATATTGAAAGGCAGGGGAGGGGGTGGTGGTGATGGGGGTTGTTGGTGACAAGATCAGAATCTTTTTATGTAGGTGTAAATCTTCCCAGACTGAATTAAGTGGAGCAGCGCGAATTAAGTGGCCCGGGCAAGAATCAATCCTGTGAACATTTATGATGCCGTGATTCCACTTGTAATTGAGATGTTAATATACTCAATGTTAACTCTTTTAGCCCCATTTTGGAAGCGTTACTTAACTATCTATGTATCAGTTGCAGGAGGTGGATTGACCATCAGAATTCAATGGTAGTGCCAGATTAGCTTGGCACCAAGCTAATGTGCACTACCCGGAAATTATCATGGTCAATCAATGTTACGTGGTAGGATCGTAGTCGTAGTATGATAAACACGCCAGACACACGCACATAAGGTTCTTTTAAATAAACTTCGTTCAGCTGCAACCTGTCACACGTGGCTCAAGGATGTAGACAATACTGGAGTAACAGTTCCAACAATATTTTAATTCAGCGATGCGATCTCCACACAATGCATTTCCAAATGCACCAACACTGATACAATGTCTCTTCTGCAAATGTCCACACTGCCGACACAAAGTTTCTCATACAACGTACACCACACCATTGCGCTGCGTTTCTCACAATGTACACCCTATACTGGCCACGTACCTACGATAAAATGTGTGTCTCTACAACTGACAATGAAAGACAATGTATATATGTGCTTCCCAGCACCAATCTTTTATAGTACAACCAATTTCCAGAATAATCCAAGAAAATCATTTAACGCAACCAATCAAAAAGAAACACGTAACTGAAACTCATGAATATTAATAAAGAAAGAATTTTCTAGAATAACTACAATAGGCTACAAAAATTTGGCTGCTCATTTCAGCCCCAAATCCCAATGTAAAATGACGTCTCACAAAAGTATGGTCGGCAGTTAACAACCTAGTCGGAATTTTCCAGAACTTTCACGATCTTTCACAACACACCAAAAAAACGGCTGCCAACTTCACGCGCACAGTAAACAACTATGACTAATTGAATGTCTATAATACAATGTAGCGAAATGTTTCTTACTCTACTGACGACACACGTACGCGGTCACAAGACAGCGCGACCTGCTCAAAGGTTTTAATCTATACTCCGCGAATCTACGCAAAACAAAGATCGACCGCTATTCTCTGTGCGACTTTTCTAGAAGCTTCCGGTTAAACTTAACATAATAACAAAGCGAATTACGTTCTATGCGCAAACGAAAGAAAATCTTACTAAAAAGGTACGTGAATCGTAACCATGATAGCTCAAATAAATATCGGATCGTTTCCTACGATTAACACATGTATGCTCTCACAGGACAACACAACCACAATCGTAACATTACCCCCCTCTTTAGAATGAAATTTCACAAAAATTTCTTCTCAAATCTCAAAAATACGGTTGTGGCTGTGTAAACCTACACAAAACCATAAATATTAAGAATTTCACATCAAAATGAAATCAAATCAACTACTTTAAAATGAACGTCTCACAGTTCCTTTAAACTGTCGTGAGTGAAGACATGTCCCTTTAAACAGTCTTGGACACCTAAATGTTTCTTTGAACTGTTCTGCTCAGGAAGTCCGCTCCAAAGTTCTGCGAATCCTTAGTTAAACTAAAAATTAATGTCAATGTTCACTTCTGGAACATCTCCAAATCATGAATACAGTTCACACAGTTCAAAGGTTACTGGTCCTGGGTCAAACACTGTCGGCCCACGGAAAGTACGACAGTCCCCACACCAAACTAGATCTCTCTGGTCTATTCCCTATGACCACTGGTAATCTGGAATCTCTGTCGACTCCCGGGTCCGGCGTCTCCCCAAGATTCTCCCTCAGTCCTTCTCTCTTGTTGTGAAGCAGACGACTTGGCTCGTCGCGAACCGGCTCGTTCGATGTCAGCTTAACCTCGTGCTGGATGGTGTCTGTTGTTCCTGGGTCAGGTGTAAACCGATGCTTGAACTCTTGAGTCAGGACGCACAGTTCTTCTCGTTGAGTCTGTGTCAGATTCTGACCGAACTGGATGTCTTCTACATCCTCCATGTGGCGAAGTTCATTAAGGTCAAACAGGTTTTCATCGTCTAGTCTTTCGTCATCAGCAAGACGCACCGATGCCGACAGTTGTGTTTTGTCTTGACGATCTCTCTCAATATACTTCAGCAGATTGGCATGAAAAGGCTTCACCTTGTTGTTGACCTTGCTTCTGTAGTCGTTGATGCCAACCACCGTGTCGACAACGTAGGGTCCCTTCCACTGCATCAGGAGTTTGTTGTTGTCGGTAGGAAGAAGAACCAACACCTGGTCACCTGGCTGGAATCATCGAGGTTTTGCCTTACGATCATAGTAATGCTTCCCCTTGTTCTGCGCCTTCCCTAGTTTTTCTCAAGCCATTCTGAGGGTATCTTCCAGCTTCTCTCTCAGGTCGAAGACGTACTGATAGCTGATCTTCACCTCAGGCGCGTCGATATCCTTGGTCCACAGCTCCTTCAGGATGTGCATGGGCCCCCTTACAGTCCTGCCGTACAGTAATTCAAAAGGGGAAAACCCTGTCGAATCCTGAGGAACTTCACGGTATGCGAAGAGCAAGGCATTGATATATCTATGCCACAACCTTGGCTGTTCAGCACACAGTTTCTTCAGCATAGCCTTCAATGTTCCGTTAAACTTTTCAACCAACCCGTTACACATGGGGTGATAAGGGGTGGTAGTAAGGTGTTGGATGCTCAATAGCCGGTTGACTTCCTCCATGCAGTCGGAGATGAACTGAGTTCCCAGGTCACTCAGGATCTCCTCAGGAATCCCCAAACGGCTGAACATGTCGACGAGCGCCTCTGCTACTGTTGGAGTGTGGATCTTCTTCAAGGGTATGGCCTCAGGATAACGTGTAGCATAGTCCACCAGGGTAAAAATGTAACGATGACCATCTTCACTTGGAGGGGATATTGGCCCCACCAGGTCCACAGCTACGCGTTTGAAAGGCATATCGATCAGTGGCATTTTCTCTAGAGGAACCTTGGGCACCTTTCCCTTGGAGATTGTCTTCTGGCATATGTCGCACAACCTGCAGAATCGGGTGACGTCGCCTCCCATATCAGGCCAGTAGAAGATGGCTCGGATCCTATCGAGGGTCTTATTGATTCCCAAGTGTCCTCCCAATATAGAATCATGGGCCAATTTCATCACCTGCATCCTCAATGGTTCAGTACTACTTGACAAACAGGTTTATCTCCATTGCTGTCAAATATCCGGTACAGGATATCTTTTCTGGTCTCGAAAGTTATCTCTTTTCCCTTTCGCGTCACGGGCTTGGTCTGACCTCGAAACTGTCAAGCGTGGGGTCGGCTTTCTGTAGCTCCACCAGCCTTTCCTTATTCACCACAGCTGCTTCCGTGTTGTCCGCCACTTTTAGAGGGATGGTCTGGTGACTCTTCTTTGCTTGACTTCTTGTGGTAACAGCACATGTTTCAGGTCTCCACTCTGGATCTGGATCGTCTACGTTTCTGGCACCATCAATGTTTCCGATGATAAGGTCGTAGACTGGTGTCTTCACGCACAACGCCTTCACCTCTCCTCTCAGGTACGGGGTGTCGATGCTGACATTGGCAAGGGGGATAATCCTCACAGTTCCGTCGGCCAAAATGAGGGTGGTCTACTCCTGTAGTTTCTGGTCTTCAGTTACTAGGTCCTCTCTTACGATGATGCAGCTACACCCAGTGTCTCTCAACACTCTCACTGATGCTTTGCCGACGAATCCTGACACCACCGGCATATTCGGCACTTCATTCTCAGGCAGCGCAATGTTTGAGACTGATAAAAATGTAGCCCCATCTCCTACTGGGATATGTCCATTCTTTCTGAAAGATTCAATCAGCTCCGGTGTCGCCTGCATTTCTCTAGATTCAAAGTCACTGGATGACATCACATCATTGGCTAATACAGCGGCGGCTCTGTGTTGAGACGTGGTACTGCTTCTGCCTGATATCCCGCGATTTTGGTTGGATCTTCTGATGTTGTCGCCTCGGGGAACATCTTTAGAAGGACACCGTATCGCCTTGTGACCTTTCTTTCCGCAGAGAAAACATGTCAGGTTCTCCACCGGCTTGTATTTCGGAGTGTCTCTGACATTGTGGATTTCCTCGGCTGGTGCAGACACGCTGCGGCTTACTGGACCCGAACTTAATGTTGTGGGCGTCAAGGTATCTTTGAGCGAAGTCGGCCAAGGCCTTCAAGGACTGGTCTTTTTGCTCCCTGAGGTGGGCGGCCAGGTCCTTTGAACATGCGCTGAAGACTTGTTCTTTGATGATGAGGTCACACAGGTCCTGGTACTCTTTGTTTAAACCAGCCAGCTCTATCCATTTCTCCAGGTAGCTTTTGATTCTCTCAATGAATAGGCTGGGTGTTTCTCCTTCTTCAGGCTTACAGTTCCGAAATCGTCGCCTGTATTCTTCTTCAGTGAAGTCGTACTGTCTCAGCAGGGCGGCTTTAAACTGCGTATAATCTTCGGCTTCTCATGGCAAGCGGGTGTAAAATTTAAGCGCCTTGCCAGTTAGAAGTGCGCTCAGCTTAATAGCCCAAGTCTCTTGTCTCCAGTTATTACTGCTTGTGAAGCGCTCAAATCGTTCTAGATAAGCGTCCATCTTATCTGAATTTTCAACGAAAGGTGGAAGTTTTGTCGCACGGGCTGTTTGCTCTCTATTGGCTACGGTTGTTGCTTCATTAGCCCTCTGGCTCTGTGCCTCTATCTCCATCTGCTTTAAATGAATTTCATGTTGTCGCTGCCTCTCTGCCTCGTTTCCTGATTTCACGCTCTTTAGCTCTTTCTTCTCTCTCCCATCTCTCCTTTTCTTCTGCCCACTCGGCACCAGCCTCCACGTGGCGTGGGTGGGTAGTCTCCTCAGTCACTGACTGAGTGGGCTAGCAGACGGGTGCCATCTTTGTCCAGGATTAGGACTTGATGTCAGCAGATATGTTGTTCAGTCTTTTTAACTGGTCCGGTTTTTAAGGAGCTGTGCTAACCCAGGTCGTACCATGTTGGATTGGTCCTTAAAAATACTCGTGAGCTTTTGGTCCTTTGGATCCCAAGTGTTTGCCATGCTTGGAGACCCGTGTCGGGGGAGAAGAGGATCCTGGTGGCTGAGGTTCCCTTTGGGCTGCGGCTCACTGGTGCCAACACTCCACTTCGGCCTTGACTTCTACCTAAACGGGAGGCTAGTCGTACCGGCCTAGTCAATCGGCTCTTGTCACGTTGAGCCCTATCCCACTGTTGACATGCGGGTTGCTATACGGAGCACCATGCTATAGCCTCTGCTGCTTTACGCCAGTATTCCCCTGCGTTCAACAGTGTGATAGAAGGCGGTGGCTCGAACGGTTCAATCGGGCTTACCCCCTTGAGTATATCTTTCGGGCAGTCTCCATTGTGCGTCGGCTGGAGACCCGCCGACATTTGCACTTTCCCTTGTTGGGCTTGGTGGTGGGCGGGGACCCCCGGGGGATGAATATCTCTACTAATATAATATGGAAAAAACAAAGAAACCTCAACTTGCACAGAAGCGGCACATAGCCACCAACATTGAAAATGACAGTGACTCGGACTGTGAGGAAGCGACGCCTCAGGCGTCGGCCGTATGGCCTCACTTCCTCATTGTCCAAAGCAAGGTGAAGGAGAAACCAGTTACCAAGCTGCATCCTTTTCTGGTGGGGGAGACCCGCGCCTCAGGTCTGGTGACTTGCTGGTAGAGTGCCGTACCCGGGCATTTTTTTTTTAATTTGTGTTTTTGCATTATATACATATATCACAAGACGCCAAAAAAAAAAATACAATGCACAACACAGCAAACTACGATACAGCACAGAATACACTACAATAAAGTACACTGCAAAACAATATAAAATGTAGTAGTACAAAACAATGTGGGAGTACAATACAACAACAAAAATTACCCTACACGTGTAAATGCCCCCCCCCCCCCCCCCCATCCCCCCCACACACACACACACATAAACACTGACGCACTGCCAGGCTAAACCACATCATTGGGCAAAAAAAGGAGAAGATTGCCATACTATGAGAGATTTGAAAAGGTGAAGAAATACTAAGAAGCAAGTGTATGTGTGGTAGTGTCTACTGACAGAAAAGTGCTCTGCATGGAAACCACAGTCTATTAAATGTTTCAGTTTGGCCTAGGATCCCATATCTGTACTTTTCCACTTTAACACGACTTTTCATACAGTTAATGAAGTGTTCAATTCTTGGCTGAGTTTCCTGTAACCTGCATTTATAAATATGAAACTTGGCAACCAGAATCATTATGTCTATAACAATGTCTGACATGAAATTTTTGGTAGTTCCAAAAAGCACCAACTCCTTACAAAAGCTAAGAGTTGCCAAGTTTGCACAATCATCCTGTAACCACTTTACCATGTCTGTCCAAAACTTCTGTACACAATGACACTCCCAAAAAAGATGGGCAATAGTTTCTTCCTCATGCTGACAGAATGTACACATTGCCGTATTGGACAGTTTACGTAAAAACAAAAAGCGTTTTGTGGGCAAGAGTCTGTGTATCATCTTTAACTGAAACCACCTGAGCTGACAGTCAGGGGTTGTTTTAGGTGATTTCAAAAATATACATTTCCATTCTGGTAGGTCATCAAACATTTCCTTCCACTTTCCTTCCGCACACAGACAGGATTGGACTTTATTTTCACAAGAGTTGCATAAACCATTTTTGATCCACCTTCTAAAATGAGGGACCATACCTTGCTATCAGACTTTATATTGTCTCCAGCCGGTTCAAGTGCTATTGAGTCAATATAAACCCTAATGGCATTGGTTACACCAGTATTCAAGAGAAAATTAGTTGAGACCTCGGGGTACACCAGCTTAAATTGCACAAAAGAGAGGAGTTTGCCATTTTGGTCTAAAAGATCACCAATTGCCACAATTCCATTTTCTTTCCATTCGTGTAAATGTACAGTTCTATCTCTTGTTATATTCTTATTATAGTGTATAGACTCGGACAGCAACTGATTAAAATTTGTTGGTGCACATCTATTATACAATGTCTTAAAGTGTTTGGCAACATCAGCCCAAAAACTGTTTTTGCATTGATGCATCAACACATTTGCAAATTCCCCACCAAATATCTGTATATCTCTAAACATAGGACAACAAGTCAACACTAACCTCTGCAGTTGAGAGTCACACCCAAATAGTCGTTTCAACCAGCTGACTTTCAGAGCCGTCAGAAAAGAAAAAATGTTCAGCATACGTAAACCACCTGTCCATATGCTGAACATACAACAGACTTACTGATTTTACCACGTTTACCGTCCCACAGAAAGGAGAATAACATTTTATTAAGTTCCTTGAGAAAAGGTGTAGGTGGGTCTGGTAAGTTAGTGAAAAGATGAACAATCTTTGACACAGCAAGTGTTTTAATAACCGTGATCTTACCTAAAGGAGTAAGCTGTCGCTTAGACCATATAAGTAAGACCCGTCGAATTTCTTCCAGCTTTCCTTCATAATTGATGTTGGTGATACTATTCACATCTGTAGAAAATTTAATGCCAAGTACCTTAAAGATCTCAGGATCCCAGATAAAGTTGGAATCTGGCATGTAGTGTGTGGGAGAATTTTTCATGGATCCAAGCCAAATCACTTGAGTTTTGTCAAGATTAATTTTCAAACCCGAAAAGGATGCAAAGTAACGTAAGTAACGTAATGCTTTCCTCAAATGATTTTCTGCTACCATCCAGGAACACTGATGTATCATCTGCAAACTGCAAGAGAAGTAGCTCGATGTCCCTAATCTTTAAACCCTTAATATTTTTGTTCTGACGGTAGAATAGAAGCCAAAATTTCTGCACAAAGTAGGTAAATATACGGCGAGCTTGGATCACCTTGCCGACAGCCCTGGTATACCTGGAACCATCTAGAATATTGGCCATTGACTGATATGCAAGCATTTATCTGATTGTAAAAAGTTCTGATCCAACTCTTAATGTCTGGACCAAAATTAAAAACGTCCAGACATTTGTTTATAAAAGACCAGGCAACTGAATCAAACGCCTTCTCGAAGTCTACAAGGAGAAGCTGCCCAGGCATATGATTGACGTGTATAAAAAAGTATCATATAGAAGACGCATATTCTCCCCAATGTATCGGCCCTTCAGAAAACCTTTTTGGTCCTGATGAATAATGGAGGGCAGTACCTTTTTCAATCGCTCGGATATACAGGCTGATGCGATTTTATAATAATAATAATAATAATGAGTGTTTATATAGCGCCTAATCTTACTCAAAAGCTCTAAGCACTTTACAATCTGTACACAAAAATAAAAATACAATGACATATGCACATAACAAACAAAGCACAATGCCCGAACACACCACTTTTACAATAAACTAAACAACAATACATACATAATAATTTATATTCTAATTAACATTCAGTCTAAACAAGGAGTTATAACTAGTGTTCAGGAGAGTAATGGGCTTCCAGTTTTAAAAACTTTTTATGTTTACCTTCCTTTGGTATACAGGTGATCACTCCCTGCCTCTGAGTGACTGACATCTGACCACACTGAAAACCATGGTTAACAGATTGTTATGTGGTGGGGTCGTAGTCGTAGTATGATAAACACACCAGACGCACGCACGTAAGGTTCTTTTAAATAAACTTTATTCAGCTGCAACCCGTCACATGTGGCTTAAGGATGTAGACAGTACTGGAGTAACAGTTCCAACAATATTTTAATTCAGCGATGCGATTTGCACACAAAGCATTTCCAAATGCACCAACACTGATACAATGTCTCTTCCGCAAATGTCCACACTGGCGACACAAAGTTTCTCGTACAACATACACCACTGTTACGCTGCGTCTCTCACAATGTACACCCTATACGGGCCACGTACCTACGATAAATTGTGTGTCTCTACAATTCACAATGCAAGACAATGTACCCACGTGCTCTCCTAGCACCAACTTTATATAGTAAGACATCTTTCTAGAATAATCCAAAGAATTTACTCAACGCAACCAATCAGAACGGAACACGTAACTGAAATCATAAATATTAATAAAAGAAGAACTTTCTGGAATAAACTAAAATAGTCTACAAAAATTTGGCTGCTCATTTCAGCCCTAAATCCCAATATATAATGATATCACACAAAAATATGGCAAACCGCTTACGACTTTTCACAACACACAAAGAACGGCTGCTAATTTCACCCGCACAGTAAACAACTATGACTGAAATTACTACAGTATAGCAAACTGTTACTTATACTTCTACGTCACATGTAAGATCACTCAACAGCGCGATTTTGCTCGAACGTTCTGGTTCATTCTCAGCTAATCTAAGCAAAACAACAATCGACCGCTCTTCTCCGTGCGACTATTCTAGAAGCGTCCGGACTAAAATTAGCATATCATAACAAAGCGAAATTCGCTCTACGTGCGAACAAAAGAAAATCTTACTAAAAAGGTACGTGAATCATAACCATGATAGCTCAAATAAATATCGGATCATTTCCTACGATTAACACATGCATGCTCTCACAGGACAACACAACCACAATCGTAACATATCTGACAAGAAAGCAACCAATGTCCACCAAAAAAAATTTGTAAAATTCGGAGGTAAAGCCATCCGAACCAGGAGATTTGTTATTACTCATTCGTTTCAGAGCACTAAGTGCTTCATCTAAAGAGATAGGCCCTTCAATCGACTCTCTCTCCTCCTCAGACGAGGGACTGACAACAGTAGAAGGTAGGTCAATATCCACAAGTTCTGCTTCTCTAGAAGCATACAACTGTTCATAAAAAACTTGGGTTTCCTTTAGAATAGACTGGTCATCATGTATTACATCACCATTATCCTTCTCTAAAAAAATTCATTGCTTTGCTAACATAATTTATATTTTCTAAGTTGCAAAAATATTTTGAAACCTTCTCCCCCTCCCGCACCCATTTAGCTCGGGACCGAACAATCACACCGTCTGTTTTTTTTCTTCTTAATTCAACAAGCTCATTTTTTTTTCTCTTCCAAGAGTGGGATATTATCATCATGAATATTACGTTCCATGTCACTTACTCCCTTTTTCAAGGCATCCTCTTTCCTATTATCTTCTTTTTTCTTTGTGACTTGCACAAGAGATGGTTCAGCCCCGAAACTCTAAGAGAATCATTTCAAAAAAGATCTGATCATTAATGCTGAATTGTAAGTCATTATTCCTAACATTACCAATATTATCCATATTATACAATACAATGTCATACTGTCTCTTCAACTCTAAAATAGCTTTTTTTAACAACATCAACATATGACTTATCTTTAAATAAGGAGTTATTGAATTTCCAATAAGTTCTTCTTTTAATGTTAGGTTTTGCAAAAAATTCAATGGACACCAATGAGTGATCGGAGCGATAACCTGATTCAATCCTTGCAGACATGACATCCAACATTAAATATTGTGAAATCAAGAAGTAATCCAGCCTCCCCTGCTGGGTAGAATTAAACTGACGCCATGTATACTGCCTGGTTACAGGGTGAAGCTATCTCCATGCATCCACTAGATCAAATACAGTCATAATATCAAGCACTATTTTCTTTGAGCGTGGGCGATTAATATTTCTATACCTAAAAGTGTCCTTATTCGAAACAACATTCCAATCACCCCCTATGATGACATACACATGATACTGGTTGTCTAGTATTTCTATTTCCTTAAATACAGTGTCAAAAAAGGAGGGGCAGTCCACATTACTAGGACCATAAACATTTACGACAGTCATCCGTTTATCTGCTATTTCAATGTCTAATACAATGTAGGTTACAAAGTAAAGTAGATAATAGCACTGTCAGGGGAGAGAAGTGTGCATGATCGACCAGTGATCATAGATCTACTGTGGCCAAAGCACGCAAAAAAAAAGAGATAGGAAAGAGAGGGGGCGCTAAAAAAGTGGCTGAAAGCAATGCATATGGAAGCCCCCCCGAAGGGGGGCGTATCACATATCCCACTGTTCCAGCCACTCAGTGCATGGAAATTTAAATCTAGGTCCCCCCAAGGGGGGTCCAGATATTTAGCCGGTGTGGACAGCTGTTTCGGTCTTGGCGACCTCTTCAGCACACCATCGGCGATACTGGAGGAGGCTAGGAATTTCTGCCTACCTGCAATGACAACCACATTTTACTGTGGTGTCTGCAGGGGCATACATTCCATGCCACCACCTAGAGCCAAAGTTTCATGCACCCTAAAAGAGAACCTACCAAAAGGGGGGAAGGGGTTGCAGTCGATATTGTAGTAGTAAATGAAACAGCTGTCCACACCGGCTAAATATCTGGAACCTTGCTAGAAAATGTACATTTGGCACCTAAATGCTGTATGTGTGTGTGTATGTGACAGCGGCTAGACCCCCGCATTTGTGGACGGAAAAGCTTGAAACTTTAGGAAATGTTCCCTAAGTGAATTTTCCCGAAGTAGTGTTTTGGATTTGTTAATTAGTTTACACTTTGACAATTAGGTTTTTGATTAGGTTAGATGTTAACAAGAAAATGGCCATTTCACAAAAAAACGGTTGATCCGCATTTGAGTCTGTAATTTTTGTTAATCTTACTAGGTACTTTGCATACAGCTAGATTAAATGGAGATATTGAACGAGTTCATAATCCAACTTTTGAATAATAATTCATTTTTGCAAGTTTTTGTTCCACTATATACTCCCATCAAGCAGTCGGCCCTGGAAGTGGCTGTGTGGAACAAAACTGTCAGCCTGGAAGAGGCTGCGGGCCTTTCAGTTGAGTGACTTTAAACATCAATTTTCATGACGTCAAGCTTATAGTGATGTCATTTTGCTGCTCATGCTGTCCTTCAGAATTCCTGTCGCTACACGAGCCCACAGAGCAGCAGGAAGCGCCTGTGTCTGTCTTTATTTGTGTGTGCGGGTGTGTGTTGGCTTAGAGAGGAAATGGATCAGAAGAATAAGCTTAAAAATATGCACAACTGTGAATGTTCCTAAAAGAAAAACGCATGTGAGCTGCAAACAATACAGTAGACTTTGGAATGTAATCCTCATCCTGTTAATGTTGTTTAGTTTCAGCGGTTGTGTTTCAGTTGTCTCCATTGTGGTTGAGTGTTGATGTGTTGCTATGGTGATGTGTGGTGTATGTAACTGAAGTATTTTGATTGCTGTGGTGTGTTATATTCGTTTTTGAGGTTTATCAGTTTAATTACCTTATTTTAATTCATTAGTTTCATACTTATGTCATTTTCTTAATCTTTTTTTTTTTTTTTTTGTCTACTGTATTGAAAATACAGTAGACTTTGAAATGAGGCTGGTCAGAGCGCAGTCCAGAGCTTGCACATGACTTTTTGGGCGTGTGGGGCAGAAATTTTGGCAAAGAAGTAACAAGATAAAAATGACGTCACGTCTAGCTATGGTAACTTTGCTAGAGAACGTCTTTTGGGCGCCAAAGCTGTGTGTGTGTGTATGTCTGTGTGTGTGTGTGTGTGTGTCAGTCAGTCAGTCAGTCAGTCAGTCAGTCACTAGAGCCCACGTTTGAGGATGGACAAGCTTAAAATTTTAGGATATTGTCCCTAAAAGAATTATCTCGAGACCTTTTTGGCTCACGTGCGAAGCAAAAGTGAGTACGTTTTGAGCCAGTGGTCGTCCGTCCGTCGTCCGTGGTAAACTTTAACGTTGGCATTCTCGGAGACTATTCAAGCCAGATTCTTCAAACTTGGCCTAAGGATACCTTGTGGCAAAATCTTTTTAAACATACCAGTTTGAGTGACCTCTCACAAAGGTCAAGGTCACAGGGGATCAGGAAATAGGTCAAAAATAGCTATAGTTTGATATAATTTATTTTTTCTCAAATATTATTCAGAATTTCAAACCCAAACTTAGTACAAAGATACCTGATGGTAAGACCTTTCTATGCATACTAATTTGGTTGATCCCACAGAAAGCTCAAGGGTCACAAGAGCTCAGGAAATAGGTGAAAAATAGCCATATTTGGACAAAAGATATTTTTTCTCAAATACTATTCACAACTTCAAACCCACATTTGGTACAGAGATACGTGAAGGTAAGACCTATCTATGCATACTAATTTGGATTACCCCTCGGAAAGGTCAAGGGTCATGAAGGGCTCAGGAAATAGGTCCAAATTAGCCATATTTTGACAAAAGATGTTTTTTCTCAAATACTATTCACAACTTTAAACCCAAACTTGCTACAGAGATACCTGATGGAAAGACCTTTCTATGCATACTAATTTGTGTGATCCCTCAGAAAGGTCAAGGGTCATGAAAGCTCAGGAAATAGGTTAAAAATAGCCATATTTTCACAAAAGATGTTTTTTTTTGTGAAATACTATTCACAACTTCAAACCCAAACTTGGTACAAAGATACCTGATGGTAAGACCTTCCTATGCATGCTGACTTGGATGACCTCTTGGAAATACTAATTTGGTTGATCCGGCAGAAAGCTCAAGGGTCACAAGAGCTCAGGAAATAGGTGAAAAATAGCCATATTTGGACAAAAGATGTTTTTTCTCAAATACTATTCACAACTTCAAACCCACATTTGGTACAGAGATACCTGATAGTAAGACCTATCTATGCATACTAAGTGGATTACCCTTTGGAAAGGTCAAGGGTCATGAAGGGCTCAGGAAATAGGTCCGAAATAGCCATATTTGGACAAAAGATGTTTTTTCTCAAATACTATTCACAACTTTAAACCCAAACTTGCTACAGAGATACCTGATGGAAAGACCTTTCTATGCATACTAATTTGTGTGATCCCTCAGAAAGGCCAAGGGTCATGAGAGCTCAGGAAATATTTTTCTATTTTCACAAAAGATGTTTTTTTTGTGAAATACTATTCACAACTTCAAACCCAAACTTAGTACAAAGGTACCTGATGGTAAGATCTATCTGTACAAACTAATTTGGATGATCCCTTGAAAAGGTCAAGGGTCACAAGAAGCTGGCAAAATGCCGATTTTGAATAAAATTGTAGGTATTGCCAACATTTGTGCAATTTTTTTTCAGCCAAATTTAGTACAAAGATAGCTGATGATACTAATTTAGTCGACTCATCACAAAGGTCAAGGGTCACGGGGGAGTTGACAGATGTGTGAAAAATGCTTACATTTTCAGAAAACATGGATTTTGCTGCTGCAGAAGCCAGCCCTTGTCACAAAGGTCACACACATGTAAATCGGTCATACACGTGAGCCATAATGGCTTTCCCTTTCTTGTTTTCGATGTTTTGATTAAGATGCTCATTGGTGAGAAAATGGCCGTTTCATAAACACCGGCTGATCCACACTGGAGTCTTTAATTTTTCTTATTTTTACTAGATATTTCGCATATAGCTAGATAAAAGGGAGATAGTGAATGAGTTCATTAACCAGCATTGTACCTCTATCGGGGAATTACCCTGCTGTCCATTGCTGGGAAAATCCTTGCAAGGCTGCTCCTGAATCGGCTGGTACCTGCCATCGCTGAAGACCAACTCCCAGAGGGCCAGTGTGGCTTCAGAGCAAACAGGAGCACCACCGATATGGTCTTTGTGCTGAGACAGCTACAGGAGAAGTGCCGCGAGCAGAACAAAGGGCTGTACGTAACATTTGTCGACCTAACAAAAGCGTTCGACACTGTGAGCAGGCAAGGCATGTGGCAGATCCTGGAGCGACTTGGCTGTCCCCCAAAGTTCCTCAACATGATTGTCCAGCTACACGAGGACCAGCAAGGCCAGGTCAGACTCAACAATGACCTCTCAGAACCATTCCCTATTCTCAACGGCGTAAAGCAGGGCTGCGTGCTGGCACCGACCCTCTTCACCATCTTTTTTAGCATGATGTTGAAGCAGGCCACAGTGGACCTCGATGATGACGATGCAGTGTACATCAGGTATCGTCTCGATGGCAGCCTGTTCAACCTCAGACGACTGCAGGCCCACACGAAAACCCTAGACCAACTGATTCGTGAGCTGCTTTTTGCTGATGATGCTGCCCTCGTTGCACACACAGAGAGAGCCCTTCAGCGCATCACGACTTGCTTCGCAGATGCTGCCCAGCTCTTTGGACTCGAGGTCAGTCTGAAAAAGACAGAGGTCCTCCATCAGCCGGCACCCAAGACAGTGTATCGCCCTCCTCACATCACCATTGGCGAGTCTGAACTAAAGTCAGTGCACCAGTTTACTTACCTTGGCTGCGTTATCACGTCGGACGCCAAGCTGGACAAGGAGCTTGACAGCAGGCTGGCAAAAGCGAACAGCGCTTTCGGGCGACTTTTCAAGCGGGTGTGGCACAATCAACAGCTGAAAACAGGCACCAAGATCAGCGTGTATAGAGCTGTGGTCCTCACCACCCTGCTGTATGGTTCCGAGTCCTGGGCCCTCTACCGAAGCCAACTACGACTCCTCGAACGCTTCCACCAGCGCTGCCTGCGTACCATCCTGGGCATTCACTGGAGTGACTATGTCACCAACGTCGAGGTCCTTGAACAGGCTGAAACTGTGTGCATCGAGGCTTTGCTGCTGCGGACACAGCTCCGCTGGGCGGGGCATGTCTCCAGGATGGAGGATCATCGCCTACCAAAGATCACCCTGTTCGGCGAGCTTGCTACTGGACACCGTGACAGAGGGGCACCAAAAAAGAGATACAAAGACTGTCTCAAAAAGTCACTTAGTGCCTGCCAAATCGACCACCACCAGTGGTCTTCGCTTGCTGCGGACCGTGACACCTGGCGCTCCACCATTTACAAGGCAGCTGTCTCCTTTGAGGACTCTCACAGAGCTAGCCTTAAGGACAAGCGGCTCAGGAGAAAAAAACAGAGATGCCGCAGCTCAGAACCCTGGCCATACCTTTCCCTGCAGCCACTGCGGTCGAACCTGCCTGTCTCGGATTGGCCTCCGCAGCCACGAACAAGCCTGCAGACGTCGTGGGCAACTCCTATAAAATCTTCGTTCGCGAAGTCAAGCCAAGCCAAGCCAAGCCAACCTCTAAAACTTTTTGAGTGATAATAAAAATTTAAAAATATTTTCACGTTTTTGGGATTAATTTCACGAATTATATTGGTTAATCTTAAAACACTTGAATATTTTTTATGAAAAAAAACAATCTTCTTACTAATAATCGCACGATTTTTCGTATACAGTATTTACTTAAGCCTACAGTTTGTCTTGGCTGTCAGGTACGATTAGGTCAATTATGTCCTGTATGCCCTAGGTGTGAAAATCAGACTATTTTCTGCACCACTTTTTTGGAGTCATTTGTAAAACAGCTAACATAACTTTAATTTTTCTTTTACAAAGAAAAACTATCTTCTCATTAATACTCGCATGATTTTTTCATAAACAGTGTTTGCATAAGCCTTCTATTTGTTTCAGCCCTGGGGTAGGACTAGGTCAAATTGTGACCTGTAAGCCCTAGGCATAAAAATCAGCAAGAAAATTGCAAAGTTGATTCTCTGATACGTCAAATGTTAGTACTGCGATGAGTGACGTATAACATCGAGTCGTCACTATGAACACGGCATCGTGGGACTAATGATGTCTTGACGACATGACGTGAAGCTTGAAGTGACGTAATTTCGCTGCTCGTGCTATTATTCTTCTTCAGAATAGCTATGCTATGCTAGACCACAGAGCTTCTGAATAGTGGGAATCACCGTGTGTCCGTCTTTATTTCTGTGTGCCAGTGTGTGTGGACCAGAGGGTAGGTTAGAGTAGAAGGAGATGGATTCCTGTCACAACACGAGCCCACAGAGCGTACTAATGGCGGGAAGCGCAGTGTGTCCATCTTTATTTGTGTGCGTCGATGTGTGTGTTGATCAGAGGTTGGCTTAGAGAGGATCAACATAATAAGCCTAAAAATATGAACAACTCTGAATGTTCCTAAAAGATAAACGCATCTGAGCTCCAAACAATACAGAAGACTTTGTGGTGAAATCCTCATCTTGTCTTTTCCGTTCCCCCACCCGGGTCTGCCCTGGGGGACTTGGGTGGGGTTAGGTATTTTTTAGTTCCCAGGGTCACCCTGGTCAGCCCCACAGGGTGGGTTTTTCTCTATTCTGGGGCATGTGTTTCTGTCTACCCTTTGTCCATTCACCTGTATTTGCCTTTTTAAAACTCTCCCTACTGTCTGCACTGCCTGTAGCTCTTGATATTGGATGTGTGTTGCTAAATGGTCTTGGCTTTATTTAGGCCCCATGTGTTAGGTTTATTTAATGTGTTTGACCGGCTGGCGACATACATTCATTGTTCTGTTTAGTTTATTTTTTTCACAAGCAGTGCAGGCACGTCCTGAGAAAGCCTTGTTGCTGTCGGGACGTTAAGCAATGTACAATCAATCAATCATTGTCTTTTCCGTTGCTGTATGTTGTATTTGGATAAGACTCAAACTGTCCCAAAAACATGATACACTGAACATTTGATGTGTTGGTACCTTTTACTGACAAGTCCAGATTTGTTTGAAATGGCCATCAAAATGACTGAAGTGTGTACATGAACATCAAAGTGAACCGCGTTTTTCACCCCCTTGTGTAGAATAGGACAACCATGTTGCTGGTATTATGGTTTAGAGAGATATAAGCACAGCTGACTGCAGTCACCTCGTTTTATTCAAGAAAAATTGAATGGAACTGGAAGAAAATGTATCGCACCACCACACATTTTGTCGTTCGTCCTCCAGCACATGGCACCAAAACAACTTTCAAACACTACTATGGTCTGAAACTTTAAATTTCAGCTGTTTATTTGTAGAGCACATTTTCTTATCCATCCATTGGTACGACATTAATTTCATTACAGTAGACTTTGAAATGGGGTTGTCAGAGTGCATTCCGGAGCATGCACATGACGTTTTTGGTGTGCAGGAGGATCAGACAAGCTTGAAATTTTAGGATATTGTCCCTAAAAAAATTATCTCGGGACCTTTTTTTCGATTTTTTTTTTATTAAGGTGCTCATTGGCGAGAAAATGGCTGTTTCACAAAAACCGGTTGATCCACACTGGAGTCCGTAATTTGTCTTATTTTTACTAGATATTTTTGCACTGTAAGCCCTAAGCATGAAAATCAGCAAGAAAATTGTAAAGTTGATTCTCTGATACGTCAAATGTTAGAGAGAGATAAATATAGGAGATTTCAAGCCCACCCATTTAAGAATCAATTGATTTATTTGATCCTTTCCGTAAATAAACAAACGCACTTGACCAAATACCTTCAACAGCTTTATCTGCCTAGTCAGGCCACCCGGCCCCTTGGAAACAAAGGCTAGTTAAAATATCAATGCTGTCACTGTTGGCGTTCCTGAGAAATAGCGACTACATCCTGTACACGCCACCCACCCCCCTACCCCCACACCCCACCCCCCACCAACCTCGCACACACACACATACCCACCCCCCTACCCCCACACCCCACCCCCCACCAACCTCGCACACACACACACATACCCACCACCCTACAAAGCCCCTCACACCACCCAGGCACCCACCCCAACCCCCACCCACCTCGCACCCCACCCGGGTCTGCCTTGGGGGACTTGGGTGGGGTTAGGTATTTTTTAGTTCCCAGGGTCACCCTGGTCAG
Organism: Semisulcospira habei; assembly: GCA_036245525.1. Classification (NCBI taxonomy): domain Eukaryota; kingdom Metazoa; phylum Mollusca; class Gastropoda; family Semisulcospiridae; genus Semisulcospira; species Semisulcospira habei. The sequence continues at coordinate 102,252,820 of BTPG01000006.1, read as the reverse complement.
CCCCACAGGGTGGGTTTTTCTCTCTATTCTGGGGCATGTGTTTCTGTCTACCCTTTGTCCATTCACCTGTAACCCCCACCGGGTCTGCCCTAGGGGACCTTGGTGGGGTTGTCTACATTTTAGTTCCTAGGGTCACCTTGTCTAACCCCTGCAAGGTGGGTTCTACTCTTTTGGGGGTTTGTATTTCTGTCTTTCTGGTCCATTCATCTGTATTTTTCTTTTGAAATTCTCCCTCCTGTCTGCGCTTCTTGCAGTTCTTTTCTTCATTTAGCGCAGGCACGTCCTGAGAAGGCCTTTGTCGCTTGCGGGACGTAAAGCAATCTATACTCACTCACTCACTCACTCCATTCACCTGTATTTGCCTTTTTAAAACTCTCCCTACTGTCTGCACTGCCTGTAGCTCTTGATATTGGATGTGTGTTGCTAAATGGTCTTAGCTTTATTTAGGCCCCATGTTGTAGGTTTATTTAACGTATTTGACCGGCTGGCGACATACATTCAATTTTCTGTTTAGTTTTTTTTTTCACAAGCAGTGCAGGCACGTCCTGAGAAAGCCTTGTTGCTGTCGGGACGTTAAGCAATGTACAATCAATCAATCCCACCCACCTCACACACACACACACACACAGGCACACACAAACATATTAGGCCAAATTATTCCGTTCTGTGTCAACGCTTCAAATTTATGTCACTAAGCCACTAGGTCAGATTTTTAATGTGGCACAAACCTTGAATATAGGTTTTTTTCCAAATATGGAGCACCAAGTCGTTCCTAAATAAAATAAAACTCCCCAAGTGAGGAGTTTGTGTGGAGAAAAAAGAATTTTCTTTCAACGTCTGTGTGAAGAAAAAGTTTTCACTTCACTCATCAGCACATCGTGACTGCTGCGAGCATTAAAAATAAAAGACAAAACCCATAACTCTACTCCCAGTGAGAGACCTCAGTGATTCAAAGTCACTATACACCCACCCTGTTTTACGAGTGTTTTTAGATCACCAACTCACGCGAGGAGAAAATTGGGTGCGAGTGGTTAGTTTGAAACCTGATCTGTGTTGCGTGCGTTTATTGCCTTTCAACCGGGCCAGAGTAGGGAGAGAATCAAGCCAGACAAGCTTTTGCGTAGTCATTATTATAACACCTGCCGTACGGTGAGTTTACTAGATTGCGTCCCTTTCATAACCAGGAAGTTGTGCTTGAAATTGGTAGTGAAACGGTTTTCTGTTTATTCTCAGTGGGGACGACAATAGGCCTTTTATTTTCAGTTTAGTCTTGAGTTTAAGAGCACAAGCGTGACGTGCCCACTAACACGTTCGGATTTTATTGTGATTTGGTGCATTTCTGATTCAAAATGGGCTGTGAAGGATTAAAACCAAAACAAGCTAAGTGATTTTTTAATACACATGAGCGCTCAGAAATGTTTAGTTGTGCATCATAAATCAGATATAGATATATATTTATTGCTTCGGCTTTTTCAGTCTTTTTCTGTATCTGAATTGTAATCCCGTCACTGCCGTTTTCGATAGTACGGCCAGAGCCATGAAGAAAATCATCTTCCGTAGAACGCAGATCTAGCCACAGTGCATACTTGTTTGTCAGGTATTCACCGATTCTTACATCATACAGATGCAGATCTTTACATGCTATGTTAGCCGATTTATCTCTAATTCTCCCCCCAGCAAAATACTTTGTGATCTCGTCATAATGCTGATATCCCATCATTCCCGACGCATACACTTGATTTGGGCGTCCTTCGATTGTACAGGATAAATGTGTAATTTTCGGATTATAGAATTTTTCTGAATCTCGTTGGTATGGAGCCGATGGTTCAACAAATAACATAAGAATACCTTTCAGTGACCTAGCAGGTGTGTTCAAGTTGATGCTCCACATTGGATCGCTTTTGTTTTTATTAATTAAACTGTGTCTTATCACATGGTCATAATAAATCGGCAGTCTTGACTGGTACTGATTTTGTATGAGAGTAGCTAAATGAGTATGTGTGACAATTTCATATTCCAAGGAAATGTTAGAGATCTTGTATGATGCATTGAGATCCGTTGATTTGATAACTTTGGAGTAGTCATTAAACATTAGTTCAAAACTCAGGCGGTCATTTAGTGCTCCTTGGTAATAAGGCAAATGCGCTGTTAGGATTTCAAACTCAAGTGGAATGCAAAACCTATTTCCATATGTTTCTGCCACAATAACGTCTTTGACTTCCGTTGTTGTTTTGTCTCCGGCATTGATTCGAATTTTCATAATGCTATCTGACTGTGTACCTTGATAAATGCGGTCTTCTCTTTCTTCTTTTGTAAGCCACAAATCTTTGTAACAGTAGAACACATCGGAATCGTCAAGACTCAACACTTCCTGTCCTTCAAGTTTAACTTTAATATTCTTAATAATTGCTCTACCTAGGTTGTTAACTAGTGTTCTTTTGTCATCTGTGTCTGATAAAAGTTCGATATTAAATGCAAGGCGTGCAGTACCAGGAACAATAACGTCACTGGGGCCTAGGTTAGGAAACTTGACAGTAAGGGTTTGGTTTGGATCTATAGTACTAGGATTGTTAGTGATGACAATTGATTGTCTAATGCCCTTAACACCAAAAGGTTCACGTAGTTTTCTGTATGGGTCTAACTTTGATCCGTAGGACTGTGTCATTTTATTATGCAAAAATCAAAAATATTAAATTAATAAAACAATTGCAGCGGGAGGATTTAACCATGAAGATTTTGAAATGGATGACATGAATGACTATGATACTGGTGCAACAGATATGGCAGATATGGCTGGTACAAGGAATACTTACAGTTTACGCCACGAACTTTTAGAAAGCAAAGTGAACTCGTTTTATGATCATGTTGGTGACCGCCCAGACAACATAGATCCTAATCAGTTTGAACTTGATGGTAAGGGCCATTTATATTTAAATACTGCTGACAAAGGAAAAGTACAATTGACTAACAAAAGAGACCCTGGTAAGTTTAGAGCTTTAAGTACAATCAAAAATGAAGGTGGTGTTGGCGCCTTGCGTCAACTTGGTATTGGAGATAAACAGTTACCACCTCGTCTTGCTAGTACCCTTCATGACGTACAAACAAGGTTGCCAACTGGACAAGAAATTGAAATGGCAGCAGTAACAAGCCTGCCAGAAATAGCAAACACAGTAATACAAGAAACTTCATTTACAGAAGGGCAAATAAATGAGGCTATGAAAACAATGTGTGACTCTCCTTTGACAATGCGGGAGTTAGTGGGGTTGGATAAAACACTGCAGTCAATAAGAGGTGAGCTTGTGAATAATATAGCTAAACTAGGCGAGCTTGATAATCACATAGAAAAAGAAAAAGAAAAATTAGCTAAAGCTGATGATGAGAATTATGACACAGAAATGAAAGAAAGAATACAACACAGATTAAATGATTTGCAGATAGAAAGATCCGCACGACTAGAAGTGATTGAAATTGGAAAAGAAAAACTGAAAACACAAATTAACAGAATTAGAGAAACTATTCAGAAAATACTTCACGAAGACACAACGTTGGCTGAGAGATTGAAAACACTTTTCAGAGAGCAGGGTATCACAATTGCAAGTTAATTACTGCTCTTGGATTTATTATCAGTACTGTAGTGTTAGCTGTAATGGGAGGACCAGGGGGTAGCACTCCGGCCCCACCAGCACCACCAACTGATCCAAAAGATTTACAGTCGTGGGTAAAGAAACAATTGTCTCATATATCAGACTTACTTAAGAAATTAGCTGTAAAAGCGATGGATGCGCTGCCTGGCATTTTAGGCTCACTTGTCAGTTGGATGATAAATACTGCAGCAAAGGTAGTAGGATTTATGGCAGAGAATGTGTGGGTCTTTTTGGTGACAGTAGGAGGGTTAATGGTAGGTTATTTAATGAAACAGGTAAAGAAGTAATATTCCTACTCCAGTGAGACCTATTGTCAATGCTGTTCTCTCGGAATTATGTGTGGAGTCAGGAGACTGGAGTATTACATCTTGCGTTACTACCGGGGCAGGGGAAGTAACCGCCTGTAATGGTTTTAACAACTGTACATGCGCAGTTGTTCCTCCTAAGATTGATTGAGACCGAGTTTTTGACCAACACCTGCAACAACTATTTCATTATTATAATTTGTTATTGTCCCCATTTGGAGTTGAAGATCAGACGGCAACATGTATAACCCGATGCCAACTACAAAGTCAACTTTTGATCTCGCATATCTGAGAACGTCTTGATAGCGCTGTATGCTTGACGGGAGATCAACTGTTGAGTTAATTGAATCTTCCAGGTTTGCGAGAAACTGTTTTTGTGTCTGGAACGTCCCACTTCCATTCAAAATATTTGATTTTGTTTGAGCTTGTGCTCCTAGTATACACCACACATGTTCTGATAGACTCATTTATGCGCTCCACTCCCGGTTGAGTAAACCCGTCACTCCTGTCTAAGATAAATGTGGTCCAGGCATTAGACTGTTTCTGTTCTATTGAGCCTAACCATACTTGTGATTTTGATGAGAATGAAGTGTAACCAGGGTAATAATCTTGTGGGTATTGTCTGTGACTCATAGCGTAATACAATGTACCCATGCCGTTGTGATCATCAAGTTTTTGTGTGAAGTCATACCCGGCACAGGGGCTTATGTTAAACTCATTACAAATCATTTCAAAAGCTTTCATATCCATGGACCCCCACCCGGGTCTGCCCTGGGGGACCTGGGTGGGGTTAGGTACTTTTTAGTTCCCAGGGTCACCCTGGTCAGCCCCACAGGGTGAGTTTTTCTCTCTATTCTGGGGCATGTGTTTCTGTCTACCCTTTGTCCATTCACCTGTATTTGCCTTTTTAAAACTCTCCCTACTGTCTGCACTGCCTGTAGCTCTTGATATTGGATGTGTGTTGCTAAATGGTCTTAACTTTATTTAGGCCCCATGTGTTAGGTTTATTTAACGTATTTGACCGGATGGCGACATACATTCAATGTTCTGTTTATTTTTTTTTCACAAGCAGTGCAGGCACGTCCTGAGAAAGCCTTGTTGCTGTCGGGACGTTAAGCAATGTACAATCAATCAATCAATTTCATATCCATGGGGTTGTTATACCTGTTGAAACTAGATTCAGTTGGTAGTGGGGTATGCAGTTCTGACAGTATTCTTCTAAGCTGGTAATAAGTGTGGAAACGATAGACAGACTTAATCAGTTTGTTTGGGTGATTCAAATGGTCTGTAAAAGAAATGCTGCATCCTGTAGTACTACACAGTATAGCAAAGTTGAGTTGGTTTTGAAACATCTGTAGTGGACTTGAAGACCACTTTCTTGCAGTAGCATCGTCTGTTATTGGAGGGTTTAGGTAATGATCAAAAGGGTTGGGTACTTTGACTTGAAATAAATCTTGTTAGCTTACAGCTATGTCGAGTTGATTTAGTTGAATTATTTTCTGTTCATAAGTTGGTGCGACATTGTATTTGGCATTCACGTTAAATTGAAATGCGTTTGTAGTGGTAATGGTTGGTGATTTAAATTCCATCCTTTTTTTATGAGATAATAAAAATGTTTATTACCTTAACAAATCTTCTCCTCTTCTGATAAACGGAAGTTGTGTGTACCTTCTGTCCAAACTAAAACATTTGGTCAGCGCACTTTTGTTTATCAAGCCCCAGTGTTATGGAATACACTTCCTCTTGAGGTCAGAAACAGTGAGTCTGTCTCTGACTTCAAGAGGTCGTTGAAAACTCACCTCTTCAAGCTTTACTTTGAATAACTGCCAGTGTTTGATGCCTTAGTTGTAGTTCTGCAATCCTCCTTGTTTAGACTGAATGTTAATTAGAATATAAATTATTATGTATGTATTGTTGTTTAGTTTATTGTAAAAGTGGTGTGTTCGGGCATTGTGCTTTGTTTGTTATGTGCATATGTCATTGTATTTTTATTTTTGTGTACAGATTGTAAAGCGCTTAGAGCTTTTGAGTAAGATTAAGCGCTATATAAATACTCATTATTATTATATTATTATTATTATCTTGACACAAGCAAACCAGTGTGGTTAACTAATGGGATTGATAATCGTGATGGTAGCAAGGCTGTAGCTATCCATGAAATGTTTTATACAGTAAAGTGGTTTAATGTAACAGATGATAACAATTATTCTGTAAGTGGAACTCTTGATGGTTTAGAAAAGGGTGATATTTTACGAGCTGGATATTATGACTTGTACTTTAGCTGAATGGCTTCAAAATGAATTTAAAATTAAAGCAACTTTAAACCCAGCTAATTTACTTGTTACAATTGATTTTCCGAAAAGTGGTCATTTTTCTTTATCAATTAGTCTTTTATTATTACTTGGTTTTTTACTTTTAGGTAAAAAAATAACATATCCAGACGAAGATTGGTCACAATCAGATGGACGTCTACTATCACCAAAAAAATTAAGAATAACTGGAAGTTACCCTGTTCATTTGTCAGTACACACATTGCTAAATGTTCATTTGAAAGAGACTTGGGTGGGGTTAACTACTTTTTAGTTCCCAGGGTCACCCTGGTCAGCCCCACAGGGTGGGTTTTCCTCTCTATTCTGGGGCATGTGTTTCTGTCTACCCTTTGTTCATTCACCTGTATTTGCCTTTTTCAAACTCTCCCTACTGTCTGCGCTGCCTGTAGCTCTTGATATTGGATGTGTGTTGCTAAATGGTCTTAGCTTTCTTTAGGCCCATGTGTTAGGTTTATTTAACATATTGGACCGGCTGGCGACATACATTCAATGTTCTGTTTAGTTTTTTTTCACAAGCAGTGCGGGCACGTCCTGAGAAAGTCTTGTTGCTGTCGGGACGTTAAGCAATGTACAATCAATCAATCACTCATTTGAAAGAATTTAGCACTACTGATAATCTTCACAATGGAAAGCCTTCATCTTTGTTGAAATGTGTGTCGACTGGAACTGCCCCATATTGTGAAAATGTAGTTGTTAGATTTCCTAATTCACAGTTTAAAAAATTGGGCTCCAGTTTCTTTGAATCATTGTGCTTATCTGTAACTAACCAGGATGACAAACCAGTTGTCATGCATGATTTTTATGTTGTGTTGGAAGTGAAATAAATTTTATTTTTGTTTTATAAAAATGAGCGGTCTTGGTCCAAAGCCGAGAATTGTTCCAGTTGCGTGTCCATCAATAGAGTTGAAAGATTTGGCTGACGTGCAAGATTTTGATAAAGAAGGTGAGGTAGGAGAGGTGTATGGCCTTGAACTTGTGTCCGTTGGATTGTACAAACGAAAGGTAATTGAAGATGTAAAAGATGGCGCGTTTCCTAAACTTAGTCAACTTCGTGATGTTACTGTTCCTACTCCTGTAAGTAATGTGCTCTACAGCTTAAAACATGTGGGTAATAAATGGGTAATTATTCCTACCCCTGTTCCGCTTGCACCTATTCCCATTGTATGGGACATAAAGTTTGTTTTTATCAGTCCTTATGTTTATTTTACTGATGAAGGAGCCTTAGTATTTAGAAAAGTTGTTAACTCTGAGCCAATGCTTGTAAGTCTTGTGCCAAGCTATTCCGAAACCAATAGCAGAGAAAAACTAAAACTTCAAGAGTATGGTAAACGAAGGTATTTTCTTACAAATAGAAAAGGCAGAACAGATACTTCTATTTCGTTCGTACCAGCAAATTTTACCATAGTTAGAGATGCGACAATAGTTTTTGAAATTCTCATGAGATCTGTGGAAGCTGTGAAAGAAGCAGATGTCGCACAGGGAATCAGACTTACGTGGGAAAGCTCAGTAGCAGAGTCAACAAAGGTTGTTATTGCTATTAGAAAAATCAACACAGATTTTGAAGTTTCGAGTAGTGTCCCTGCTGTAAAGGTAGTGATTGATAAAACAACTCTAGTTTATCTAAGTTTCATAAACCTGGAACACATAGATCTTGTTTCATTTTATTATGCTAGCAAATTGTATACCTTTGAAGAGTTGCAAAATAAATTAGAAAAGCCGCACAGAGACAACAAGAAGACAGCGCTACAATGTAGGCCTCCTGAGAGAAACTGGAGTTAGAGAAGAGTTCAAACTGGTGCTGTCCAACCGGTTTCAAGCGCTACAGGAGCTAGTAAATGAAGAGGAGGCGGTCACCACAGAGCAGCAGTGGAAGGCAGTTAGAGAGGCGCTGAACTCAACCTGCAAAGACACTGTAGGGTTCAGGAAACACCATCACAAGGACTGGCTGTCGGCACAGACCTTGAAGAAGATAGAAGTGAGGAAGCAGAAGAAAGCAGCGGTCAACAACAGTCGCACGAGAGCAGCCAAAGTAAGGGCACAGGAGGAATACTCGGAAGCCAACCGCGAGGTGAAGAGGAGTATCAGGGCAGACAGGAGGGCCTACACAGACAGCCTGGCAGCAGAGGCAGAAAAGGCAGCAGGCAGCGGCAACATGAAACAGCTTTACGACATTACCAGAAGATTGTCGGGTAAGTATGGCCATACAGAAAGACCAGTAAAAGACAAAGAAGGCAAGCCTATTGGAGACAGAGCAGACCAACTCGACAGATGGGCCGAGTATTTTGAAGAGTTACTGAACAGACCTAGCCCATCCGACCCCCCCCGACATCCAGCCAGCAGAGACCGACCTACCCATCAGCTGTGACAGACCCAGCCGGGAAGAGATCAGAAGAGCAGTGGCATTTTTGAAGAATGGCAAAGCAGCAGGGCCAGATGGCATCCCAGCGGAGTCTCTGAAAGCAGACCTAGAGACAACAGTGGAGATGCTGTACCCACTGTTTGGAAAGATCTGGGAAGAGGAGGTGATGCCAGCTGACTGGAAGGAGGGGTACCTAATCAAGCTTCCCAAGAAAGGCGACCTCAGCAAGTGTTCCAACTACAGAGGAATCACCTTGCTGTCAGTACCAGGAAAGGTCTTCAACAGGATCATCCTAGAGAGAATGAAGAGCTCCGTTGACCCCCAGCTGAGAGACCAGCAAGCAGGATTCAGGAAGAACCGATCATGTACAGACCAGATCGCCACTCTCCGCATCATCGTGGAACAGTCTCTGGAGTGGAGCTCCCCGCTGTACGTCAACTTTGTGGATTATGAGAAAGCATTTGAGAGCGTGGACCGAGAAACTCTGTGGAAACTCCTACGACACTACGGTGTACCCACAAAGCTCATCCGCCTGATCAAGAGCAGCTACGATGGCATGACAGCTCGCGTGATCCACGAAGGGCAGTTCACCATGGAGCTCCAGGTCAGAACTGGTGTCAGGCAGGGGTGTCTGCTGTCTCCGTTCCTCTTCCTACTGGCCATAGACTGGGTCATGAAGATGACCACAGAGCACAGACGAAGTGGAATACAGTGGACACTGTGGACACAGCTTGACGACCTCGATTTTGCAGACGACTTGGCATTACTGTCCCACACTCATCAACAAATGCAGGACAAGACCACGAGGCTTGCTGACATCTCGTCCCAAGTGGGCCTCACCATTCACAAACAGAAAACAAAGACAATGAGGCTGAACGCAACCAGGGAAGAACCAATCTTGCTTGCTGGCACCCCGTTGGAGGAGGTGGAGTCCTTCACCTATCTCAGGAGCATCATAGACAAAAAAGGCGGCACTGATGCAGATGTCAGAGCACGAATCGGTAAAGCCAGAGCAGCCTTTCTCCAGTTAAAAAAAGTGTGGAGTTCCAGAGAGCTGTCACAACACACCAAAGTCCGGATTTTCAACTCCAATGTAAAAGCAGTTCTCCTATATGGAGCAGAGACTTGGAGATTGACAAAAACCACAGTCAACAGAGTACAGACCTTCATGAACAGTTGCCTTAGAAGAATTTTGAAAATCCACTGGCCAGAGAAGATCAGCAACGTCAGCCTCTGGGAGAGAACAGAGCAGATAACAGCAGAGAATGAAATTGGGCGAAGAAGATGGGGATGGATCGGTCACAGCCTGAGAAAGCCAGCTTCCAGTATCACTAGGCAGGCATTGTCATGGAACCCCCAGGGAAAGAGGAAAAGAGGTAGGCCGAGAAACTCCTGGCGTCGAGACCTCCAAGCAGACATCAAGAGACTGGGAACCACCTGGAGTAGAATTGAAGGAGAAGCACAGGACAGGAGTTGCTGGAGGTCTCTCGTCGACGGCCTATACCGGGTAGGGGTGACAGGCGTAAGTAAGTAAGTAAAATAAATTAGAAGATTAATAAAAAAAATATTTGCCACAAAAAATGCCACCACTGTATCCGCAAATACCGCCTGAGCCGCTTGATCCTATTGTTCCAGATAAAACATTACAGGCAGACTCATTCCATTTAATGAATATTACAGAAGCGTTGAAGTATTTGGAAGAAGAACAAGCAAAATACTCCCGGTGCAAACGACGTTACAAAACGGTTTTCAATTCTGCACACAACACTTCAATGGCCGTGGGTGTGGTTTCAGCCGGATTATCTGTAGGAGGTATAGCTCTGTTTGCAACGGGAGTGGGAAGTGTCATAGGAATTGCTATTGAAGGTGTTGGCCTTGCCACAAGCCTGGCATGCTTTGGTATGGAGGCCCTTATAAAAAGAATGCATATGAAGTTGCAGAAGCATGAAGCATTTAGTACGCTCGCTGGAGCTAAGCTGAGCAGTATGAAACTTATTATCAGTAAGGCTTTAGAGGATAATAAAGTTGACGATCACGAATTAAAAAAAGTCCAGTATGATTTGGCCAATTACAAACAACAAAAGTCTGAAATACAGAATAAGATGCGTAGTCAACCCACGAATGTTGAAGAGCTAAAGAAATCTATTTTAGAACAAGGGAAAAAGATAGGTGTAGAAGAAACTATGAAAAAGGTTCAAGGATTTATAAGCAATTGACGATAGGTTTTGGTAATCCATTATTTTTGTCATACTCTTCGCAAAGAGATGTCATGCCTTTCGCGCCTGCCTATCTAACACCATCTGCCCCACCACCAGAGTACTAAAAAAAGTTTCTTGTTGTCCTTGTAACTTGAGAAATCTGACCGAGTGTCTTATTGTCTGGAATCAAGAACTTGTGACAACTAACTTCAAAGTTAACGTCAAAGTCACTTGTAAGTTGTAGGTAACTTTGAAATTAGTTATCAAGTAAGATCATAAGTTATTCACAAAGCTGTGTTATTTATTTATTTTTTTTTTTCATTATAAAATGAACCAAGACGAATTTCTTCTTCTAAGCGATATGCCCCCACCCGGGTCTGCCCTGGGGGACTTGGGTGGGGTTCGGTATTTTTTAGTTCCCAGGGTCACCCTGGTCAGCCCCACAGGGTGGGTTTTTCTCTCTATTCTGGGGCATGTGTTTCTGTCTACCCTTTGTCCATTCACCTGTATTTGCCTTTTTAAAACTCTCCCTACTGTCTGCACTGCCTGTAGCTCTTGATATTGGATGTGTGTTGCTAAATGGTCTTAGCTTTATTTATGCCCCATGTTGTAGGTTTATTTAATGTATTTGACCGGCTGGCGACATACATTCAATTTTCTGTTTAGTTTTTTTTCACACGCAGTGCAGGCATGTCCTGAGAAAGCCTTGTTGCTGTCGGGACGTTAAGCAATGTACAATCAATCAATTCTAAGCGATATCTGCGCTGTAGAAAACAAAGACTTAGAGTCGAAAAACAGCGTCTTCTCTCTGTAGTTGTTTCTGGAAAATCAAAAGCTTTTTTCGGAAAACAGTACATGACAGAAGACATAGAATCTCTTACCGCTGATGAACTATTTAAACTTTATTCGAAATATGAAAACCACATTGCTTCACTAATGACACGTGATTTGAGTCGATCTCTTGTCTGCCTATACACAAAAGCTGTGAGTCACTTCCTACCTGTTGATAGCGACACCCTTTCACATGATCTAGAAAGCAACCCCATAGTTTCAAGTTCAATAGGCAAATTAGCATGCCTTATGTTTTACAAGTTTGGGAATTACCTTGCACCTGTGGTAACCTTACTTGTTACTAGTAGTCATATTGATTTTTCTAAAATAACTTTTAAATTAGAAGAAAATGGACGAGACCCAGACGACTCCACATCAGAGTCCTGTCTTGACACAAGTTCAAACGGTGACTAAGACTAAAAGTCCAGGTCGAATAGAGGCTGGAAAAAGATTAGCTGAATATAACAGACAAAAAAAATTACAGCATCAGAAATTAACAGAAAAGACTGACACAACATCAACAGCACCAGTGTCACTACCGTCACACCCCCAACAAAGTGAGAGACAAACAACTGAGTCTAAACCTGAAACAACAAAATATATAGTTGCTGGATTTGTTGTCGGATTTGGTTACGTAGATTACCATATTATACAAAAAATACAAACCACAGACTCAAACAGTGTCCAAAAAATCAAGCACTCCAAAAACAAAAGAAGTAGTCGCCACATTACCAGCAACACCCAAAGCCGTGGACCCATTTTACATGCAGTAAATAAATTTATTATTTTAATTTTTGGCATAAGAAAATGAGTGACACAGAGAACATAATGAACCTCGTCTATCACTCTGCCGTAATAAGCGGACTAACCGTTGCTTATTCTATGCTGGGGAAAAGTCTTCTCAAAATGAAATCAGCAGACTTGAGTAGATTAGACTTCGAAGACAGTGCTAAGCTAGTAGCTGTTGTCACAGCATCGATTGCCACAAAAGACCTTCTCGTCAAGCAAGGAATTATTCCAGAAAATGTTTCTATGTAAATAAAAAATATGGCAACTATAGCTATTATGATTGGTGGGGCCGTTGTTAACACACTTGCATTTAGTGGTTTAAACTATCTCTTTTCAAAAATGGGTAGAGAGGAATCTGCAGAAGAAATGAAGCGTCACAATGAGGCATCTGAAAAACTGGCACAAGCGCAACAGGATTATGAGAAGCAAAGAGAAACTTGATTTCATTAATGAAAAATTGAGGCTTGAGGGTCACGCACAGCATACATTTTCAAATGTCGATGACGCGATCAAAGAATACTTTCTTGTTACTGGTGAAGACATGACCATCCCGCGACCAAAACTTAGTGACTACTACCAGCCAAGCCCAGAACAAAAAAATGGAGAAATAATATTTGTTCTAGTAGGAATGACATTAGTATATTTTACAGGAGTTTTTATTGCTAGAAGAAATGACAGACGTCGGAGCTAAACTATCAAAAATATATTACTCCCCTATTGGCTACTGGAAAGGGAATACTGCAATAGAAAAATTACATGCTGCTGTGGGTGGGAATGTTACACTCGACCAAATAAAACAGTGGCTACAAAAACAGGCAATTTGGCAAATATATCTTCCTGCTCCAAGAAAAATAACAAGACCTCATTTTGTAAACACTACCCCTAATGACACGCATCAAATGGATCTCCTGTTTTTGCCACATGATACAATAAAAAAGAAACGATACAAGTATGCATTAACTGTTGTTGACATAGCTTCAAGGTACAAGGACGCTGAGCCCATAACTGACAAGAATGCTGTAACAGTGGCCACTGCGTTAACAAAGATATATAGTCGTGGTCCTTTAAAATTTCCCAGGCTTGTGCAAGTCGATGACGGATCTGAATTTAAAGGCGCTGTTAATCAGTTATTTGCAAAGCATGGAGTGCTAGTGCGGCGAGGCATTCCAGGCGTGCATAGATCACAGGCAATTGTTGAAAACTTTAACAAGCAGTTATCTGAGAGACTTTTCAGCTATCAGTATTCTAAGGAACTCATGCATGACTCACGTAACACTGAGTGGGTTAAGAGATTACCATCTGTGATAAAAGCAATGAATAATGAAGGTCACCCTAAGCCCGCTGATGCTATTAAATTAAAAACAATACCGTCAGGGTCAGAAATAAAAACAACACCTCCAGACACAAGCTTGTTTACAAAACAGGTGAGATAGTTGTATCAACCTGGCGAGGTCGAGAATGATCCAATTTGGTCTACGTCTGTCCACAATATAAAAAAAATAGTTCCTTCCGCTAATGCATCAATTTATTATCTGTATGAGCCTGCGCCTCAGAGGGCATTTGTTAGAGAAGAATTACAGATTATTCCCCCAGACACTGTTACGCATTTTTAACCATTTCATCAACTAATTCATCGATTAGTTCATTGGCTATTTCTTCAGATAACTTAAGTGCATAATGCCCAGGTGCACAAGCCTTTTCCTTAGTGTGAAACACTCGTTTTGTGTCCCCTACTGCTAGAGACTTTTTATGTGTTTGGATCATTTCAATATTGTGTTTGTTTGACCTCAGTGTCTTGTTTGGATAATCAGGCATTAGTTCTCCATCTAATACTTGCTTATAATGTTCATGACGGATGTCTTTATTTTTTATCGCTGTTTTTTTTTATACCTTTGGCTTTCGACTGACTGCCCTTCTGGTGCAATATGGAATACATTTTTGACCTCAGTCCAACGTACTCAACTATCGGCATACCATTTAGTTCATCTTTAAACTTACCAGGCACTTTCTTGTTTTGTGTGCTAAACAGCGGGTGTTCCTTAGGGTAGTCCGACGTGTCATACATATGCAGTTCTGTTTTCATGTCTTCATAAAAGTCTTCAGTAGGCACATCAATGATCATAGAGTCAGTATATAGCAGACGGCACTCAGGATACTTTGGTTTAAAGTAATCATAGTAAAATTCAAGCATCAACAGTTTTGACAATTCAAGTATTGCCATACCAATGAATACTGGCTTGTCCAGTTTGACAATCTTTTTTTTTGAGTGACACTGCATACAGTGATGAATGAAACTCTTTGTACCCTGTGTACTGTGGCTTGCCTGTAAGTTTAATTGCACCCGATTCAGTTGTGACCAGTGTCACATCTTTGCGGTGATGAGGATTTTCCATTGTCTTGCCAAAACAGGCATTGTTCATAAGCTTAAAGAAGTCTTTGTCGAATGCAGTGTTGCTGTCCCTCGCACGTAATGTTGTGTTCTTCATTATGTAATCTTTCATGAAAACACTGTGATCAAATTGAATACCTCTGTGAACTTTCTTTAGTACTAACCCATGTCTGATGTAAAACTGTAACAAGCGATAGTGGCAAACGTAATTGAATTTGTCATTCAAATTTGGCACAAGTTTGGTGTCTTCTTTTTTCCCCGTCATACTCATTTTCTCAACAGCCAACGGATAATCATTGTGGTAATCATGTAGGTGGTGTGGGTACTCCAGGTCTACTTCAAAGATCCAACCCTTTGCATCATTCCGGTCATGAGTCATAATATAGTTTGTTAACTGTGTTATGTCATACTGTGACAAATCATACAGACAAAAGTTTTTCAAGGGCAATAACTCACACATTGCAAATCCATAAAGGTTATTAGCGTCCAAGTACGTAATGAATTACCTTGACCTTGAGGGGTCAAACCCCAGGTCGTCAATATATTTGTTGTTGGCTCTGGCGTAATTGTTCGCAGCAATACTAATGCCTCCCCTCAATCCACGTTCCACCATTTCACCCATCGTACGATCAGACAACAGGTCTATAAATATCTTGCTGGATTTCAAAAATGCATCCCATGTCATGCCAGGACTAGTTATGTAGCAAGCTGGGTCAAGACTGTAGTGTAACAAACCCTTATCATGATAACTTTCAAATACGTCTGCTAGCAAGCAAACATCAGCTTTCAAGTACTGGTCATGGTAATCACCAATCGTTTCACACCCCAGTTTACCCCATGCATCAAGTGCGTGCTGGTAATCAGAGTCAGAAATACCTTTACCATTAAGTGTGGAATAAAATTTCTCTTTTGGTGGCAGTCTCCTTTCTTCAAACACAACCCAGTGATCAATGTATTCGTAGGGGTAGACTCCTTTCTTAATCAAGTCTGGCTCAAAATATTTACTTGTTATTGGAAACTCAGTCAGTCCTTCTGCGAGACTAGCAAGCCCTAAAGACAAATGTTGCATGGAGTCATAAAATGCTAATTTGTTGTCCAGCCTAAAAGTCAAGTATTTTTCAGTTGTCTGGGCAATACAACTAATTTTTTTGTAAGACTCATCCACAGCCTGCATGATAATATGTGAAACATACCCCTTGAGATTGTGGAAAAAGATAGGCAACTTATATGCCTTGGGATCTATTTTTAATTTCAAGTTACAATCACCATGGGCAGCACCTCTGTAACGCCCAGTTATGTGTCATGGTCACGAACTTTATCACCCTTCAGAAGTTGATCACAACCACCCAGAGGTTGTTCACAAATCCAACACATCACTGCTGTATCAAAATTCTGTTTGTCTTCTTCTGTCATCACCAAAGGCATCTGACACTTTTCCAAATAATGTACTACCTGACTATACAGTTGTCTCATTTCTGTTAAAAACTCAGCTGCTGCATTTTCACCTCTGTAGATAATAGGTTCTGTATGCTGGCCGTCAGACCTAACAAGAATATATCCGAAAGAACACACCACTTGATCACTCAATTTTATGGTCTTTGGTAATGATTCTGGAATAGGACCCTCATATGGCACAACCAGTGATTCAAAATCTGCATACACTACAAACGGCAGCTTTTGCTGATTAACATAGTTCTTAAAATATACTAACCATATGCAGTATTTACCTGCCACCATCACTGCGGGTCTGTAGCAATGATATTTTTCACTTAGTAGATCAACTGCCCCCTCCCTTTATTCTCATGGGGGATTTTAACGGTCACGCTCACCTTTGGGGCAGTGACCACTATGATGGCAGAGGTCAAATGTTAGAAGATGTTTTTTCTCAACTTAACCTATGTGTCTTTAACGATGGCTCACCTACATACTCTAACTCAGGTTCAGGATCTAGTTCTGTTCTAGACCTCACTGTGTGTGATCCTTCTCTCATGCTGGACTTTGACTGGAAGGTTCACGATGACCTGTGTGGTAGTGACCACTTCCCAGTAGTCCTGTCATCGGTCAGCTGTGTGGAGGATTCGCCGATGGGGCGCTGGAATCTCAAGAAAGCTAACTGGCCTCTGTTTGCCTCCCTCTGTCAGTCTCGTCTTACAGAGGAGGTGGTCATGTCAGCTGAAGAACCTGTTTCTTGTTTTACTTTGATTTTGTTGGACGTAGCAGGTGAAACCATCCCTAGAACTTCCACATCAGTCCCTCAGAGGCCGAGAGTACCATGGTTCAATGAAGAGTGCCGCAAGGCCCAAAAAATACGCAAATCTGCTCAGCGACGTGCTTTTCGTAATCCGTCGCAAGCAAATATTTTAACATTTAAAAGACAGCGGGCGAAAGCCCGTTACATTTTTAAACGCGAATGCCGTGCTTCCTGGAGACACTTTGTCTCATCTTTATCTTCTAGGACTCCGTCCCAAAAAGTCTGGAAGGCTGTTCGAAGAATTAGGGGCAGGGGTGGCTCGGCTTCTGTCGGCCATCTTAGAGATGGTGCCAGTTTGGTCACAGATAAAAAGGCTGTGGCCAATTTGCTTGCCTCCACCATTGCCCATAATTCTTCAACAGAGCATTATTCACCTTTCTTCCAGAGAGAGAAGGAGAAGCGAGAATCTTGTGCTTGTGATTTTATATCGGATAACTTGGAAGACTATAATGCCCCTTTTACGTTTTCAGAATTGCAGCAAGCCATGCAGAAATGTACTGACTCTGCTGCTGGATTAGATACCATCCATTATCAGCTCATAACACATCTGCCTGAGGATTCACTCCTTGTACTTCTCAAGGCCTTTAACCATATCTGGATAACCGGTCATTTTCCGCCATCTTGGCGCCAGGCTGTGGTTGTGCCAATTCCCAAGCCGGGTAAGGATCCTTCCGACCCGGGCAACTACCGGCCAATAGCTTTGACATCATGTTTATGTAAAACTATGGAACGCTTGGTCAACGCCCGACTGGTGTGGCATCTTGAGTCACAGGGTCTCATCACAGACCTCCAGTGCGGTTTCCGGCGCTTCCGTAGTACAACTGACCATCTAGTCCGCTTTGAGTCTTTTATCCGAGATGCTTTTGTCAACAAGCAGCATGTCTATGCAATTTTCTTTGATCTTGAAAAGGCATATGACACTACCTGGAAGCATGGTATAATGTCTGATTTGTCGGACATGGGTTTTAAAGGGCATCTGCCCGTTTTTATTCACAATTTTTTGTCCAACAGGTCGTTCCATGTCCGTGTGGGCTCCACCCTCTCCGACTCCTTTGAACAGGAGATGGGTGTCCCGCAGGGCAGTATTCTATCTCCTGTTTTATTTAGCATTAAAATAAATAACATTGTAAAGGCCGTCAAGGATGATTCTGAATGCTCTTTGTTTGTGGACGACTTTGCTTTGTGTGCACGAGGTCGAGGACTTGCGTCCCTTGAGAGGCGCTTGCAGCTGTGCGTTGATCGAATCCAGGGGTGGGTGTCTCTCAATGGATTCAGATTCTCGCCCTCCAAGACAGTCTGTGTGCATTTTACTAACCAGACGAAATTTTTTCCAGAACCTAGCCTGAGCATTGCTGGAGTGCCAATTAAGGTGGCTGAAGAGGCTAAGTTTTTGGGGGTCATCTTTGACAAAAGATTGACCTTCTGCAACCATGTTAACTACCTTAGAACCTCTTGTCGGAAGGCCCTCGACATTCTTCGTGTCGTTGGTCGTACTGACTGGGGTGCAGACCGCATCGTCTTACTTCGACTGTACCGGGCCCTTGTTCGGTCCAAACTGGATTATGGCTCTGTGGTATATGGCTCGGCTTCCAAGTCTGTTCTGCAGTGTCTGAACACAATTCACCATCAAGGTCTGCGCATATGTCTGGGAGCCTTCAGGACATCTCCAGTTCCTAGTCTGTATGCAGAGGCAGGGGAGCCTTCTCTCAGGCTCCGCCGCATCCGCCTCATGCTCAGCTACGTTCTGAAGCTGAAGGCCCATCCAGAAAATCCTGCCTATGATTGTGTTTTTAACCCGTCGTTTGCAGAGATTTACGATGCCCATCCGGGAGCTGTCCGTCCACTTTCCTTCCGTGTCCGACCTCATCTGCAGGCGGCCGGAGTGGACCTGGACAAAGTTTCGGAATCTCTGCAACACGTCACTCCACCCTGGCTACTACCAGTTCCTGACATCTTGCTGGACTTGACTGCCCACAAGAAGGATTGTACTCCACCAGCCATATACCAACAGAGCCTCAATGAACTCCTTTCAATTTTTCCTGGCTATTGTCGTCTTTATACGGATGGGTCCAAGTCTGAGGATGGAAGAGTGGCTGCGGCTGCAGTGTCCTCTCGCCATCCTAGACGCCCATTTAAGCTCCGTCTCCCTGACCATTCCTCTGTATTTAGTGCAGAACTGCAGGCCATTCTGCTAGCACTCAAGCATGCCTATCAGTCTCGGGAAAGGAACTTCCTGATTCTGTCTGACTCTCTTTCTGCCCTGCAGGCCCTTCAGGGCGCGGGAACAGACCATCCACTGCTGGTGCAGATTAGAGAGCTCTACGCGGACTTGATGAAGGAATATTATGACATCATTTTTATTTGGGTCCCAGGCCATGTGGGCATCGAAGGCAACAGAATCGCAGATTCTGCTGCCAACAGTGCCCGCGGTGACCCTGTCCCTGACACACAGACTGTCTATAGTGATTTTAAACCTGTTATTAGTGCGTACATAGCCCGCGAGTGGCAGTCCGAGTGGGACAAAGAGGAAGGGAACAAGCTTCATGAAGCTCTTACTAAGTTGTCTGACAGTCTACCTTTCCGCTGCGGCAGCCGCCGTGAGGAGACTGTCCTTGCTCGGCTCCACATCGGGCACACATATGTTACGCACTCTTACTTACTTAAACAGGATGAGCGTCCATGGTGTTTTGCCTGTGATGAGCAGTTTTCTGTTCGACACTTTTTGCTGTATTGTGCTGACCTAATTGACACCAGATATAAACACTTCACAGCAGACTCCTTGAAGGTTTTTCCCAGGGTCACCCTGGTCAGGCCCACAGGGTGGGTTTTTCTCTCTATTCTGGGGCATGTGTTTCTGTCTACCCTTTGTCCATTCACCTGTATTTGCCTTTTTAAAACTCTCCCTACTGTCTGCACTGCCTGTAGCTCTTGATATTGGATGTGTGTCGCTGAATGGTCTTAGCTTTATTTAGGCCCCATGTGTTAGGTTTATTTAACGTATTTGACCGGCTGGCGACATACATTCAATGTTCTGTTTTGGTTTTTTTTCACAAGCAGTGCAGGCACGTCCTGAGAAAGCCTTGTTGCTGTCGGGACGTTAAGCAATGTACAATCAATCAATCAATCAATCCTTGAAGGTTTTGTTCCGGGATGTTCCCCTGGACAAAATCTTCAATTTTTTGAGAGAATGCAATATTTTTAACAAGATCTGAGCATTCATAGACTATGTAAATTTTTTTATTTGCCCTTTTTGAGAGTCTGTAGACGTTTCTTTTCCAGACATGTGCGACATTTTAGCCTGAGATTTTTAATCTATATTTACATCTTGTCTTAAGACCTTGCTTTTAGTCTGGCTGACCAGATTTTTACCCATCCCGCCGTGAGATGGCCTTAGTCGCCTGCTCGGCGTTAAACCCAAATAACTAATAACTAATTCTTAAAATATACCTTGCTACCAGGATCTGGATACCTAAGTATTGTTTGAATGTCATCAGCTGACCTACAGTGCAGGGTATGTTTATGTGCCACTTTTATAGAGGAAAACCTTTGTAAGCATCTCTTACATACTTCCTGTTTGCTATTGTGTTTTGATACATGGTTGTGAATTAGTCGTGACATACTCCTAATAATTGTGTAGTGAAAGTTATCACCGGAGCTTATTAGTAACATGTCAACATGCTTATCTTCTGACTGACCGTGGGTTGGGGCAATTGGTGACACTCTAATTGGTTGTAACTTGTTCTCAGACTCATTATCCCATACATACACATTCACAGATAACCCAGGATTTAGTTTTTCAAACAGATCAATATCCTCCACCTTAACAGGAAAATCTATGCCACTGAAGTTAAGTTCATTTACAAATTTGGTATAGTTAGATACACGTTCAGGTTTTGTTTTTACAAAATGCAGTTTGGCAAGCACACACCACATGAAACAGAAATTATCTTTGTTCTGCACATTGACGACAGCCTTTTTGTCTGCAACCTCAGTTGGTAGGGGCAACCATGATTTGCCTAAAATAGGATGATATCTTGACTGCTTCAGTTGCAGTTCATGTACACGGCCTTCATGCCAACCAGATCCCTGCATTTTTGCTCTGTCAATTGCTTCAAGGAAGTCAGGCAACAGTCTTTCTCTAAACACTTTTTCCAATTCCTCTTTTGAATTAACTGTGTGTTGTCTTGTCGAGATATATGAAACAATCACTTCACCATCTACCCTGGTAAATTCTATTTTCGCAACAATCTGAATCTTTACACTACCAGAAAGAAGATTATCTTGTATGACCAAAATAGACCTTTCTATTGATTCATAAACACTGTAAGTGTTGGATATAGGCAAGTCTGTTGTGTGAAACACGTTTCTTAAGCTTTGGGCAATATCTGTCATTTTTATTTGACCAACAAAATAATAAATAGGAAAAATTAAACCTGTGTAATACCACTTTATTGACTGTAACACCTAAAAAACAAACATTTAGTTTTTTTAGTTGTTGGTGCATGTGTTCGCACACTTTTATAAACCAGTCATCATCAACTTCAAAGGTATTTGTCTTAAAATTACCAGCAATGCTCCCTCCAAATAAAAACTCATCAATATATTCCAAAGTCACATTATATGTCACATACATAACCGCTGGTACCGCTATTGGTGTTATAGCAAGCGCAAATGGGTTTTTGTAATGTGTTCTTATCTCTTCAAAGTGCTGGATATATTGAAAGTAGTCTGTAACATCAACCACTTGCGCTTGTCTGTCCATCATTTTTTATGGACAAACCATAAGTATAAATTAATTTACTAATCCATACCCAGTGGGCTGATCTGTTTTTAAAATAAGCTTTAGATGCTTAGTCAATTTCAGTTTATTTTTCGCAATGTCTCGTTCATGTTTATTTGGTATGACATCGTTCTCTCTGAGACAGTCTTCAAAACTGTCACGATCTTTACAGTAAAACAAACAGATAAACTTTAACTGCTCATGAAAATCTTTCAGTACAGCATTATATTTCTGAGTGAGAATCCATACACTGATGTTTGCATGTCTGCCACTGAAGTCCAGTTCTGCCAGTGTGTTTCTCTTCTTAACAATATCCTTATCTGCAGAGCAGTCATCGACTATGAACAGGGTTGGCTGTCCTTCAAATTGCTTGTAAAAATACTGCAGGTAGTCATTCAGTTTCTTCTCAGGATCAACTAAGTAAATGTTGCTGTCAGTCCAAATGAATGAACGGTTATGATAAGCTTTGTTGTGTTTGACAGTAGGGCAGAATATCACAATGTTTTCAAAATGATGAATGTATCTTGTTTGTAATAGATTAAGTACAAATTCAGTTTTTCCACAGCCCGTGGCACCAACAAATAAGCCACAGTGTGGGTCGAGCGTCATTAAGTTAATTTTTAAAACACAATATATAAACTGTGTGTACAAAACACTATGCATACCTTTCTGGTCATGAAAGGGGTGCATTCTAATAAACTCACTCACCCACACAGAGCATGTGTTATATAATGACTACTCAAAAGCTTGGGCATAAAAGGCCTATTGTTCAGGGTCGTCCCCACTGAGCCAATAAACAGGAAACTGTTTCACTACCAATTTCAAGCACAACTTCCTGGTCATGACCTCGCGCTGGGACCATATGGCGTTGAGGCGCGTCCCCTGGGTGGTGGATAGGGGGTCCCTCGTGAGAGGGGTGCACCGAATGAAATAAGGTGCCGTGAACCAACATGGTCTAAGGGAAGGTGACCCCGACAGAAAACCCCTGGTCCTCCTAGTAAGGGGGTTGGGCGTGGGGGTAGCTTCCCCACCCTGCAAAAAAGGAAATAGCTACAAAAACGCCGACGAAAAGACTAACAGTAATTCCTTTCCTGGAGGAGGAAGGTTCTTCTACCAGAAGACTTATGACGTCCTGTGGTGAAAGCCGGAAGTCTTCGGAAGCCACAGGACCGAGCCGCCTCTCTCTATCCAGGGATACAACCATGGGCACATGGAACATCAAGACCATGTACCAGAGCGGCAAGGCCGCCCAGATAGCAGCGGAAATGCAAAAGTACAAACTTTCCCAGCTAGGTATCAGTGAAGCCAGATGGACGCAGTCTGGCCAGAAAAGGCTGTTAAGTGGGGAGATGATTCTGTATTCAGGTCATGAAGAGGAGAATGCCCCCCATACAGAAGGAATAGCATTCATGCTGTCACCAGTGGCACAGAGAGCGCTGATGGGCTGGGAGCCTCTTGGGCCAAGAATCATCACAGCAGCCTTTAGAACCAAGAAAAAGCTCAAGCTGAACGTCATCCAGTGTTATGCGCCCACTAATGACAGGGACGAGGAAGAGAAACAAGAGTTCTGCGACTGACTCCAGAGTGCCTTGGACAAATGTGCGGAGCGAGACATCAACATCGTCATGGGCGATTTTAATGCCAAAATAGGGGAGGACAACACCGGATACAAAGAGGTGATGGGGAGACAGGGACTAGGCTCGGAGATGAGTGAGAACGGGGAGAGGTTTGTAGACTTTTGTGCTCTAAACCGACTTGTCATTGGAGGCAGCATCTTCCCACACAGAAGGATACACAAAGCAACTTGGGTCTCACCTGACCATACAACAGAGAACCAAATAGACCATATCTGCATTAGCAAGAAATTTAGAAGATCCCTTCAAGATGTTCGAGTGAGGAGGGGAGCAGATGTCACCTCCGACCACCATCTGCTTACCTTAAGAATGAAGCTCAAGCTAAAGAAAAGCCGCACAGAGACAACAAGAAGACAGCGCTATAATGTAGGCCTCCTGAGAGAAACTGGAGTTAGAGAAGAGTTCAAACTGGTGCTGTCCAACCGGTTTCAAGCGCCACAGGAGCTAGTAAATGAAGAGGAGGCGGTCACCACAGACCAGCAGTGGAAGGCAGTTAGAGAGGCGCTGAACTCAACCTGCAAAGACACTGTAGGATTCAGGAAACACCATCACAAGGACTGGCTGTCAGCACAGACCTTAAAGAAGATAGAAGTGAGGAAGCAGAAGAAAGCAGTTGTCAATAACAGTCGCACGAGAGCAGTCAAAGTAAGGGCACAGGGGGAATACTCAGAAGCCAACCGCGAAGTGAAGAGGAGTATCAGGGCAGACAAGAGGGCCTACACAGACAGCCTGGCAGCAGAGGCAGAAAAGGCAGCAGGCAGTGGCAACATGAAACAGCTCTATGACATTACCAGAAGATTGTCAGGCAAGTATGGCCATACAGAAAGACCAGTAAAAGACAAAGAAGGCAAGCCTATTGCAGACAGAGCAGACCAACTCGACAGATGGGCCGAATATTTTGAAGAGTTACTGAACAGACCTAGCCCACCCAACCCCCCAGATATCCAGCCGGCAGAGACCGACCTACCCATCAGCTGTGACAGACCCAGCCGCGAAGAGATCAGAAGAGCAGTGGCATTTTTGAAGAACGGCAAAGCAGCAGCCCCAGATGGCATCCCAGCGGAGTCTCTGAAAGCAGACCTAGAGACAACAGTGGAGATGCTGTACCCACTGTTTGGAAAGATCTGGGAAGAGGAGGTGATGCCAGCTGACTGGAAGGAGGGGTACCTAATCAAGCTTCCCAAGAAAGGCGACCTCAGCAAGTGTTCCAACTACAGAGGAATCACCTTGCTGTCGGTACCAGGAAAGGTCTTCAACAGGATCATCCTGGAGAGAATGAAGAGCTCCGTTGACCCCCAGCTGAGAGACCAGCAAGCAGGATTCAGGAAGAACCGATCATGTACAGACCAGATCGCCACTCTCCGCATCATCGTGGAACAGTCTCTGGAGTGGATCTCCCCGCTGTATGTCAACTTTGTGGATTATGAGAAAGCATTTGACAGTGTGGACCGAGAGACTCTGTGGAAACTCCTACGACACTACGGTGTACCCACAAAGCTCGTCCGCCTGATCAAGAGCAGCTACGATGGCATGACATGTCGCGCGATCCACGAAGGGCAGTTCACCAGGGAGCTCCAGGTTAGAACTGGTGTCAGGCAGGGGTGTCTGCTATCTCCGTTCCTCTTTCTACTGGCCATAGACTGGGTCATGAAGATGACCACAGAGCACAGACGAAGTGGAATACTGTGGACACAGCTTGACGACCTCGATTTTGCAGACGACTTGGCATTACTGTCCCACACTCATCAACAAATGCAGGACAAGACCACAAGGCTTGCTGACATCTCGTCCCAAGTGGGCCTCACCATTCACAAACAGAAAACAAAGACAATGAGGCTGAACGCAACCAGGGAAGAACCAGTCTTGCTTGCTGGCACCCCGTTGGAGGAGGTGGAGTCCTTCACCTATCTCGGGAGCATCATAGACAAAAAAGGCGGCACTGATGCAGATGTCAGAGCACGAATTGGTAAAGCCAGAGCAGCCTTTCTCCAGTTGAAAAAAGTGTGGAGTTCCAGAGAGCTGTCACAACACACCAAAGTCCGGATTTTCAACTCCAATGTAAAAGCAGTTCTCCGATATGGAGCAGAGACTTGGAGATTGACAAAAACCACAGTCAACAGAGTACAGACCTTCATGAACAGTTGCCTTAGAAGAATTTTGAAAATCCACTGGCCAGAGATGATCAGCAATGTCAGACTCTGGGAGAGAACAGAGCAGATAACAGCAGAGAATGAAATTGGGCGAAGAAGATGGGGATGGATCGGTCACAGTCTGAGAAAGCCAGCTTCCAGTATCACTAGGCAGGCATTGTCATGGAACCCCCAGGGAAAGAGGAAAAGAGGTAGGCCGAGAAACTCCTGGCGTCGAGACCTCCAAGCAGACATCAAGAGACTGGGAACCACCTGGAGTAGAATCGAAGGAGAAGCACAGGACAGGAGTTGCTGGAGGTCTCTCGTCGACGGCCTAAACCCGGGTAGGGGTGACAGGCGTAAGTAAGTACAATACAATACAACTTTATTGTCTGTTCGAGTCCAGGCACGACAGAAATTTGCCTTTCGGCTCGTCATGAAACAACAATATAAGACATTAACAAACGCTGCAAAAGCATATGAAAAAGTATCATTGCAGCAATCTATCACAAGCAATCTGTCACAAGATGGGAGGTAATGTTAAGTAGATCATACTTATCGCGGCGTTATAAATGAGAGTTCAAAATCGAGACAGCAGTTGGAATAAAAGACTTTTTAAAAACATTCCTTTTGGCAAGTGACATGTTGAAACGTCTGCCTGATGGTAGCATTTGAAACTGATCAGAGAGTGGGTGACTAGGATCATTGACAATGCTAGCAGCTATCCTTCGGACAGCTCTATGGTACAGATCATCTACTGGGTACTGTCCTAGGCCAATGATCTTCTCAGCTGTTCTGACAATACATGACAGTCTGCCCCTGTTTTTCATACTGAGATTGCCATACCAAGCAGTGATGTTAAACGTCAGTATGCTTTCGATCAGGCTTCTATAAACGGATTCTAAAACCCTGGAACTGACATCAAAACTTCTCAGTTTCCTAAGAAGGTACAGACGCTGGTTTGCTTTTTTCACAATCAGGTCAGTGTTTCCAGTGAAGGACAGCCCACTATCCACGACTGTGCCAAGGTACTTAAATTCAGTGACCACCTCTACAGGTTGATTATTAATTGAGACAGGTACAAAAATATCATCAACTTTCCTGTCATCAATGATGAGTTCCTTGGTTTTCTGTACATTCATTTCTAGAAAACTATCTTTGCACCATGACTCTAATACTGCTATCTGTGCAAAGTACTCGGCCAGACTGTCTTCTTTTTGGAGTAGGCGTACAAGGGCCATGTCGTCTGAGAACTTTAAGAGACGAGAAGTGGCAGTGTGACAACGCATATGGTCTGTGTATATAGAAAACAATGTCGGAGAGAGGACACAACCTTGAGGGCAGCCTGAATTTAGCACCACTTGGTCAGACAGACTGCCGTGTACATTTACACGTTGTGGCCTGTCCTTCAAAAAGTCTCGCACCCACAGAATAATGTTTGTGTTCACATTAAAGTCCATCATACGCTGTAAAAGCATCAGTGGTTCAACAGTATTAAAAGCATTAGAAAAGTCAATAAAAATAATTCTCACATGTGCTTTTGATTTCTCAAGATGTTGAAATACAAGATTGTACAGAGTAAGGCATGCATCCTCCACACCCCTATGGTTTTTGTAAGCAAATTGGAATGGATCCAGTAGTTCGGCAACATCATTTAACAGATGCCTCCTCACCACTTTTTCCATACATTTTGACAGAATAGAAGTCAATGCAAAGTAAGTAAGTTCCTGGTCATGAAAGGGATGCAATCTAGTAAACTCACCGTACGGCAAGTGTTATAATAATGACTACGCAAAAGCTTGTCTGGCTTGATTCTCTCCCTACTCTGGCCCGGTTGAAAGGCAATAAACGCACGCAACACAGATCGGGTTTCAAACTAACCACTCGCACCCAATTTTCTCCTCGCGTGAGTTGGTGATCTAAAAACACTCGTAAAACAGGGTGGGTGTATAGTGACTTTGAATCACTGAGGTCTCTCACTGGGAGTAGAGTTATGGGTTTTGTCTTTTATTTATTTTATCAGCAGTCACTATGTGCTGATGAGTGAAGTGAAAACTTTTTCTTCACGCAGACGTTGAAAGAAAATTCTTTTTTCTCCACACAAACTCCTCACTTGGGGAGTTTTATTTTATTTAGGAACGACTTGGTGCTCCATATTTGGAAAAAAACCTATATTCAAGGTTTGTGCCACATTAAAAATCTGACCTAGTGGCTTAGTGACATAAATTTGAAGCGTTGACACAGAACGGAATAATTTGGCCTAATATGTTTGTGTGTGCCTGTGTGTGTGTGTGTGTGTGTGCGAGGTGGGTGGGGGTTGGGGTGGGTGCCTGGGTGGTGTGGGGCTTTGTAGGGTGGTGGGTATGTGTGTGTGTGTGCGAGGTTGGTGGGGGGTGGGGTGTGGGGGTAGGGTGGTGGGTATGTGTGTGTGCGAGGTTGGTGGGGGGTGTGGGGGTAGGGGGGTGGGTGGCGTGTACAGGATGTAGTCGCTATTTCTCAGGAACGCCAACAGTGACAGCATTGATATTTTAACTAGCCATTGTTTCCAAGGGGCGAGGTTGGTGGGGGGTGGGGTGTGGGGGTAGGGGGGTGGGTGGCGTGTACAGGATATAGTCGCTATTTCTCAGGAACGCCAACAGTGACAGCATTGATATTTTAACTAGCCTTTGTTTCCAAGGGGCCGGGTGCCCTGACTGGGCAGATAAAGCTGTTGAAGGTATTTGGTCAAGTGCGTTTGTTTATTTACGGAAAGGATCAAATAAATCAATTGATTCTTAAATGGGTGGGCTTGAAATCTCCTATATTCATCTCTCTTGTTAGTACTGCGATGAGTGACGTATAACATCGAGTCATCACTATGAACACAGCGTCGTGGGACAGATGACGCCATGACGTAAAGCTTGAAGTGAGGTCATTTTGCTGCTCGTGCTATTATTATTCTTCAGAATAGCTGTGGTACGCCAGACCATGCCAGAGCCTACAGATGGCGGGAATCGCCATGTGTCCGTCTTTATTTCTGTGTGCCAGTGTGTGTGGATCAGAGGGTGGGTTAGAGTAGAAGGAGATGGATTCCTGTCGCTACATGAGCCCACAGAGCGTACTAATGGCGGGAAGCGCAGTGTGTCCATCTTTATTTGTGTGCGCTGATGTGTGTGTTGTTCAGGGGTTGGATTAGTGATGAGGGAAAAAGATCCGCATAATAAACCTAAAAATATGAACAACTCTAAATGTTCCTAAAAGATAAATGCATCTGATCTCCAAACAATATGGTATGAAATCCTCTTCTTGTTTTTGTTTGGGTGGGGGGGGGGGGGGGCATAAGATTAATGTGTTTAAACGACAGCAATGACACTTTGACAGCAGAAAATGTGTATGTTCATTTGGTTGCTTGTTTGAATAATGCATGAAATGAAATTCAAGCGGATACTGAAATAGCCACCCTACACTTATTGTGAACAGTGTGGGAATGAATGAATGAATCTGCAGTTACTACAAAGTCTGTTTTTCATGTTTTCAACTTTGACAATGAATCCACAACAAAATTCATGCGGATTACTGCATCAGTTAGCTGGAGTTAACATTTTTAAGTGTCAACAAGAATTATTCTTCCACAATGTTTGGTTATTTTGCCGTACACATTTTAATCCTGCACATTTTTGGCTCACGTGCGAAGCTTCTTCTTCAGCGTTCACGAATTTCTGCCTCAGATGTCAAGGCATAATCCATGAGGGTTGTGTGTGTGCTCGTTTCCCTGACAGGTTTCCACACTATATGCCAGATGGCATAGTCAGCGACACTCCGACTTCATTGGTCGTTGGTTTGCCCATAGTTAGTTTTCTGTTGGGGTTTGCTCCCCTAGCCTTTGCCTCTCCTGAGGCACCCACGAGGCAGTGAGGCTATTTACCCATAGTTGGGAGTCAGGTTCACGGTCATCAGGGCATATCCACACACTGGTGGGCCTGCATGCCGTATGTCTGGGGGTCAGACCTCCTCCGAGTCTCCTGTAGTTTAGCCCGAGTCCGTAAGGTGCTCAGTTACCATGTGTCACCGCGAGGAGGCACTACATGAGGCTTGTTGTTGGAGAGGCAGAGAGAGAGACTGATGCATTCTGCCCATCTTTTTGCAATACTGCTAACTAGCGGTGGAAGCTGAGAGCAAGAAGTGACAAGCACTACCACTGCGCTACCACACTAGATGCATCACAACAACGATTTTTGATACACACGTGCGAAGCAAAAGTGCGTCTATATTCTGGGCCAGTGGTCCGTCATCCGTCCATCATCCATGGTAAACTTTAAACGTTGGCATTTTCTCAGAGACTGTTCAAGCCACAGTCTTCAATCTTGGCCCAAGGATAGTTTGTGGCAAGACCTTTCTAAACATAACAGTTTGACGGACCTCTCGCGAAGGTCATGGTCACAAGGGATGAGGAAATGGGTCAAAAATAGCCATATTTTGACAAAAGATGTTTTTTTCTCAAGTACTATTCACAACTTCAAACCCAAACTTGGTACAAAGATACCTGATGGTAAGACCTATCTATGCATACTAATTTGGATGACCCCTTGAAAAGTTCAAGGGTCACAAGAGGTCGGCAAATGTGCATAAAATGCAATTTTTGATAGAATTGTAGTTTTCATCAACATTTACGTTTTCAATCAAATTTAGCTCAAAGGTAGCTGATGATAAGACCTACATATGCATACTAATTTAGTTGACCCGTCACAGAGGTCATGCGATGATAAAAAAAAAGGTTTTAAAAAGCCATATTTTGACCAAGAAATGTTTTTTCTTAAGTACTATTTTCAACTTCAAACCCAAAACTTGAGATACCTAAAGGTGAGACCTATCTATGCGTACTAATTTGGATAACCCCTCAAAAAGGTCAAGGGTCACAAAAGGTTGGTAAATGTGTGGAAAATGCCATTTTTTGTTAGAATTGTAGTTATTATCAACATTTTTGCAAACTTTTCAATCAAATTTGGCATGAAGTTTGCTGATGGCAAGACATTTCTATGCATACTAATTTAGTCAACTCATCACAAAGGTCAAGGGTGTTTGACATGTGTGAAAAATGCTTAGATTTTGAGAAAACATGGATTTTGCTTTTGCTGAAGCCAGCCCTTTACATATTGACACAAAGGTCACACATGCGCATCGGTTATACACGTGAGCCTTAAGGGTTTTGCCTTTCTTGTTTGTGTGTATCCAGTATAGTACTGATTGTAAAGAATAGAGGTTAGAGCACCATTTGGAGGTTAGGTGTTTTATCAAGCACATGTATCAGAAAAATGATATTGCCTACACTTTCTCTGTAGATTATGTTTAAGCTCAAAATGTGCATTTTTGGCTCATGTGTGATAGCAAAAGTGAGTCTATGTAATGGGCCATCCCTCATCTCTCCAACGTCTGGCGTCTGTTGTCCGTGGTAAACTTTAACGTTGGCATTTTATCGGAGACAATTCAAGTCTCAGACTTCAAACTTGGTCCAAGGGTACTTTGTGATAAAACCTTTCTAAACATGGTGTACCAATTTCAGTGGCCTCTTTGAAAGTTCATGGTCACAGGGGACCCAGAAAGGGGTGAACAGATTGTTTCTCATCAAATACTATTTCAGCTTCAAACCCAAACTTGGTACAGAGATGCCTGATGGTAAGACGTTTCTATGCATACTAATTTGGATGACCCCTTGGAAAGTTAAAGGGTCACAGGAGATTGGCAAATGTGTGGAAATGCCAGTTTTTAATAGAATAGTAGTTTTTACCAAAGTTTTGGCCAGTGTTTCGGTGAGATTTGGCAAACTTGATCCAAGGGTACTTTGGTAAAACCTTTCTAAATATACCGATTTCAGTGACCTATCTAAAAGGTCAAGGTCACTGGGGATCCAGAAAGGGGTAAAAAAAAAATAGCCATATTGTGACAGAAATTGTTTCTCCTCAAATACCAAATATTAGGCAGTAAAAATGCGAAATTTTCACCGTCACGTTTTTGTTCGTAAATATGCTTTGTTTCATGATATTTTGACACAAATTGATAGAGAATGTTTTGAAAGGAGTGTGATGTCTTGTGTAGAAAGAGTGTTTAGTCTTACAAATCTCACGTCGATGACTTTTGACATCATCGATGACCCTATCATCACAGATAATTGAAAGTGAAATTGGATACATCTGCCAAGGACACGGCTAAAAACCAACCAGCGTCCATGTGAATGAAAGTCTGGCCTGTTTGCTTTTGGTCTACTTTTCGTTTGTCAAAGGCACCTAAAAATCAACATGATTTACAAACACAAAGAAAACAACAGTAGTTGATTTTGATGGTAGTGGCCATATTTACCTGATAAATGGATATATGGGTGTGTTGCGCATCCCTTTGACAACCACTGGAGCATAAAAAATTACTTGAAAATAATTCATATTGCGGAAAATCTGGTTTATTAATAAATTGATGTGCACCGGAAGTTCTGGGCCTTTAGTGAATTTATGATTCAAATTCCTTTTGAGGCAGTCAAGATTATCATAAGCAGTTCACACAACGTGCGCATTAACACATATCACAGGAAATTTGCTTGTAGCAATGTGTCCGGTTTTGCTTATTTTCACAAGTGAAACCCTGTGCCCTCCAAAGCAATCAAGGGCAGATAACTCTTTCAAAATGTGTGTGCAAGTAGCTCAGACAGACAGTAGGCTCAACATCTAAAGTAAAGAACAAAGATAATTTTCTTATTTTATTGTAAAGATGTTTGCGGGTACATTTGTCGACACATCTCACGTTTTTATTGCCTCTGAGTTTATTTTCAAATTTAAACACAAAATTGGTACAGAGATACCTGTTGGTAAGTCCTTTATATGCATACTAGCTTGGATGACCCCTTGGAAATTTCA
Organism: Semisulcospira habei; assembly: GCA_036245525.1. NCBI lineage: Eukaryota > Metazoa > Mollusca > Gastropoda > Semisulcospiridae > Semisulcospira > Semisulcospira habei. Next base: position 102,220,300 of record BTPG01000006.1, on the reverse strand, counting down.
AGGGTCACAAGAGGTCAGCAAATGTGTGAAAATGCCACTTTTTGATAGAATTGTAGTTTTTAATCAACAATTTTGCAAACTTTTAAGTAAAATTTGGCACAAAGGTGATAGGACCTTCCTATGCATACTAATTTGGTGGTCTCCTCGCAAAGGTCAAGCGTCATGGGCAGTCCAGAAACAGGTTAAAGAAAACAACATATTTATAGAGATACCTGATAAGGTCTTTCTATGCATACTAATTTGGATGACCCCTTGGAAAGGTCACATGCACAGGAGGTCGGCAAGTGTGTGAAAAATGCCAGTTTTTCATAGAATTGTAGTTTTTATCAATGTTTTTGCAAAACTTTTCAATTAAATTTGGCATAAAGGTAGCTGATAATAGCACCTTTCTTCTATGCATGCTAATTTAGTTGACCCCTCACATCAAGGTCAAGAGTGAGAAAAATGTGTTGCCTTTCTTGTTTTCAAAGTTTTTGCCTACTTTTCAGTCAGATTTGGCACAGAGTTAGCTGATGATAATGCATACTAATTTAGTGGTCCCCATGGGGGCAAGGGTCATGGGGTGTCCAGAAATAGGTCCAAAGTAGCCATATTTTGACCAAAACTTTTTTTCTCAAATACTATATTCAATATCCAGCCCAAATGTGGTATAGAGATACTGATGATAAAGCCTTTTTATGCATACTAATTTGGATGACCCTTCATAAAGGTCAAGGGTCACAGAAGGTGTGTGAAAAAAAAAGCCAGTTTTTCATAGAATTGTAGTTTTTATCAAAATTTTTGCAAAATTTTTAATCAAACTTGGCATAAAGGAAGCTGATGATAACATCTTTCTATGCATGCTAATTTAGTCGTCCCCTCTCAAAGGTCAAGGGTCAGGGAGGGTTGACAAATATGTCAAAAATGCATACATTTTGAGAAAACTTGGATTTCACTGGTACAAAGACCCTTTACTTAATGTTTAGACACTTGAACACTTGCTCATTTCAGTGACCTGTTGGAAAGGCCAATGTCACAAAGGTCACACTTATGTCGATTGGTCATACATGTGATCCATAAGGGCTTTGCCTTTCTTGTTTCGTTTGCAATTAAACAATGGTACACCCTTTTAATTTGTTTGAACTAACATTTTGCAGGGTGTTGATCCAGCACTACGCAGTGAAGTTTGGAAATACCTCTTGGGTTACTATTCCTGGGATTCCAATATGAAAAAGCGACAGGAAGAAAGGAAGCGGAAAGTGTATGTATTACACTCACACTGCTGCATGCAGGCAAAACACAGGAAGTCCATAAAACACAGTTTCAAATAAAACAGGTTTTTGTGTTTGTGCAAAATTTTCTTTGAAATATGTCCGTTTTCTGTATTATTTAAAGTGCAGTGAAGTCTGTTTTAACACAATTTGTTTTGGGTTAACCAATTTAAGACTCAATTTTATTTTTTATTTATTTAAATTTTGGTTGTTGGTTGTTTTGGGTGCTGCTCCAATTCTCTTTTTTGTCAGCCTCAGAGGTCTTTCTCTCATCTCTCATGCCATTTATCCCCATCAACCCTGAACTGCTCACCCAGGCCCATCAGTTCCAGCCAGACTCCCAACCTTGCTGCTAAATAAATATCAGGTAGTAGGGGACTTCCTTTGGAGGAAGCTCCACACTGCTGTTGTCATTTCGGTGGTGTTCAGTGTGGCCTTCAAGTGACCACACCTACAATTTTCCCCCTTCAACCCCCCCCCCCTCCCCCTCTACCCCCGACATTGTTTGCTAGTCATGTAGGCCATGAGTGGGAGTTCCCCTCAAGGGTGATGAGTCCTTACATGCTCAGCAGCAGGGTCTGGCCAAAGACTACCTGGGGCATAGGCTCCTGGACGACGGGGCTGAGGTCACTGTGAGACGAAGACTTGAGAGCTCAGAAACCTGAAACAGCATTTTTGGGCTCGCGAGCAAAGCAAAAGCGAGTCTATGTTTTGGGCCAGTGGTCGTCCGTCCACCATCATCCGTGGTAAACTTTAACGTTGGCATTTTCTCGGAGACTATTCAAGCCACATTCTTCAAACTTGGCCCAAGAATACTTTGTGGTAAGACCTTTCTAAACATACCAATTTGAGTGACCTCTCACAAAGGTCAGGGTCACAGGGGATCAAGAAATAGGAAAAAAAATAGCTATATTTTGACATAATTAATTTTTTCTCAAATACTATTCACAACTTCAAACCCAAAACTGTGTGTAAAATGCTGATTTTTGATAAAATTGTAGGTATTACCAAATTTTTGCAAATTTTCCAACCAAATTTGGTACAACGATAGCTGATGGTAAGACCTTCCTATGTATACTAATTTAGTCAACAGATGTGTGAAAAATGCTTACATTTTCAGAAAACATGGATTTTGCTGCTGCAAACGCCAGGCCTTGTCACAAAGGTCACACATATGTAAATCGGTCATACACGTGAGCCTAAATGGCTTTGCCTTTTTTGTTTTCTTTGTACTTGATGACGATGGTATGATGCTTTGGAGGTCCATGTGGTTTGGGACTACATGACAGAGCCACATTCCAAACTTCCTCCCTGTCATAAATATCCTGGAGTTAACTAGGTTCAGGAAATGGGTGCTAGCTGGGTAATCATCCACAATGTGCAATGTGTCATATCCTGAGTAGCACCCTCAAAGTCGCACTTGTGAAGCGGATGAGTCTTGGCTACGTGGTATCGGCCTTCCTATTATGTCCATAGCACACCCCCTTTGGGTAGGAGCCAAACATGGTGAGAAAATTCCCGCTTGACTCAGCTGGAATTTTAACCCAGGTCTCCTGGCCGCCAGTCCAACGCACTAACCACAGCACTACAGAGGCCATTAGACTTCAAATTGTTCACAGCCTGTAAGGAGACTGTGTGAAAGATGTGTGACTGAGTGTGTACTGCCCTACAGGTTAAAAGTGCAAAGTATCATCCTTTATGAGCTCAATAGAAAAACACCAGACCACACGAACACCAGAAATATAAATGTGAACACTAACAAAAAATTATCAATACACACTGAAAAGGTACAGCTATGGCTTTTGGTTCACGCGTGAAGCAAAAGTGAGTGTTCTAGGCCAGTGGTCATCTGTCCGTCCACCGTTGTCTGTGGTAAACATTAACGTTGGCATTTCCTCAGAGACTAATATAGCCAGTCTTCAAACTTGGCCCAAGGATACTTTGTGCCAAGACCTTTCTAAACATACCAATGTGAGTGACCTCTCTCAAAGGTCAAGGTCACAGGGGATGAGGACATAGGTAAAAAATTGCATATTTTGACCAAAAATTGATTTTTTTTTTTTTCCCCTCAAATACTATTCACAACTTCAAACCCAAACTTGGCACAAAGATACCTGATGGTAAGACTTATTTATGCATTCTAATTTTATGCATTCTTGTGAAAGGTCAAGGGTCACAAGAGCTCAGGAAATAGGTACAAAAATAGAAATATTTTGACAAAAGATGTTGTTTTTTAAATACTATTCACATATCCAGACCCACACTTGGTACAGAGATGCCTGATGGTAAGACCTTCCACTGCATACTAATTTGGATGACCCCTCGGAAAGATCAAGGGTCACAAGAGATCAGGAAATAGGTCACAAATAGATATTTTATACATTTTGGGGCCCTCAAATACTATTTTCAAATTTCCATCCCAAACCTGTTACAGAGATACCTGGTGTTAATACCTTCCTATGCAAGCTGACTTGGATGACCTTTTGGAAGGTCAAGGGTCACAAGAGACCAGCAAATGATGTAAAAATGTCAATTTGTTTTGTAGAGTTGTAGTTTTTATCAGGATTTTATCAAAACTTTTCATCTAAATTTTGCAGAAAGGTACCTGATGATAAGACCTTTTTATGCATACTAATTTGGTTCACTACTAAAAAAGGTCAAAAATGTGTATATATTTTGAGAAAACATGGATTTTGCGGGTATAAATGCCAACCCTTTCGTTATGTTCAAACACTTAAACACTTGCTTATTTCAATGACCTGTTGGAAGGCCAAGGTCACAAAGATAATTATGTTGATCGGACATGCATGTGAGCCTTGAGGGCTTTGCCATTCTTGTGTTTGTGTGCATGGCAGCTTTTTTAGTACGAGGTGATTCCTGTTGTTTTGGTGGCAGATAGATATAGTTTATTGTGTACTTTTTGTCATGATGTGCCTGTCACTTGTGAAACAGAATGGTTGAGTAATCTGTATCAGGTGCTAGTGCTCAATTTCTGAAAGCAAAATTTAAAAACAGATCAAAATAATCATCTCTGATCGTAAGACGTATCTATGCATACTAGTTTGGATGAACCCTCAGGAAGGCCAAAGGTCACAAGAGTTCGGCAAATGTGTGTAAAATGCCAATTTTGGATAGAATTGTAGTTATTATCAACAGTTTTGCAAACTTTTTAATCAAATTTGGCACAAAGGTAACTGATGATGATAAGACCTTGCTATGCATACTAATTTAGTCAACGCTTCACAAAGGCCAAGGGTCACATGGGTTTGACAGATGTGTGAAAGTGATACAGTTTTGAGAAAACATGGATTTTGCTGGTGCAGAAGCATCCCTTTGCTTATTGTCACAATGGTCACACGTGTAGATCGGTCATAGGGCTTTGCCTTTTTTGTTCAGAATATTTATTTATACTGCTAATGATTTTGTTTTCAGGGATGACTACTTTCGCATGAAACTCCAATGGAAAACTATCAGTGTTGAGCAAGAAAGGAGATTTTCACTCCTTCGTGAGAGGAAAGGTTTGATAGGTTAGAAACACACACACACACGCACACACTCAAATGTTTTGGTGGTGTACTGATTACTTGAATTCACTTTGTGCATTGAATATCTGGTTTAAAGACCTAGTTGTACATTTGTATTGCATACATTGATAGATCTCTGTAAATTATGCATATTCTGTGACATTTATGTCCGTGCTTTTTTTGATTCTCAAGTTACAGCCCTCGGAACGTGGCAATTTGCACCTGTAATCAAGACATCTCTCACAATTCTGATGATTGTGCCTGACGTCATGAATGTACATTTTCATTTGCTAGCAATAGAGGTGACTTGGAGCAGAACAGGGGAGGCATGATTCTAACTTACGATCTTCGTTACCAGAAGTATTTCAAATTAATGTTTGGTATTTCAAGTAGAACAAATGTCTCCATTGCTAAATGATAGTATGCTTGGTTGAAGATTCCACGCAAACATGTACTGCCTAAGTCTAAGGCACCAATATTTATGTTTATTTAACAAATTCAATAAATTCATCACAGAAAGCAATGGCATTGTTGAGGTTATCACTCGGTGGAGATTCAGGCTACAGAAAGAACTTACCTCAGTTTTGTGCATTTGATGCATTGTTGTGCCCAGCAGTGTTTCACTCTGCACATCATAGTAGCGCTGCAATGCAGATTCAGTTTCTGTGTGTTTTACTGTCTGCAAGATGTGAGTTCATTGTATGGCAGCTTATTAAGGTAAGCAACCATGATGGGAGGATGTGAATCCGCAAAAAATGGACACTCACAGATTCTGTTACTTTTGCTTTGCCTCATGCCATTACGTACAAAACTACCACATTTGAGAAAGGAAAGGATGAACTAATAAAATCTTTTGTGATCAGAGACGCAACAGCAGAAGTTAGTCACTTTCTTTCTCTCTGCCTTTGTGTTTTTCCTCATGACATCACTTTTGTTCTCTTTTGCTGCTGAAGGCAGCCATTGTGGTATAGTAATAAACAATAATGTTCATTAGCTTTACAAGATCAAAAATCACAGAACAAAAAGTACAAGAAAGAAAATGCTACAATAAAATGTTACAAAAACTAAAGTGACGCATATCAAAAGCTCACACTCACACATACACACACACCGTTACTAGAACAGTTACTGCCAAAGATTGCTAACGCACAGAAAATGCATCTAACTATATGCATAAGGAAACAGATAGGTCTTGAGCAGTGATTTAAAAGCGGACAGAGTTGGGGCATGTCTGACATGGGCTGGAATGTCGTTCCAAGTGACTGGACTGAAATAAGAAAAGGCACGCTGGCCCTGGCTAGACTTCTTTCACCTAAGAACCCTGAAAATACACATGTCTGATGCTGAATGGAGGGATCTTGAAGGTGTGTAAATATGAACCAGGTCGGACAAATATGGAGGAGCAGAACCAGTAATAACATTGTAACAATTAACAGAGACCTTGTACACAATTCTTTGAGATACAGGCAGCCAGCGCAGGTCAACAAGTAAGGGTGTTATGTGCTCACGTTTCGGTACTGTGTAAATTAGTCGGGCAGAGCAGTTCATAACTCTTTGAAGTTTATCAAGAAGATTCTGAGACAAAAATCAATGCGTAAAAGAACAAGGGAGGTAACAAGTGTTTTAGTTGCTTCGGTAGTGAGAAGGTGTCGAATTGAACTGACCTTTCTCAATTCAAAGAAGGAACATTGGCATACCTTGTTGACATGCTCTCTCATGGTCAGCCTATTGTCAAAGATAACACCAAGATTACGGGCCGACTCGGGGAAAAGGAGATACTGTTCTGACCAACCCTGATCAAGTCTGGGAGATCGGTGGAGGCTGAACAAGAAAATCTTAAGGCCTCAGTTTTGTCACTATTCATTTGCAATTTGTTCTGTGTGGTCCAATTCTAAACGTCTGTGACACAGGACTCTCATATTTTAGAGTTTACTGTGTGTGTGTTTGTGTGTGTGTGTGTGTTATTTTAGTCTTAGTAACTGACATCAAGACAAATTCCAATGTTTTTATTGTTTTGTTCATGGAAACATGGCAATAAACTATCTTATCTTATCTTAAAGACTGGAACATCTGACTAACATGTTTGCGTTGGGCACGGGCATACAGCTCTGTGTCATCTGCATAAAAATGGTGAGAAACAGAGTGATATTTGATAACACTAGATAAAGGCTGGGTATACAATGTGAAAAGGATCAGCCCCAAAACAGAGCCTTGGGGAACACTGTACGCAAGCTCAGTGGGATCAGACTCTACTCCCAACACAGACACTACTTGCTTTCTTCCAAAGAGGTAAGACTCAAAAAAGTGTAAAACAGATGCCAAAAACAGAGTCTAAACATTGAATGAGAATCTGGTGATCTATTGTGTCAAAAACGGCGCTCAAATCAAGAAGGGCCACAACAGAAACATTATCTTCATAACTGGCGGTGAGCAGGTCGTTAACAACGAAACAAACGCGGTCTCCGTGCTGTGACCGGGGCAGTAGGCGGATTGAAAAACATGCCAGAGGTCATTACTTTTGATATGGTCGAATAACTGCGACAAAACTATTTTCTCTAGTAATTTTGAAAGAAATGAGAGGTTAGTCACAGGTCTGTAATTTTTCAGATCATTTGGATCAAGTGTGGGCTTCTTTAAAAGAGGTTTTACAATGGCAGTTTTAAAACGTGCTGGGACAACACCTGTTCTAAGAGACTGGTTTACGATTTTTGTGACAGCTGGCACAATCTCTCCACAACATTCAAGTAGAAGAAATGAGGAGACAGGGTCAAAGTCACACGTTTTAGGCGACCTCTTAATCATGGTTTCATGCACAAATTTCTTTGTTACAGGACAAAAACATGTCAGAGGCAGACCTGAAAAAGAGGTCTCTGCAGATGGATAGTTTTTCATACCAGCATCGGCACATTTATCAATATTGTCACAGATGCTTTCGACTTTGTCACTAAAGTAATCTGAGAAAAGCTTTGGAAGAACTTGGGGTGGATGGGTGCTTGGAAGAACAACAGACCTGACCTTTCCCATAACAAAACAATTCTTTGCATGTACCAGCAGCAGCAACCCTAGAACAATAAAACAGAGTTTTTGCATGGTCTGTTAGACGCGTGACTTTGTGTTTCAACTGACTGAAAATCTGTTTTTGCACTGTCAGTCCTGACTTAAGCCAAAGTCTCTCCTGCTTTAAGGCGTGCAAGTTCAGACGCCACAGATGGGAACCAGGGTGTGGAGAGGCGCTGGGTCACCTTGCGACAAGTAGCTGGGGCGTGCTGGTCTAGCAGGGTCCTCAGTCCAGCGTTCAGCTTATCAGCCGAGGCATGTGTGTGGCCAGAGACAATAGCGGCGACATCGGCCCTGAACTTGTTGATCCCCTTCAAGTTCCTTGTGATCCTGAAGACTAGAGGCGGACGAGGCTTTGCAATATCCAGCAGGCATGTGACAGGAAGATGGTCGGAGGACAAGGCATGGCTCACACAGGTGGACCGAAAAATAGAATCCTCCTCTCTGTGCACAACCCAGTCTAGTATGTGTCCTTTGTTGTGAGTTGGCTGGTGCACACCCTGAGACAGACTGAAAGTCTGCAGCAGATCCACGACATGTGATGTGTTGGTGTTGGAAGCACAGTCATAGTAAATGTTCAAATCGCCAACAATCACAAGGTTCCCACTCGATGCATTGCAATGTTCAAGGAAATCAGCAAACTCGCTGAAGAAGACAGTGTCTGTAAGCTTATTTTTCCTGCTGGGGGGTGGTCGATGTACGCAGAAGAAATAAACATGTAGGACATCGTCACTTGTGCCAGTTCAAATGATGAGTGTGGGAAGGTGAAGGCAAGGATTTGAATGTGGCCTGGTCCAGCAGACATTCTCGCATCAGAATGGCTATAGCTCCACCAAACGAAGCGCAAGGAAGTGATCTAAGGGTGTAAACCAGGCGGGGTTATATCCGAACACTTGGCTTCGTCTCCCTGGCTTTAAGCCATGTCTGTGTTATGAAAAAGATGTCCACATTCTCATTGCAGACAAAATTACAGATGTCAGTTTGCTTGTCTCTTTGACCCACATACTGTGCATTGAAGGTACACATGATAAAATGTTTATCACGAGGCTTAGTGTCAATGTGGATAAGGTTACCTGACTGTCCAGTTGCTGGTGCTGAAATCTCAACTTGCACATCACTATGAGAGGCAAGTTTTGCAGACGACTTGGCATTACTGTCCCACACTCATCAACAAATGCAGGACAAGACCACGAGGCTTGCTGACATCTCGTCCCAAGTGGGCCTCACCATTCACAAACAGAAAACAAAGACAATGAGGCTGAACGCAACCAGGGAAGAACCAGTCTTGCTTGCTGGCACCCCGTTGGAGGAGGTGGAGTCCTTCACCTATCTCGGGAGCATCATAGACAAAAAAGGCGGCACTGATGCAGATGTCAGAGCACGAATCGGTAAAGCCAGAGCAGCCTTTCTCCAGTTGAAAAAAGTGTGGAGTTCCAGAGAGCTGTCACAACACACCAAAGTCCGGATTTTCAACTCCAATGTAAAAGCAGTTCTCCTATATGGAGCAGAGACATGGAGATTGACAAAAACCACAGTCAACAGAGTACAGACCTTCATGAACAGTTGCCTTAGAAGAATTTTGAAAATCCACTGGCCAGAGAAGATCAGCAACGTCAGACTCTGGGAGAGAACAGAGCAGATAACAGCAGAGAATGAAATTGGGCGAAGAAGATGGGGATGGATCGGTCACAGTCTGAGAAAGCCAGCTTCCAGTATCACTAGGCAGGCATTGTCATGGAACCCCCAGGGAAAGAGAAAAAGAGGTAGGCCGAGAAACTCCTGGCGTCGAGACCTCCAAGCAGACATCAAGAGACTGGGAACCACCTGGAGTAGAATCGAAGGAGAAGCACAGGACAGGAGTTGCTGGAGGTCTCTCGTCGACGGCCTATACCCGGGTAGGGGTGACAGGCGTAAGTAAGTAAGACAAGTCATGCTGTCTTGACTTGAAGTCAGAACGCAATGATACATGAACTGGGATGGGTCGCCCACGTATCTCCTTCCTTCGCCTCCTAAAGGCAATCCCCCCACCTCTCGAGCCTGAGGGAGGGAAGGAGTGACACTCATAGCCTGCTGGGGTCATGGCGCTAATGTATGCATCATGACCTTGTGGATACAGCCAGGTTTCTGTGAGGATCAAAACATGAAGGCTATTGTCAATGATCAAATCATGGATGTTGGCTGTTTTTTGGGGGGCTGGACTGAGCATTAAAACACATGATATTTAATTCATTGTTCTCTCACTTTGTGTTTGTATCGCTTTAATGTTGGCAATTTTTCAAGCCACAGTCTTTAAACTTGGCCCAAGGATACTTCCCACCTTCCCACCTTTGAAAACATACCAAATTCAGTGACCGCTTTCAATGTCAAGGTCACCCCACCCGGGTCTGCCCTGGGGGACTTGGGTGGGGTTAGGTATTTTTTAGTTCCCAGGGTCACCCTGGTCAGCCCCACAGGGTGGGTTTTTCTCTCTGGGGCATGTGTTTCTGTCTACCCTTTGTCCATTCACCTGTATTTGCCTTTTTAAAACTCTCCCTTACTGTCTGCACTGCCTGTAGCTCTTGATATTGGATGTGTGTTGCTAAATGGTCTTAGCTTTATTTAGGCCCCATGTGTTAGGTTTATTTAATGTATTTGACCGGCTGGCGACATACATTCAATGTTCTGTTTATTTTTTTTCACAAGCAGTGCAGGCACGTCCTGAGAAAGCCTTGTTGCTGTCGGGACGTTAAGCAATGTACAATCAATCAATCAATCAATGTCAAGGTCAAACGTTTTTGGACAGAAATGTATTTTTCTTATAATACTATTACCGAGCCCAACGTTGGTACAGAGTTACCTGATGGTATGTGCATACTAATTTGGGTGACCCCGTGGAAAGGTCAAGGGTACCAAGAAGTTGGCAAATGTTAATTTTCATCAGAGTTTTTGCATACTTTTCAATCAAATTTGGCACAGAAGCGGCTGATGATTTTCACACATTTGTCAACCTTTCTGTGCAGTTTAACCCTTTAGCATCATTCTGGGAATAACAAGGAGCTCGCAAGCAGCCACTACTGTTCGTTCCAGGAGTACATGACTAGGGTTTTTTCTGCCACTCTGTGGCCTTCACCTGGCTTCCCAAACAAAACCAGCCACTGCTGGGGAAACTCCAGCATATCATATATTAGGGCAATTTTTACATGTACACACCCGTGATTTCATGTTTGTGTAGTAGAGAGTCTGGAACTGACCGCATTATTTTCATTCACAAATGGGACCATGGGAAAATGGCAGCTACCAGCGATGGTGGCAATATTCCTGACTAAAAAAGAGTACACACGTGTTATTTTGAGAGATGTGGAGAAATACGAAAGACAAGAATTACTCAAATCTGATACTAACTTTAAAGATCACTTTGATGCATATTTAAACACTTTAAATGGCCCAAAAGATGACTTTCCTCTCATGACCTCTTTGGCAAAATGGCGGTCAGCCGCACGAGTGATACCAGTGCGGGAGTTAGTGGAAGCAACGGGTCCCATTCACAATCTGCAGTGGTAGCAGATCACTAGAATGTTTCCTTTTATTTCTCCCTCCATCTCGGATATATTTTTTGAGAAACCAAACATCCAAATCGGAAAACTAACTAACACTACCTGTTGCACTGTGGACATGTGACACTTTCTGTGACAATTTTTGACCCAATCAGCAGCATACAGGGTTTGGAGATGGATAAGGTAGGACACAGCATTCACTTTTTGGACTCGCAGCTGTATGTCTAGTATACAAGTGCATGATTTGTTAACAAATAAGGCTGTCACCAAGATTTGGTGACATATTAGGTGACAGCGACATGACCCGTCCACTCTAGCTTCATGACATGACCACGCATGTATAGTGTAGCCACTTTCCAATACTTCTGCCAAATCTCAGTGCACTAGGATGTCAGGTAATCGAATGATGGCATCTCAAATGAAACAACACAAAAGAATCCGAACACTAGGAGCAGTTTCTGTAGAAAGAATCCAAATGCTAAAGGGTTAATTTAGTTGTCCCCTTGCAACTTAGTTGTCCCCTTGCAAAGGTCAAAGGTCATGGGAGGTTGACGAATGTGTGAAAATGCATAAATAAAATTAAAAAAAGGATTTCGCTGGTACGAAAGCCTTGTGTTAAAACACTTGAACTATTGCTTGTTTTTGTGATCTATTGGAAAGATCAAAGTCACATAGGTTAAATTAGTTTTGTGGATTGGTCCTGCACGTGAGCCCTAAGGGTTTTGCCATTCTTGTTATATATATGTAGTAGATATATGTTTACCAGAGACACTGCTATGAAGGTTTGAGTCTTAATCTAGTGGGTACTTGATTGTGAAGTGTAATGTGAAATACAATGTATGTGCAGAAAAGGATGTTGCCAGAACAGACCGCACACAGAAGTTTTTCTCAGGGGATCGTAACCAGAACCTGCAAGTTCTGTACGACATTCTCATGACCTACTGCATGTACAACTTTGATTTGGGTGAGTCGTTGCTTAGACTGCCAACATCGTTGTTTGCATCGTTGTAATCACACTAAAAGAGAGTCCACGCCAAAAGAGATTGAGGCTGCATGCTAAACAAACATGTAAATGTAATGGAATAAAGAAGAGAGAAATATGCTGCAACAAGTTTAGTTAACTAAAGTTGTGTAGATATTTGAAAATTGTTTTGTCCTTCGGCTTGTTATTCCAAGGCCTGTTTTTATTTCTTCAAAAACATTACCGATGACATGACAAAGTGGGAGTGTCTACTACTTTGCTCAATTCTAGCCTAAGAACCCGTTGTGTTACCACACAACCCGGGAGGCACTCGGGGAACCCCCAGAGGGGCCGAGAGTTGTCTCCCGCTCCTGCCCCCAGCCGGTACTGAGTCACGTGTGACTAGCCAGTTAGCTACTTAGGCTCGTGACCGTCGGACGTGTCTCTCTAGCCTCCCGTTGTTGACCGGCCGTTCGCGCCTTCTTGTTACCGGTGGACTCCTTCTTCGCTACGCTAGCTCTCTCTCCCTTCCGTGCGCCCTCGCCGTTCGGCTCGGTGGACTGTTCGTCTCGGACGGGTTCTTCGCCGGCGCGTTTGAGTAGCTGGCATGGACGTTTCTCCCTCCGTTCCCACTTCGGCGGAGAGGTAACGTAGTTAGTCGCGCCCTCGGACAGGTCCCGGGCTGGTACCGGACTGAGCGGCTTTTGTGTCGGCGTGGCAGTCCTTGGGACTGTCGGGCAGATTAGGATAGATGTGCTATATGGAGAGGAAAAGAGGAGAATTTGGGGCGATACTCTTAGCTTAGGCGGGGCCCTGGGCTGCCGCCATTTTCACTCACTGGACGGAGTAGGTGAGCAGTGCTCACCTCCGATTTTTTTCGTGTACTGCCCTCTTACTTGGGGCTTGAGCGACTCGCACGTTCTTAGCTTGTCGGGAGCCCCTCGCGCTCCCGCACTTAGCTGGCAAGCGACTCTTGAGGCTTCGCTGTAGTGTGTTAGCCCCAGGCCCTTTCGGAGATAGCTCTATTGTTGTTGTTGTGCTAAACCCGCCTTTAGCAGGCCGGGTCACAGGGGACATGCACACGTGCCTGCAGTTGCTTTGTATGTTTCAGTGCCCCCCTGATGAATTGCACACAGTGTGGAGGATTCCATTGGCCCTTGGATGTACACAAGGTCTGTCTACCATGTACGGGTTGTACTTCAGAGCGTTCGTGCGATGTCTGCGCCGCCTGGCCTGAAAGACTGTGGTCTCAGCTCTGGATGTTTTACCGACGCGAGCGCCCGGCACCCGTGACTGATTCCAGATCGGCGGAAGTGCCTGCTGTCGTTCCCGATACCCGCTCCTCCAGGGGCCCCGACGACCGTGTGGAAAGATCTCCACGCCGTACACGACTTTCCAGTACGCGGAGTGGGTTGATCGATGCGGTCGTTCCCAGGAGGGAACGCACCAAGAGCAAACCTTACGACAGACAGAAGACCAGCACCGGCGCGGGGCGCGGTGCCGAGGGACGTGCCCCAATCCGTCCTTGTTCCAGTGCCGATCCCCACTCGTCTCCTAGAAAGCACACTGGCTCCTACGTGGAGTCTCCTCGCCGACAGCGAGCCCACCTCGCCATAGAGCTCGGTTCACGGAGACATTCCCGCACGCGTACTCTATCACGGCACGATGTGGAATCCTCTCGGCACGCAAGATCGGATCGACGCTCTCGCTCTACGTCTCGCGAGCACAAGAGGGATCTTTCTTCTCGCCGGCATAAGGATCCCCAGCCTCTCCGTTCTGCTGCTTCCTCACGCTCGCCCTTTTCCGCTTCCCGCCGTTACTCTCGCTCCTCTCGTTCCTTCCCCCCTCATTCGTCCTCTCGCCCTTCCCGTCGGTCTCGTTCGCCTCCCCGCAGCCGTTCTCCCCGCCCTCGTCAACTGTCCCGCAGCGCTCGCTCCCCTGTTCGTCGCTTGGCGCCTCGCTCCACTTCCCTCCCTTCGCCTTCCGCCGCCGCCTCTGCCTCTCATCGAGTTCCGTGCATCAGGAGCCCCCGGCTTCCTCAGACTTCTACAGCTTGCCGCGTTCGGGATGACGAGACCCTGAGTCTTCTTCCGGACGACTCCGTCTCAGCCCTGCTAGGAGCTCTCAGCCATTCGCCCTCTCCTGGTTCATCTCTCTCGGACTCTTCCGCTTCGCAGAGGCTGCCTTCTTCCCGTACAGAGACCCTCCTGGTTCTAGATGAGGTAGCCCGTCTGTTTGCCGCCACTCTGCCCATCGAGGACTGCCCTCCGTCGCCGCTGCTCAAGAGGAAGGTCTCAGCTTTCGTGGATGCGGGTAAGCAGGTCAAGAGGTTCAAGTCCCTTCCGCAGTCCCCCGGCTTTCGTGCTCTCGGTGAAGCCTTCTCCGCTCATCTGTCTTCTTCGGCGCGTGAATCGGATTTCTTCTCGGACCGTAGGTGGCCGCCTGGACTGGACATCGCCTTTCGACAAGCTTGGTACGCCGGTCATTCCCAAGCCTTCCTCTGCCCTCTTCCCCCCGTGGACCCCGCCGCGGTGGTTCAAGCAGGTGGGACTTCGGTACTGCGGAGCACCCTTCCGAGCGGCCTGGAGAAGACAGCTATCCCGGTGAGGAATACGCTAGCTTGCTCTGGGTTCCTGGAACTTCTGACACAGGCTCTCATCCGTCGCGTGGAGGATTCTTGGCACCCCTCCTTGACTCCCCTCCTCGGAGACCTCCTCGTTCTGGGAGAAGCGGCCAACCGGGCGGCGTACCACTCGTCGGTTAACGCGATGGCGGCTTCGGCAAACTGTGACTTGATGCGCAGGGATGCTGTCTTGCAGTCGTGCCGCGGGATGCCTCCGGACCTGAGGACGCTGCTTCGTCGTGCCCCCCTTGGGGGCCCCTTGCTCTTCGGGGACACCTGGCAGTCGGTCAAGGACTCCAACTCCGACCGCTGGCCTCGCAAGTCTACCCTCCAGCGCTTTCCGTCAACCCGCAAGGCCCCGGGTCGCTCCCTGCAGTCCTCCAGACCCGTTACCGCCTCTGCCGTCCCCGCCCGGGCGCAGGCCTTTCGTCGCCGTCGCCAAGCCTTCAGACGCCCCGGCCAGTCTAGCGCTCCCGCCCCCACCCCCGCCTGGCCCCGTCCCGCCCGTCGCCCTGGGCGCGGGCGGGCCACTTGACTCCTCCCCTCTTCAGCCTCCGCCGACCGTCCCGGGTCCTCCAGTCGGCGGGAGGCTAGCTCAGTTCAGCGAGGAGTGGTTCCGGCTGTTCCCAGACGACCCCTGGATTTTGGATACCATCACCGAGGGCCTTCGGGTCTCCTTCCGAGCCCCCCCGCCGTTGCGATCTACCCCGATGTGGACCAAGGTTCCCTCAGATCCTCTCAAGGAGCGCGCCTTACGCGGAGAGGTCTTCGCTCTTCTAAGAAAAGACGCGACGGAGATAGTGCGACACACGGAGTCTCCTGGCTTCTACAGCCGTCTCTTCATTGTTCCCAAGCCCGGAGGCAGGTGGCGACCGGTGATCGACCTTTCCGCGCTGAACTTTTTCATCGTGGCCCCTTCCTTCCGGATGGAGACGGCCCGGGCTCTCCGTGCGGCCGTGCGGCCGATGGACTTCGCCGTCAGTTTGGATTTATCGGATGCCTATCTCCATGTCCCCGTGCATCCTGCCACCAGGAGGTACCTACGCTTCGCTTACGACGGGACAGTTTACCAGTTTCGCTCCCTGCCCTTCGGCCTCAACCTCAGCCCCGGGATTTTCACACGTCTCATGGATGCGGTGATGGCCAAGGCCCGCCAGTCGTCGGCCAGCCCGATCTCCAATTACCTCGACGATCTCCTTCTGAGGAACCAAGTCGAGACCTCCTTGGTGGCCGACAGGGACGCGCTGATACGACTTCTGTCTCGTTTGGGTTTCCTCCTCAACTTGGGCAAGTCCGACCTTACGCCGTCGCGTCACTTTGTTCACCTTGGCATGGAGTTTGCCACCGACCGCAACATCGTTCGCCTCCCGGATCCCCGGGTTCGGAAGTTGGTCTCTCTCGCTTCCCAGTTAGCCCAGCAGGAGGCGGCTCCCGCCAGAGTTTGGCTCCAACTCCTTGGTCTCACCAATGCGGCGGCAGATTTACTCCCCCTTGGCCGCCTCTACTCCCGACCCCTGCAGCTGCACCTCCTGCTTCTGTGGAGACCCTCCTCGGGCACGCTCTCCACCCTGGTCCCCGTATCCCCCTTGGTTCGCCCCCACCTTCTCCGCTGGACCGACACGACGTGGTTGTCTTCGGGAGTCCCCCTCCACTCTCCTCCCCCTCACCTGTCCCTCTGTGTCGACGCGAGTCGATCGGGGTGGGGAGCCCACCTACTTCCTCAGTTCGTCACCGCCTCCGGCCTCTGGCCTCCAGCTTTCGCGGACAGGCACATCAACTGGTTGGAGCTGCAGGCTGTCTGGCAAGCCCTCGTCGTTTGGGAAGACCAGCTCCGGCACCAACAGCTTCTTGTTCTCTCGGACAACGCGACAGTGGTGGCATACATCCAGAGGCAGGGCGGTACCAGATCCCCCGACCTGTGCATGCTCCTCTTCAGGTTGATGCGGTGGTGCGAGGACCGCAACATTGCCCTCCTGGCTCGACACATCCCGGGCAAACTAAATGTTCTGGCGGACTCCCTCTCACGGCGCGGCCAACTTCTTCATACGGAGTGAACCCTACGCCAGGACATCTTCCGGATGATCTGCGCCCATTGGGAGACACCGTTAGTGGATCTCTTCGCCACAAGGTGGAATCATCAACTTCCCCTTTTCGTCTCCCCGATCCCGGATCCCTCGGCCTGGGCGGTCGACGCTCTGTCGATCTCGTGGGAAGGACTCATAGCTTATGCCTACCCCCCTACAGTCCTCGTCCCCAAGGTCCTGAACAAGCTTCGCGGGTGCAACGCGGTCCTCCTGCTGGTAGCCCCCTTCGCGTGGTCTCGTGCCTGGACTACTGCCCTCCTCAGCCTCGCCACGTCTCCCCCCCTGCGACTCCCCACCCCCCGCACGATGCTCAAGCAACCTCGGCAGGCCCTTTTCCACCCGTGTCCGGAGCGCCTGCTACTACGCGCCTGGAGGTTGTGTGGCAAGCCCTCACCGCTAGAGGCTTCTCGGGTGCAGCAGTGGAGGCTATCGCTGCAGCCCGCAAACCCTCCACCCGGCGTGTCTATGAGGGGAAATGGCGAGTCTTATGCTCTTGGTGCCACGACCGGCGTTTCTCTCCCACCGATTTGACTGAACCCCAGCTCGCGGACTTCTTCCTCTGGCTTTTCGAGGACCTGGAGTTGGCGCCTATTACCATCAGAGTCTACTTATCGATGATTGCGGACACTTACAGACACCTTGGCCACTCAGACCCTGGCGCCTCTAAGGACCTCGCCGACCTTATGTCCAACTTCAGCCTACAACGCCCTACTCACCGTTCGCTCGTTCCTCGCTGGAATCTCCCGTGGGTACTGACCTGGCTGAACTCTCCCCGCTTTGAGCCTCTTCACCTCGCCCGCCTACCAGACTTGACACGCAAGACCTACTTCCTCTTGGCTCTCGCCACGGCTTCCCGCGTTAGTGAGCTACACGCACTTTCAACGCGCCAGGATTGCCTGCAGTTTCGAGCCGACAGGTCAGTTCAGCTTCTCACGGACCCTGCTTTTGTCGCCAAAACCAGGTCCCCATTGTCCCCACCACAGCTCATCACATTGCGGCCGCTGAGAGAGCCTAACTCGCCGTTGGAGACTAGGCACCAGGATCCCGTTCGCGCCGCACCAAACCTATACGAAGAGGACGTTCCCGCCTCTTCCTGCCACTGAAGCCAGGCAGATCTGATATCTCAGCCCAAACCATCTCCTCCTGGCTTCGTTGGGTCATACGTTCGGCCTACAGGGACCTTTCCCCGCAGGTGGCAAAGACACTGAAGATACGGGCTCACGAGGTACGCGCCATGGCCACGAGCGTCGCTTTCGACTGGAACTGCGCGGTCAAGGACATCGTGGCAGCGGTGGGCTGGCGCACAGAATCTACCTTCTCACGTTTCTACTTACGGGATCTGGCTGGCCAGCGTGACGACCTGGCCCTGGTGGGGGACATCACTGTGGCACAACACTCCCTCCCGGCGCCTAGGGCGCCGTAGGTACGCACCTAGCTAGGTGGTGGGAGTTGCGATGGAAGGACGGTCTTCAGCCCGTGGTTACGGTGCGGCACCCTCCTCCTATTCGGTATTCTCCCACTTTGTCATGTCATCGGTAATGTTTTTGAAGAAATAAATGCATTTTTCTTTAAAAGGTATTTTTTCGAAAAATACTTACCGATGACATGACCTGGAGGACCCTCCCACCTGCCCCACTTGCCACTGTGGAGCCTAAGTATCTAACTGGCTAGTCACACGTGACTCAGTACCGGCTGGGGGCAGGAGCGGGAGACAACTCTCGGCCCCTCTGGGGGTTCCCCGAGTGCCTCCCGGGTTGTGTGGTAACACAACGGGTTCTTAGGCTAGAATTGAGCAAAGTAGTAGACACTCCCACTTTGTCATGTCATCGGTAAGTATTTTTCGAAAAAATACCTTTTAAAGAAAAATGCATTTTTCCTTGTGTGATTGTGTCATGATATGTGTATGATGTGTTTATGTGCAGGCTATGTACAGGGCATGAGTGACTTGTTGTCCCCTGTGCTAGTTGTGATGGAAAATGAAGTGGACGCTTTCTGGTGCTTTGCGGGCCTCATGGAACGCATGGTGGGTTCTTGTGTTTTGTGAACAATGTGATCAGTAAGAGCAGCATCTGGCAAAATGAAACTGTTCTTGACAATTTACTTGGATAACATCCAGTTGAGCCGATGGTTAGCAGTGTGTACATTGGCATATTCAAGCCTCAAACTTCAAACTTTGTGGTAAAACCTTTTTAAACAAACCAATTTCAGTGACCTCTCTCAAGGTCAAGGTCACAGTGGGTCCAGAAAGGGGTAAAAAATAGTCATATTTTGACACAAATTGTTTCTCCTCAAATACTATTTTCAGCTGCAAACCCAAACTTAGTACAGAGATACCTGATGGTAAGACCTATATGCATAATACTAATTTGGATGACCCCCCCCCCCCCCCCCTTCCGAAAGTTCAAGGGTCACAGGAGGTCAGCAAATGTGTGGAAAATGCCAGTTTTCGTAGCTTTGTTTTTTGTAATGTTTTTTTTTTTTTTTTTTTTTTTGGGGGGGGGGGGGGGGGGGGAGGGGTGTCTAGAAATAGGTCCAAAATAGGCATATTTTGACAAAAACTGTTTTCAACTTTGAACCCAAACTTGGTTTAGAGATACCTGATGTTAAGGCCTTTCTATGCATACTAATTTGGATGACCCCTCGGAAAGATCAAGGGTCACATGAGGTCAGCAAGTGTGTGAAAAATGCCAGTTTTTTGATAAAATTGTAGTTTTTGTCAAAATGTGGCATAAAAGTAGCTGATGATGATAACACCTTTCTATGCATACTACTTTAGTCAACCACTCACAAAGGTCGAGGGTCACAGAGGGTTGACAAGTGTGAGAAAAATGCATACATTTTGAGACAATTCGGATTTCACTAGCACAAAAGCCAACCCTTTGCTTATGTTTATACACTCAAACACTTGCTCATTTTAGTGACCTGTTGGAAAGGTCAAAGTCACACTTATTATGTGGATTGGTCATACACGTGAGGCATGAGGGCTTTGCCTTTCTTGTTATCAATGTTTTTGCAAACTTTTCAGTCAAATTTGGCATGAAGGTTGCTGATGGCAAGACATTTCTATGCATACTAATTTAGTTGACTCATCGCAAAGGTCAATTGTCATGGGGGTTTGACAGATGTGAAAAATGATTAAATTATGAAAAAAAACATGGATTCTGCTGGCACTGAAGCCAGCCCTTTACGTATTGTCACGAGGGTCCCACATGTGCATCAGTTATACACGTGAGCCATAAGGGCTTTGCCTTTTTTTGTTTTTCAATGGCATTTTCAGTAATAACTAGGAAACAATGAGACACTGTGCATGTTTGTTGTCTGCCATTGTGTTTTCTCATACCAGAATCATATTTACCACGACTAAAAGGTACCACCACTTAAAAACACCTAGTACAGCGTAAAAGTGGATTGTTCATAATTATATAGGTATCAGCAATCAAAATTTTGTATCAATTTACATGGTGCAAGATGCGCAGTGACATAGCTGATGGTGAATGAAGCAAAACACAAAAAGAATGATGGTGATCTGATAACCCATTCTCGAGATATAGCATTAAAAACATGCCCTTTAAAATGTCCACGTTTGACGCAAAATCGTCAAATTGGGGAACATGGCAACTTAGGCTCCTGTATGACTCAGACCATAAGTCAAACAGAGTCCAAACTAGGTACACACACTCTGACCACAGAGTAGATTATGCCTAATTTATTCTGGGCTTGTACTACAAACACACATCCTGTGGCAAGCTGTTAAAAATGCCGATTTTTAAGAAAAGACCATACATCCTTTTAGCTTGAGTTTGGGTTTCAATCTTCAAAAGCTATTGTCTTCTTGCAGTCTCTTTACACTTTTTTTTATTGGCCTGGCTCTATTCGATTTTTTTTGTTCCTGGTCACCTGTTCTCGAGGCAATGGGAGTCCCCTTGTCACATGTTACCAAAACATGATAACGTGATAAGTAGACTCCATTATTACACAAAGTTACTTGCTGAGCAAAACGTTCTCACACAAATAAATCTTTGGCCAATCACATTTCTGGGTACACACTTACCCTAATCTTCATTCAGTCAAACCTCTAAACAAAAATAAGCCAATGAATTGGGGGGTTACACAAGAAAAACAACTATATGTAGGTGTTCTGTGATGCTGCTGGTACTAGTTTCATAAAAACATAACTGAATAATTGGCTAAGTTAGATAATATCAACAACAGGAAAATTCAACTGAAGCGAAGGCCCTTTCACATACTGATTGACCATAATCAAAACAGTGAAGAAATAAAAAGGTCGCTAAATAAAATAAAATAAAAATTGAGGGGATTACACAACAAAATATATGTATGCGTTGTGTTCTGCCTGTATTACCAATTTAATACAAAAGAATGACTAAAAATGTGTTAAATTAAAAAAAAAAGAGAGAAATTCCAGGCACATGCAGTTTGCGAGGTTGTTGACTGAGGTATGAAGATTTACATCCCCTGAATCTCTGTGTGACACATAAAGTTTGGGATTCTTTTTAGGGTATACTTCACGCTTAGACTTTTTACAGTTTAAGACAAAATTGTTGTATTACGAGTTAGGTTTTGCCAGTGGTACTTGTCGCCTTGAGGGTCCAGTCAGGGGGGTCAATGTCGGAAGTAAGAGTCTTGGGCTAAAGCCCTTGACTAAAGCCCTTGACTCTTAT
This sequence comes from Semisulcospira habei, assembly GCA_036245525.1. Lineage (NCBI taxonomy): Eukaryota > Metazoa > Mollusca > Gastropoda > Semisulcospiridae > Semisulcospira > Semisulcospira habei. The sequence goes on along the minus strand of BTPG01000006.1, from coordinate 102,198,586 downwards.
CGACATTGGCCCGCCTGCAAGAACCACTGGCAAAGCCTAACTCATAATAAAACTAATAATATCTCCTAGACTACTTAACCCTCTAATTTCAAATTTGGTCCTAATACAGTATATAAGAAGACCATTCTGCACATGAGTGTTTTTGTGACCCATTTGAAGGTCAAGGTTACACAAGGTCAAAATATATAATGCCAAATATTTTTTTCTGAAGATTTTAACACTGATTTCAAAGCCTGATATGGATGCTTTACAGTGAAACAGAACATTATTCATCAATGCTACCTTTTATAACATTTCACAATGATTAGGGTCACTGGAGGTCATCCAATGTGTAAAAAGTGGTCAGTGTGTGTCAAAGTTTGAGACTACATATCTACCTTACATGCATATTAAATCAGCTGGGAGCTTGAAAAACATTTCTGTGTGTTCCAGTCTTGAGTGACATCTGGCAGAGCAAGGTCACAAATGTAATCTGCGAAAAGCAGCCATTGTTCGTCTGTGACTGCATTTCTGAAAGGCTCTGTGGCCAGATAAAACTTAGCATATATACGCTTTGTTTATAAAAGGAGCTTCCTTTGCATACTGATAAATTTGACCCCAAGTGCAGGCCAAGGTCACAGATCGGCAAATTTGTCAAAATAAATGAGTTTTCATAATTTGAGTGTTCCAGTGTACTTTGTTAGTTTTCCGTGTTTGTGATTAAACATGATAACTGTTTACATACACATCCATGTTGTTGGGGTCAAGGTCACAGTTAATTTGTTTTCTTATTTCATAGTCTTAGAGTATATAGTTGTGTGTATTTAGGCTGGTTGTGTTTCAGTACAGGCATTGGTAACAAAAAATGGTAAGTTTATAGAAAAACTGGCAAAATATTCATGAAAACTTTATTAATGTAGTCTAGAATGATGTTTTATCCCACCTTGAAAGTGGAGGGAGGGATGGTGGAGTCACTTTGTTTACTACGTTGGTTTGTTGTGTTTGTCATTCGATTATGAGTGGAGTTTAGATGCTGATATCCATCATTAACACAGGATCATGAGGAATGTTTGTCCTGCCTACAAGATCAAGGTTACGGCTACATGTTTTATGGTTCCTATGGCTGTAAATCACTTTGCACAAAGCATGTCTATCCATACTTGGCATGATGATAGTTCCAGTGCCAGGTCATGAACACAGCAGCGATATGTGTTGCAATAAGTCTGTAAACGTATGACCAATTGGCTCCAAATTTTTTATTATATTAATACTTATAAGAAGAAAATTTAATGTAATGAACTAGAATAGTGTCACAACCCTCAATGTCACTGTATATGTCATGTTGGTGACTCATAGCTTCCCGAACAAAACCAATAACATTTTTAAAGAAAAGAAGACAAAATAAACTTTATTATTCTTTTTCTCATTTTCTTACCTTGTTTTAGACATGCCTGAAAAGAAGGCCTATGTGTCTTTTCACGTTATTGAGTAAGACTGCTTTCTTCTCCGCCATTTGCTCTATAACTATGCAATCTACTTGAAATTGAATAATGTTTACTTTGAGTCCAGAACATATGTATTATTTTCAGCGGATTTTATTATATTTGGAAAAAAGTCATGAAAATTTTCTAAAAACTCACATTCTACAGAGTAACTTGTGAATCACTGAAGTGTTCAAAAAAGGCAATGAGCTGCTTTTAGCCAAGAATATGACCTTTTTAATGGTGTAAAACTAGATCTGTAGGTTGAATGATGGAGACGCCCTTGGCAGCAGAAACAAGTAGGTGTTTTCAACATAAATTGCACGTACGCGATCAGCTTCCTCCCCCACTGCCCCCCCCCCCCCTCCCCCCTTCCAGAGTGTGCCCCATGATGAAAAACGCATTGACACTCACGGTCTTCCACACAGTGGTATTAATGACTTACAGCACTAAGAACAAAACTAATGACATCCTTGGAAAGAGGAGAAGACACACTTTATCACCATGTAAAAAGTTTTCTTTCAAAGTCAGATTATTTGCATTCAGAGCGATTTGAAAAACCGGTAAAAATTGTAATCTCAGCGTGTTGGACCCACGCAGAATATCAGGTTGCCGATATTATCATGTACTAGAATTTCTAAATAGACCTAGCAGATGACACTTCTGCAGCTGACTGATTCATAGTCAATGAATCAAACACTTACAAAAGTGTCAGCTGCTCAGTCTGTCTAGAAATTATAGTATATGAACACTCCTCTTCTATGTTTTACAGAACTTTTACTACTGGAATGCGATCACCCAAAATGAAATGACCTCTTTGGGTACATCTTGCTAAAACAAATGTGAACAGTGCACATTGATCCAGCCACCTGTCCCCGAGTCATGAGCTCTTAAAGCGCTCAAAGAAAGCAAGGGTTGGTTTAGTCTCACTAGACACGAACACTTCTGGTGCTTGCAAGCCAGCAAATTTTAGTGGTAGCAAGTGGATTAGAAAGGGCGTCTGTTTTACTAGGAGTCCGTTTCTGCAACGATACTTTTTTTTTCTCTTGTTCACAGGATAATTGGACTAGGAATGAAGAAAATTAAGTATTCCATTTCCATGAATCAGGCAACATTTTGCACTAAATAATAATAATAATACATAGTATTTATATGGCGCATTTCTTATATTTATAATATAACTCAATGCGCAAGACATAGCCGCGAACTGAACCCAACAAGCACATGCGCATCCCTCACACACTGTACATAAACACAGAACATTCACGTAGTGCTAAGGGCAAGCTCAAGCGAGCTACTGAAATTTTGGAAATTTAAATCGTTTTTTATATTTTTGAAATTTGATTACTGACGTGGACTGAAATTAATATCGAATTCGTGGGGGAGGATAGAGCCGGAGTAACCGGAGAAAGAACCCCCGACGGTCCGCCCGAATTAATGGTGACACTTAATGACGCCAGAACTGGGTATCGAACCTCGCAACTCTTGCATTGGTGGCAGGCGCTTTTAACGCTGCGCCATGGACCGCCCCATAAATAAATGAAGTTGTTTCCCCTTCAAGCCTGCTATTAAATTTTTTTTTTTTAAATGGTCGTACAGAAGAAAGCGGAAGCAGAAAAGTGAAACAAGTAGATGATTTTTTCCCAGCAGTAAAAGACATGTATCTCATTACAAATGATCTACCGGCTGTTTAAACAGAATAAATGGCAGGGTAATTTGTAATAGTGGTCAAGAATGTGACAACGCTTGATATGATTGGATGCAGGCAAGGGAAACTGTTTTAGTCAGCACACAAAAACTGACTCTATGTCTATGTTCTTTAAAACAACAGTCGTCCTAAATAAACTTGATGAGTCATTTGAATCCTAGCCATCAGCACGAAAGCATAGGGTTGCCTGCTCTATGCCTAAACCAAAGGTGCACCTTCAGGACCTGACCCTTTGAACAGCAGCAGCGGGTATTAGGAGAGCTTGGGCGGGGTAGACAATGTGTCTAAGTTGTCTGTCATCCAGCATCTGTCCTTCATTGTAAACTTTAATGTTGGCATTTTCTCAGAGACTATTCAAGACAGATACTTAAAACTTGGCCCAAGGATACATCGTGACAAGACCTTTCTAAACATACTAATTTCAGTGACCTCTTTCAAATGTCAAGGTCACTGGGGGGGGGGGGGGTCCAGAAATAGGTAAAAGAAATAGCCATATTTTGACAAAAATTGTTCGTTCTCAAATATTATTTTCAACTTCAAACCCAAACTTGGTTCAGAGATCCCCAATGGTGAAACCTATATATGCATATTAATTTGGATGACCACAAGAAAGGTCAATGATCTTGAGAGGTCAGCAAATGTGAAAATTTTCAATTTTCAGAATTGTATTTTTTATCAAAGTTTTGCAAACTTTTCAGATTTGGCACAAAGGTATCTGATGATAAGATCTTCCTATGCCTACTAATTTAGTTGATCTATCACAAAGGTCATGGGAAGATCCAGACAATAATATTTTCAATTTCAAACCCAAGCTTGGTGCAGAGATACCTGATGATAAAACCTTTTTATGTATATTAATTCTGATGATCCCTTAGAGAGGTCAAGGGTCATGGTGGGTTGACAAATGTGTGAATATTGAGAAATTTTGAGAAAACATGAATTTTGCATGTACAGAGGCCAACCCAGTACTTACTATAAGACACTTGAACACTTGCTTATTTCCTTGACAGTTCAAGGTCACAAAGGTCACACATATGTGGAAGGGTCATACATGTGAGCCAGAAGGGCTTTGCCTTTCTTGTCTATACTGTTACAAATTTAAGAAAAATCGCTCCTATATGCACAGTTATGGCCTTAGAAACTGGACTATAAAAAACAGTTATCTCCTCCACCTGACTAATTCTTCATTAGCAATGTCTCTGGCTATGTGCTCCTCCTGGCTGATTGGTGTGACTTGCTCAGATCATGAGCCAAGATGTTCTGAGTACCATGATCATCTGAAAAACAAGTTTCCTCATTCTCTTCTATGTAAAATTTAAATATTACAGTAAATTTCTGATAATTATAACAAATCACCTGGGGGCCCATTTTTTTTGCTGTTGTTATATCTGAAGTTTGTTATAAGCGAAGTAATTTACCTAGAAAGGGTGCTGTCCGGGACCTCATAAAAAGTGTTTATATCCAACTTTTGTTATGTTTTACTTTGTTGTAAGCAAAGTAGATTTACTTAGACAGATCAGGCAATATCTTTTTGCAAATGTTGCTGTGTTTAGTGGAATACTCTGTTTAAGGGGGTGAGGGGAGTGGTTACTTCTGACCACCTTTGGAGAGTAACTAAAAGGATTACAAGAAAGTGTTAAAAACCTCTGATTTTGCTCTTTTTGTCCAAACAAAAACCCAGGTAGAGTGTGCTATGTCTCTTGAATTTTGGTGGGTACTCTTGTAGAGAAATGCATGCTTTCTTTCAGAGATGTGTATCACAATTTTGTGGAAAACATGGTTTACAGGAATAGCAAATGCAATATATCTTTCAGTGTTTATTAGTTGTGATAAGACAAACTACAGAGCCTAACTAAAAGTACTGATGTGTGCAATGTGTGTGCAGTGCCACAACTTTGAGATGGATCAGGGCGGCATGAAGAGCCAGCTGACACAGATTCAGAAACTGATGCAGGTGTACGACTCAGAACTATACACTTATCTAGGTACATTTGATCACAAAGGTTACTACTGATATCCAGTCCAATCCCAGTCCGCTATTGAAGTGTAGAAATTACTTCTATGGTGACATGCTTATGGCACTCGTTTGCAGAGTACTGGTAGAAGATAAAGATAATTTAGTTGTTTGGATCTGTTACAAAATAATAATGATTCAAGACTGTCACATGAGACCTGAGTGTATTCTGTCAATAGCTGATAGAAAAAGTGTGCTTTTGGCTTTCCACAGTACAAATCAGACTTGCAAAAAAAGTGTGCTTTTGGCTTTCCACAGTACAAATCAGGTGGGCATTTCTCTGCACAGACAGACAAGAAAGGTCAAGTGATTGAGCTAAACACATGTTGAATAGGACTGTCTACTTGTCAGTATATTTTTTGTGACAAATGACATTTGTTGGCTTCGATGGTTGCATGGGTTTTGCAAGTCCTATGATCTTAGCACCCACCAATACTGAAAGTTTGGGTTTAATACTTTTTCCAAACTAGTTAATTGAAGAGACTTTTTAGAATGGGACAGAGTGGGGCGCTTTTAGTAGCATGCACATGACGTCATAGCTGGGCAGGCCTCAAACTCTGACAGGGAAGTAACAAGATAAAAATTACATCATGTCTAGTTACGCTAACCTCGATGTGTGTGTATGTACATATGTATGTAAACATGAAAATCTCTGATGTTTGCATATGTACAAGCTTGAAAACTGAGGACATGCTTCATTCAAGTGGTGTCTAAGAGAGCCTCCGAGCACATCATTGAAATTGGATGTCTCATTGAATAGTTAAATGACCATTTAGAGAAAGTTGTTAGCTTTGTACTACCTCTTCAGCTTAATTGCAGAAAAAAATGTAAAAAGTAAGAATCTTTTACTTCTAGAGAAGAATCAGATGGTGACATAAAAGCGCTGGACACGTCAGTGTTATACAATGTTCTTAAATTGATGCAAAGCACCGGACATGTCATTGTTATACATGAACTGAGGCAAATGCTTTCTCTCTCCCTCTCTCTGACAACAAATGTGTGTTTGTGTGTGTGTGTGTGTGTGCGTGCATGCGTTTAGTCACTGTAGCTTGTAGCTAAGACAAGATTGAACAAGATGGGATGAACCATAATCCACAAAGTCCCTTCTATATGAGAGCTGTCCTCGCTGTCAAGGGTCTCTACCTTTTGTCTTTGACCTGATTCTGATGTTGAAATATCTCCTATTGAACAAGATGAGGATTTCATCCCGAAGTCTACCGTATTGTTTGGAGCTCACGTGCGTTTTTCTTTTAGGAACATTCACAGTTGTTCACATTTTTAAGCTTATCCTTCTGATCAATTTCCCTCCTCTCTAAGCCAACCTCTGATAACACACGCCAGCACACACAAATAAAGACGGACACACGGCGCTTCCCACCATTATTACGCTCTGTGGGTTGGACTAGCAACAGGAATTCTGAAGAAAAATAGCACGACCAGCAAAATGACGTCACTATAAGATTGATATCATGTCAATTGCTAGTCTCATGACGCTGTGTACTTACTTACTTACGCCTGTCACCCCTACCCGGGTATAGGCCGTCGACGAGAGACCTCCAGCAACTCCTGTCCTGTGCTTCTCCTTCGATTCTACTCCAGGTGGTTCCCAGTCTCTTGATGTCTGCTTGGAGGTCTCGACGCCAGGAGTTTCTCGGCCTACCTCTTTTCCTCTTTCCCTGGGGGTTCCATGACAATGCCTGCCTAGTGATACTGGAAGCTGGCTTTCTCAGACTGTGACCGATCCATCCCCATCTTCTTCGCCCAATTTCATTCTCTGCTGTTATCTGCTCTGTTCTCTCCCAGAGTCTGACGTTGCTGATCTTCTCTGGCCAGTGGATTTTCAAAATTCTTCTAAGGCAACTGTGCATGAAGGTCTGTACTCTGTTGACTGTGGTTTTTGTCAATCTCCAAGTCTCTGCTCCATATAGGAGAACTGCTTTTACATTGGAGTTGAAAATCCGGACTTTGGTGTGTTGTGACAGCTCTCTGGAACTCCACACTTTTTTCAACTGGAGAAAGGCTGCTCTGGCTTTACCGATTCGTGCTCTGACATCTGCATCAGTGCCGCCTTTTTTGTCTATGATGCTCCCGAGATAGGTGAAGGACTCCACCTCCTCCAACGGGGTGCCAGCAAGCAAGACTGGTTCTTCCCTGGTTGCGTTCAGCCTCATTGTCTTTGTTTTCTGTTTGTGAATGGTGAGGCCCACTTGGGACGAGATGTCAGCAAGCCTCGTGGTCTTGTCCTGCATTTGTTGATGAGTGTGGGACAGTAATGCCAAGTCGTCTGCAAAATCGAGGTCGTCAAGCTGTGTCCACAGTGTCCACTGTATTCCACTTCGTCTGTGCTCTGTGGTCATCTTCATGACCCAGTCTATGGCCAGTAGGAAGAGGAACGGAGACAGCAGACACCCCTGCCTGACACCAGTTCTGACCTGGAGCTCTCTGGTGAACTGCCCTTCGTGGATCACGCGACATGTCATGCCATCATAGCTGCTCTTGATCAGGCGGACGAGCTTTGTGGGTACACCGTAGTGTCGTAGAAGTTTCCACAGAGTCTCTCGGTCCACGCTGTCAAATGCTTTCTCATAATCCACAAAGTTGACGTACAGCGGGGAGCTCCACTCCAGAGACTGTTCCACGATGATGCGGAGAGTGGCGATCTGGTCTGTACATGATCGGTTCTTCCTGAATCCTGCTTGCTGGTCTCTCAGCTGGGGGTCAACGGAGCTCTTCATTCTCTCTAGGATGATCCTGTTGAAGACCTTTCCTGGTACTGACAGCAAGGTGATTCCTCTGTAGTTGGAACACTTGCTGAGGTCGCCTTTCTTGGGAAGAAGCTTGATTAGGTACCCCTCCTTCCAGTCAGCTGGCATCACCTCCTCTTCCCAGATCTTTCCAAACAGTGGGTACAGCATCTCCACTGTTGTCTCTAGGTCTGCTTTCAGAGACTCCGCTGGGATGCCATCTGGCCCTGCTGCTTTGCCATTCTTCAAAAATGCCACTGCTTTTCTGATCTCTTCCCGGCTGGGTCTGTCACAGCTGATGGGTAGGTCGGTCTCTGCTGGCTGGATGTCGGGGGGGTCGGGTGGGCTAGGTCTGTTCAGTAACTCTTCAAAATACTCGGCCCATCTGTCGAGTTGGTCTGCTCTGTCTGCAATAGGCTTGCCTTCTTTGTCTTTTACTGGTCTTTCTGTATGGCCATACTTACCCGACAATCTTCTGGTAATGTCGTAGAGCTGTTTCATGTTGCCGCTGCCTGCTGCCTTTTCTGCCTCTGCTGCCAGGCTGTCTGTGTAGGCCCTCTTGTCTGCCCTGATACTCCTCTTCACCTCGCGGTTGGCTTCCGAGTATTCCCCCTGTGCCCTTACTTTGGCTGCTCTCGTGCGACTGTTGTTGACCGCTGCTTTCTTCTGCTTCCTCGCTTCTATCTTCTTCAAGGTCTGTGCCGACAGGCAGTCCTTGTGGTGGTGTTTCCTGAGCCCTACAGTGTTTTTGCAGGTTGAGTTCAGCGCCTCTCTAACTGCCTTCCACTGCTGCTCTGTGGTGACCGCCTCCTCTTCATTTACTAGCTCCTGTAGCGCTTGAAACCGGTTGGACGGCACCAGTTTGAACTCTTCTCTAACTCCAGTTTCTCTCAGGAGGCCTACATTATAGCGCTGTCTTCTTGTTGTCTCTGTGCGGCTTTTCTTTAGCTTGAGCTTCATTCTTAAGGTAAGCAGATGGTGGTCTGAGGCGACATCTGCTCCCCTCCTCACTCGAACATCTTGAAGGGATCTTCTAAATTTCTTGCTAATGCAGATATGGTCTATTTGGTTCTCTGTTGTATGGTCAGGTGAGACCCAAGTTGCTTTGTGTATTCTTCTGTGTGGGAAGATGCTGCCTCCAATGACAAGTCGGTTTAGAGCACAAAAGTCTACAAACCTCTCCCCGTTCTCACTCATCTCCGAGCCTAGTCCCTGTCTCTCCATCACCTCTTCGTATCCGGTGTTGTCCTCCCCTATTTTGGCATTAAAATCGCCCATGACGATGGTGATGTCTCGCTCCGCACATTTGTCCACGGCACTCTGGAGTCGGTCGTAGAACTCTTGTTTCTCTTCCTCGTCACTGTCATTGGTGGGCGCATAACACTGGATGACGTTCAGCTTGAGCTTTTTCTTGGTTCTAAAGGCTGCTGTTATAATTCTTGGCCCAAGAGGTTCCCAGCCCATCAGCGCTCTCTGTGCCACTGGTGACAGCATGAGTGCTACTCCTTCTGTATGGGGGGCATTCTCCTCTTCATGACCTGAATACAGAATCATCTCCCCACTTAACAGCCTTTTCTGGCCAGACTGCGTCCATCTGGCTTCACTGATGCCTAGCAGGGAAAGGTTGTACTTTTGCATTTCCACTGCTATCTGGGCGGCCTTGCCGCTCTGGTACATGGTCTTGACGTTCCATGTGCCCATGGTTGTATCCCTGGATAGAGAGAGGCGGCTCGGTCCTGTGGCTTCCGAAGACTTCCGGCTTTCACCACAGGATGTCATAAGTCTTCTAGTAGAAGAACCTTCCTCCTCCAGGAAAGGAATTACTGTTAGTCTTTTCGTCGGCGTTTTTGTAGCTATTTCCTTTTTTGCAGGGTGGGGAAGCTACCCCCACGCCCAACCCCCTTACTAGGAGGACCAGGGGTTTTCTGTCGGGGTCACCTTCCCTTAGACCATGTTGGTTCACGGCACCTTATTTCATTCGGTGCACCCCTCTCACGAGGGACCCCCTATCCACCACCCAGGGGATGCGCCTCAACGCCGTATGGTCCCAGCGCGAGGGACGCTGTGTACACAGTGACGAAATTGATGTTTCACGTCATTCAAAGGCAAAGCATCTTCCAGGGCTAACTGTTTTGTTCCACACAGCCTCTTCCAGGGCTGACTGTTTGATGGGAGTATATAGTGGATCCAGAACTTGCAAAAATGAATTAAATATTATTCAAAAAGTTGAAGAGGTACAAAGCTGGCTAACGAACTCATACAATGTCTTTCTCCAAACTAGCTATATCCAAAATCCAAAATTTCAAGTAAATATGACAAAAATTACAGACTCTAATCTGGGTCAACCAACTTTCTATAAATGGTCTTTTATGGCTTCAGTGAGACATCCAGTTACAACATGCTCGGAGGCTCGCTTAGCCACCCCTTGAATAAAGTATTTCACCAAGTTCCAAGCCTGTACGTATAGCAATATCTGAGATTCTCATGTCTACATACATACGCACATGCACACGCACACATACGGCCATTCATGCCAAATGTACGTTTAGCAGCGAGGTTAGCGTAGCTAGACATGACATAATTTTTATCTTGTTCCTTCAGTTGTCAGAGGTTAAGGCCTGCCCGCCTTTGACATCATGGACGTGCTATTAAATTCGCATCACTGTGACCCATTCTAAAGAGACCCTTCTATAAATAGAAGAGACTTTAAAAAGGCCTATCACCTTATCTTTTATCCTTGTAAAATAAAGTTTAATTTTAGTTCTCTCTCTCTCTCTCTCTCTCTCTCTCTCTCTCTCTCTCTCTCTCTCTCTCTCTCTCTCTCTCTCTCTCTCTCTCTCTCTGTGTGTGTGTGACAACCTGATTTAGGAAGACAGTATATGAATATTTTTCTTACGATATCTGCAAGAATTTTGTGCAAAACGTGGGAAAATGCATGAAGGCTCATATAGAAGAGACTTTGTGAGCATGGGTCATCCCATCTTGTTTAATTTAAAATCTTTTTCGGTCACGATGAGAAAATACTGCGAAAAAAGGACGCCTGAAAATGTTACATTTTCTGCAAGCAGTTTTCACTCCTGCATAAAAGTCAGAGCTGCACTAGATACACCGGCTTTAGAGGTAATTGAGGAATTGAAGTCAACTGCGTCAGGAAGTGTGCCATCCAGGCATGTTTTTATATACTGGGACAATCTGTTGTTGGCAAAAGACAGGCAAAAAATTCCCAGCATCAGATAAATGGTTAATCATGTGCAGGTTACAGCTGAACGAGATGCATGGCTCTAGGCATCACATCAGCAAGTGCTTTTGAGATGATGATGCTCATTGAAGAAATGACATTTCTGACTCAGAATTCAGGATTTACACTGCACTTATGGAATATTTGGGCTGACTTATGCAGCCTACTGGGTTAGTTGCTTCGGTTGAGACAGTCGGTTCGTGGGTCTAACCCCTGGGGAGATCCTGGTGTCATACAATGTGTGCTCCTTATTCACAAGCATCCCAGTATGTGAAGCCCTCAAAGTTATACAGGAAAAGATAGATGATTATCATCTGAGACACAGGACAGAATTGAAAGCTGACCAAACTTGAACTCTGCATGACCAGCACATATTTCACCTACAACGGGGAAAATGTACAAACAGAAACAAGGAGCAGCCATGGGATCACCAGTGTCTCGAGTAGTGGCAAACTTGTACAAGATCGTCCCATTACATGTGATTAAACTCAGATCTTGAAATACCTCTTGGGTAAATTTTAGATGAGCAGGGTGTGTGGAGAAAACATTACAAAATTGTCATGCATTCACATTTCTTAAGGTTGAAAAACTGTTATAAAGAAACATCATGTGATTTCCTACTTTTCTTTACACAGCCCAGATTTCCTCAATGAAATGATGTCATTCTTCTTGTGTGAGGTTCAGTTCCTTCCTCAGCACACTGACAGTTTCTTTGAAGTTGCAAGATTACTTATGTATCAAACTCTGGGACAGGTTCAGGTTTGGTGGGACATTGCAAGAGATAGGGGCATAGCGAGGCAGAGAAAAGCTGATGACTTCAAACTGTCATCATCTGGTTTTTAAAACTTCCTAAGACATCTGTTTTAGAGTAACTGGCCATTTTAAGCAAGAATACTCCCTGTGCTTTATGAAAGCTTTAAGAGATCAGTCATTAGAAATGGTAATATTAGTTTACAGAGAATGGTGCTTTAAAAGAAATGTTTCTGAAAGAGTGTGTGTCTTTGCACTGTTCATGAATTCTTTATTGGCTCACATGCGAAGCAAAAGTGAGTATGTTCTGGGGCAGTGGTCATCTGTCTGGCGTCCGTGGTAAACTTTATTGTTGGCATTTTTTCAGACACTATTCAAACCTCAGTCTTCAAACTTGGCCCAAAGATACTTTAAGGTTAAGGTCACAGGGATCAGGAAGTAGGTTTTTAAAAAAAGCTGTATTTTGAGAAAATGTGTTTTTTGTCAAATACTATTTACAACTTCAGACCCAAACGTGGTACAAAGATATCTGATAGTAAGACCTTTCTGTAAATACTAATTTGAATGACCCCTGGGAAAGGTCAAAAGTTACAAGACATCAGGAAATAGGTAAAAAAAATAGCCATATTTTGATAAAAGATTTTTTTTTCTCAAATACTGTTCATAACGTTAGACCCAAACTTGGTACAGAGATACCTGATGGTAAGATCTTCCTATGTATACTAATTTGGATGACCCCTTGGAAAGGACAGGGTCATGCGATCAGGAAATAGGTCACAAATTGTTGTTTCTTGACAAAAATAGTTTAATTCTCGAATACTGTTTACAACTTCAACCCCAAACTTGGTCCAGAGATAACTGATGGTAAGGCCTTCATATGCATACTAATTTGGATGCCCCCTCAGAAAGGTCAAGGTCACAAGATTTCAACAAATGATGTGGGGAAAAAAAATTAATTTTAGCTTAAAATTTAGCTTTTAGCAGCACTTTTGAAAACTTTTCAGCCAAATTTGGCAGAAAAGTTGCTGATAAGATCTTTTTATGCATACTCATTAGCTTTCCCCAAAATATATCAAATACGTGACCATCGCCGGTGGATTTTAGCCCTTAGAGACTGCCTCTGTCTGCATACCTATAAGCAGAGATCAAAGCATTAAACTTCCACTGATATACAGTGACCTGAATGAACATTATTCACCCACCCACAGATCTTCTCAGCCAAGGCAACTCACCCAGTAGGCAGAAGAAAGCTGAGGCAGCCAGAATATTCTGTAAGTAAATTCTGGTCAAAAAAGGTCATTTCTGTCAAGTCTCATTTGGAATCATTAAGTCTGCATTACTATATGACGTTATTTCTATAGTGCCTAAGTCCATCCTATGGTAGAATGCTTATAGCTAATTGGTAGGGAGAGGTTTGTGCAGAAAGATAAGTTTAGAAATAATGCCAAATGGATCCCAAATATTTTCATAGACCAAAGAGGGATAGTGTGATGTATGCCTCATTGTGTCTTAACTCAAACTCCCAGAACTAAATGACTTCCATTCTACAGAATGGAAGTCATTTATTCTTCTTCTTAGTTTCAGTTTTATGTCCCACTGGCATCAAGGTGATCGGGGAGAAGGTCATTTAATTCTGGGAGTTTAAGAGTTAAAATCTGCGCAAATGGTGAAGCAAAATGCATGAAAGAAATCATGACTGGTGACAAAACATGGGAACACATGAGCTGGCAAGAAAGGCACAAGACAGAGTATGGGGTGTCACAAAATGGTGAGGTGAAAAGAACAGCTGTCTCCGAATTTTGGTGAAAATGATGCTAGTTCCTTTCACATAGAAGATTTAATTTGTATCTGTGATTGTAGTTTGGATGGGTGAATTTCCCATGATTGTTAAGTCTTCTTTCACGTTGAACAAAACCAAACCCTGCCATTATTTAGCACAAAAACACCCAGTATGTTCATTTGAGAATGGCAAGATTTTCATCATGTAATGATGAAAATCTTGCTTTTCTCAAAAAGGGACATACTGACTTTTGTCAAAATTGTGCCCATGAGACATACGGTATGTTTACTGTTCTGATTTAAAGAAAATATGACCAGCCACAGGCCTGAAGCTGCAACATTCCTTGAGACTTGATATGAAGAAATCATTAGTATAATTTTGTTTGTTTCAGAGAGTCATGACTCGGGAAATTTCTACTTCTGTTTTCGGTGGATTCTCATTCATTTCAAAAGAGAATTTCATTTCCATGAAATTCACAGATTGTGGGAGGTTTGTAATGTTTCCAGCTTCTATGATAATTTTAGTAGTTAAGTTTGTGATCTTGGACACAAAAGTTGATGTGGCACTCCAGCATGAACTGTATGATTGGTCCGCTCTTTATATATATTGTGTTTTCTAGTACAATTTTGATGTAAAACATACAAATCATTCAGGCATTGTTTACATGTTTATGCCAGCTGTGTGAAAACTACAATTTTGTGTTGACAAAATGTATACTGCATTTCATTAAAAAAAACAAGACAAAGATTTGCAAACAGCTTAACATTTTGAAAATCTGTTTTCGTCACAGTAAAGAATTTTTAATCCTCTTTCCACATTTTTGGCTCACATGCGAAGCAAAAGTGAGTATGTTTTGGGCCAGTAGTCGTCCGTCTGTCGTCCGTGGTAAACTTTAGCGTTGACTTTTTCTTGGAGACTATTCAAGCCAGATTCTTAAAAATTGGCCCAACGATACTTTGCAGAAAGACCTTTCTAAACATACCAGTTTGAGTGACCTCTCACAAAGGTTAAGGTCACAGGGGATCAGGAAATATGTCAAAAATAGCTATATACATAATTTATTTTTTCTCAAATACTATTCACAACTTCAAACCCAAACTTGGTACAAAGATACCTGATGGTAAGACCTTTCTAGTCATACTAATTTGGATTACTTCTCGGAAAGGTCAAGGGTCACAAGAGCTCAGGAAATAGGTGAAAAATAGCCATATTTTGACAAAAGATGTTTTTCTCTCAAATACTATTCACAACTTTAAACTCAAACTTGCTACAGAGATACCTGATGGTAAGACCTTTCTATGCACACTAATTTGGTAGATCCCTCAGAAAGGTCAAAGGTTACGAGAGCTCAGGAAATATACTATGGTCAAAACTTAAGGGCCACTTTTTATCGCAGACGCACCGACAACGCCACACAAATAATGTAACAATACTTGGAGTCAGTACTTTGCTAATTTATTCTGTAACAATTTCATTTAAGTTTTGAGTAAATCAAGCAATTGTAACAATAGCAGTACGTTAGAATGTTCACCCACCCCTCATTTGAAAAGTCACACAAGACTGGTCCAGTCAGCAGCGAGTGTACCCGCCGTTTGCAGCCAAGCATTCATGCAGCGTTGATGCATGGAGTTCACCAGGGTTCGGAGAACATGTTGTCGGATCACTTCCCACCCTTGATGCAGGAAATGAGTCAGCTGGGGGATGCCTTGATGTGGGGGTATCGTTGCTGACTACATGTTGCCCCAGCACGTCCCAGAGGTGCTCGATGGGAGCCAGATCAGGTGAACGAGCTGGTGACTCCATCCTCATGATGCCCCATTGCTCAAAGTACTCATCCACCACACGGGCGCGATGAGGTCGAGCGTTGTCGTCCTGCAGAACAGGATTGTCACCAATGGCTTGGAGAGCTGGCTGGATGAGGGGCTGCACAATCTTGTCCCGATAGTGCAGTCCAGTCAGGGTGCTTCGGATGATGTGGAGGGGGGTCCTGCCTTCCCTGCTGAAGCCTGCCCAGACCATGACCGAGCCTCCTCTGTAGTGATCCACCTCTTGTACGCATCCATCCATGAATCGCTCACCCTGGCGTCGTTGAAGGAGACAGTGAACCGTGACTCATCAGTAAACAAAACCTGAGTCCACTGGAGTCTGTTCCACCTCACATGTTAACGACACCAGGCAACCCGGGCTCTGCGATGAGCTGGAATGAGGGGTATTCTCACTGCTGCTCTGCATGAAGCCAGGTCAATTTCGTGCAGACATCCGCAGAATGTGCTCCTGCTGACGTTAACGTTTGCAGCTTGCATCAGTTGACGTCGCAGAGTGGTTGATGTGACAGTTCGTTCGCGCAGAGCCACCACACAGAGGTATCTGTCCTAACTTCTGCTGGTGCAGCGCGGGCGTCCTAAGCAGGGTCATCATTCTGCTCTTCCAGTTTCTTGGAATCGTTCCAGCAGCCTCTGGATCACTGAATGGGACACCCCAAGATGTCTCCCAACTTCTCGTCCGGAAATTCCATCCTGCAGCCATACTAGCGCCCGGCCTTGATCTACTGGCGTTAGGCTTCATCGTGGTGGCATGGTTAGGAAAGTGACAATTATGCCCCTACTGTACCGGTATTTGTAGCGAAACAGAAGTGCTCAGTGTTCACGACTGACCCCTTTAGCACGTGCATCACGACTTTACCGAGTTTTTTCCACCTGCCTGCCTTTGGTACGCTTGCCAATATCGCACAGCTTTTCCGTTCGTGGAAATTGATGAATTGTTGTCTATTGTTCCCTGTACAGTGGACTGTCTAAGGTCAACTTTTAACCCATTTGGATCGAAATAACATTGTATTTTATTAACGTACTTTTGACGATAAACAATGACACAAAAAAGTGGGGTGGCCCTTAAGTTTTGACCATTAGTATAGGTGAAAAATAGCCATATTTTGACAAAAGATGTATTTTTCTCAAAGATTATTCACAACTTCAAACCCAAATTTGGTACAGAGATACATGATGGTAAGACCTATCTATGCATACTAATTTGTATGACCCCTTGGAAAGGTCAATGGTGACAAGAGGCTGGCAGATGTGTGTAAAATGCCGATTTTTGATAAAATTGTAGGTATTAGAAACAATTTTTGCAATTTTTTCCGCCAAATTTGGTACAAAGATGGCTGATGATAAGACCTCCTTATGCATACTAATTTAGTCGACTCATCACAAAGGTCAAGGATCACGGGGGGTTGACGTGTGAAAAATGCTTACATTTTCAGAAAACATGGATTTTGCTGCTGCAGAAGCCAGCCCTTGTCACAAAGGTCACACATATGTAAATCGGTCATACACATGAGCCATAATGGCTTTGCCTTTCTTGTTGCCATTGTGTAGTCCTTACGCTATGACCCGGTAAAGCAACCTACCCCCGAAATAAAAGTCACAAGACGGACATTTCTCTGCGTGTTGCCTTGTTTGGTCAGATACTCTAAAAAGCAGATAACACCATTTCAAACTGCATTCATTTTTTCTTGAAAACCTGAATATGGGGAATCATTTCAGCAGAAAGCTTTTTTGTGTGGCCTTTTCCCCACGTTCACCCTTGAAAACATCGGACACACACATACAGATGAGCGGTCCGTGGTGCCATGGTTAAGGCACCTGCCACCAATGCTAAAGGTGCAAGGTTCAATTCCGGGTTCCAGCGTTGAACTTTTCTCCTCTAGTAAGTGTCTCCGTTAATTCGGGTGGACCGTCGGGGGTTCTTTCTCCGGGTACTCCGGCTCTTCCTCCCCCTACCCTATGGTACCGGTTTCAGGCCACTTTATAAATTTCAGATACAAGCGATCAAAATTTCCGAAACCTCAGTAGCTGAGCTGATCCTTTGCACCACGTGAATGTCCTGTGTTTGTCTTGTACTGTGTTTGTCTTCAGAGTGAATGCAGGGCCGGACCTGGGAAAAGTCGATGGGGGGGTTACAGATTCAGTATAAAGCGAAGGCGCGAAGCGCCGAGCCTTCTAGGGGGGTCCGGGGGCATGCCCCCCCGTTTTTTTTTTTTTTCAAGGATGCAAAATGGTGCAATCTGGTGCAATCTGAGCCTTGAAAAAGCCATTTGTGATGGTCTGGGGACTTTGAGCTTTTTGAACAATCGAACTGACAAACTCTGGGGTACAAAAATTATCACCTGCCCCTCCCTTAAAAAAAACACCCACACCCACACCCACACACACACACACACACAAACATTTATTTATCAACAGAGATGTTTTGTATACTATTATTATTCACTACTTTTCGTTGATCGTTAACGGTATAAAGCTTTACCTTGTAGTTTATGAACATCAGGGCCCTGCTTTCACTTCAGTTCAGTCTTGCTGCACTAGGTTCCTCGGCATTAGTACCATTTGTGAATTGTATCTTCTGGCAAAACAGTTCACTGCCTCTTTGAAGTCAATATCAACATCCCTGTGCACTTTCAGTAAAGCAAGTGCATTGAGTCTCTGTTGCCCCATTGTAGAGCGCAGGTAGTTTTTCAGGTTGCGCAACTGACTGTTTGAACGCTCACACTCGGCAGTAGTGACAGGCAGGGTGCAAAGGTTCTTTAGCATGATGAACAGGTTGGGATAAAAATCCCTGTCACAGTGTTTCAGTGCTTCTGATGCCGTGGATGGGATGATAGCTGTCGCATTCTCAGCAGCACTTCGCCATTTGCAAACCCACCGTTGGTATTCAGCATCAAGGGTAGCGTTGTCTGGTAGGTCAGACTCCCACAACATTGCCAGTGTCTTCACCCCTTCTGGAACCTGCATGAAACCATCCTGGTTGTCTATTAAAGTGCTTGGCACCAGACAGAGACCATCAACTGCTAGGTCAGCATTTTTGAACCTCGAGTCCAATTCGGTTGACAGGTGTTCCAAGAAAGGAATGGCAATGCTAATCTTGAAATATTCTTCTGGAGTGGCCGCAGGTTGGTTGTCACGGAGAGTCTGGCGGGATGCTTGACGAGGAACAACAACATCAGTTGTCAAAGCATTTGCCATTTTGCTGACTTCACCAAACCAGGCAACGAACGCTGTGTCGACATCTCTTCTAATAGAAGACATGCAGTTACTAACCTCTTTGATTTCCCTGTAGGCATCGACAACATCTTTTGTTCTTTTCTGGAGCTTCACTGTCAAGGGTTTTAAGTAACGCAAACAATTGCGGACGACAACGAATGCAACGAGGAAAACACTGCTGCTCAAGGTGTGGAGAAAGCCAGTTGCCTTGGTCAATGTCTCACTGTCCCAATTGTCACTGTCTTCACACATTTGTCCCAAACAGTCGTGAACAACCAGGAAGAGAGATGTGTAAACCTCCAGTGCTTCATGTTTTTCTACCCATCTTGTTCTGCACAGATCAACAAGCTTTGTCTTTGTCGTGTCAGGCTGAGATGCTTCGATGGTATCTTCAAGTTTTCGTTGTCTCTTTGGAGAGTTTGAGAAAAACAGTGACAGTTCCCTCAGTGCTCCCATCATGTTCTTCACTGCAGGCAAGCCGCATGCTTTTACAATGCAGAGACTCAAGCTATGGGAAGCACAGTGAAAGTACAGTGCTTTGTTGTTCCTTGCTTGAAAACGTGCCTGCACTCCTTTAAACTTTCCTGCCATGTTTGCGGCCCCGTCATAACCTTGTCCTCTAACATTGTTGAAATCAAGCCCCCACAAGCCCAGACACTCAACAATCTTGTTGTAAAGTGTTTCACCTGTGGTATCTCTGCACTGGACAAAAGCCAGGAACTCTTCACGAACTTTCAGACTTCCATCGACGAATCTCAATATAATTGAAAGTTGTTCCCAGTTTGAGCTGTCTGTGACTTCGTCAGCAAGCACGGTAAACTGTTTTGCTGCAATAATTTCTGCAAGAATCTTGTTGCGGATCTGATCACCAAGAACCTCTATCAGTCTGTTTTGTGTACTTTTTGAAATGTGTGTGGCCTTCTTATCGCATGTATCTAGATGTTTCCGGAGAGTTTCATCTCCTGCATTGATGCACATATTCAAAAGGGCATTGAAATTGCTTCTGTTCTCACTCTGAAGAATGCCATCATCACAGTTGCCCCTCAGAGCTAACTCCTGTCTTCCACACACTTCAACAATCCTGAAGAGGCTTGTCAGAACTTGTCGATTTGCAGCGATGTTTTCTGCATTTTTTCTGATTGATTTCACTGGCGATGCTCTGCTCTGGTTTATCCATGTTGTCAAAAACTGCTCTCCATTTGCCGTTGCATCTTTGTGGTATTGTAATAACGAGTGCTTTTTGATCTGATCACAGGCTTTATTCCAGTTCTTGCATGGCGTCTTCACAAACTTGCCCAGGTTTTCAGTAGACTTTGCAAATAATAGGCAATACTTGCAGTAAGCCCCATCCTCGAAAGGAGAATACACAAGCCAGGAGTACTTTTGCAACCACTCATGCTGAAATTTTCGGTTCTTGTTGTTTATCACTGTTGTTGGAAACTGAAAACCAGGTGATGGTCTCCAGTGTTGCCTTAGAAGATGCTCCTTGTCACGGCTTGACAGTGAAACGACTCGCGTGTGTTTCTTGAAAACTTCACCAAAATCGATATTTTTGTTGCTGGTGATCTGAGAGGAGAAATCTGAAGAGTCAGAAAGCAGGCTCACATCAGGCTGGTTGGTCATTGGCATGGCAGAGGATTCAGAAAGCAGGCCCCCGGCAGGCTGATCAATGCTTGAGGAGGAGTCTGAAATACAAATAAAAGTTGGGTCTATGAGAAGTCTGAAATACTAAAACGATTGTGTGTGTACCTGTGTGAGAGAGAGAGAGAGAGAGAGAGAGAGAGAGAGAGAGAGAACAATGAACAATGAACCTTTATTTTCCAACGGTAGAAGTTATTGGTAACAGGACCAGTTTTCAAACTTGCCGTTGCTACATCTACTACATAAGTGACATAGACATGTAAACATACACATACCACACACTGCTGCATGCACTGCTGCATTCGCTTACGCACGCACGCACGCACCACGCACATACACACACACATACCCACACACGCACTCAGGTACGCAAGCATGCACATCACAACTCGCGCATGCACGCACGCACACACACACACTCATGTACACCGCAATTCAGTACGCATGCACACACGCACGAACACTCACACACACACACACACACACACTTACACACGCACGCACTCAGGCACATACGCACAAAAACAAACACACGCTCTCGGACACGCACTCCAGACATTCCTACCCGCATTCGCGTACGCACAAAAATATAAAATGAGTAAAAATACAAAGTAAAGCAATAAACAAAGAATCATTAAGTACATTAAAGTTCATACAGCAAGGGCAAATATGTATGCAGGTGCTATCTCCCCCCCCCCCCCCCCCCCCCTCTCTCTCTCTCTCTCTCACGCCGACACACACACATACACACACAGCATGCACGCACGCGCACACACACACACACACACGCACACACACACACACACACACACACACACACAGTCACACATACTGAGAGAGAGGGAGAGAGAGAGAGAGACCTGCAACAAGATAATTGCATTTAAAGCATATATATGTCTTCGTTTACACACTTCAGTCAAGCTTAGATATATATTTATGATCTGAAATAACAGCTTTTCTTTTTAGACCCCTCCCCCCAAATGATGGACAAAATGTTTGCTACCTTATGACTCGTAGAGTCTTCTTAGGCTAATGATAGCCAATGGAACACACCAGTCATTTTGTTTAATATTAATTATTAAATTGAAACACTCAATCACGTATCAATTTCAGGTTGTATTTAATTTAATTTTTTTTTTGAGGGGGGGGGGGGGGGGGGGGGGGGGCAGTAAATTACTCACCAACACTGCTTTTACTTGTTCCCATGTCACTGTTTCGAACTCCACTGCCAGTGGTCTCACTTTGGGTTGATTTTTGTCTCTTTCGAGGAACTGCATCATCTGCCGTTTAGAAAAACAACTTTTATTATTATTATTATTATTAAAGGTTTTCTTATATAGCGCTTACCTGTAAACAGCTCTAAGCGCTTTACAATTTACTCAACAACAACAAACAAAAAGAAAAAAAACAAAAAAACAAAAACAAAGACATAACATAAAAATTAAAACATGAATTTATCCTAAAAGCAACAACAAAAATGTAAAATAAAATAGAACCGTCTTTTCAACATCTTATATATGATTATGCATTGCAGGTGTTAACACGTCTACTACAATTTTATAATAATAATTTAATATAAAAAAACAGTGGTTTTCTGATTAGTTCTTAGCTTATTTTAAATTTCATCAACAAAAGGCCTAAGGGTGAATAATCTTATTTTGTAGCACGCTGTTCACAGGCATAGGAACTGTTAACAAATTTGCTGATTTTCAGCAGTTGGCAAAATTTCAGCACATTTTTATTTTCCATTTTATTATGTGAAAAAGGCAGTGGTTGGGATGCCGTCATGATGGCTTCTTGTCGTTCCAAAAACCGAAGTCGTCATGACGGTTTCGCACCCGGAAAGGCTATGTTGCCGTCACAATTGATGGCGACGCTGTCAAAGTGGTGTCAGATAGGCTATGGTTTCCATAGTCAGCCATCAAGACGGTTCTGTTCTGCTCTCCGAAGAGATTTACGTCACAATACATAGCTAGTAAGCTGCACTAGTGAAAACGATACCTTATAACTTAGCCCTTGGTTTTGTTATTGAAAACGATATTTTGCCGTCCAAAGATTTTTTTTATAAATATAAAAGCAATATTGATCATTGATGCCGATATCTTTATTCTTTAAATTGACGTTTTTAAAGTTATATATCATAATACTTTGTGAAATAAATTTTAGGCTATGCATTACTTTAATTGTTACCTGTTTTGGTATTTTAATAAGTGGGGCTGTTTTATATCTATGATATTCATTATATGCAGCTAGTATCAGCTCCTACAGCATAGGCTACACTCACAGGAAGGAAGTACCGGCGCCATCGCCACGTGCTCATTTGAATCGAATTCGGAATGGGTGAATTTTACCTAGTTCTACTGACTACATTTCTTTTATGAGACAAAATTGGATTTAAAAATGTACCCACCTTCTGAAATGGAGCTTGATGAAAACCAGCATGACAGTCGCCTACTGCCATCAGTATCTGTTTTTTTCAGTTTCGGCATTTTCGAGGAGACAGCAAAAGTGAAGTGTTACCAAAGAAAATAGATCTAGATTTAAACTTCCCCCCACAAACCTTAATGACGTCAGACGTCTTTTCACTGATCTTTCTCGGAAAGACATGCACTGAAGGAAAGCAACTCTTTTGGGTACCTGGTCGATTCAACGGAAATCCATTTCAACGATGTTTTTGGACGATTCAACGATGGTCGTTTCAACAGATGTTCGTTACAACGAATTATCATAATTATCAACTTAGCGTCTTAATTAATCTTTCTAAAAAGTCGTTTTTGGGGGATTAGGGCTGTATCAAGGTGAAGGCGCTGGAAGAGGCTTGTGGCCAGAACAAGAAAATATGGCTGCATTTACTAATTTAGGGTTAGGGGTTGGGTTACTTGGTTGTTTCAACGGGAAAACGTTTTGGACGTTTAAACGGATCCCTTGAAATGGATTTCCGTTGAATTGTCTATAAATAACTCTTTGTGCCTTGGATCAAAAGTGACTAAAAACTGCAATGTTTTAAAAACAAAAAAAATAATAAAACTTTGGAACTCCCTTTGCATAAAAAAAATTCACTGTTCTTTTTTTTTTTTTTTTTTTTTTTTTTTTTAAGTTGGGAGGGGGGGTTCCGAACCCAGGTAACCCCCCCCTGGGTCCGGCCCTGTGAATGCGTGTGTGTCACGTGAGTGTGCGTGTTGGGTTCAGTTCATGGCGCTTAGAGCCGATTCGCAGAATTGGATAAAGCGCCCATATAATAACCGGTATTATTATTATTATTATTATTATACTCACATTGTCACATTATGACAATGCAGAAAACAAAGAAACAAACATACAACAGAAAACAAATAAAAATGTATCGAGCACACTGATGTAAACAGACCACCAGCAAGTAATCACGGCAATCAGTTTTATGTTTGGGTGGTAGGCGCATACCTGTGACAGCGACATCCCCATTTTTCAATCAAAATCCACCTTTCTTATTGCAGCTGATTCTTCTGGCTACAAGTGCAGAAACAAATTATGCTGAGTAACCTCAGATGCGAGGCATTCGTGGCTGAACCTTGCATGTCCGATGTTTTTGTGTGGAAAAGGCCATACAGATGAGTGTTCTGCTTAAATGACTCCCCATCTTCAGGTTTTCACAAAAAATGAACGCAGCTTAAAATGGTCTTATCTGCGTTTTAACATGAGATGTGTGTTAAAACAACGCAGCACACAGAGAAACATCCGCCTTGCTATTGTTTATTTTGGGGGTAGGTAATTTCAATGGTTCATAGCATAAAGACTACACAATAGACAAAAATGCAGTTGAAGGGCTGTAAAGAGGACTAAAAATACTTTTATTATGACAAAACAAATTTTCAAAATGTTAAGCCGTTTGCAAAATATCAACCGGTAAATCTCCGTCTTTTTTTTTTTTTAATGGCACACAGTATACATTTTGTCACCCTAAAATTGTAGTTTTCACAGAGCTGGCATAAAGATCTTGTTTTTTATGGCATGCAGTATATGATCTGATATTTGTCTTGTGCGAAAGCAAAAGTGAGTCTGTGTATAGCTCTTTCATACTTGTCAAGTCTCCCAATTTTGGCGGGAGACTCCAGACTTTGCAACCCATCTCCTGCTTTCTCTCCACCTCCTGATTTCTTCCTGATTCTCTTGATTTGAGAAAATTCAAATGATACGAAAACTTTGAACACGTATCTCTTCAGCAGTTCTGTTGTCTTTCAGCCATTTTGGAAGGAAGGGAGATCACCCATGTTCTCTGGTTATTTCTGGTTACTTCCGGTTTCAATCGACCAAAGAAATCGTCTGCTATTCGTAAAAAGACAGAGGAAAAATGAGATGGGTCTAGCAAGAGACAATGCAGAGTAAAGAAATTGTGGACATTTAATATCAGATTTTATTCAGTGCAAGCTTTTCATCAAAATAAGTGAAGCGGAGTGCAGTACCCATCGGCAAGTCTTACCACAGGCATTTGTTTCCTCAAAACACATTACTGATGACATTACAGTAAGGAAAAGGTTCTTAGCTAGACAAATTTTAGCCAAAATTGTTGTGTACGTACAGGCAGTGTTGGCAGGTGAGGGGCGCCATAGCCTAGGCGGTAACCCGAGTAGCCTCCCTTCCATGCCATCCGTGCATGCGCCCAGCAGAAGCTCACCAGTCAGTTTCTTAGCTAGACAATGGAAGGTTGCGTACGTCAGTGTCTCTAGCTTCGGACTGTGTAAACTTCAGTTGTGGAAACCTTAGTGTTTCATTGGAGGTGTTACCCTACACTGTGCCTTGTGTTAGGCTTGGACGCTTTCATGTGGGATTTCCTCGTCGGTGTTTGTGACTTAGACCTGACGAGCGATCGGCACCTTGTGAACTGTGCTCACTTGCTCGTGGCCGGTCTGGCCGTAGCGTGTTGCACTCTCCCTGTGTCCTGACTTTCGGCTTCGCTCTGCTGCTAGCCTCGGAGTGCCCTGTGTTAGGCTTGGACGCTTCCTGTGAATTCGCGGTGGTGTTCCCAGCTTCAGGGACCGGTCATGCCTGTGAAGACTGCGTGGTCTCCGCTCACGGACCGCAAACTGGGTCGAGCCAGCCTTCGCCGCCATTGCTGTTGGGCTTCGCCGCGGTGCACTGGTTAGTCTGCGACCTTTGTGGGTTCCCCTGCTTCGTCATTATGGCAAGGTAAAACCTCAGGTTATTGCCTCCGTCCGGCACTCAAGGGACCTCAACCAGACGAGCAGGCGCACCGGACGCACTCCCGCTCATCAACAGGAAGCAGTAGACAAGGCGCTGCATCCCGACGAGACGACTCGTCCCATCCACGAACGGAATGGACCCACGCTACTTGCCTCCAGGCGCGCTCAAGAGACAGGTGGACTCGCCGACGGACTGCTTCCCACGTCTCGGAGGCAAGCCGGCACTCTCGAGCGACCTCCAGGTATGACCCGGCACCTGCTGATCGTCTTCCCACGGCGCGTCCTCCTGAGACCTCCCTCCGGGCCAACTTCCGCAGCAACCTGGGGTTTAAGCCAGCACATACAAGACGAGAATGCTGGACCATGCGACACTTGCGTGACTTAGGCCGCAGGACGGGGACTATGCCTAGCACATCGGCTGGTGCCTGCAATCTCGAAGTACTGACAGGCCCACTATGTGGATGGCCCGCAATGTGCGGGCCCTCCAATCCTCGACTCTAGTCCAGCACAGACGTTCGGCGCCGCGCTCATAGGCAGTGACAGGGGACCACGAGTGGACAAGACTGCTGGACTAGTGTGCTCCCGCTCCTCGGGGAAGGGTAAGCGACGAGCCGGGATCACGTTGAGGTTACTTGAAGCTTTGGCGTCCCACTCCCAAGTTCAAGTAATTTTATTGGTTATCTCCGCGGGCCACTAAGGCTGTCTCGCAGCGGAGGGTCAGTGAAAAGAGTTCATGACCGGACAAGACTGCTCGGCTTATGTGTGCCTGCTCGCCAGGTTAATTAGGGATGGGCCGGGTTCACGTCGATTTTGCACGGCCCGTCTACCCTTAGGACGGTGTGAACGGACCATGGAGTGGTAGAAGAACCAAGCGGACATCCGTTCCTCTATGGCCGCCACGCTTGCGGGACAGACCGCCCGCACTCAGATCCCACCTGTCACCCTAGGCCTGCCATCGGGACTAGACTTTGGCCGACCGATCCTGCCACAGTCCAACAGAAGTGTTCCGCCTCAAGCCCGTTACAAGTACCATCGCCCCGGGCGAGACTACAGGAGCAGCGGCGGCTGCTCGCCTGACGCTCACAGACAGGTCATCTAGGCCTACACGGGCTACGCTGTATGACTTCCAGCCCAGCACAGAGGTACGGCATCCAACCCAGGGTCGGTGCCTTACTCCAGACAGGATGAGACTGTGGGCGCCCATGCGGCGCTTAGACTTCTCCGAGCGTGGCCTCGGCCTCGACTCGCCACTCCGCCTCCGGTGCGGCTTCCAACCACTAGCAGGGTTTTGTGGCGTGTACACATTGTAAGCACTTACAGCTGGAAGGTAAGTTAAGCGCTGTAAGCTAATGATCCGTTTTATTCCTTAGTAGCTTCTTTGTCCAGCTTCGGGGGTCACATTCCCGATGCCAGGAGCTTCTCGTTCCCTCCGGTGGTCGACTACTTGAGACGCAAGACAGGGCACGCTTCCTCTCCCTGTACTTCCTCCGCTGCCACGGGCTCCGTTGGTGCGAAGATCATGACGTCGCCTTCGAGCAAGAGCCTTCTAAGGGCGTCTGCATGACCTGCCGACTCCATCGCGTGTCGAGGCCATGTTCTCCGCTCAGAGTGGACGGGCCGTCCAGACATCGTTTGGGTGATCTGTGCAGCGGACACTTCCCCATGATCACGCTGAGGTGGAATCGACAGCTTCCCCGCTTCGTCTCGCCGATTCCAGACTCGCTTGCCTGGGCAGTCGATGCTCTCTCCATCCCGTGGGACGGCCTGGTCACCTACGCCTACCCGCCGACGATGCTCTTTCCCAAAGTCCTACTCAAGCGCAGAGGGTGCGACGCGACCCTGTTCCTGGTGGCCCCGTTCTGCTGGACCAAGTCGTGGACTGCTGACCTCCTGAGCCTCGCCACAGCTCCACCGCGGCGGCGCCTCCTGAGCCTCGCCACAGCTCCACCCTGCGCACG
The DNA here is from genome assembly GCA_036245525.1 of Semisulcospira habei. Taxonomy (NCBI): domain Eukaryota; kingdom Metazoa; phylum Mollusca; class Gastropoda; family Semisulcospiridae; genus Semisulcospira; species Semisulcospira habei. Next base: position 102,171,077 of record BTPG01000006.1, on the reverse strand, counting down.
ATGCTCAAGCAACCATGGCAGGCGCTGTACCACCCGTGCCCCGAACGGCTTCTCCTTCCCGCCCGGAGTTGTGCGGCAAGCCCTTGCCACTAGACGCTTCTCAGGTACGGCCATGGAAGCTATCGCTACAGCCCGCAGAATCTCAAACAGACGAGGCTACAAAAGGGAGTGGCGAGTCCTGTGTGACTGGTGTGACGGCATGCGCCTCTCCCCCATGGATTGACGGTTCCTCAGCTGGCGGACTTCTTCCTCTGGCTGGTCACCTACCAGCGTTCAGCGGCGATCACCTTCGCGGCTACCTGGCCATGGTCGCTGACACGTACCGACACTTAGGATGACCCGACCCTGGTAACTGCAAAGACCTCGCTGACCTGATGGCCCACTTCGGTCTACAATGTCCCGCCCTTCGCTCCCTGGTGCTGTGATGGGACTGGCCTTGGGTCCTTACTTGGCTCAACTCTGACTGCTTCGAACCGATCCAGTTGGCGAGACTACCAGACATGACGCGGAAGACCTGCTTCTTACTGGCCCTCGCGTCTGCTTCCAGGGTAAGCGAGCTGCACACCCAGCATGGGTAAAGGGTCCAACACCAGTAAGCCCCACAGACCCGACGAGTGGCCCTTACCAGGTTGTAGAGCCTTCAACGCTGCGGCCTAGGCCGCAAGCCCGAGCTCTAGCGCCGGCAGCCACCATAGTCCCGTTGAGTGGTCTCTGCCCGGTCGCGGAACCTCGAATGCCGCGAAAAGGAAAAAGACTATCAGCACGCCCCTCTTGTTGCAGCTCCGGACGGTTGGCTCAGTTCTACTGCTGCCCGACCTGGCGTTTCTCGCCAAGACCCGATCTCCTTGGCTGCCCCGCAGTTGGTCACCATGCAGCATTGAGAGACCCAGGCTCCACCCGTGGGTCCAGACAACAGGACCCGGTGAGGGCTTTACGCGTGTACCTGCGCCAGGACCAAGCCGCTCCGCTGGGGTCGCACTCACCTTTCCTCCCACTGTTCCCAGGTAGAATGACATCTCAGCCCAGACGATATCCTCCTGGCTCTGATGGATGATACGTCCGCCTACCAAGATCTCTCCCCTGATGCAGCCAAACGAATGAACATCAGGGTGCACGAGGTCAGACCCTCGGCCGTAAGCCTTGTATTCGACCGCAACTGTGCTGTCTAAAACATTGTGGCAGCTGTAGGATGGCAAGCACAGATTACCTTCGCCCGCTTCTACCTGAGGGACCTCTCCAGCCAGCGCCAGAACCTTCGCTGGTGGGAGATATCGTGGCCCCGCAACACTCCCTCTCGGCGCTCTGGGTGCCGTAGGTATCTTAGCTAAAATTATCGGGAGGTTGCTTAGGGAGAACTCCACCAGGGAGGCCCCTTTGGGGGCTTAACTGCCTGTCCCAAGTCAGGATAAAGGAGGAGGGTTAGGCGTGGGGCTAGCGACTCCACCCTGTAAAAAGAAACTTGCTACGGAAACGACAACAAGGGAAAAAGCGACAACCGACGCTGGGAGCGAAGCAGACCAGGAAACTGGACTTATGACGGATGGGGACCAAAGCCGCAAGGACGTCTCCACCCCGATAGCGGAACTCCTGACGCCAAAACGATGGATCAGAATTGGATGCTGGAACGTGCGAACGCTCTACCAGACTGGAAAGCTGGCGCAAGCAGTAAGTGAACTGAACCGCCACAAACTAACCCTCATGGGAGTAACAGAAGCAAGATGGACTGGTGCTGGCAGACAGAGGTTGAGCTCCGGAGAAGTCATCATCTGGTCTGGAAGAACAGACAACGAACACCGAGAAGGAGTTGCTGTCATCATCAATAAGAACAAGGTCAACACCGTTCTACAGTGGAAACCTGTGAACGAGTGCCTGCTGTACGTCAGGATGAATTCCAAATACGCAAAGCTGTCTATTGTTGTGGGCTACGCACCGATAGACGACGCGGAAGAAGAGGATAAGGATGCATTCTACGACGCCCTCCAAGCTGTTTTGGAAGACATCCCTCGACATGACGTGCTGATGCTGATCGGTGACTTCAACGCTAAGGTCGGCTGCGACAATGAAGACAGAAAGAGGACCATGGGACGACATGGAGCGGGTGTGATCAACGACAACGGGGAGAGGCTGGTCAATTTCTGCGAGGAGAATGACTTGGTCATAGGAGGGACCCTGTTTGCGCATAGGGAGATCCACAAACTCACATGGAAATCACCAGACGGCAAGACCCAGAACCAGATCGACCACATCATCATTAATGGTCGCTGGAGGCACTCTCTGCAGGATGTGCGAGTGATGCGACATGCTGACATTGGCAGCGACCATAGTCTTCTGGTGGGGAAGGTGACATTGAAGCTTAGGAAAGTAAAGATAGGAGACACCAGAAATCGGCGCTACGACGTGGCCAAGTTGAAAGACCCAAAAGTGAAAGAAGAGTTTAGGTTGGCCCTCAGGAATAGATTTAGTGTTTTGGAAGATGAGACAGCGCTGACTATTGAAGATTTCAACAGAGCCATGAAGGAAACAGGAGGGGAAGTTTTAGGATACAGAAAGAGCAGGAAGACAGAGTGGATCTCGGAAGACACGTGGGCTCGCATAGAAGAGAGAAGACAGATCAAGAAGAAACTTTTGGATACCAAATCACCAAGACTGAAGGAAAGAATATCAAGAGAATACAGAGAGAAAGATCAAGCGGTGAAGACATCAGCGAGAAGAGACAAGAGAATGTACACAGAAAGGCTGGCAGAAGAAGCGGAGGCAGCTGCAAAACAGAGAGACATGAAGACAGTGTACCAGAACACCAAGAAGCTGAAGGGCGATTACGGGCAACACCACGACCTTCCAGTGAGAGCTGAAGATGGAACTCATGTCACAGTAGAGGAAGAGAAGCTGAAGAGATGGAAGCAACACTTCGAGTCCATCCTGAACCGCTCAGACCCACCAACCCTCACTGACATTCCTGAAGCGGAGGAGGACCTGGACATTAACCTCGGCAACATTACTATTGCGGAAGTCAAGCAGGCCATTCAAAAGCTGAAGAACGGGAAGGCACCTGGCGATGACGGAGTGTGCCCCGAGATGCTGAAAGTAGAAGATACGGTAACGCCGCAGCTTCTTTGTCAGATTTTTCAAAAGATCTGGGACACTGAGGAAGCGCCGAGCGATTGGAAGACCGGCACCATCGTCAAACCTCCGAAGAAAGGAGACCTGGGGAACTGTAACAACTGGCGAGGCATCACCTTACTATCCCTCACCAGCAAGATCTTCAGCCGCATTCTCCTTGAACGCATTACGACAGCAGTGAATGGCATCCTTCGCCGGGAGCAGGCAGGTTTTAGGAAAGGCAAGTCCTGCATTGACCATATTTTCGTACTGAGACAGATCCTTGAGCAGTCTAACGAATGGAATGGATCCCTCTATGTGGTCTTTGTAGACTTTGAGAAGGCCTTCGACAGTCTGCATCGAGACTCCCTTTGGAAAATCCTGCGATACTATGGAATCCCCCAGAAACTTGTCAACGTCATCAGGTCCCTGTACAAGAATTTTGAGTGCAGAGTCGTCCACAACAACCAGCTCACCGAACCGTTTAAGGTGGAAACCGGAGTGAAACAAGGATGTATTCTTTCGCCAATCCTATTCTCAATGGCAATTGATTGGATCATGCGCCGCACCACAGAGGGAAGGAGGCAGGGAATTCAGTGGACGCTGACCTCAATGCTGGATGACCTCGACTACGCCGATGATATCGGGCTGCTGGCAAGCAGAAACCAGGACATGCAACAGAAGACACAACAGTTGACACAGTCAGCAAGCTCCATAGGTCTCGGGGTCAACATTAGGAAGACTCAAGTCATGAGGAAGAACACCATAGTGGGCGACCCAATCACCATCAATGACCAACCTCTGCAAGAGGTGGACGAGTCCACGTACCTGGGCAGCAAGGTTACCACAGATGGAGACTGCACAAGGGAGATCACCACAAGAATCAGCAAAGCCAACCAAGCCTTCGCAATGCTGAAACCCATCTGGAGGACCACAAGCCTGAGCATCCACACCAAGCTCCGTATTTTTAAGAGCAACGTGCTGAGTGTCCTTCTATATGGGTCAGAATGCTGGAAATCCACTACCGCTACGGAACGCAAGCTGGATGTCTTCCAGAACAAGTGCCTGCGACGGATCATGAAGGTCTTCTGGCCAAACATGATTACAAACGAGGAACTACGGAAGAGAGCAGGCGCAGACAGCATCGCTGAAACCATCGCCACACGGAGATGGAGATGGCTAGGCCACGTTTGCAGAATGTCGCCTGACTCATTACCAAGGGTGGCACTGAGATGGACACCACAGGGGAAGAGAAACCGTGGGCGACCAAAGGAGACGTGGCGCCGAACCGTGGAGCGAGAGCTCAAGAACAGAGGCCTTACTCTGCAAACAGCACCCAAAATAGCAGCTGACAGACAAAAGTGGCGCTCCCTTGCCGTCACCTCAAGCACCAGACGGCGCAGAGAGGACTGAATGAATGAATGAAATTGCTTAGGGAGAGCGGTCCTAGTGACCAGTATTTGGGGGTTAGGGGCATTATAGCGGCACCCGCCTCCTCTTCGGGATTCTTCCTTACTGTAATGTCATCAGTAATGTGTTTTGAGGAAACAAATGTATTTTTTCGAAAAATACTTACCGATGACATTACTCGAAGGACCCTCCCACCTACCCCGCTTGCCGCTGATCGGCTAAGAAACTGACTGGTGAGCTTCTGCTGGGCGCATGCACAGATGGCATAGAAGGGAGGCTACTCGGGTTACCACCTAGGCTATGGCGCCCCTCACCTGCCCACTCTGCCATATACGTACACAACAATTTTGGCTAAAATTAGTCTAGCTAAGAACCTTTTCCTTACTGTAATGTCATTGGTAAGTATTTTTCGAAAAAATACATTTTAAAGAAAAATACATTTTTCTTTTTTGTCAGTTTGGATTACAGACAGCCTATTCCGAACACAGGTAGCAGTAGGCAGACATAAACTGCATGCATGTCCTTTTTAATCAATTTAGAAGGATTTGAATATAATGAATGTAAGGAAAATCATTAATCTTAAACTATAAGGGCTTTGCCTTTCTTGTTTTCACTATCACCCCACCTGGGTCTGCCCTGGGGGACTTGGGTGGGGTTGACTACTTTTTAGTTCCCAGGGTCACCCTGGTCAGCCCCACAGGGTGGGTTTCCCTTCTACTCTGGGGCATGTGCTTCTGTCTATCCTTGGTCCATTCACCTGTATTTGCCTTTTTAAAACTCTCCCAACTGTCTGCACTGCCTATAGCTCTTGATATTGGATGTGTGTTGCTGAATGGTCTTAGCTTTATTTAGGCCCCATTTAACGTATTGGGCGGCTGGCGACATACATTCACTATTCTGTTTATTTTTATTTTTTTTCACAAGCAGTGCAGGCATGTCCTGAGAAAGCCTTGTTGCTGTCGGGATGTTAAGCAATGTACAATCAATCAATCGTTTTCACTATCATGTTTGTTTATTTTTTTATGTTATTGTTTACATCCAAATGTGCAAAATTTTTAAGAAATTGAGAATAACCCAACAAAAATCAGTCAGTTGCTCTGATTTCTCTGTTAATTATTTGTTGATGTTATAAGAATTTACAAAAATTGTTCTCCTCTGTGGTATTGATTTTTTTTTTAAAAGTGTGTTTGACTTTTCTAGGATGGAATGAGGGAATACAGGTTTACATCCACATCAATTAATTTGTTGAAATGTAAGTTATGAAAGTTATTCAGTTGGATGGAATTATTAAGTTCATGAAAATTGGCATTCTTAGAGAAGTCCAGACCAAGCATGTAAAAAGCAAGGAAAATCTGAGCAATGAAAGAAACATGCATAAAAAGGACAATAACTACACAATGTATTAAATTCAGGTTAGAGCACTTGTTGCCTCACATGAGATAGCAAAAGTGAGTATGTATTGCTTGCCCATCTGTCTTCCGTGGTAAACTTTAATATTTTCTCTGAGACTATTCGAGCCACAGTCTTCAAACTTGGACCTTTCTGAATACACAAATATCAGTGATCTCTCTCAAAGGAAAGGGTAACGGATCAGGAAAAAAATAAACAATTTTTAAAAAGGCCATGTTTTGACAAAATTAGATTTTTCTCAAATACTGTTCACAACGTCAAACCCAAACTTGGTACAAAGATACCTGATCAGTGATGACAAGACCTTCCTATGTGTACTAACTGCCATGAAGATGGCCTTAATCACTGCTTGGCATTAAACTCATTCTATGCATTCTGATTTGGATGACCCCTCGGAAAGGTCAAGGTCACAAGAGATCAGGAAAATGTCAAAATGAGCCAGGTTTTGACCCCCAAAATTTTTTTTTCTCAAATATACTTTTCACAACTTCAAACCCAAACCCGCACTGAGATGGCCTTGGTTGCCTGCTCGGCATTAAACCGAAATAACTAACTAATTCAAACCCAAACTTGATACAGAGATACCTGACATTTATATGCATACTATTTTGGATGACCCCTCGGAAAGGTCAAGGGTCACAAGAGATCAGGAAATAGGACACAAATAGACACGTTTTGACAATTTGTTTTCCTCAAATACTGTTTACAACTTCTGTCCCAAACCTGGTACAGACTGTAAGACATTTCTATGCATGCTACTTTGGATGACCCCTTGGAAAGGTCAAGGGTCATGAGATCAAGTAATGTGAAAATGTCTTCTTTTTTAGAATTTTAGTTTTATGAACATTTTTGTAGCACTTTAAAACCAAATTTGGCAAAAAGGTAGCTGATGGTAAGATCTTTCTATGCCATACCCGTCAAGTCAACCGATTTCAGCGAGAGACTGCTGATTTTGCAACCGATCTCCCGCTTTCTCCTGACACCCCGATTTATGTCGCTTTCATGACTTTTCCTCCTTTGAATGTGTACCTCGTCGGCAGTTTCATTTTCTTTCAGACATTTTGGAATGAAGGGAGACCACCCACGTCCTCTGTTTATTTCCGATTACTTTCCTGTTTTATTTGATTCAAACCAAAGAAATTGTCTGCTACTCCTAAAAATACAATCACAGTCAAAATGCAGATATAGCTATCAAGAGATAATGGCGAGTAAAGAAATTGTGGAAGTTACAAATGGATTTTATTCAGTGCAACTTGCGAAATGGTTTTCAATGTAATACTCGGGGCAGAGTCTGTCCACAAATATTTCTCTTTGTCTCTGGTCTTACAGAGAGCCTATTCCGAATGCAGGTAACAGTAGGCAGACATATAAACTGCATGCATATCCTTTACAATAAGTTTAGAAGAATTGAAATGTCCTGAAAGTAAGGAAAATCGTTTCTAGATTTAAAATGAAATTTTCTCGAGGAGTATTGGTGTCAGGTTACTAGAGATGTGCACTTTGTACATTCTGGTTTCATTGTGCACATCAGATAGCAGCATCAGATTCAGAAATGTGAATTAATTCAAATAAAATCACAATATTTTGAAGGATTTTCACATAAAATGAAATATGAAATGGTGCAGCGTCAGCTCATTGTAAAAATGCAACACTGAAACACATGTATACAGAAATAATAATCTGAATATATTGTTGGCACACTTTTTATGTTGATAGTTATTGCCAGTGGTAAGAAAAATCGGGGGGTGGGGGGGGGGGGGCGGGGGGAAGTCTGTGAATAATCTCCAGGTTTCCAATTTCCAAAACTTGACAGGTATGCTATGCATACTACAGTTTGCCCGAATTTGATGGTTACCTGCCGTTTACAGTCATTTTCGCGATGTTTACTATATAAAGTACCTTGATTCTACGGTCACCTGCAGAATGCGGCCAATGGTCAGTGTGTCGGAGCCAAAAACGGCAAAAATACCTGAAATTGACGGTCATGGCCAGACTGGCGCAGTAAAGCCATCACACGTGATGGGTCAATGACAGCTTGCTCAGCACCCAACTGGCCACCACACACTGAGACAAAGCCCAGACGTTTCAATACGCAATAACGGATGTGCCATCGCCTAGCTGTATGAAATGTTGCGCTATCTATCCGACCATGTCCACATCTCTTTTTCAAGTCGGTTTACTGTGCGGTCACGCAATTTTCTGACACAACCAAAATTTGACTGCTCTTGTGCCCCGGGCACCAACTTGGCAAAAACTCTCAAGCGCCCCTGCAGATGAAAGGGTCTTATGTGAATTCACGGCGTATGTGTGCCAATGTGCATGTGTGTACCACAGGCCTACATATCCATTCTAGCACTCTTACACTAATACAGTGTGTATTGTATAACAGTGCTGAGATTGACTTGGCGGCATGTGGACTGACATTGTGACTCATGTGCCCCTGCAGACTGCAGGGGCTCAAGAGAATCTAATGGTCGATCACTCAGAAAGGTCAAGGGTCACCGGAGTTCAGGAAATAGGTAAAAATAGCCATATTTTAACAAAAGATGTTTTTTTCTCAAATACTGTTCACAACTTTAAACCCAAACTTGCTACAGATATACCTCATGGGAAGACCTTTCTATGCACACTAATTTGGATGCTCCCTCAGAAGGTCAAGGGTCACAAGAGGCTGGCAAATATGTGTAAAATGACAATTTTTGATAAAATTGTTGGTATTATCCACCCAGTTGATTCATTACAAAGGTCAAGGGTCATGGGGGGTTGACAGAAAAATGCTTACATTTTCAGAAAACCTGGATTTTGTTGCTGCAGAAGCCAGCCCTTGTCGCAAAGGTTACACATATGTAAATCGGTCATACACATGAGGCATAATGGCTTTGCCATTGTTTTTTTTTCTGAAGAAGGATTTAAGAAATTTTTTTTTTTTTTTTTAAACATGGGGCAGCAGCAACCTTGAGAGAGAGATAGATAATGAGATTTGAAAGTCATCATTATTACCGTGCCCATGTCTAAAACATGGCTATTTTAAAACAACACACCCACAACTCGCACAAAACCCTGCCTTAACCCTATAGCTACCAACTTTTTTTCCTATAAATTGCCCTGTGTCCCCAACTTTTTTCATTCAAACCCAGTAAAAAGGGATACATATTTCAAACTGTAAGTATGATGTTAATTCTGCTTCAAAATGTACCAAATTTTGACATGATGTTGGAAAATACATACAGTATATCATACTTTTGTCATTTAAGTGTCTGTGTGCCACAGTCTCTGTTTACCTGTCATATATCTCAGTAATAGGTGCTAAACCATACCTCTGTCAGACATTCAATCCAGAAAACAACAAGACTGGTTAGAAACATACCAGTGGCAGTCAGGAAGTCACCACAGGTACCATTCTACTAATTCCATCATACTGATCATGCACATATATCTCACGACATACCCACAGATAACAAACAAGTCAGGTAGGTTTCAGAACTGTATTTAATTTCAAAGTTTTTGACATAATTCCATCTGAAGAAAATATGAGAAAAATATTTTTAAATGTCAAAGAAACTCAACATAGGTCTAAACCATCGCATGGCCAGTACTACACAGGTCAGAGTCATCTTCCGCATTACACAGGTATGTACAGGTAGCTCCTCCTCATCATCGATATCAGACTCAAAATTGGTAAGATCTTCAATGTGCACTGAACTGAAATTGATGTCCGATTCAGAGTCATCTTCCCTGACAAGAATTTGAACAAATATCATCCAGTAATGCTGTAAATTCAGGGTCGCATTCACTCTCCATGACCAAGTCACAGTAAGCAAAACAGTCTCGAAAAACACCTAACTTTTGATTCAAAACAAACTTGAAAAGCACCCGCATGTAGCAGAAACGGAAGTAGGCGTATCCGACTCTGTTAAAAGTTGGAATGGGTGCGAATGAACTGGAACCGAGTCAAAACTGAAAGTAGGGATGTATGGGCGGTACGGTCGGACATGGAGTGATATGTCGCAGGCGGAACCGGGCGGTTTGGTAGTTAAAAGGTTAATTCACACAAGTGTATTTTTGAGAGATTATTTAAATGCTGCAAGAAAAAATACAGCTAGCCAGACTGGCCGAAAATCAATCATTGTGCAACACCAGCCATACAATATTTTCTCTCCCTTCACATACACCAATGACATTGTTACATAAAAAGTTATTTTTTGCTTGTGACAGACTATAAAATTGTGTCTACATATTGTCGCTATCGGCTTTAACTCAGGAAATTAGAACCGCAGATGCAAATGGTCAGTTCACCGGGGACCGTTTACCGGGGACATCAAAACATTTTCATTAGTGTGATTGATGTTACAGCGGGGCAGGTAACACCTTTCCATTAGTGCGGTTGGTGATCAATCAGGCGGGCATGTTTTCAACTCATATTGATTATCAATAGCCTGGCAGTGGACCGTGCATTAGCGTAACTTGGCACGACAATGGCACGCAGCAATCGATGGACTTGTTGTCGGGTAACCTACAGGCACTTGATAACAAATTTCAAAGTTACCTACAGGTAACTTACAGGCACTTGATAACAAATTTTCAAAGTTACCTACAACCTGGAAGAAAACTTTGCAAGTTCTTATAAGTGAGTTTACATAAGTTCTTATTAGTTGGTTGGCATAACTTCTTGTGAGTTGGCATAGTTCTTGTAAGTTCTTATAAGTGATTTGACTTCAGTTGTTACAAGTTTTTGTCTCAAGTCATCAGGTTACTTGGACAAATTTGTCAAGTTACATGGACGGCAAAATAAATTTTTTCTCAAAAATATTCTGGTGGTGGAGCTGATGTTGTTAAATAGGTGCAACTTCTCTCTGTGAATTATATGTCAGAAATAAAGTAATCTTTATTTGTTTAGAAGACCTTGTACTTTTTCCATGGTTTCTTTCATTGTTATCTTTTTCCCTTGTCTAAAATAGTTGTTTTCAGTTCTTCAACATTTACGGGTTGACTATGCATCTTATTTTGAATTTCAGAATTCTGCTGTTTGTAATTGTCCAAATCATCCTGCACTCTTTTAACCTTTTCCCATCGTAATGCCGCCGGGTTAGCATTAGTTCCAACATCCCTAGCCATCATAACGCTAGCCGCTTAGTGTTCTGCTCGTACCTTTTACTGATGAGATGCTAGTATTCTAGTGTTGCGGGGTTTGTTTTTTTAAACGCATGAAGCAGACCTATCGGTCTAAGGGATACGACTATAATATGTTTCATGAACCATTTCTAAAATATCTTAAAGTGAATGCCCTTGTCGGATGGCGTCAAAACAAGGCCAAAGTAGCAGTGCCTTGGATCATCTCCGACGATGAGCTTGTTCAATCCTCATGAGCGCGGTTTCAATAGCAATTTTTAGCTCATGAAATTGTGATTCAAAAAGGGACAGATCTCTTGTGTGGTTTCTTTGCTTGTGGAACACAATTTTCTGCCATGTTGGTGAGTAAATCTTGGTTTTTTGTTGCATGTGCTACACTGTTGCTACCAAAACCGCGTTTCTCATTTGCTCCACCATGTTTGTTCTGTTGCATAATAATCAAATTGGTTCGACTTCCCACTAAACTGATGCACAAACATGCACATTTTTGAAAGGTACTTTTAATGCTCTTTCCAACAATACCCAATTTATCTATGGTTGTTAGCTTGGGAGGCTGTAAAAAATTAATTCAATCTACCCCCAAAATGTACGTCAACAGGGAACACATGCTTTTCCTGAACCATCTGCAGGGAAGTAACTAACTGAGCGCTGTTACAATGGGAAAGAGTTAAACTCATCATAATCGATTTTATCGATTTTATTGTCTTCTAAAACTTTACTGATAATAAGTTTCATACTACCAGAGACAATACATTATAAGACAGATCACTCCTTCATAAGGCTTACTGAAAAAAGAGAGGTCAGTGTAGCAGTTGCGTCCCATGGTGTAATCGTGTTGTGGCCGTACGTCTATCACTATCTGGTAATGGACTCGAGCTCTGACGTGAGGCTTTTTGAAAGATAACGTGCTTTTTGTGTGTGCATTGCAGAAAACTGTTTTAAAATCAGACGAGCTTTGCTTCTAAGATTTTTTTTTTTCTATTCCCAATCGAAAGTTTTTCAGGAAAGTGGTAATTAGCATGGAAAGTGTAATAGAAAAATAAATAAATCAGGCATTTCATTCTTGCCGTAAGTGTGAGTTGATCACTAGTACACACACACACACACACACACATGCACGCAAACAACACACATACAAACAAACCACCAGCACGGGACTAAATAAGAAATAATTTACAGCAAACATCAGTTATTTTTAACAATCTCACAAGAAGATCAGTTTTATTAAAACATGTTCAACTTGCAGCAGGTATTATCAAGAAAACTAAATTGTGATTATACACAGGCCTCGCTAACCACCTTATACATGCACCCATTAGAAACTGTAAACAGTTCCTGGTGTCGTATGCACAAAGAGATTAATAAGAAATTATCACTAATTACCTGTTCTTTCTCATCCTCTCCATTCATCCTCCACCCAACACATATCAATTTATGACAAAATTATTCATCATACACGATAGTAGGTCAGCATGAATAGACTCATTAGGCTGAATTATCTATCATAAGATGTACAACAGACAATACCATCAGTCACATGCCCACCGCTACTCCCTCATCATGTGCATGAAACCTTTAGATCTAAAAGTCATTACCAGGTAAACAGATAAACATATCATCACCAATCAGAATTATGTTCTCCAACAACCCGACTATCGGCTGCTTCCAGTGGGAAACAACCCCTTACAACAAAGACAGTCGCATGGTTTGCCACAAGCTTTGACCTCTCATCCTCCCAAAAATCCTCTGCCCCTTCTATTGGATCACATTTTTTGTTGTAGGTGAATTGTTCTTTTATTGTCATTTCATCTAGTACTATTGCACACAGATCTGACTTTGGCGGCAGTGCAGACACATTAATCTGAAGCGCTTTCAGAATCTTGGCATTAAAGCCATGGGCAGACTGAAACCTTTTGCATAGTTTTCCGTAAAGTTGAAACTGACGGGAGGACAAAGATTTTTGCAAGCATATGATATGTCTTGGGGCTTGCATGAAACAAAGATAGAGGTGTTGTTTTGTCTGTCTCCGGCCATCTCTGGCCTTGTTTCTTTTTGTGTATTTCACGCAACTGTGTTGAAATAAACTGAACACACGAATCAGGCAAAAAATGGGCCAAGCTCTTCACTGCTGCATCCTTCTTCTCAATGAGTGCTAATGTCTTTTCTTTCCTTGGCTTTCTGTCTAACTTATATTTCTTCTGCACCTGGGTCTGCCCTGGAGGACTTGGGTATGGTTAACTACTTTTTAGTTCCCAGGGTCACCCTGGTCAGCCCCACAGGGTGGGTTTTCTCCTCTATTCTGGGGCGTATGTTTCTGTCAGCCCTTGGTCCATTCACCTGTATTTTCCTTTTTTAAACTCTCCCTACTGTCTGCACTGCTGTAGCTCTTGATATTGGATGTGTGTTGCTAAATGGTCTTAGGTTTATTTATCGTATTAGACCAGCTGGCAACATACATTCAAAATTCTGTTTAGGTTTTCTTTTTCACAAGCAGTGCAGGCACGTCCTGAGAAAGTCTTGTTGCTGCCAGGACGTTAAGCAATGTATAACTACAACTACTACTTCTGCAGGCAGTACAATCTGTTACTCACAAACCAGATAGGTGAGGCTAGCGCTGACAGAATTGTATGCAAACCAAGGGGAATCACAGCGCTGGACAGACAACAGTTAGATCCCCTGCCCCCGCCTATCAGGCACCCAATCGCCAGCCCACAGAGAAATACGCAGGTATAGAATAAGACGATCAATTCCATCCTCAAACGAATGGATCAGGTCTCTTATATAACCCATGTCTTTCTCCGGAACTTAGGAAGTGGGCAGGAGAAACATACATACACAAACATGAAGGTGCGCTACTATATGTGGTCGGGTAAATACCCTGATTTCCCACAGTAGATGCACAGAACATTACACAACAATGTAACGATACAAATTTGCCTCGAGTTATAGATACTCACAAACCAGATAGGTGAGGCTAGCGCTGACAGAATTGTATGCAAACCAAGGGGAATCACAGCGCTGGACAGACAACAGTTAGATCCCCTGCCCCCGCCTATCAGGCACCCAATCGCCAGCCCACAGAGAAATACGCAGGTATAGAATAAGACGATCATTTCCATCCTCAAACGAATGGATCAGGTCCTAGACGCCCATTTAAGCTCCGCCTACCTGACCATTCCTCTGTATTTAGTGCAGAATGGCAGGCAATTCTGCTGGCACTCAAGCATGCCTATCAGTCTCTGGAACGGAACTTCCTGATTCTGTCTGACTCTCTTTCTGCCCTGCAGGCCCTTCAGGGCGCGGGAACAGACCACCCACTGCTGGTGCAGATTAGAGAGCTCTACGCAGACGCAGACTGATGAAGGAATATTATGACATCATTTTTATTTGGGTCCCAGGCCATGTGGGCATCGAAGGCAACAGAATCACAGATTCTGCTGCCAACAGTGCCCGTAGTGACCCTGTCCCTGACACACAGACTGTTTTTAGTGATTTTAAACCTGTGATTAGTGCGTACATAGAGCGCGAGTGGCAGTCCGAGTGGGACAAAGAGGAAGGGAACAAGCTTCATGAAGCTCTTCCTACGTTGTCCGACAGTCTACCTTTCCGCTGCGGCAGCCGCCGTGAGAAGACTGTCCTTGCTCGGCTCCACATCGGGCACACGTATGTTACGCACTCTTACTTACTTAAACAGGATGAGCGTCCATGGTGTTTTGCCTGTGATGAGCAGTTTTCTGTTCGACACTTTTTGCTGTATTGTGCTGACCTAATTGACACCAGATATAAACACTTCACAGCAGACTCCTTGAAGGTTTTGTTCCGGGATGTTCCCCCGGACAAAATCTTCAATTTTTTGCGAGCATGCAATATTTTTAACAAGATCTGAGCATTCATAGACTATGCAAATCTTTTTTATTTGCCCTTTTTGAGAGTCTGTAGACGTTTCTTTTAAAGACGTGTGACATTTCAGCCTGAGATTTTTAATCTATATTTACATCTTAAGACCTTGCTTTTAGTCTGGCTGACCAGATTTTTACCCATCCCGCCGTGAGATGGCCTTAGTCGCCTGCTCGGCGTTAAACCCAAATAACTAACTAACCAAATCAATTAAATCAGCTCGACATAGCTGTGTCGGAAGGAGAGTCCTTTCAAGTAAAAGTTCCAAATCCTTTTGATCATTACCTAAACCCACCAATGTTTCAACAGATGTTTCAAACCAAATTAACCTTGCTATACTATGTTCAACTACTGGTTGTGGAGTATCTTTTGCAGACCACTTAAATCACACAAACAAACTGATTAGGTCTGTGTATCGTTTCCACACTTATTACCAGCTTAGAAGAATACCGTCAGAACTTCATGTTCCACTACCAACTGAATCCAGTTTCAACCATTTTAATAACCCCATGGATATGATAGCCTTTGAACGCATCTGTAATGAATTTAACATTAGCACCAAGTATAACTTCGCACAAAAACGTGATGATCACCATGGTATGGGAACATGGTATTATGCTCTCAGTCACAGACAATATCCCAAAGATTACTATCCAGGTCACACTTCATTCACACACAAAAATGAAATCTGGTTAAGCTCAATCGAACAGAAACAGTCTAATGCCTGGACCACATTTGTCTTGGACAGAAGTGACGGGTTTACTCAAGCAGGAGGCGAACGCATTAATGAGTCTATCAGAACATACTAGGAGCACAAGCTGAAACAAAATCAAATATCTTAAACGGAAGTGGCAAATTTGAAGCACAAAAGCATTTTTTTGCAAACCTGAAAGATGCTATAAACTCAGTAGTAGATCTCCCATCAAGCATACAATGCTATAAAGACATTTCCAGGAACAGGAGATGGGTGTCCCGCAGGGCAGCATTCTGTCTCCTGTTTTATTTAGTATTAAAATCAATAACATTGTAAAGCCGTCAAGGATGATTCTGAATGCTCTTTGTTTGTTGACGACTTTGCTTTATGCACACAAGGTTGAGGACTTGCATCCCTTGAGAGGCCCTTGCAAACTGTGCGTTGATCGCATCCAGGGGTGGGTGTCTCTCAACGGATTCAAGTTCTCGCCCTCCAAGACGGTCTGTGTACTAACCAGGTGAAATTGTTTCCAGAACCTAGCCTGAGCATTGCTGGAGTGGCAATTAAGGTGGCCAAGGAGGCAAAGTTTCTGGGGGTCATCTTTGACAAAAGTCTGACCTTCCGCAACTATATTAATTACCTTAGGACCTCTTGTCAGAAGGCTCTCGACGCTCTTCGTATCGTTGTACTGACTGGGGTGCAGACCGCATTGTCTTACTTCGACTGTACCGAGCCCTTGTTTGGTCCAAACTGGATTACAGCTCTGTGGTATATGGCTCGGATTCCAATTGTGTTCTACAGCGTCTGAATGCAATTCACCATCAAGGTCTGGATATGTCTGGGGGCCTTCAGGACGTCTCCTGTTCCTAGTCTGTATGCTGAGGCAGGGGAGCCTTCTCACAACCTCCGCCTCATGCTCAGCTATGTTCTGAAACTGATGGCCCATCCAGATTGCCTATGATTGTGTTTTTTAAGCACCATTTTCAGAGATTTACGATACCTATCCAGGAGCTGTCCGTCTACTTTCCTTCTGTGTCCGACCTCATCTGCAGGTGGCCAGACAAGATCTTCAGTTTTCTGAGAGAGTGCAATATTTTAAAGAAGATTTGAGCATTCATAGACTATGTTAATTCTATTATTTTGACCTTTTTAAGAGTCTGTAGACATTTCCTTTAAAGACCTGTGTGCC
The DNA here is from genome assembly GCA_036245525.1 of Semisulcospira habei. Lineage (NCBI taxonomy): Eukaryota > Metazoa > Mollusca > Gastropoda > Semisulcospiridae > Semisulcospira > Semisulcospira habei. The sequence continues at coordinate 102,154,248 of BTPG01000006.1, read as the reverse complement.
ATTTTAGCATGCAATATTCTTGTCTTAAGGCCTATCTTTTAGTCTGGCTGGCCAGATGCCACGAGATGGCTTTAGTTGCCTGCTCGGCGTTAAACCCAAATAACTAACTAACTCTTATCTACTTTATTAATTTTGGCCAGAACATTTGGTTACAAATTTTAACTTTGTAAGTTTTAAGTGATTTATATTGCTTGTTAAATTGCTTCTGTGTGCTGGTGTGAAGTAAATTATTTAGAGTTTAGTATCTACAACATATTTTGTACACATTATTCCACAAACAGAATGTAATTTGAACGAATTAATAGTATACATGGTTAATAGATAGTGTGTGTGTGCCCATTATCTACTTGACGCACCTTAGAAGCAGGATGAGAGGTCATTTGATCAGAAACAGGACAGATGAACATTCAGTAAAATTTTAACTGATTATTCTTTGCATACATTTTATTTCAAATCTGCTAGAAAGTTCTAATTTAATGTGATTTATATTTACACATATGTAAAGTTGAAATTATAAGTTACAACTGTGCAAAATTTTGGCTCCTATCTTGCCGTAGTGTGCGAGAAGGTGCCAATTTTGCCATAAAATAAATTTGTTTTCTTTAATTGACCTCTGTGACCTTGACCTTGACACAAGCTCATTGAAAAATACTTGTGTATAATCTTATTACAGCCAACTACCCATGTGCCAAATATGAAGTTAATGACATGCACAGTTTCCAAGAAATTATATTTTTATGTTTTCTATAAAGACATAGCGGAATGACAAGGAGTGATGGACAATTGGACAGAGAGATGGACAGACAGACAAAAACACATGGTGTTCTACTTAGATATACTGTGTTTCCAAATATTAGATGCGAAAACATCAAAATCAAACCAAAAGGGTATGCTCAGTGCTAAATTTTGGGTGCTGGGGGAGGGGGCGGGAGTTCACTGGTAGAATATGAAACTAAACATACACTTAAACATATTTTTAGATTCAGCAACACCTGTACATGTTGTTTCAATAACATAAGTCAACATATATTTATATTTTTTTAATCTTTGATAAAAGATGGTTCAGGACTTAAAATCGTTGTCTGTACAGTGGAGGGTGTGGTTAAAGATCATGTAAACAGACAATAAGCTACATGTACTCAATGCAGATGTCTCCCATGATTTTTTTTACCTCTAAGGACATTGAGCATAATCTATATGGAAATTTGCCTTAGCACACAGACTAAAAGGCTAACCTAACTTGTTGTCAGATGAATTAAACTTTGTTCCTCCATTGTGCACAAGGGGCAGCAGAAGCACTGTTGTGATGGGGAGTGTAAATCAGATTCCTGATACCCCAGTCGATATCCAGGTGTAGGATTTTTCCCATTCCCAAAGCATGTATCATGACTGTCAGACACGAAAGAATAGATAACAGTTTGCACTTTGCCACATGGTCAACTGAATCACAAGAGATCACTACGTATGCTCGAAAGTAAAATTTCTACTTTTCCGTGTACTTACTTACTTACTTACGCCTGTCACCCCTACCCGGGTATAGGCCGTCGACGAGAGACCTCCAGCAACTCCTGCCCTGTGCTTCTCCTTCGATTCTACTCCAGGTGGTTCCCAGTCTCTTGATGTCTGCTTGGAGGTCTCGACGCCAGGAGTTTCTAGGCCTACCTCTTTTCCTCTTTCCCTGAGGGTTCCATGACAATGCCTGCCTAGTGATACTGGGAGCTGGCTTTCTCAGGCTGTGACCGATCCATCCCCATCTTCTTCGCCCAATTTCATTCTCTGCTGTTATCTGCTCTGTTCTCTCCCAGAGTCTGACGTTGTAGATCTTCTCTGGCCAGTGGATTTTCAAAATTCTTCTAAGGCAACTGTTCATGAAGGTCTGTACTCTGTTGACTGTGGTTTTTGTCAATCTCCAAGTCTCTGCTCCATATAAGAGAACTGCTTTTACATTGGAGTTGAAAATCCGGACTTTGGTGTGTTGTGACAGCTCTCTGGAGCTCCACACTTTTTTCAACTGGAGAAAGGCTGCTCTGGCTTTACCGATTCGTGCTCTGACATCTGCATCAGTGCCGCCTTTTTTATCTATGATGCTCCCGAGATAGGTGAAGGACTCCACCTCGTCCAATGCCCCCACCGGGTCTGCCCTAGGGGACCTTGGTGGGGTTGTCTACTTTTTAGTTCCTAGGGTCACCTTGTGTAACCCCTGCAAGGTGGGTTTTACTCTTTTGGGGGTTTGTATTTCTGTCTTTCTGGTTCGTTCATCTGTATTTTTCTTTTTGAAATTCTCCCTCCTGTCTGCGCTTCTTGCAGTTCTTTTCTTCATTTAGCGCAGGCACGTCCTGAGAAGGCCTTTGTCGCTTGCGGGACGTAAAGCAATCTATACTCGCTCACCTCCTCCAATGGGGTGCCAGCAAGCAAGACTGGTTCTTCCCTGGTTGCGTTCAGCCTCATTGTCTTTGTTTTCTGTTTGTGAATGGTGAGGCCCACTTGGGACGAGATGTCAGCAAGCCTCGTGGTCTTGTCCTGCATTTGTTGATGAGTGTGGGACAGTAATGCCAAGTCGTCTGCAAAATCGAGGTCGTCAAGCTGTGTCCACAGTGTCCACTGTATTCCACTTCGTCTGTGCTCTGTGGTCATCTTCATGACTCAGTCTATGGCCAGTAGGAAGAGGAACGGAGACAGCAGATACGCCTGCCTGACACCGGTTCTGACCTGGAGCTCCCTGGTGAACTGCCCTTCGTGGATCACGCGACATGTCATGCCATCGTAGCTGCTCTTGATCAGGCGGACGAGCTTTGTGGGTACACCGTAGTGTCGTAGGAGTTTCCACAGAGTCTCTCGGTCCACACTGTCAAATGCTTTCTCATAATCCACAAAGTTGACGTACAGCGGGGAGCTCCACTCCAGAGACTGTTCCACGATGATGCGGAGAGTGGCGATCTGGTCTGTACATGATCGGTTCTTCCTGAATCCTGCTTGCTGGTCTCTCAGCTGGGGGTCAACGGAGCTCTTCATTCTCTCCAGGATGATCCTGTTGAAGACCTTTCCTGGTACTGACAGCAAGGTGATTCCTCTGTAGTTGGAACACTTGCTGAGGTCGCCTTTCTTGGGAAGCTTGATTAGGTACCCCTCCTTCCAGTCAGCCGGCATCACCTCCTCTTCCCAGATCTTTCCAAACAGTGGGTACAGCATCGCCACTGTTGTCTCTAGGTCTGCTTTCAGAGACTCCGCTGGGATGCCATCTGGGCCTGCTGCTTTGCCGTTCTTCAAGAATGCCACTGCTCTTCTGATCTCTTCCCGGCTGGGTCTGTCACAGCTGATGGGTAGGTCGGTCTCTGCTGGCTGGATGTCTGGGGGGTCGGGTGGGCTAGGTCTGTTCAGTTACTTTTCCGTGTTCCACCATATTATTCACAGACTGACTTGATCGCATGTACTTGCATTTGGTCTGCTAAATTGGATCTGTCAGTTGTGTGTGAAGCAAACGTGCATGTACGCGGACCCCGTATGGCTGTGAGAGTGAGTGATGTAAACAGACTAGCACTAGCAGAAGTTCTCGGGGGGGGGGGGGGGGGGGGGGGGGGGGAGAGGGGGGGAGGGGGGGGGGGGAGGGGGGAAGAGACGTTTAGTGGGATATGCTCACATGTAGGTATAGGATCACCCATAATTTTAGACTGTAAACACTTAAAAACTGATATTACCATCGGAAGGAGTGCATACAAATGTGTGGTCGTGCACAATTTCAAAGCTCTACCTTTTATAGTTTATGAAAAATCACAACTTGATTTGGCAAAAATGAGACGATTTGCGCATTTCATAAAGTGCTAAGATTAGGGTCACATAACTATGTAATCTCTTACTCACAAACCAGATAGGTGAGGCTAGCGCTGGCAGAATTGTCAGTACTCAAACCAAGGGGAATCACAGCGCTGGACAAACAACAGTTAGATCCCCTGCCCCCGCCTATCAGGCACCCAATCGCCAGCCCACAGAGAAATACGCAGGTATAGAATAAGACAATCATTTCCATCCTCAAAAAGAATGGATCAGGTCTCTTATATAACCCATGTCTTTCTCCGGAACTTAGGAAGTAGGCAGGAGAAACATACATACACAAACATGAAGGTGCGCTACTATATGTGGTCGGGTAAATACCCTGATTTCCCACAGTAGATGCACAGAACATTACACAACAATGTAACGATACAAATTTTGCCTCGAGTTATACATGATACTCACAAACCAGATAGGTGAGGCTAGCGCTGGCAGAATTGTCAGTACTCAAACCAAGGGGAATCACAGCGCTGGACAAACAACAGTTAGATCCCCTGCCCCCGCCTATCAGGCACCCAATCGCCAGCCCACAGAGAAATACGCAGGTATAGAATAAGACAATCATTTTCATCCTCAAAAAGAATGGATCAGGTCTCTTATATAACCCATGTCTTTCTCCGGAACTTAGGAAGTAGGCAGGAGAAACATACATACACAAACATGAAGGTGCGCTACTATATGTGGTCGGGTAAATACCCTGATTTCCCACAGTAGATGCACAGAACATTACACAACAATGTAACGATACAAATTTTGCCTCGAGTTATACATGATACTCACAAACCAGATAGGTGAGGCTAGCGCTGGCAGAATTGTCAGTACTCAAACCAAGGGGAATCACAGCGCTGGACAAACAACAGTTAGATCCCCTGCCCCCGCCTATCAGGCACCCAATCGCCAGCCCACAGAGAAATACGCAGGTATAGAATAAGACAATCATTTCCATCCTCAAAAAGAATGGATCAGGTCTCTTATATAACCCATGTCTTTCTCCGGAACTTAGGAAGTAGGCAGGAGAAACATACATACACAAACATGAAGGTGCGCTACTATATGTGGTCGGGTAAATACCCTGATTTCCCACAGTAGATGCACAGAACATTACACAACAATGTAACGATACAAATTTTGCCTCGAGTTATACATGATACTCACAAACCAGATAGGTGAGGCTAGCGCTGGCAGAATTGTCAGTACTCAAACCAAGGGGAATCACAGCGCTGGACAAACAACAGTTAGATGGAAATGATTGTCTTATTCTATACCTGCGTATTTCTCTGTGGGCTGGCGATTGGGTGCCTGATAGGCGGGGGCAGGGGATCTAACTGTTGTTTGTCCAGCGCTGTGATTCCCCTTGGTTTGAGTACTGACAATTCTGCCAGCGCTAGCCTCACCTATCTGGTTTGTGAGTATCATGTATAACTCGAGGCAAAATTTGTATCGTTACATTGTTGTGTAATGTTCTGTGCATCTACTGTGGGAAATCAGGGTATTTACCCGACCACATATAGTAGCGCACCTTCATGTTTGTGTATGTATGTTTCTCCTGCCTACTTCCTAAGTTCCGGAGAAAGACATGGGTTATATAAGAGACCTGATCCATTCTTTTTGAGGATGGAAATGATTGTCTTATTCTATACCTGCGTATTTCTCTGTGGGCTGGCGATTGGGTGCCTGATAGGCGGGGGCAGGGGATCTAACTGTTGTTTGTCCAGCGCTGTGATTCCCCTTGGTTTGAGTACTGACAATTCTGCCAGCGCTAGCCTCACCTATCTGGTTTGTGAGTATCATGTATAACTCGAGGCAAAATTTGTATCGTTACATTGTTGTGTAATGTTCTGTGCATCTACTGTGGGAAATCAGGGTATTTACCCGACCACATATAGTAGCGCACCTTCATGTTTGTGTATGTATGTTTCTCCTGCCTACTTCCTAAGTTCCGGAGAAAGACATGGGTTATATAAGAGACCTGATCCATTCTTTTTGAGGATGGAAATGATTGTCTTATTCTATACCTGCGTATTTCTCTGTGGGCTGGCGATTGGGTGCCTGATAGGCGGGGGCAGGGGATCTAACTGTTGTTTGTCCAGCGCTGTGATTCCCCTTGGTTTGAGTACTGACAATATATGTAATCTCTTGACTTCTCTTGACTGACAACATCCCCATTTCTGTACTCACAAACCAGATAGGTGAGGCTAGCGCTGGCAGAATTGTCAGTACTCAAACCGAGGGGAATCACAGCGCTGGACAGACAACAGTTAGATCCCCTGCCCCCACCTATCAGGCACCCAATCGCCAGCCCACAGAGAAATACGCAGGTATAGAATAAGACAATCATTTCCATCCTCAAAAAGGATGGATCAGGTCTCTTATATAACCCATGTCTTTCTCCGGAACTTAGGAAGTAGGCAGGAGAAACATACATACACAAACATGAAGGTGCGCTACTATATGTGGTCGGGTAAATACCCTGATTTCCCACAGTAGATGCACAGAACATTACACAACAATGTAACGATACAAATTTTGCCTCGAGTTATACGTGATACTCACAAACCAGATAGGTGAGGCTAGCGCTGGCAGAATTGTCAGTACTCAAACCAAGGGGAATCACAGCGCTGGACAGACAACAGTTAGATCCCCTGCCCCCACCTATCAGGCACCCAATCGCCAGCCCACAGAGAAATACGCAGGTATAGAATAAGACAATCATTTCCATCCTCAAAAAGGATGGATCAGGTCTCTTATATAACCCATGTCTTTCTCCGGAACTTAGGAAGTAGGCAGGAGAAACATACATACACAAACATGAAGGTGCGCTACTATATGTGGTCGGGTAAATACCCTGATTTCCCACAGTAGATGCACAGAACATTACACAACAATGTAACGATACAAATTTTGCCTCGAGTTATACGTGATACTCACAAACCAGATAGGTGAGGCTAGCGCTGGCAGAATTGTCAGTACTCAAACCAAGGGGAATCACAGCGCTGGACAGACAACAGTTAGATCCCCTGCCCCCACCTATCAGGCACCCAATCGCCAGCCCACAGAGAAATACGCAGGTATAGAATAAGACAATCATTTCCATCCTCAAAAAGGATGGATCAGGTCTCTTATATAACCCATGTCTTTCTCCGGAACTTAGGAAGTAGGCAGGAGAAACATACATACACAAACATGAAGGTGCGCTACTATATGTGGTCGGGTAAATACCCTGATTTCCCACAGTAGATGCACAGAACATTACACAACAATGTAACGATACAAATTTTGCCTCGAGTTATACGTGATACTCACAAACCAGATAGGTGAGGCTAGCGCTGGCAGAATTGTCAGTACTCAAACCAAGGGGAATCACAGCGCTGGACAGACAACAGTTAGATCCCCTGCCCCCACCTATCAGGCACCCAATCGCCAGCCCACAGAGAAATACTGTACTGATTAAATTAAATTTCTGTACTGATTAAACCCAATACCTAGTTTGTACTGATTATTTTACAGCTCCAATAATGGTATACTTTAGAAGATATGCTATCCTAAAAATGGTTTTGAAAAAATCAACGTCGAATAGCACGATTTACTATGCTAGCAGTCTACACTCGTGCTCTTTTTCATGAAGCACGCTTGCGGGACCCCAACTAAAGGGGCAGAGCCAAATAAAAAGTGGATTGGTTTATTTAGTGTATGAGCAATGTTCTGAGGATGTGGGGGCTATGCCTTTTTTTCTCTCTTTTTTTTTTTTGGTGGGCGGGGGAGGGGGGGGGGGGAGTTTGCCTCTGGATCCACCCTGATGTCATTGTGATCAAATTCATTTCAAATTTATTAGTACTTATCAGTGAGGAGTGTTTTTCTAGTTTTTGTGTTGGGTGACCTTTAACAGGTGCTGTGGACAGATCTGCCATGCAAGAACTTTCACCTCATTTTCTCCTTGGCCATCTTAGACTCGGAGAAGACTACGCTGATTGAAAACAAGTTTGGATTTACTGAGATCCTAAAGGTAAGAAGTAATGTGTTATATGTGCACTTTTTCTTGATCACAGCGAAATTACCTACATATAGTGTGTGTTTACCCTATCACCCACCCTAATTTCTTTGTTTTTTTTTTACATATAATAATTTTAATATAAATGTGACATCTCTGACACTACTCTACTGGTTATTGATAGATAATGACATGAAGGCAGAATGTCTGATGGAAATATGTTGCTATTATTGGCCAGTGGTTCTTGTCAACTTGAGGTTCACCTTGCAGAGGTAAAAGTTGAGGGCTTTTTGGCTCACGTGCAAAGCAAAAGTGAGTATATTCTGGGCCAGTGGTTGTCAGCTGCTGCCGCCATTCATGGTAAACTTTAACGTTTGCATATTCTTGGAGACTAAACCACAGTCTTGAAACTTGGCCCAAGGATTCTTTTTGGCGACACCTTTGTGGATCTTGGTGGGATTTCATTGTGTGTATGGGGAAATGCACTCTTTTGGCCATTGTTTTATACTGATAGGTATTATTTGTTTGGATTTTTTATGTGTGTGTGTCTTGTGTGTCTCATGTCATAATGCTGGGCATTGGCATGTGTGTGTGATAGAGAGAGAGAGAGAGACACCACACACAGACAGACTCACGTACTACTATGTCTGTCAGTGTGGTGTACTGTACTGATAGAGAGAGAGAGAGACGCGCATACTGCTAAATCTCTCTTGTGTACTGTAAAACTAAAACTGACTTAAGGTCGAAGTACCAACATGCACAGCGATTTCAAATCCATGAAAATGCATGTGTGTGTGTTGTTTTTTGTTTTTTTAATCTCCTTGCTAATAACCGTAAAATATTTTGAAGAACAAATGTTATTGCATGAGGCCGTATTTAATGTTACAGTGTATAGTCAAAACCCACAAGCGCAAATCGGTCTCCGTTTTACTGTTTGGTGCAAAAATGGCTGGCCTTTCCAAATCCGTGGCTGTTTGTAACCCTTCAAACATGAACTTTGGTTTTAAGGATGCAGACAAGAGGGACCATCTTGTCAAAACACAAAAATATGAATGTATACTTAATTCACTTAAATGATAATAAAGAATGTTCAGAGAGCTGTGGCAGGGTAGGCATTGTGTCTAGTGAAGGGCTGGGACCCTAGGGAATGTAAAGAAGTCATTTCTAAAGCATTTTCATGGATTTTGAAATCACAGTTCATGTGAGTACTTTGACCTTCAAAAGAAAGGAAGGTACCAAAAATTTCACCTTCCTTGCAAGCTTATTCCATCATAAAGTGAGTCAGTGCAAGAGATCCTGGCAGCAACTGCAATGTGAGATATTTCAGATTCAGCTCCCACCAACTTATTCACAATATCTTGCGGATAAAAAGATTGCACGTCATACAGCAACAAGTAGCCATTGAAAAATTGCAATTTTCTAACTTTTTGAGTGCACTTTAAGCCATGTTTTTCGAGGTTGGAAGGGTTACTGAGTTTACCCCCAACAACCATTCTTTTGTTCTCATTCAAGTTCAGTTCAGCAATCCTTCCTCGTTTTTTCTTGGCTCACATGCGAAGCAAAAGTGAGTATGTTCTGGGCCAGGGGTCCTCCGTGGTAAACATTAACATTGGCATTTTCTTGGAGACCATTCAAGCCACAGTCTTCAAACTTGGCCTAAAGATACTTTGTGGCCAGACCTTTTTAATCATACCAATTTCATCGACCTCTCTCCCACAGGGTGGGTTTTTCTCTCTATTCTGGGGCATGTGTTTCTGTCTACCCTTTGTCCATTCACCTGTTTTTGCCTTTTTAAAACTCTCCCTACTGTCTGCACTGCCTGTAGCTCTTGATATTGGATGTGTGTTGCTAAATGGTCTTAGCTTTATTTAGGCCCCATGTTGTAGGTTTATTTAACGTATTTGACCGGCTGACGACATACATTCAATTTTCTGTTTAGTTTTTTTTCACAAGCAGTGCAGGCACGTCCTGAGAAAGCCTTGTTGCTGTCGGGACGTTAAGCAATGTACAATCAATCAATCAATCTCTCAAAGGTCAAGGTCACAGAGGCTCAGGAAATAGGTTTAAAAAATAGACATATTTTACCCCCAAAAAAACAATTCTCAAATACTATTCACAACGTGGTACAAAGATATCTGATGGTAAGACTTTTCTATGCATACTAATTTGGATGACCCCTTGAAAAGGTCAAGGGTAACAAAAGATCAGGAACTGGGTTAAAAAATCGCCATATTTTGACAAAAAATGTTTTTTCTCAAATACTGTTCACAACTTCAAACTCAAATTTGGCACAAAGATACCTGATGGAAAGACCTTTCTATACATACTAATTTGAATGACCCTTTGGAAAGGTCAAGGGTCACAAGAGATCAGGAAATAGGTCCCAAATGGCCATATTTTGACTAAAGACTTTTGGGGGGTCACATGCGAAGCGAAAGTGAGTCTTATAATGTTCTGGGCCAGTGGTCGTCTGTTGTCATCTGTGGTAAACTTGAACGTTGGCTTTTTCTCGAAGACTATTCAAGCCACAGTCTTCAAACTTGGCCCATGGATACTTTGTGGCAAGACCTTAATTCTAAACATACTCTCAAAGGTCAAGATCACAGGGGTTGAGGAAATTGGTTAAAAAAAATTGCCATAATTTGACAAAAGTTGTTTTTCCTTAAATACTATTTTACAACTTATTTAGATACCTGATGGTAAGAGCTTTCTAAGCATACTAATTTGGTTGACCCCACAGTCTTCAAACTTGGCCCAAGGATATTTTGTTGCAAGACATTTCTAAACATACCAGTTTTAGTGACCTCTCTCAAAGATCAAGGGTCACAAGAGCTCAGGAAATAGGTAAAAAAAATAACCATATTTTGACAAAAGATGTTTTTTCTCAAATACTATTCACAACTTCAGACTCAAACGTGGTACAGAGATAACTGATGGTAAGACCTTCCTATGCATGCTGACTTGGATGACCTCTTGGAAAGGTCAAGGGTCATAAGAGTTCAGCAAATGATGTGAAAACTGTCTATTTTTTTTTTTAGAATTGTAGTTTTTATCATGATTTTTGCAAACCTTTCAACCAAATTTGACAGAAAGGTTGCTGATGATAAGACCTTTCTATGCATACTATGCATTGTTCTTAAATACCATCAATAACTTCAGACCCAAACTTTTACAGAGATACCTGATGGTAAGACCTTATATGTGCATACTATTCCTATATATGCATACTAGTTTGGATGAGCCCACTCGGCACCGGCCTCTGGCGACATACATTCAATATTCTATTTGGTTTTTTTCACAAGCAGTGCAGGCACGTCCTGAGAAAGCCTTGTTGCTGTCGGGACGTTAAGCAATGTACAATCAATCAATCGACGTGGCATGGGTGGATAGTCTTCTCAGTCACTGACTGAATGGGCTAGCAGAGGGGTGCCATCTTTGTCCAGGATTAAGACTTGATGTCAGCAGATGTGTTGTTCAGTCTTTTTCACTGGTCCAGTTTTTAAGGAGCTTTGCTAACTCAGGTCCTACCATGTTGGATTGGTCCTTAAAAATACTCGTGAGCTTTTGGTCCTTTGGATCCCAAGTGTTTGCCGTGCTTGGAGACCCATGTCGGGGGAGAAGAGGATCCTGGTAGTAGAGGTTCCCTTTGGGTTTCGGCTCACTGGTGCCAACACTCCACTTTGGCCTTGACTTCTACCTAAACGGGAGGCTAGTCATACCGGCCTAGTCAATCGGCTCTTGTCACGGTGAGCCCTATCCCACTGTTGACATGCGGGTTGACATAGGGCTGTCTTTAGCATTCTGTTTTTGTCAGAGCGGTTCGGGTCAGGATGAGGCCACTGGCGCCGGCCATTAGATGCCTTGGCGACGGGCTTCACCCATCCCAAGTACTTACTTACTTACTTACGCCTGTCACCCCTACCCGGGTATAGGCCGTCGACGAGAGACCTCCAGCAACTCCTGTCCTGTGCTTCTCCTTCGATTCTACTCCAGGTGGTTCCCAGTCTCTTGATGTCTGCTTGGAGGTCTCGACGCCAGGAGTTTCTCGGCCTACCTCTTTTCCTCTTTCCCTGGGGGTTCCATGATGGTCTTGACGTTCCATGTGCCCATGGTTGTGTCCCTGGATAGAGAGAGGCGGCTCGGTCCTGTGGCTTCCGAAGACTTCCGACTTTCACCACAGGACGTCATAAGTCTTCTAGTAGAAGAACCACCTTCCTCCTCCAGGAAAGGAATTACTGTTAGTCTTTTCGTCGGCGTTTTTGTAGCTATTTCCTTTTTTGCAGGGTGGGGAAGCTACCCCCACGCCCAACCCCCTTACTAGGAGGACCAGGGGTTTTCTGTCGGGGTCACCTTCCCTTAGACCATGTTGGTTCACGGCACCTTATTTCATTCGGTGCACCCCTCTCACGAGGGACCCCCTATCCACCACCCAGGGGACGCGCCTAAAAGCCATATGGTCCCAGCGCGAGGACCCATCCCGAGTCATTGTCCATTTTGTTGTAGCTCTGTTATTGTGGAATGAGCGAGTGAGTGAATGTGAGCAGCACCTGCGGTGGCAAGACAATTTTTGCTGTGTATGATTATCTTCTATTACAGCAACAATAAAGTCATCTTGATTCTTGAATATACGGAGCACCATGCTATAGTCTCTGCTGCTGATTAGGTGCTTTACACCAGTATTCCCCTGCATTCAACAGTGTGATAGAAGGCGGTGGCTCAGACGGTTCAATCGGGCTTACCCCCTTGAGTATACATTTCAGGCAGTGTCCATTGTGCATCGGCTGGAGACCCGCCGACAGTTGCACTTTCCCTTGTTGGGCTCGGTGGCGGGCGGGACCCCCGGGGGATGAATATCTCTACTATTATAATTTGGAAAAAAAAAAAAACTGGCACAGAAGCGGCACATAGCCACCAACATTGAACATGACAGTGACTTGGACTGTGAGGAAGCAACGCCTCGGGTGTCGGCCATATGGCCTCGGTTCCTCATTGTCCATAGCAAGGTGAAGGAGAAACCTGTTTGCAAGCTTCATCCTTTTCTGGTGGGGGAGACCCTCAGGAGCCATGTTGGCAGGCCTGATGCCCAGCGCCTCAGGTCTGGTGAGAGATAGATAAGTAGACAGTTGAAACCCACCTAATCAATAATCGATCAATTTATTTGATCCTCTCCGTATTTAGACAAACGAACTCCAGCACTTACCACCAATAACTTTATTAACTAGCCATTTTAGTTCCACTCCAGAAATCATTCAAGCAACGATTTTTTTATCAACTGCCAACCCGCGAGTATTAAGCAGATCCCCCACCCAACCTAAATTATTAATGCTGCCATTGACTACTATCAGCCGTTTTCGGGAAATGACTACTTGCGCCATTGTGGGAATTCCCGTTAGACATAATTTCCACAACACCCAACCCAAAAGTAAGTTACGTCAATGTTGCCAATAACAACGCCGCGTGTCAACTCGTGACCCTAGTCTCGTGATCAAGTATTGCGTCGTTGAGACGTTCGTAGGGTGTGAAGACGAACATTCTCGATCTTTCCATTACTTTGTGTTGGAGTGCGGTTGTGTTCTCAGAGTAGCAGCATTTTTTATCAGCTACCCGTGATTATTAAGCCAGATCCCCCACCACACCTAAATAATTAATGCTGTCATTGACTTTTTTAAGCAAAGGTACTTCAGTTATTAATCACCATTGTCTCTATCAACACACCACCTTTCAATACAAAATAAAATGCAGTTAAACACACACACACACACACACACACGCTCAAACACACAGATAACATGTTTACATGAAAACACACACACCACTCAGACAGTTATTTGGGTTACAAACTTATCCTATTTCACTGACACACACACACACAGTGCCCTTTGTACAATAGCTGAAGCACATAGTCGTTCTGCGCTACTGAACAAGTATAGGAACCCCATTAAATCTGACTTCCTTCCTCTGAGAACATAAAAAAGCATGTTTTATTTTACAAGAGGCTTTAATTTTCAGTAGCCCACGCCATCACAGATTCTTATGAGCAGTGTGAGATTCTCATTAGCCACCGATTTCATAGAGTTTTAGTCAACTGTAAAGATTGCTGAATCTATGCATAACACTTAAACACAGACATGGCAGAGTTGTACTGAGCACGCTTAAACACAGGTATGACAGAGAAGCGGACATTCACCAATGCCAAGGACATCTTATAATAGCATGTTAGGCTTACTACCTTTGAGGACGGAAACACCAGAGGTCTTTTGCAAGAGACTTAGATTCTCAGGAGCCTATGTCTTTATAGGCTTAAATTCTTAAGATTCTTTTTGATTCATATCATGGAGAGCCCTGATTTAATAAGATTTCAGCCAAACCATAAATACGTAAAATAATCTACCTTTGTTTGGGTATGCTGAGTGGCTGAGAGGATACTTCCGCTGGTTAGGATAGAATAGTTAGCGCAAGCTATTCTGTCTGTGCTGGGTTCGTTTCACGCTCTCGGAGCCAGTTGACACTCTCCACAGCGGAGGCTTTCACAGGAAAAGGTGAACGTGCAACCCCCAGGGTTATAGCCCCCTCCATAGGGGGTGAATTAGCACGTGGATAACCCGGGTTACATCGATTCCTGTGGAAGCAGGTGACAGGCCACTAAGCAGCCCTTTTGTCAATGTTTTTTTTTTTTCTATTTTTTTTTTTCTATTTTTTTTTTCTTTGTTAATTTTTAATTATTCTTCTTTTTTTTTTCTTATTTTTTTTTTAATTTTAAAATTTTTTTTTCTTATTTTTTTCCTATTTTTTATGTTAGGGAAAAAAGCAAAATAAGTACATCACTGGACAAAGGGAAATAATCTGGGAAAAAAAAAAAGGCTAGTTAAAAATATCAATGCTGTCACCCAGACCCCCTACCCCACCCAGCCACCCACCTCGCACACACAAGCACACACAAACATATTAGGTCAAATTATTTCGTTCTGTGTCAATGCTTCAAAAGTGGGTTATTAGGGCACTAGAACAAATTTAAAATATGGAGCGTTCACCAAAATATGGAACAAACCTTGAATATAGGTTTTTTCTCCAAATATAGAGCACTAGGTCATTCCTAAATAAATAGGTCTCGCCAAGTGAGTAGAAAAATAATTTTGTTTTCTGTTTCTTCGTCTGACAAAGTGTGGAGAAAATTTTGTTGTTTCCACTCCAAGCACATCACATCAGCACATCGTGAGTGTTATTTAACAGGCGCAGACCAACCTGTGATGCATTTGAAATTGAAAAACAAAACCCATTTTATGTTTGCAGCGACAAGAACACATGAAAAACACACCCTGGCAATAGGCTTATCCATCAGGCCTATTCAAAAGGGGTGTTTTAAAATACCCCTTTCACGTCCACAGAGGTATGGACAGATTTTGCACTATAGACCTTTCTTTCCAGGGTGCTATGTGCACACACCCTTATTGTGTAATAAAAAAAATATTCTATTACACTACCGGGCAATCTGAGTGGGAAGTAAACTTAGAAAGTTACTGTTGATGTGACTTTCTAGAATAACATGATTTTACTTGCCAACTAACTTCAAAGATACCTACAACTTTAAAGTTAGTGTCATAAGTTCTTTTAAGTGACTTAAAACAAGTTCTTACAAGAACCTAAACATAAGAATTTGTAAGTTCTTGACCCTAGTCAATAAGACACTCAGACAGATTTCTCAAGTTACAAGGTCAACAAGAAAACTTTTTTTTCTCAATAGTAGTCTGGTGGTGGGGCAGATGGTGTTAGATGGGCAGGGGTGAAAGGCATGACATCTCTTTGCGAAGTGTATGACAAAAATAATGGATTACCAAAACCTATCGTTACTTGCTTGTAAGTTCTCGAACTTTTTTCATAGTTTCTTCTACGCCTATCTTTTTTCCTTGTTCTAAAAAAGATTTCTTTAGCTCTTCAACATTTACAGCCTGACTACGCATCTTATTCTGTATTTCAGATTTTTGTTGTTTATAGTTAGCCAAATCATCCTGGACTCGCTTAAATTCTTCGTCATCAATTTCATTATTTTCCAAAGCCTTACTAATAATAAGTTTCATACTCGTCAGCTTAGCTGCTGCGAGCGTACTTAATGCTTCATGCTTCTGCAACTTCATATAAAATCTTTTGTTAATGGCTTCCATACCAAAGCATGCTAGACTTGTGACAAGACCAATACCTTCAACAGCAATTCCTATAACACTTCCCACCCCCGTTGCAAAAAGAGTTATACCTCCTACAGATAATCCGGCTGAAACCACCCCCATGGCCATTGATGTGTTGTGTACAGAATTGAAAACCGTATTGTAACGGCGTTTACACCTCGAGTATTTTGCTTGTTCTTCTTCCAAATACTTCAACGCTTCTGTAATATTCATTAAACGAAATGAATCTGCCTTTAATGTTTTATCACGCTCAATAGGCTCAGGTGGTATTTGTGGATACAAGTTCACCATTTTTTATTTACAAATATTTTTTTAATCAGCAATTACATTTTGCAACTCTTCAAAAGTATACAATTTACTAGCATAATAAAATGCAACAAGATCAATGTGTTCAAGGTTTATGTAAGTTAGACGAACAAAAGTTGTTTTGTCAACCACCACCTTGACAGCTGGAATACTGCTCGAAACATTAATAACATCATTATTTTTTGTAATAGCAATAAAGACCTTTGATGATTCTGATACTGTTTCATCCCATGTAAGTTTAATTCCTTGTGCAATTTGAGCCTCTTTAGCAGTAGCAACAGATTTCATGATAATTTCAAATACTATTGTCGCTTCTCTAGCCACGACTAAGCTTGCTGGCATAAACACAACAGAAGTATCTGATCTACCCTTTCTAGTTGTAAGAAGATATCTTCGTTTCTCATAATTTTCAACTTTCAGTTTTTCTCTGCTATTGTTGTCTAGGGCAAAACTTGGAACAAGGCTTACAATAAGCGGCCCAGAATTAACAACCTTCCTAAACACTAAGGCGCCTTCATCATCAGTGTATACAAAAGGACTAATAAATTCAATCTTTATGTCCCAGTCAATTGTGGGTGGTGGTGCCGGTACAGGTGAAACAACCCACTTATTTCCCACATGTATTAAGTTGTAAGGCACATTATTTACAGGTGGAGTAGGTACAGTAACATCACGAAGCTGACCAAGTTTAGGAATCTGTTTTTCACCGTCTTTTATGTCAACAATTACTTTTCTCTTGTACATGCCATAGGAATCAAGTTCAAAACCATATATTTCTCCAATTTCCCCTTCCTTCTCAAAATCCTGTACGTCTGCCAAATCTTTCAACTCTGTTACTGGACACGCAACTGGTATGATTCTCGGCTTTGGACCAAGACCACTCATTTTTTTATAAACAAAAATAAAATTATTTAATTTCTAACACAACACTAAAATCATGCATTACAACTGGTTTACCATTCTGATTAGTTACAGATAAGCACAATGATTCAAAGAAACTAGAACCTAATTTTTTAAACTGAGAATTAGGAAATCTAGCAACCACATTTTCACAATATGGGGCAGTTCCAGTCGGCAAGCATCTTAACAAAGTTGAAGGCTTTCCATTGTGTACATTTTCAGTAGTGTTCAGTTCTTTCAAATGAACATTTAGCACTGTGTGTACTGACAAATGAACAGGATATCTGCCAGTTATTCTTGGTTTTTTTGGTGATAGTAGACTACCAACTGATTGTGACCAATCTTCATCTGGATGTGTTATTGTTTTAAAAAATCCAAGTAATAATAAAAGACTAATTGATAAAGAAAACTGACCACTTTTCGGAAAATCAACTGAAACAAGTAAATTAGCTGGGTTTAAAGTTGCTTTAATTTTAAATTCATTTTGAAGCCATTCAGCTAAAGTACAAAAGTCATAATATCCGGCTCGTAAAGTATCACCCTTCTCAATACCATCAAGAGTTCCACTTACAGAATAATTTTCATCATCCGTTACATTAAACCACTTTACTGTGTAGAACATTTCATGGATAGCTACAGCCTTGCTACCATCACAATTATCAATCCCATTAGTTAACCACATTGGTTTGCTTGTGTCAATATTTGTTAAGGTTATAAACATTTTTATTATCACATAAAAAAAAAAAGGATGGAATTTAAATCACCAACAATTAATACTGTAAATGCATACCAATTTAATGTGGATGCCAAGTATAATGTTGCACCTACTTATGAACAGAAAATAATTCAGTTAAATCAGCTTGATATTGCTGTTTCTGAACAAGATCTATTCCAAGTCAAAGTACCCAATCCGTTTGATCATTACCTAAACCCTCCAATAACAGACGATGCTACAGCAAGAAAGTGGTCTTCAAGTCCACTACAGATGTTTCAAAACCAACTTAACTTTGCTATACTATGCTCAACTACAGGCTGTGGCGTTTCTTTTACAGACCATTTGAATCACCCAAACAAACTGATTAAGTCTGTCTATCGTTTCCACATGTATTACCAGCTTAGAAGAATACTGTCAGAACTGCATACCCCTTTACCAACTGAATCTAGTTTTAACCAGTTTAACAATCCAATGGATTTGAAAGCATTTGAACGGATCTGTAATGAATTTAACATCAGTACCAAGTATGACTTTACACAAAAACTTGATGATCACAAAGGCATGGGTACATTGTATTACGCTTTGAGTCACAGACAATACCCTCAAGATTATTACCCTGGTTACACTTCATTCTCATCAAAATCACAAGTCTGGTTAGGATCAATAGAGCAGAAGCAGACTAATGCGTGGACCACATTTATTTTAGATAAATCTGACGGGTTTACTCAAGCAGGAGTCGAACGCATCAATGAGTCTATCAGAACATATGTCTGGTGTATACTAGGAGCACAAGCTCAAACAAAGTCAAATATTTTAAATGGGAGTGGAAAGTTTGAAGCACAAAAACAGTTTCTTGCAAACATGGAAGACTCAATTAATTCAGTTGTAGATTTACCATCTAGCATACAACGCTACCAAGACGTTCTCAGATATGCTAGATCAAAAGTTGACTTTGTAGTTGGTATTGGGTTATACATGTTGCCTTCTGATCTTCAACTACAAATTGGAGTAATAACAAATTATAATAATGAAATAGTTGTTGCAGGGAGTAATCAGAAATTAGGACTTAATCAATCTGTAAACTTGAGTCCAACAACCTCTCACATACAACCAGTAACACCACCAGTAACATCAGTAACACAAATATCAACACCACCACCTGAACAGATAGTAAAACCAGTAATGTCAATAACAGCCCAAGCATCGGCACAGACACCTGAACCGGCACCAGTACAGTCAGTAACAGGCCAAGAAAACACACATGAGTCAGAGAGAACTGCATTGGTAATAGGCCTTACTGGATTAGGAATATTACTTCTTTACCTGTTTCATTAAATAACCCACTATTAACCCTCCTACTGTCACCAAAAAGACCCACACATGTTCTGCCATAAACCCTACTGCCTTTGCCGCTGTACTAATCAGCCAACTGACAACAGTGCCTATAATACCTGGCAAAGCATCTGCTGCTTTTACAGCTAATTTTTTAAGCAAGTCTGATATGTGAGACAACTGTTTTTTTACCCACGTCTGTAAATCTTTTGGGTCTGATGGAGTTGGAGGAGCTGGAGGTGCTGGACTACTACTACCTCCCGTTACAGTCAACACAACTGTACTGATAATAAACCCCAGAGCTGTAATTAAACTGGCAATTGTGATACCCTGTTCTCTGAAAAGTGTTTTAAGTCTCTCAGACAGAGTAGTGTCTTCATTAAGTATTTTCTGAATAGTTTCTCTAATCCTGTTGACCTGTGATTTTAGTTTTTGTCTTCCAATTTCAACTACTTCTAGCCGCGCTGATCTTTCTGTATACAAATCATTTAATCTTTTTTGTATTCTTTCTTTCATTTCTATGTCAAGATTTCCATTGTCTGCTGTAGCCAGTTTCTCTTTTTCTCGTTCTATGTGTTTATCAAGCTCTCCCAGTTTGGCAATATTATTAACCATCTCACCTCTTATCGTCTGCAGTGTTTTATCCAACCCAGCTAACTCCCGCTTTGTCAAAGGAGAGTCACCAATTGTTTTTAATTCGTCATTTATTTGTTCTTCTGTAAATGAGGTTTCTTGTATCACTGTGTTTGCTATTTCTGGTAGGCTTGTTACTGGTGCCATTTCAATTTGTTGCCCTGTTGGCAACTTTGTTTGCGTGTCGTGAAGCACACTAACAAGTCTTGGGGGAACAGGAGACCCTCCAATACCAAGGTATCTTGCCAACCCAGAGTTACCACCGACTTCACCTTTAATTGTACTTAAAGCCCTAAACTTAGAAGGATTATTTTTATGTGTTAGATATATTTTCCCTCTGTCTGTATTTACAAATAAGTGCCCTTTATCATATTCAAATTGATTAGGATCTATTACATCTGGGCGCGCTCCAACACTGTCATAAAATGAGTTTACTTTATCTTTTAACAGTTCATGATACAAAGGAGAAGTAGTTACCATTCCAGTCATATCTGTGATACTGGTATCTGAGGCATCCATGACATCCATTTTAAACTCTTCATGATTAAATCCTCCCGCTGCCATTGTTTTTATTAATTTAATTTTTTTGTGCATAATAAAAATGGCATCTTCCTACGGATCAAAGTTAGACCCACACAGAAAACTACGTGAGCCTCTGGGTGTTAAGGCCATTCGACAATCAATCGTCATCACGAACAATCCAAGTACCATAGACCAGAACCAAACACTTACAGTCAAGTTTCCAAACCTAGGTCCCAGTGACGTTATTGTTCCTGGCACTGCACGCCTTGCATTTAATATTGAACTATCATCAGAGGCAGATGTAAACAGAACACTAGTTGACAATCTTGGCAGAGCAATTGTTAGAACTATTAAAGTAAAACTTGAAGGACAGGAAGTGTTTAGTCTTGATGACTCAGATGTATTCTACTGTTACAAAGACCTTTGGCTAACAAGAGAAGAACGAGAAGACCGTATTTACCAAGGCATACAGCCAGATAATGTTGGTAAACTTCGAATCGACGCCAGAGATAAAGTAACTAATACAGCCATGGATGTTATAATGGCCGAAACATATGGATCCAGATTCTACATTCCACTTGAGTTTGAAATCCTAACAGCTCATTTGCCTTATTATCAAGGGGCACTGAATGACCGTCTGAGCTTTGAACTAACTTTCAATGACTACTCCAAAGTAATTAAATCATCTGCCACAGATGCAACATACAAGATCTCTAACATTTCCTTGGAATACGAAATTGTCACACATACTGAACTAGCCAGACTCATTCAAAATCAGTACCAGTCAAGACTTCCAATTTATTATGACAGGGTGATTAGACACAGTTTAATACCCAAAGACAAAAGCGACCCAATGTGGAACTTAAACTTAAACACACCAGCCAGGTCACTGAAAGGTATTCTTATGTTGTTTGTTGAACCGGTGAGTCCATACAAAAGAGATTCAGAAAAATTCTACAATCCTAAGATTACACATTTGTCTTGTACAATCGAAGGCCGCCCTAATCAAGTGTACGCGTCTGGAATGCTGCCTTATCAACACTACGATGAGATCACAAAGTATTTTGCGGGTGGAAGGATTAGAGATAAACCAGCAAACATTGCGTGCAAAGATCTACATCTGTATGACGTTAGGATTGGTCAATACCTGACAAACAAGTATGCACTGTGGTTAGACCTGCGTAGTACAGATGATGACTATCTTCATGGGTCAGGACGAACTGTCGAGAACGGTAGTGATGGAATAACAATTCAGATACAAAAAAAGGTTGAAACTGCTGCAGCCATAAATATATATTTGTATCTAATTTATGACGCACAACTCAATATTGCAGAAAGCAGACTGAGTGGACACATATATTAAAATTATATTGTGTATTAAAATGAACCTAATGACCCTTGACCCACACTGTGGCTTATTTTGTGGTGCCACAGGGTGTGGTAAAACTGAATTTGTACTTAACCTCTTACAAACAAGATACATACACCACTTTGAAAACATTGTAATATTTTGTCCAACAATAAAACACAACAAAGCTTATCACAACCGTTTATTCATTTGGACTGACAGTAATATCTATTTAGTCGACCCTGAGAAAAAACTGAATGATTACCTGCTGTATTTTTTCAAACAATTTGAAGGACAGTCAACTTTATTTATTGTCGATGATTGCTCTGCAGAGAAAGACATTGTCAAAAAGAGAAATACTTTAGCAGAACTTGCCTTCAGTGGTAGACATGCAAACATCAGTGTTTGGATTCTCACTCAGAAATATAATGCTGTACTAAAAGATTTTCGAGAACAGTTAAAGTTTATCTGTTTGTTTTACTGTAAGGACCGTGACAGCTTTGAAGACTGTCTCAGAGAGAACGATGTCATTCCAAATAAGCAAGAACGGGATGATGTAAAAAATAAACTGAAATCAACTAAGCATCTAAAGCTCATTTTAAAGACAGATCAGCCCACAGGGTATGGGTTAGTAAATTAATTTATCTTTTTGGTTTGTCTATAAAAATGACGGACGGACAAGAGGATCAAAATTGGCCTATTGGTAAATTCATGAATATTACATCGAGTTTCAGGGATTTTATGCTTATTAGTGACTTAAAAACACAAGTTAGACGCCCTTTTTCAGAACTCCCATCACCGATGAAGATGTACATGACATATAGTTTTTATCTTGGATATTCTAATACTTTTCCACTTTATAATAATAGGACAGCAAATTTTTTAGTTTATGATGCTAAATCTGACTGGTTTAAGAATATGTGTTTAAACATATACTATCAAATAAAAAAAGAAAATAAAAATGTTAAATTTATTACTGTCAGTAAAACGATATTACACATGCAAAAGCTTGAAAATGATACCACAGAAGACATATCAATGAAGTGGCTTATTAGTTGGTGATTAATTTTGTCTATTATATAGATTTTAGTCAATAAAGTGCCATTTTCATTATATAATTTTCTATTTATTTTTTTGTCGGACAAATAAAAAAGATGGACAACCGTCAAAGATTAAGAAACGTGTTTCACACAATTGACTTACCTATATCTAATTATTTTAATGTATATGAATCGATACAAAGATCTTTTGCCGTAATACAAGAAAATCTTCTTTCTGGTAGTATAAAGATTCAGATTGTTGCGAAAATAGAATTTAGAAGGGAATCTGGACAAGTTATTATTTCATATATTTCAACGAGACAACACACAGTTAATTCGAGAAGAGAATTAGAAAGAGTGTTTAGAGAAAGATTGTTGCCTGACTTCCTTGAAGCAATTGATAGGGCAAAAATAAGTGGATCTGGTTGGCATGAAGGTTATGTACTTGAACTTCAACTAAAGCAGTCAAGATATCATCCTATTTTAGGCAAATCATGGATACCACTACCAACAGAGGTTGCAAACAAAAAGGCTGTCGTCAATATTCAAAACAATGATAATTTATGTTTCATGTGGTGTGTGCTTGCTAAACTTCATTTTGTAAAAGCAAAACCTGATCGTGTATCTAACTATATCAAATTTGTAAATGAACTCAACTTCAGTGGCATTGAGTTCCCTGTTAAAATAGAGGACATAGACTTGTTTGAAAAACTAAATCCTGGTATATCTGTAAATGTGTATGTGTGGGATAATGAGTCTGAAAATAAGTTACAGCCAATTAGAGTGTCCCCAATTGCCCCAACCTATGGTCAGTCAGAAGATAAGCATGTTGACATGTTACTAATAAGCTCTGGTGATAACTTTCACTACACAATTATCAGAAGTATGTCAAGACTAATTCATAATCATGTATCAAAACACAATGGCAAACAGGAAGTGTGTAAGAGATGTTTACAAAGATTCTCCTCTATTGCAGTGGCACATAAACACATTCTACATTGTAGGTCAGCTGATGACATACAAACTGTACTTAAGTATCCAGAGTCTGGTAGTCAAGTGTATTTTAAAAACTATGGGAATCAACAAAAGCTGCCGTTTGTAGTATACGCAGATTTTGAATCACTCGTCGTTCCATATGAAGGTCCAATTCCAGAGTCATTACCAAAGACTATAAAATTGAGTGACCAAGTGGTGTGTTCTTTTGGATACATTATTGTTAGGTCAGACGGTCTTCATTCAGAGCCTGTTATCTACAGAGGTGAAAATGCAGCATGTCTGTTTTTAACAGAAATGAGACATCTGTATAGTCAGGTAGTACAGTATCTCACAACATGTCAGATGCCTTTGGTGATGACAGAAGAAGACAAACTAAAATTTGATACAGCAGAGACGTGTTGGATTTGCGAACAGCCTCTGGCGGGTGATAAAGTTCGTGACCATGATCACATAACTGGATGTTACAGAGGCGCTGCACATAACAATTGTAACTTGTTATTAAAAACAGATCCTAAGACATATAAGTTACCAATCTTTTTCCACAATCTGAAGGGATATGATTCACACATCATCATGCAGGCTGTTGATGAGTCTTACAGAAAAATTAGTTGCATTGCCCAGACAACTGAAAAATACTTGACTTTTAGGTTAGACAAATTAGCATTTTATGACTCCATGCAACATCTGTCTTTAGGGTTGGCTAGTCTAGCAGAAGGACTGACTGAGTATCCAATAACAAGTAAATATTTTGAGCCAGAATTGATTAAGAAAGGAGTCTATCCATATGAGTACATCAGTGACTGGGTAGTTTTTGAAGAAACAAGACTGCCACCAAAAGAGAAATTTTATTCTACACTAATTGGTAAAGGTATTTCTGACTCTGAATACCAACACGCACTTAATGCATGGGAAAAACTAGGGTGTAAAACTATTGGTGACTATCATGACCAATACTTAAAGGCTGATGTCTGTTTGCTAGCAGACGTATTTGAAAGTTACCGTGAAAAGGGTTTGTTACACTACAAACTTGACCCAGCCTGCTACATCACTAGTCCTGGCATGACATGGGATGCATTTTTGAAATCCAGTAAGATATTTATAGACCTGTTGTCTGATCGTACAATGGGTGAAATGGTGGAACGCGGATTGAGGGGGGGCATTAGTTTAGCAGCAAATAATTATGCCAAGGCAAATAATAAATATCTTGACGACTTTGACCCCTCAAAGCCAAGGTCATTTATTACGTACGTGGACGCTAACAATTTGTACGGATTCGCGATGTGTGAATTATTACCATTAAAAAACTTTTGTTTGTATGATTTGTCACAGTATGGCATAAAAAAATTAACAAAATATATTATGGATCGAGGTCAAAATGATGAAAAGGGTTGGATCTTTGAAGTAGACCTGGAGTACCCACACCACCTACATGATTACCACAATGATTATCCGTTGGCTGTTGAGAAAATGAGTATGACAGGGAAAAAAGAAGACACTAAACTTGTACCCAATCTGAATGACAAATTTAATTACGTGTGTCACTATCGCTTGTTGCAGTTTTACATCAGACACGGGTTAGTACTAAAGAAAGTTCACAGAGGAATTCAATTTGATCAAAGTGCTTTTATGAAAGATTACATAATGAAGAACACAACATTGCGTGCAAGAGAAGGTAACACTGCATTTGACAAAGACTTCTTTAAGCTTATGAACAATGCCTGTTTTGGTAAGACTATGGAAAATCCTCATCACAGAAAAGATGTGAGACTGGTCACAACTGAATCAGGTGCAATTAAACTTACAGGTAAGCCTCAGTACACAGGGTATAAAGAATTTCATTCATCATTGTATGCAGTGTCACTCAAAAAAAAGATTGTTAAACTAGACAAGCCAGTATTTATCGGTATGGCAATTCTTGAATTGTCAAAACTGTTGATGCTTGAATTTTATTATGATTACTTCAAACCAAAGTATCCTGAGTGTCGATTGTTATACACTGACACTGACTCTATGATCATTGATGTGCCTACTGAAGACTTTTATGAAGACATGAAAACAGAGTTACACATGTATGACACGTCTGATTATCCTAAAGATCACCCGCTGTTTAGCACACAAAACAAAAAAGTGCCTGGTAAGTTTAAAGATGAACTGAATGGTGTGCCTATAGTTGAGTATGTTGGACTGAGATCAAAAATGTATTCTATACTGCACCAGAAGGGAAGTCAGTCAAAAGCCAAAGGAATAAAAAAAACAGCAATAAAAAATAAAGACATACGTCATGAACATTACAAGCAAGTGTTAGATGGTGCATTAATGCCTGATTATCCAAACAAGACACTAAGATCAAACAAACATAATATTGAAATGATTCAAACATATAAAAAGTCTCTAGCAGTTGGAGACACAAAAAGAGTGTTTCACACTAAGGAAAAAGCTTATGCACCAGGTCATTACAGGCTCAAGTTATCTGAAAAAATAGCTGATGAACTGTTTGATAAACTAATTGATGAATTGAAATTGTTAAAAATGAGTAACAGTGTCTGTGGGAATAATCTGTAATTCTTCTCTAACAAATGCCCTCTGGGGTGCAGGCTCATACAGATAATATATTGTTGCATTAGCTGAAGGAACTATTTTTTTTATATTATGAACAGATGTAGACCAAATTGGATCAGTTGCCCTACGTCTAACGTCATTCTCAGCTTCACCTGGTTGATACAAATATCTCACCTGTTTTGTAAACAAGCTAGTGTCTGGAGGTGTTGTTGCTTTTATTTCTGACGGTATTGTTTTCAATTTAATAGAATCAACAGGTTTAGGGTGACCCTCATTATTCATTGCTTTTATTACAGACGGTAATCTTTTAACCCACTCAGTGTTACGTGTGTCATGCATGAGTTCCTTAGAATACTGATAGCTAAAAAGTCTCTCCGATAATTGCTTGTTAAAGTTTTCTACAATAGCCTGTGATCTATGCAAGCCTGGTATGCCTCGCCGCACTAGCACTCCATGCTTTGCAAATAACTGATTAACAGCGCCTTTAAATTCACTCCCATCATCAACCTGCACAAGCCTAGGGTATTTTAAAGGACCTCGACTATATATTTTTGATAATGCAGTGGCCACTGTTACAGCTTTTTTGTCAGTTATGGGTTCTGCATCCTTATACCTTGAAGCTATGTCAACAACAGTTAATGCATACTTGTATCGTTTCTTTTTTATTGTGTCATGCGGAAGAAACAGGAGGTCCATTTGGTGTGTGTCATTAGGGATAGTGTTTTCAAAATGAGGCCTTGTTATTTTTCTTGGAGCAGGAAGATATATTTGCCAAATTGCCTGTTTTTTGAGCCACTGTTTTATTTGGTTGACATCTCCACCCACAGCAGCATGTAATTTTTCTACTGCAGTATTCCCTCTCCAGTAGCCAATTGGGGAGTAATATATTTTTGATAGTTTAGCGTCTGCCATTTTTTTTAGCAATATAAACTCCTGTAAAATATACTAATGTCATTCCTACTAAAACAAATATTATTTCTCCATTTCTTTGTTTTGGGCTTGGTTGGTAGTAGTCACTAAGTTTTGGTTGTGGAATAGACATGTCTTCACCAGTTACAAGATAGTATTCTTTGATAGCGTCATCGACATTTGAAAATGTATGCTGTGCGTGACCCTCAAGTTTTAGTTTTTCATTAATAAAATCAAGTTTCTCAATTCTTTGCTTTTCATAATCTTGTTGAGCTTGAGCTAGTTTTTCAGATGCCTCATTGTGTCGCTTCATTTCTTCTGCTGATTCTTCTTTACTCACTTTTGAAAAGAAATAGTTTGATCCACTAAAAGCTAATGCGTTAATAACTGCACCACCAATCATGACAGCTATAGTTGCCATATTTTTATTTACATAGAAATATTTTCTGGAATAATTCCTTGCTTGACTAGAAAATCTTTTGTTGCAATCGATGCTGTTATAACAACTACTAGTTTAGCACTGTCTTCGAAGTCTAATTTACTAAGGTCTGCTGATTTCATTTTGAGAAGACTTTTTCCCAACATAGAATATGCTACTGCTAGTCCACTTATTACAGCAGAGTGATAGACAAGGTTCATTAAGTTCTTTGTGTCGCTCATTTTCTTATACCATAAAAATTAAAATAATAAATTTATTTACTGCATATAAAATGGGTCAACGGCTTTGGGTGTTACTGGTAATGTGGCGACTTCTGGTTTTGTTTTTGGAGTGTCTGATTTTTTGGTCACTGTACAAGTCTGTGGTTTGTATTTTTTATATAATTGATAACCTACGTAACCAAATCCGACAACAAATCCGGCAACTATATATTTTGTTGATTGAGGGCTGGGGTCAGGGTCAGACTTAGTTGTTTGTCTCTCACTTTGATGAGGGTGTGACGGTAGTGACACTGGTCCTGACGGTCCTGAAGGTGCTGACGCCTGGTCAGTCACATGAGCCTTTTCTGTTTGAGCTTGAAGCTGTAATTTTTTTTGTCTGTTATATTCGGCTAATCTTTTACCAGCCTCAACCCTGCCTGGACTTTTAGCCTTAGTCACAGTTTGAACCTGCATCAAGACTGGACTGTGGTTCGGTTGTGGAGTCGTCTGGGTTTCGTCCATTTTCTTCTGCAGTAAAATTTATTTTAGAAAAATCAATATGACTACTAGTAACAAGTAAGGTTACAGCAGGTGCAAGGTAATTCCCAAACTTGTAAAACATAAGGCATGCTAATTTGCCTATTGAACTTGAAACAATAGGATTGCTTTCAAGGTCGTGTGATAGACTGTCACTATCAACAGGTAGGAAGTGACTTACAGCTTTTGTATATAGGCAGACAAGAGATCGACTTAAATCACGAGTCATTAGTGAGGCAATGTGATTTTCATATTTTAAATGAAGCTTGATTAGCTCGTCAGAGCTTAGAGATTCAATATCCTCTATCATGTATTGTCTACCCAGATAAGTCTTTGATTTGCCCGATACAATCACAGACAAAAGACGCTGTTTTTTAAAGTCTAAGTCTTTGTTTTCTACAGCACAAATATCACTTAAAAGAAGTAATTCGTCTTGATTCATTTTATAATATAATATAATAATTTTGCTTAAAGAAGTAAATGACAGCATTAATAATTTAGGTTGGGTGGGGGATCTGCTTAATACTCGCGGGTTGGCAGTTGATAAAAAAATCGTTGCTTGAATGATTTCTGGAGTGGAACTAAAATGGCTAGTTAATAAAGTTATTGGTGGTAAGTGCTGGAGTTCGTTTGTCTAAATACGGAGAGGATCAAATAAATTGATCGATTATTGATTAGGTGGGTTTCAACTGTCTACTTATCTATCTCTCTGGTGACTCGCTCAGAGTTGCCAACCACTACGGAATATCCGTAGTTTACTACGGAAGTAGATGTGTTACTACGGAGCTACGGAAGTAGTAAAAATACTACGGAAAAGCAAAATCAATAGTTAAAATTTTTTTAAGGGTTCGTTGAGCGCCTGTGGCTACAGTGTAGGGTGCCGGCCGAGTCAAGGTCAACCCAACAAAGTTACTGATCACAGCTTCAAGTGTGTGTTAGGCTTTGAACCAATCATTGTGAAGCCGGTTAGAATGCACCAAACAAACTCGTCGGACTGTGGTTGGCCGTGACAGGTTTCCGACAGGTCGTATATGCCGTATTCTTTTTTTTCTTCAAATAATATGTATTTTTCTCTGTATCATAAATATCGTTGTTGTTAACATAATCCAAGTGTTTATTTTAGTTTAAAGCTGTGGGTGAAGTTGTACAATAAAAGATATTCTAACTGACAAAAAATGCAATTATTTTGTTAAATTGGGTACATAAAATAATAATTTATATGATTTCCTAATTTATCATTAATAGTAGTTGCCTTTTAAATCTAGAAATAAAGTAAATGTTGGAGTTAGTCAAATTAAAACAATAACAAGGGGAGTAAGCACACTAGAACAATTTGCTTGATTACGTCCCTTTATTTAAACCAACCTGTCGGTGTCTGCTTTCCCTTGGTTGGACCTAAGTGCAATGATCAGAAAATTTTGCAATGTGCAAGTTTAAAAAAAAAAATTAAAAAAATTAAGTGGAGGAGAGGGGGGGGGGGGGGCGCGAGGGCGCCCAACCATTATTTAACCCATTACAGAGATGTGCAAACTATAAGTGTCCTGGTCAGTGATGTGTGTGTGTGTTATTTTTATTTTTGCGCTCGTGCTAATATAAAAGGCACAATATAAAAAAGTGCAGAAATAATAGGTAACAATAATAATAGTATTACTGAAATTTTAATAGTATTACTGAAATTTCAAGTGGCTAATACTGAAACTTCAAATTGTGAGTAGGCATGCCTGATGGAGGATTAAACGATGTGACCCGGCACGTCAGTGGAAGTCGCCACAAAAGCCGAAGCCATTGTGATCCAGAAAAATTTGTGCCATCTCAGTCTCTTCCTGTTTTTTTCAAAGAAACAGACTTATCTGTCATCCGGACTGAAACGCTGTTCACCACTTTTGTAGCGGAACACAATCTACCTGCATCCGTAGCGGACCATTTCAACAACTTGTGCAAAAAAATGTTTCCGGATACCAACATGCAGGGTGTGCCCTGCTATGAAACGAAACTGTCAGATATAGTGTTGAAGAAATGTAAGGCAGCAACAAGGACTGCCCTGTCTAAGTGATCCCCAGATTGAAGCGTGTGTCTGTCCAGCATTGCAAGTATGTCATGAAGCTGCTGTGCTTATAAAATCTTTTCCAAGTATGGCACTTTGTCAGTGTTTTTTTATGTCATTAAATGTCATGTGTATTCTGCCTGCCTTTGTGTTTGTGTATAGTTACATTAGTAATGCATCGCTGCGACGCGCATTGACTACTGAAATTGACTACTGAAATTGACGCGCATTGACTACTGAAATTGTCATAAAACTACTGAAATTCTACATTTTGACTACTGAAAAAAAATTTGGGGGTTGGCAACTCTGCTCGCTGGTAGAGTGCCGTACTTGGGCACACTCCAGCGGGCTACTGATAGTCTAGCAGCTGCCCTTCATAGACGATCAGCTGTTACGAGATAGTGATTTTCTAGAGAGTAACAAAGGTTTGGGTATATCAAAATGAAGTCTAGTATGAATAAAAGCAGTGCGCACTCGTTTTAAACCGCCGGAGGATGGAGACATTTTTCTGTAGCACATTTTGTTTCCAGTACGGCTGCAGACGAAACCAGGACCGTCGCAGCCATGTTCACAGGGGATCAGTAGTTTACACGGGTCTCATTGTTCCTGTATTCAGTGGTAGTATGCACGATATGTCACTTTAAAGGATTTCATTATTTTTTAAGTAACATTTTCACACTTAGATATATTAAGAGATGAAACAATTACGAAAAGGCTTGCCTTGAACTCAAATATCGTTACTCAACAATAAGGTATCCCAAATCACGTGATCAAAACAATGATACAACCTAAACGCGCATTCCTTGCTGTGAATTTCAGTGTGCAACGGGTTATTTTTGATTTGTTCTACATAAGCTTGTTTGTTTTTAAAAAAAGGCAAACGTGTAAAGTTGCTGTGTGCATTTTTATGTCTTGATAAAGGTTTGTCACATTTATTTCCATTCACTGTACCATCGCTTTGCCCTTTTCATTTCGACACCACATAAGCACCAAAACAAAACGCAACCCACAACACAAACGCTATCTTCGAAACCTATGTCTGGAGTGCAACATGCTGCATGCTGTAAAAGAAAAAGAGTGCCACACCACTTGGTTTTAACTGTCATGGCTGAGCAAAGTTTCGGAACTTGATTAATTATTTTATGCAGTAACATTTATTTTAATCAGTTGCACTGACAAGCTATGTTGTGATGTGTGATCACTGCCAGTGCCAATTATGCAGTCTCAGTGATCACTGATGGTACAGTACACTTCACACTGAAAGAAATACACAGCACAATGTGAACACGCTTGGAAGTTCATGCAATGCTTTGTTTAAAATTAAACCCTATCTTGCTAGCAGTAGCCTACTGCACAAAAGAAGAACTTATTTTGCTGCTGTGTTATTTGCAGTTTGTCTGCTTATAGACATTTGCAGTTCGCTGCAAGGATTCTTAGCAGCTGACATTAGCACTGACATATATCTTGGGATTAAAACAAGAAAGAAAACAGAGAAAGGTGATGCAGAGATGATTTAATAAATCAGTCAAGTGATCAAATGAATGAGATACATATGTTTTATAATGAACAGCTATAGTTGTGGGGGGGGGGGGGGGGGAGGAGGCACATACTTTATAATGTACACGTACTATTTCTTTCAGTGTTTCCATCACCCACTCATAACACCATTAGGCTCGATGAGTTCTCATGTTTTGAGTGGTTTACAAAATACATGTACTTGTTGCTGTTACATTCTTACTGGTTTTGACATTTTGCTGTAAGATTTACAGTCCCATCCATTAAGCCTGTTCTGCCTAACGCACATGGAGGTTGACTGTATCTTGATATGTGTGTGTAGGTAGCGTTTTGTTTCACGTGGCAGTTTTGGCCTCACCTTTAAGTTTGGTGGCCACCAGTACTATTTACAGAACTGATGACTGCATGTGCAGGCTAGTTCACCGTATCACTTATCAATGTGAACTGGGATATCAATGTGAACTGGGAACATTGAACTGGGCAGCCTATTGTTTGAAGTGATCAGTGGTAGCATCATCCATGATGTATGTGTGCATTTGGCCACTTGTACTGTTTACAAAGGTGCTGTTTACAGAACTAGTGGCTGAGTATGCATATTATTATTAGTACTGTTATTGTTATCAGGTATGGCCTTATCTCTAAGTTTTGGTGCCCCTGTGCATGAGGCCAACAGTACTTTTCACAGAACTGATGGCTGCATGTGCAGTGTGGTTAACTGTACACATGAAATTTGTAGGTGGGCAGCTAAAATACAGGCAGTCAATACAAGCCACTTTCTTAACCTGAAGTCTCTATATATAGGTTTTACAGTCCACTAATGCCCATCAGTATACAATTGTGCATGTCTTTTGTGGGTGTTCTGTGGTTTTGTGTGTGTATGTGGGGTGGGGTTGAAAGTGGGGCGGTATGGCACCTATTACCATGTATGTGTATGTACAAAACCTACATTACAAACAAACATAAATTAATAATTTAAATAAATAGTTATTTGGGTTTAATGCCGCGTGGACTATGGCCATCTCACGGCAGTTAAATAAATAAGATAAAGTAAGCCAAAGATACCTGGGACATATGAATGCTAAGTAAAGTATAGATTATGATACTGCACAGATGTACATTCTTTTGGTGGGTGTTCTGCGGTTTTGTGTGTGTGTAACTGGATTGGGGTTGGGAGCGAGCGGTACGGCACCTATTACCATGTAAGACATTTATTCACCAAGTTTAAACGTTACAAGGATTTTTGTGTGGCATGGCAATAGTAAAATACATCCTCACTAGTTGGCGATCATCCTATATACAGCACTAAAAGATAGATAAACACAATATTAAACACAAATCAGTCATATGTCACAAATCATGGAATCACGTTGTTCCACGCATGGTGATGTATTGAGGACAGCTTCTGGGAAAAAAATTGCATCTGAATCGAGAGGTTCTGGCTTTAAAAGCACGGAACCGCCGGCCAGAGGGCAGAAGCTCGAAGAGATGATTGGCTGGGTGTGACAGATCTGACAATAGTATTGGTGTCCACATGCACAGGGGCAACATGGTGTATGTTCTTGAGCTGTATGCTGATGTGCATGTACAAAACCTACATTACAAACAAACAAAATAAATAAATAATTTACACATAAAACCGCAGAACACCTACCAAAGGACATGCACATCTGTGTATGTTCATAATTTTTAATCTATCCTTTACCTAGCATGCATATATCCTAGGTACCTTAGACTTACTTTATCTTAGATAAAGTAAGTCTAAGGTACCTAGGATATTTAGATAAAGTAAGTCTAATGCATGCTAGGTAAAGGATAGATTAAAAATTATGAACATACACAGATGTGCATGTCCTTTGGTAGGTGTTCTGTGGTTTTATGTGTGTATTTAGGTAGGGGTTGGGAGCAGGCAGTATGGCACCTATTACCATCTATATACGTGTATATGTTCTTGTATGCTGATGTGTATGTACAAAACCTTCATTACAAGCAAACAAAATAAATAAATAATTTAAATATATAGTTATTTGGGTTTATTGTCAAGCAGGTGACCAATGCCATCTCATGGCGGTTAAATAAAAAAGATAAAGTAAGTCAAGATACCTGGGACATATGAATAATCAGTAGAGGATAGATTATGAACATGCACAGATATA
This sequence comes from Semisulcospira habei, assembly GCA_036245525.1. Lineage (NCBI taxonomy): Eukaryota > Metazoa > Mollusca > Gastropoda > Semisulcospiridae > Semisulcospira > Semisulcospira habei. Next base: position 102,120,104 of record BTPG01000006.1, on the reverse strand, counting down.
AGTGTCTTTTGGTGGGTGTTCTCTGGTTGTGGAGTGGGGTTGGGAGTGGGCAGTATTACCATGTATGTGTATGTGAACATCAGCATATGTACAAAACCTACTTTTCAAACAAATAAAAATAAATAATAAATTTAAATAACTAGGACATATGAATACCAAGTAAAGGATATATTATGAACATGCACAGATGTGCATGTCCTTTAATGGGCGTTCTGTGGTTTTGTATGTGGGGTGGGGAGCGGGTGGTATGCACCTATTACCATATATGTGTACATGTTAATGTTCACATCATATATTACCATATATGTGTACATGTATGTTCTCATCTTGTATGCTGATGTCCCCCACCCAGGTCTGCCCTGGGGGACTTGGGTGGGGTTAACTACTTTTTAGTTCCCAGGGTCACCCTGGTCAGCCCCACAGGGTGGGTTTTCCCCTCTATTCTGGGGCATGTGTTTCTGTCTATCCTTGGTACATTCACCTGTATCCCCCACCGGGTCTGCCCTAGGGGACCTTGGTGGGGTTGTCTACTTTTTAGTTCCTAGGGTAGAGATAATAGAATATACAAAACAAGGACTTTTTTTGACGACGTCATCTTTCCACGTTTTTTTTTTTTTTTTTTTTTTTTTGACCCCACCCGGGTCTGCCTTGGGGGACTTGGGTGGGGTTAGGTATTTTTTAGTTCCCAGGGTCACCCTGGTCAGCCCCACAGGGTGAGTTTTTCTCTCTATTCTGGGGCATGTGTTTCTGTCTACCCTTTGTCCATTCACCTGTATTTGCCTTTTTAAAACTCTCCCTACTGTCTGCACTGCCTGTAGCTCTTGATATTGGATGTGTGCTGCTAAATGGTCTTAGCTTTATTTAGGCCCCATGTTGTAGGTTTATGTAACGTATTTGACCGGCTGGCGACATACATTCAATTTTCTGTTTATTTTTTTTTTTTCACAAGCAGTGCAGGCACGTCCTGAGAAAGCCTTGTTGCTGTCGGGACGTTACGCAATGTACAATCAATCAATCAATCTTTCCACGTTTTTTGATAACAAAACACTCGTGTGACGTCACCTTTCATTTTCCCCAGATTCTAACTATTGTCTCTGACAAAACTTAATCACACATTGTTTAAAAAAAAAGACCATTACCAGTTGAGAATAGTACATTTCTGACCCAATGATCCATTGTCTTAAGTTGACCTTAATTAATTACTAATTACGGTCATTAACGTACACACTGTCGTTTTTCTCAAATCGAACCAAAATCCTGTTAGTGCACTCTGTTAAAGAGACTAATGACTTTTTACACACACCCCTGTCAGAGTCTATTTCTGAGGAACATGATTTTCTCAAGTAAAACTTTATACGTTACTAATAAGTTACAACTAACTTTTAGGAACCTGCAGATGTAACCTTTAAGTTAGTTGACATAAGAACTTATTAATTACTTATCATAAGAACTTATTAATTACTTACTGTAAGTTCTTATAAGTTCTTACAACAACTTGACTTAAGTCACAACTTACTCGGTCAGATTTGACAAGATACAAGGACAATAAAAAAACTTTTTTTTTCTCAATAATACTCTGGTGGTGGTGCTGATGGGGCTAAACAATCAGGCACAAGTGATGTAAATGACGTGTCATCTCTCTGCGAAGCATATGACAAAAATATTGATTGATTACCAAATCTGATTTTTATTTGTTTAAAAGATTGTGTAGTTTTTCTGTGGTTTCCTGAACACCGATCTGTTTCCCCATCTCTAAAAAACTAGCCTTCAGCTCTTCAACATTCACAGGAGATTGACTACGCATCTTATTTTGTATTTCAGACTTCTGTTTCTTGTAATTATTTAAATCATCCTGGACTCGCTTAAATTCTTCGTCATCAATAAAATTATCATTCAATGCCTTACTGATAATAAGTTTCATACTGCTCAGCTTTGCATCAGCAAGCGTACTCAATGCTTCATGTTTCTGTAATTTCGTGTGAAACCTCTTGTTCAAGGCCTCCAAACCAAAGCAAGCCAGGCATGTAGCAACGCTAACACCCTCAACTGCTATTCCAGCCAAACTTCCAATTCCCATGGCAAACAGAACAATACCCCCCACAGAACATCCAGCTGAAACTGCACCAATAGCCATAGAAGTGTTTTGAACAGAATTAAAAACGGTCTGATACCGTCTCTTACATCTGGAGTACCTCGCCTCTTCACTTTCCAAATATTTAATTGCTTCTGTAATATTCATTAAACGAAATGTGTCTGCCTGTAATGTTTTATCTGATGCAATTGGCACAGCTGTCGCATGTGGATCAGGCACAAGCGTTGTTTTAGTCGTCGCAATTGATTCAGTCGGCTCAAGCGTCGGTAGTATTGGATAAAATTTTACCATATTTTTTTATTGACAAATATTTTTTATTTAATCATCAATTACATTTTGCAACTCTTCAAAAGTATACAATTTACTTGCATAATAAAATGCAACAAGATCAATGTGTTCAAGGTTTATGTAACTTAGACGAACAAAAGTTAGTATATCAACAATTATCTTGACAGCCAGAACACTGCTCGAAACATTAATAACATCAACATTTTTTGTAATAGCAATAAAAACCTTTGTTGATTCTGATACTGTTTCATCCCATGTAAGTTTTATTCCCTGTGCAATATTTGCCTCTTTTGCAGAAGTTACAGATTTCATGATAATTTCAAATACTATTGTCGCTTCTCTAGCCACGACTAAGCTTGCTGGCATAAACACAACAGAAGTATCTGATCTACCCTTTCTAGTTGTAAGAAGATACTGCCGTCTCTCATAATTTTCAACTTTCAGTTTATCTCTGCTATTGTTGTCTGGGGCAAAGCTTAGAACAAGGCTTACAATCAGCGGCCCAGAATTAACAACTTTCCTAAACACTAAGGCGCCTTCATCATCAGTGTATACATAAGGACTAATAAATTCCAACTTTATGTCCCAGTCAATTGTGGGTGCTGGCGTAGGTGCAGGTGGTACAGGTGAAACAACCCACTTACTACCCACATGTATTAAGTTGTAAGGCGCATTATTTACAGGCGGAGTAGGTACAGTAACCTCACGCAGCTGACCAAGTTTAGGAATCTGTCTTTCACCGTCTTTCATGTCAACAATTACTTTCCTCTTGTACATGCCATTTGAATCAAGTTCAAAACCATATATTTCTCCAACATCCCCCTCCTTCTCAAAATCCTGTACATCAGCCAAATCTTTCAACTCTGTTACTGGACATGCAACTGGTATGATTCTCGGCTTTGGACCACCACTCATTTTTTATAAACAAAAATAAAATTATTTAATTTCCAACACAACACTAAAATCATGCATAACAACTGGTTTGTCATCCTGATTAGTTACAGATATACTCAGTGACTCAAAGAAACTAGAACCTAATTTCTTAAACTGTGCAGGAAATCTAACAACCACACTTTCGCAATAGGGTGCAGTTCCAGTTGTTAAGCATCTCAACAAAGTTGAAGGCTTTCCATTGTGTACATTCTCAGTTGTGTTCAGTTCTTTCAAATAAACATTTAGCACTGTGTGTACTGACAAATGAACAGGATATCTTCCAATTATTTTTTCAAGACTGCACTTGTGAAACCCCTATTGAAGAAACCATCTTTAGACCCAAATGTACTGAAAAACTATCGCCCAGTTTCCAATCTTACATTTCTATCAAAGATTCTTGAGAAAATTGTCCTTGTTCAAACTTTAAAGCATGTCAACTCTAATAGTCTGTTCAGTGTATTCCAGTCTGCATATCGTCCCCATCGTAGCACTGAAACAGCTTTGCTGAAGATATTCAATGACCTGCTTTGTGCTTTGGACGAGCGTAAGATCACGGTCCTTGCTTTGCTGGACCTGTCCAGTGCGTTCGACACTATTGACCATGAAATTTTGCTGTGCCGTCTTCAATCTGTATTTGGCATTGAAGGCACAGTCTTGGCATGGTTTAGTTCATACCTGACTGAACGATCCCAGATTGTTTCTGTCGATGGCTGTCGTTCTGAGCCATCACCTCTTCGGTTTGGTGTACCCCAGGGCTCGGTCCTAGGACCTGTATTGTTCTTACTGTATGTTCAGCCCCTGTCCGACCTGATTTGTAGTCGCTCCATTTCCCATCATGCATTTGCAGATGATACGCAGATGTACAAAAGTGATACTGTCGAATGAGCTGTGAATGCCGTCCAAAGTATAAGCCAGTGCATTGACCATGTCAAATCATGGATGACCACCAACAAACTGATGTTAAATGATGGCAAAACTGAAGCAATGTTGGTAGCTAATCCAAGATTATCTTCGTCCCTGCCTTTACCATCATCATTGTCTGTGGATGGAACACTCATTGGCTTCTCTGCGAGTGTGAGAAACCTGGGTGTTACACTTGACAGCGAGTTATCTATGTCACAGCATGTCAGTGCAGTGTGTAGATCCGCTTATCTGGAACTTCGTCGTATTAGTTCAGTTCGTCACCTGCTGACCGTGGAAGCCACTAAAACACTAGTTTGTGCATTTGTGCTGTCCAAGCTAGATTATTGTAACTCTTTGCTTTGTGGCTGCCCTCCAAAAAATTCAGAACAATGCAGCCCGGCTTGTTGTGAGAGTCCGTAAGACTGAGCATGTCACACCCATCTTGAAGTCCCTTCACTGGCTACCTGTGTCCTCACGTATTCAATACAAAGTTATGTCAATCTGTTTTAACTGCCTTTCAGGCACCGGCCCAGAATACTTGTCCTCTTTGCTGCATGTGTATACACCCTCTCGTGAGCTCCGCTCCTCTTCTGATAAACGGAAGCTGTGTGTACCTTCTGTCCAAACTAAAACATTTGGTCAGCGCACTTTTGTTTATCAAGCCCCAGTGTTATGGAATACACTTCCTCTTGAGGTCAGAAACAGTGAGTCTGTCTCTGACTTCAGGAGGTCGTTGAAAACTCACCTCTTCAAGCTTTACTTTGAATGACTGCCAGTGTTTGATGCCTTAGTTGTAGTTCTGCAATCCTCCTTGTTTAGACTGAATGTTAATTAGAATATAAATTATTATGTATGTATTGTTGTTTAGTTTATTGTAAAAGTGGTGTGTTCGGGCATTGTGCTTTGTTTGTTATGTGCATATGTCATTGTATTTTATTTTTGTGTACAGATTGTAAAGCGCTTAGAGCTTTTGAGTAAGATTAAGCGCTATATAAATACCCATTATTATTATTATTATCTTTTTGGGGCTTAAATTTTAATCCTGCTTCATAAGTCCAATCATCATCATCACCACTAATAGCTACAATACCAAGATCATATTCGGCTAAAAAACCTAATACCCCCACCCGGGTCTGCCCTGGGGGACTTGGGTGGGGTTAGGTACTTTTTAGTTCTCAGGGTCACCCTGGTCAGCCCCACAGGGTGAGTTTTTCTCTCTATTCTGGGGCATGTGTTTCTGTCTACCCTTTGTCCATTCACCTGTATTTGCCTTTTTAAAACTCTCCCTACTGTCTGCACTGCCTGTAGCTCTTGATATTGGATGTGTGTTGCTAAATGGTCTTAGCTTTATTTAGGCCTCATGTGTTAGGTTTATTTAATGTATTTGACCGGCTGGCGACATACATTCAATGTTCTGTTTAGTTTTTTCACAAGCAGTGCAGACACGTCCTGAGAAAGCCTTGTTGCTGTCGGGACGTTAAGCAATGTACAATCAATCAATCAATAAAAAACCTAATAGTATTAAAAGTTTGTCTGTTAATATAAGCTGACTATCTTTTGGAAATTCCAATGTAACAAGTAAGTTACCTGGATTTAAAGTTGCTTTAATTTTATACATATTTTGTAAAAATTCAGCTATAGTACAAAAGTCATAATACCCAGGCTGTAAGTGATTAGCACCCCAACTTGTACTACCTACCATTCCATGCACAGAATATTCACCGTCATTTGTAACATTAAACCACTTTACTGTATAGAACATTTCATGGATAGCTACAGCCTTTCTACCATCACGATTATCAATCCCATTAATTAACAACACTGGTTTGCTTGTGTCAAGATTTGTTAATGTGATAAACATTTTTATTATCTCATATAAAAAAGGATGGAATTTAAATCACCAACCATTACCACAACGAACGCATTTCAATTTAATGTGAATGCTAAATATAATGTTGCACCTACTTATGAACAGAAAATAATTCAACTAAATCAGCTTGATATTGCTGTATCAGAACAAGATCTATTCCAAGTCAAAGTCCCCCACCCGGGTCTGCCCTGGGGGACTTGGGTGGGGTTAGGTACTTTTTAGTTCCCAGGGTCACCCTGGTCAGCCCCACAGGGTGAGTTTTCCTCTCTATTCTGGGGCATGTGTTTCTGTCTATCCGAGATCCATTCACCTGTATTTGCCTTTTTAAAACTCTCCCTACTGTCTGCACTGCCTGTAGCTCTTGATATTGGATGTGTGTTGTTAAATGGTCTTAGCTTTATTTAGGCCCCATGTTTTAGGTTTATTTAACGTATTTGACCGGCTGGCGACATACATTCAATGTTCTGTTTAGTTTTTTTTTTTTTTTTCACAAGCAGTGCAGGCACATCCTGAGAAAGCCTTGTTGCTGTCGGGACGTTAAGCAATGTACAATCAATCAATCAACCAAGTCAAAGTACCAAATCCGTTTGACCATTACCTAAACCCTCCAATAACAGATGACTCTACTGCAAGAAAGTGGTCTTCAAGTCCACTACAGATGTTTCAAAACCAACTCAACTTTGCAATACAATGTTCAACTACAGGCTGTGGTGTTTCATTCACAGACCACTTGAATCACTCAAACAAACTTATTAGATCTGTCTACCATTTCCATGTTTATTACCAGCTTAGACGTATTTTGTCAGAACTGCATACACCACTGCCAACTGAATCCAGTTTCAACAGGTTTAACAACCCCATGGATATGAAAGCATTTGAACGCATATGTAATGAAGTTAACATCAACCCCGGTCCCCGGTATGACTTCACACAAAAACTTGATGATCACAATGGTATGGGCACATTGTATTATGCTATGAGTCACAGACAATACCCTCAAGATTACTACCCTGGGTACACTTCATTCTCATCTAAATCTGAAGTCTGGTTAGGATCAATAGAGCAGAAACAGTCTAACGCCTGGGCCACATTTATTTTAGATAAAACTGACGGGTTTACTCAAGCAGGAGTCGAGCGCGTAAATGAGTCTATCAGAACATATGTCTGGTGTATACTAGGAGCACAATCACTAACAAAATCGAACATTTTAAATGGAAGTGGCAAATTTGAAGCACAAAAACAATTTCTCGCAAACCTGGAAGATTCAATTAATTCAACAGTCGATCTCCCATCAAGCATACAGCGTTACCAAGACGTTCTCAGATATGCTAGATCAAAAGTTGACTTTGTAGTTGGCATCGGGTTATACATGTTACCATCTGACCTTCAACTCCAAATGGGTACAATAACAAATTATAATAATGAAATCATTGTTGCAGGTGTTGGTCAAAAACTCGGTCTTAATCAATCTGTAAACTTGGGGGCCACAACCACACATGTTCAGTTGTTAAAACCATTACAGACGGTAACACCCCTGGCCCCGGCCCCGGCCCCAACACCGGCACTCATACAACCAGTACAGTCAACCCCTGACACACATGAGTCAGAGAGAACTGCATTGGTAATAGGTCTAACAAGATTAGGGGTATTACTTCTTTATCTGTTTCATTAAATAACCCACCATCAACCCTCCTACTGTACCCCCACCCGGGTCTGCCCTGGGGGACTTGGGTGGGGTTAGATATTTTTTAGTTCCCAGGGTCACCCTGGTCGGCCCCACAGGGTGGGTTTTTCTCTCTATTCTGGGGCATGTGTTTCTGTCTACCCTTTGTCCATTCACCTGTATTTGCCTTTTTAAAACTCTCCCTACTGTCTGCACTGCCTGTAGCTCTTGATATTGGATGTGTGTTGCTAAATGGTCTTGGCTTTATTTAGGCCCCATGTGTTAGGTTTATTTAATGTATTTGACCGGCTGGCGACATACATTCAATGTTCTGTTTAGTTTGTTTTTTTTTCACAAGCAGTGCAGGCACGTCCTGAGAAAGCCTTGTTGCTGTCGGGACGTTAAGCAATGTACAATCAATCAATCAATCCCTCCTACTGTAACCAGAAATACCCACACATGCTCTGCCATAAACCCAACTACCTTTGCTGCTGTAGTAATCATCCAACTGACAACTGTGCCAATTATGCCAGGCAAAGCATCCACTGCTTTCAGAGCCAATTTTTTAAGCAAGTCTGATATGTGAGACAACTGTTTTTTTACCCATGACTGTAAATCTTTTGGGTCTGTTGGAGGTGGGGGACCCGGGGTTGGTGGTGCTGGAGGTGGAGAACCACCGGGTCCCCCAGCACCGGAGACAGCTAACACAACAGTACTGATAATAAATCCAAGAGCAGTAATTAAACTAGCAATTGTAATACCCTGTTCTCTGAAAAGTGTTTTTAGTCTCTCAGCCAGAGTAGTGTCTTCGTGAAGTATTTTCTGAATAGTTTCTCTAATTCTGTTGACCTGTGATTTCAGTTTTTGTCTTCCAATACTAATCACTTCTAACCGTCCTGATCTTTCTATCTGCAAATCATTTAATCTGTGTTGTATTCTTTCTTTCATTTCTGTGTCTGCGGTAGCCAGTTTTTCTTTTTCACGTTCTATGTGTTTATCAAGCTCACCCAGTTTGGCAACATTGTTTACCATCTCACCTCTTATTGTCTGCAGTGATTTATCCAAACCCATAATCTCCCGCATTGACAAAGGTGGATCATTTATTGTTTTCAAAGCGTCATTTATTTGCCCTTCAGTAAATGAAGTTTCTTGTATCACTGTGTTTGCTATTTCTGGTAGGCTTGTTACTGGTGCCATTTCAATTTGTTGCCCTGTTGGCAACTTTGTTTGCGTGTCATGGAGGGCACTAGCCAGTCTAGGCGCAAGCGGCGTGACAATTCCAAGTTGACGCAAGGCACCAACACCACCTTCATTTTTTATTGTACTTAAAGCCCTAAACTTACCAGGGTCTTTTTTGTTAGTCAATAGTACTTTTCCTTTGTCAACAGTATTTAAATATAAATGACCCTTGCCATCAAGTTCAAACTGATTAGGATCTACGTTGTCTGGGCGGCCACCAACATGATCATAAAATGAGTTCACTTTGGTTTCTAAAAGTTCGTGACGTAAACTGCAAATATTTCTTGTACCAGTCATATCTGCCATATCTGTCATATCTGTTGTATTACCAAAATCATACGTGTCATCCATTTCAAAATCTTCATGATTAAATCCTCCAGCGGCCATTGTTTTATTAATTTATTATTTTTTATTGTGCATAATAAAAATGACACAGTCTTACAGATCAAAGTTAGACCCATACAGAAAACTACGTGAGCCTCTGGGTGTTAAGGGCATTAGACAATCAATCGTCATCACAAACAATCCAAGTACCATAGACCAGAATCAAACACTTACAGTCAAGTTTCCAAACCTAGGTCCCAGTGACGTTATTGTTCCTGGCACTGCACGCCTAGCATTTAATATTGAACTATCATCAGACGCAGATGTAAACAGAACACTGGTTGACAATCTTGGCAGAGCAATTGTTAGAACTATTAAAGTAAAACTTGAAGGACAGGAAGTGTTTAGTCTTGACGACTCAGATGTGTTTTACTGTTACAAAGATCTTTGGCTCACAAGAGAAGAACGAGAAGACCGTATTTACCAAGGCATACAGTCTGATAATGTTGGTAAACTTCGAATCAATGCAGGAGATAAGGTAACTACTGGGGTAGCCAAGGACGTTATAATGGCCGAAACATATGGAACCAGATTTTACATTCCACTTGAGTTTGAAATCCTAACAGCACATTTGCCTTATTATCAAGGGGCACTGAATGACCGTCTGAGCTTTGAACTAACTTTCAATGACTACTCCAAAGTTATTAAATCATCTGCCACAGATGCAACATATAAGATCTCTAACATTTCTTTGGAATATGAAATTGTCACACACACTGAACTAGCCAGACTCATTCAAAATCAATACCAGTCAAGACTTCCAATTTATTATGACAGGATGATTAGACATAGTTTAATACCCAAAGACAAGAGTGACCCAATGTGGAACATAAACTTGAACACACCTGCCAGGTCACTGAAAGGTATTCTTATGTTGTTTGTTGAACCGGTGAGTCCATACAAAAGGGATTCAGAAAAATTCTACAATTCTAAGTTTACACATTTGTCTTGTACAATCGAAGGCCGTCCTAATCAAGTGTATGCGTCTGGAATGTTACCTTATCAACACTACGATGAGATCACAAAGTATTTTGCGGGTGGAAGGATTAGAGATAAACCAGCAAACATTGCGTGCAAAGATCTACATCTGTATGATGTTAGGATCGGACAATACCTTACAAACAAGTATGCACTGTGGTTAGACCTTCGTAGTACAGATGATGATTACCTTCATGGGTCAGGTCGAACTGTTGAGAACAGCAGTGATGGAATTACAATCCAGATACAAAAAAAGGTTGAAAAATCTGAAGCCATAAATATATATTTGTACCTGATATATGACGCACAACTCAATATACAAGAGTGCAGACTAAGTGGACACATATATTAAAATTATATTGTGTAGTAAAATGAACCAGAGCTTGATGACCCTTGACCCACACTGCGGATTGTTTTGTGGTGCCACAGGGTGTGGGAAAACTGAATTTGTTCTTAACCTCTTACAAACAAGATACATACACCACTTTGAAAACATTGTAATATTTTGTCCTACAATCAAACACAACAAAGCTTATCACAACCGTTTATTTATTTGGACTGACAGTAACATATACTTAGTTGACCCTGAAAAGAAACTGAATGACTACCTACAATATTTTTACAAGCAATTTGAAGGACAGTCAACATTGTTTATTGTTGATGACTGCTCTGCAGAGAAAGACATTGTCAAAAAGAGAAACACTCTAGCAGAACTTGCTTTCAGTGGCAGACACGCAAATGTAAGTGTATGGATTCTCACTCAAAAATATAATGCTGTACTGAAAGATTTTCGAGAACAGTTAAAGTTTATCTGTTTGTTTTACTGCAAGGATCGTGACAGCTTTGAAGACTGTCTCAGAGAAAACGATGTCATACCAAATAAACATGAACGTGATGATGTAAAAAATAAACTGAAATCAACTAAGCATCTAAAGCTCATTTTAAAGACAGATCAGCCCACAGGGTATGGGTTAGTAAATTAATTTATTCTTTTGTTTGTCTAATAAAAATGACAGACGGACAAATCATACAAGTGCTTGATATCTCACACTGCTTCAAAGATGTTATGCACTTTACTGACCTAATAACATCACCCAAACAGACTAACATAAGCCTTTCAGCACCATCAGAAATATATGCTACATACAGTGTGACTTTGGATTATGTTGATGAGCATCCAGGTGTGGAGCGCATGACAGTTGATTTAAAGACACCTACTTTTAAAGTTGATGATACCAACTATGGTTGGTTAGGGGAAGTTTGTTATAGCATATTTAACAGCTACGCAAACTAAATGTTTATATTGACAGTGTTACAGTTAATAAAGTGGTATTACACAAGGTGAGCCAGCGGTAATATTTTTTCATTTATTATTTTGTCGGACAAATAAAAATGACGGACAATGTTCAAAACCCTGGCTCATCAAGTTTAAGAAACGTGTTTCACACAACAGACTTACCTATATCTAATACTAACAATGTCTATGAATCAATAGAAAACTCTTTTTCTGTCATACAAGATAATCTTCTTACAGGCAGTGTGAAGATTCAGATTGTTGCCAAAATAGAATTTACTAGAGTAGACGGTGAAGTGATTGTATCTTATATCTCAACAAGACAACACACAGTTAACACAAGAAGAGAATTAGAGAACGTGTTTAGAGACAGACTATTACCTGATTTCCTCCAAGCAATTGACAGTGCAAAAATGAAAGGATCTGGTTGGCACGAAGGACATGTACATGAACTACAACTGAAGCAGTCTAGGTATCATCCTATATTAGGCAAATCATGGTTGCCACTGCCAACAGAGGTTGCAAACAAAAAGGCTGTTGTTAATATTCAGAACAATGACAATTTCTGTTTCATGTGGTGTGTGCTTGCTAAACTACACTTTGTAAAAGCAAAACCTGAACGTGTATCTAACTACACCAAATTTGTAAATGAACTCAACTTCAGTGGCATTGAGTTCCCTGTTAAAATAGAGGACATAGACTTGTTTGAAAAACTAAATCCTGGTATATCTGTAAATGTGTATGTGTGGGATAATGAATCTGTCGACCAGTTACAACCCATTAGAGTATCACCACTTGCTCCAACATATGGGCAGTCAGAAGATAGGCATGTTGACATGTTGCTAATCGGTGATGATAATAACTTTCACTACACAATTATCAGGAGTATGTCACGTCTAATTCATAATCATGTATCAAAATATGGTAGGAAACAGGAAGTGTGCAAGAAATGTTTACAAAGATTCTCTTCTATTGCAGTGGCACACAAACACGTCCTGCACTGCAGGTCAGCTGATGACATACAGACTGTACTTAAGTATCCAGATCCTGGTAGTCAAGTATATTTTAAGAACTATGGGAATCAACAAAAGCTGCCGTTTGTAGTGTACGCAGATTTTGAATCATTAGTTGTTCCATATGAAGGTCCTGTTCCAGAGTCATTACCAAAGACTATAAAACTAAGTGACCAAGTGGTGTGTTCTTTCGGATATATTCTTGTTAGGTCAGATGGTGTGCACGAAAAACCTGTTATCTATAGGGGTGAAAATGCAGCATGTCTGTTTTTAACAGAAATGAGACATCTGTATAGTCAGGTAGTACAGTATCTCACAACATGTCAGATGTCTTTGGTGATGACAGAAGAAGACAAACTGAAATTTGATACAGCTGAGATGTGTTGGGTTTGTGAACAACCCCTCCAGGGTGATAAAGTTCGTGACCATGATCACATAACTGGACGTTACAGAGGTGCTGCACATAACAATTGTAACTCATTATTAAAAACAGATCCCAAGACATATAAACTGCCAATCTTTTTCCACAATCTCAAAGGATATGATTCACACATTATCATGCAGGCTGTGGATGAGTCTTACAAAAAAAATTAGTTGTATTGCCCAGACAACTGAGAAGTACTTGACTTTTAGATTGGACAACAAATTAGCATTTTATGACTCCATGCAACATTTGTCTTTAGGATTGGCTAGTCTGGCAGAAGGACTGACTGAGTGTCCAATAACAAGTAAATATTTTGAACCAGACTTAATCAAGAAAGGTGTTTATCCGTACGAGTACATTGATCATTGGGTTGTGTTTGAAGAAACAAGACTGCCACCAAAAGAGAAATTTTATTCCACACTAACTGGTAAAGGTATTTCTGACTCTGAATATCAACACGCACTTGATGCGTGGGGGAAGTTGGGGTGTCAAACTATTGGTGACTTTCATGACCAGTACTTGAAAGCTGACGTTTTTTACTAGCAGACGTATTTGAAAGTTACAGTGAAAAGGGTTTGTTGCACTACAAGCTTGACCCTGCTTGTTACATAACTAGTCCTGGCATGACATGGGATGCATTTTTGAAATCCAGTAAGATATCTATAGACCTGTTGTCTGATCGTACGATGGGTGAAATGGTGGAACGTGGATTGAGGGGAGGTATTAGTATTGCAGCAAATAACTACGCTAGAGCCAACAATAAATATCTTGATGACCTTGACTTTGACCCCTCGAGGTCAAGGTCATTCATTACCTATGTAGACGCTAACAATTTGTATGGCTGGGCAATGTGTGAGTTATTGCCCTTGAAAAACTTTTGTCTGTATGATTTGTCACAGTATGACGTAACAGAGTCAGGGTTAACAAACAATATTATGAATCTTGACCGAAACGACGCGAAGGGTTGGATCTTTGAAGTAGACCTGGAGTATCCACACCACCTACATGATTACCATAATGATTATCCCTTAGCAGTTGAGAAAATGAGCATGACGGGGAAAAAAGAAGACACCAAACTTGTACCGAATCTGAATGACAAATTCAATTACGTTTGTCACTATCGATTGCTGCAGTTTTACATCAGACATGGGTTAGTACTAAAGAAAGTTCACAGAGGCATTCAATTTGATCAGAGTGCTTTCATGAAAGATTATATAATGAAGAACACAACCCTTCGTGCCAGAGACGGCAACACTGCATTTGACAAAGACTTCTTTAAGCTTATGAACAATGCCTGTTTTGGCAAGACAATGGAAAATCCTCATCACAGAAAAGATGTGAGATTAGTCACAACTGAATTGGGTGCAATTAAACTTACAGGCAAGCCACAGTACACAGGGTACAAAGAGTTTCATTCATCATTGTACGCAGTGTCACTCAAAAAAAAGATTGTTAAACTGGACAAGCCAGTATTCATTGGTATGGCAATTCTTGAATTGTCAAAACTGTTGATGCTTGAATTTTATTATGATTACTTTAAACCGAAGTATCCTGAGTGTCGTCTGCTATACACTGACACTGACTCTATGATCATTGACGTGTGTACTGAAGACTTTTATGAAGACATGAAAACAGAGTTACACATGTATGACACATCTGACTACCCAAAAGATCATCCACTGTTTAGCACATAAAACAAGAAAGTACCTGGTAAGTTTAAGGATGAACTAAATGGTGTGCCAATAGTTGAGTATGTTGGACTGAGATCAAAAATGTATTCTATACTGCATCAGAAAGGTAGTCAGTCGAAAGCCAAAGGAATTAAAAAAACAGCAATAAAAAATAAAGACATTCGTCATGAACATTACAAGCAAGTGTTAGATGGGGCATTAATGCCTGACTATCCAAACAAGTCACTGAGATCAAACAAACATAATCTTGAAATGATTCAAACACATAAGAAGTCACTTGCAGTTGGGGACACAAAACGTGTGTTTCACAGTAAGGAAAAGGCTTATGCACCAGGCCATTACAGGCTTAAGTTATCTGAAGACATTTGTGATGAACTGGTTGATGAATTAATTGACGACTTAGTTACTGAAATGAGTAACGGTGTCTGGGGGAATAATCTGTAATTCTTCTCTGACAAATGCCCTCTGGGGTGCAGGGTCGAACAGGTAATATATTGTTGCGCCAGGACCGTCAGGACCGGGGACTATTTTTTTAATATTATGAACGGATGTGGACCAGATGGGGTCTGTTGCCCTGCGTCTGTCGTCGTTCTCGGCCTCTCCTGGTTGATATAGATATCTCACCTGTTTAGTAAATAAACTTGTGTCAGGTGCTGGGGTTGGGGTTGGGGTTGGTACTGTTTTTGGGTCTGTAATTGTTTTCAATTTAATAGCATCAGCAGGCTTTGGGTGTCCTTCATTGTTCATTGCTTTTATCACATGTGGTAATCTCTTTACCCACTCAGTGTTCCGGGTGTCATGCATGAGTTCCTTAGAATACTGGTAACTGAAAAGTCTCTCTGACAACTGTTTGTTAAAGTTCTCTACAATTGCCTGTGATCTGTGTACACCTGGAATGCCTCGTCTGACCAGTACACCATGCTTCGCAAATAACTGATTAACTGCACCTTTGAATTCTGATCCGTCATCAACCTGCACTAGTCTGGGGTATCTTAAAGGGCCTCGACTATATATTTTTGTTAAAGCAGTAGCAACTGAACTGGCTGTTTTGTCAGATATGGGTTCAGTGTCTTTGTACCTTGAAGCTATGTCAACAACAGTCAGTGCATACTTGTATCGTTTCTTTCTTATTGTGTCATGTGGTAAGAACAGGAGGTCCATTTGGTGCGTGTCATTAGGTGATGTGTTCTCAAAATGAGGCCTTGTTTTTTTTCTTGGAGCAGGGAGATATATCTGCCAAATTGCCTGTCTCTGTAACCATTGTTTGACTTGATTGAGTGTTATATCTCCGCCCACAGCGGCATGTAATTTCTGAATAGCTGTTTGCCCTTTTCAATAGCCTGATGGAGAGTAATATATTTTTGATAGTTTATTTTCGGCTGCCATTTTTTCTAGCAATGAAAACTCCTGTAAAATAAACAAATGTCATTCCCACTAGAACAAAGATTATCTCCCCGTTTATTTGTTGTGAGCTTGGTTGATAGTAGTCACTTAGTTTTGGTTTCGGTATAGTCATGTCTTCACCTGTGACTAAAAAATATTCCCTGATTGCTTCGTCTGTATTTGAAAACGTATGTTGTGCGTGACCCTCTAGTCTAAGTCTGTCATTGATGAAATCAAGTTTTTCAATTCTATTCTTTTCATAATCCTGTTCTGCCTGTGCAAGTTTCTCAGACGCTTCATTATGACGCTTCAATTCTTCTGCAGATTCCTCTCTACCCATTTTTGAAAAGAGATAGTTTGAACCACTGAATGCCAATGCGTTAACAACTGCCCCACCAATCATAATAGCTATCGTCGCCATACTTATTTTATTTACATAGAAACATTTTCTGGAATAATTCCTTGCTTAACAAGAAAATCTTTTGTTGCAATTGACGCTGTAACAACTGCAATTAGCTTAGCGCTGTCTTCGAAATCTAATCTACTCAGGTCTGCTGATTTCATTTTGAGTAGACTTTTTCCCAGCATAGAATAAGCTACTGCTAGTCCGCTGATTACGGCAGAGTGATACACAAGGTTCATTATGTTCTTTGTGTCATTCATTTCTTAGGCAAGAAAAATTAAAATAATATTTTTATTTACTGCATATAAAAT
The DNA here is from genome assembly GCA_036245525.1 of Semisulcospira habei. NCBI lineage: Eukaryota > Metazoa > Mollusca > Gastropoda > Semisulcospiridae > Semisulcospira > Semisulcospira habei. The sequence continues at coordinate 102,103,235 of BTPG01000006.1, read as the reverse complement.
GGGTCAACGGCTTTGGGTGTTACTGGTAATGTGGCGACTTCTGGTTTTGTTTTTGGAGTGTCTGATTTTTTGGTTACTGTACGAGTCTGTGGTTTGTATTTTTTGTATAATTGATAACCTACGTAACCAAATCCGACAACAAATCCGGCAACTATATATTTTGTTGTTTGAGGGTCAGGGTCAGGGTCAGACTTAGTTGTTTGTCTGTCACTTTGATGAGGGAGTGTTGATCCTGATGGTAGTGACACTGGTGCTGTTGACGGTGGATCAGTTACATGAGTCTTTTCTGTTTGTGTTTGAAGCTGTAATTTTTTTTGCCTGTTCCATTCGGCTAATTTTTTCCCTGCCTCTATTCGACCTGAGCTTTTAGCCTTAGTCACAGTTTGAACCTGTGTCAAAACAGGGTCGGGGTTCTGTTGTGTAGTCATCTTGTTCTCGTCCATTTGATCCTTCTTTTTCTTTCTCTAGAAAATGTCTGCCCTGGGGGACTTGGGTGGGGTTAGGTATTTTTTAGTTCCCAGGGTCACCCTGGTCAGCCCCACAGGGTGGGTTTTTCTCTCTATTCTGGGGCATGTGTTTCTGTCTACCCTTTGTCCATTCACCTGTATTTGCCTTTTTAAAACTCTCCCTACTGTCTGCACTGCCTGTAGCTCTTGATATTGGATGTGTGTTGCTAAATGGTCTTAGCTTTATTTAGGCCCCATGTGTTAGGTTTATTTAACGTATTTGACCGGCTGGCGACATACATTCAATGTTCTGTGTTTTTTTTTTTTCACAAGCAGTGCAGGCACGTCCTGAGAAAGCCTTGTTGCTGGCGGGACGTTAAGCAATGTACAATCAATCAATCAATCTAGAAAATTTATTTTTGAAAAATCAATGTGACTCCCAGTGACAAGTAAAGTTACGACAGGTGCAAGGTAATTTCCAAACTTGTAAAACATGATGCATGCTAATTTGCCTATTGAACTTGAAACAATAGGATTGCTTTCAAGGTCGTGTGATAGACTGTCACTATCCACAGGTAGAAAGTGACTCACTGCTTTTGTGTATAGACATACAAGTGATCGACTTAAATCACGTGTCATTAGTGAAGCAATGTGGTTCTCATATTTTAAATGAAGCTTGATTAGTTCGTCAGAGGTTAAAGATTCAATATCCTCTGTCATGTATTGTTTTCCGAGATAAGCCTTTGATTTGCCTGACACAACTACAGAAAGAAGACGCTGTTTTTTCGAGTCTAAGTCTTTGTTTTCTACAGCATTGATATCATTCAATAGAAGTAATTCGTCTTGGTTCATTTATAATGTAATTTTTTTTTTTTATATAAAATCAAAATTGCAGGCAACTTTAAAATTGTTATCAAGCAAAATCATGTTTCTCTAGGAAGTTACACTGAACAGTAACTTTATACGTTTGCACCACTCCAGCAATATTGCCAATAGTTTTTGAGTTTACCCCAGACAAGATTTGCCCTGTACTATAATTTCTCTCAGTGAGCTTATCAATAACATGCTTCACAGATTTCAATTGTGGTGTCATGTACAATAACCCTGCCCTTTAAAGCAAACATACCTGACACAGTATTGGCAATTATTGGCTTTGCAGTAAATTATAAATCACACCCTGGCCAAGTGAGAGCCAAATAAAACATCTAGACAGTAACATAGACAGTAACTTGTTAATTTTACCCATGACTTGAGCACCAGAAAAGGAAGGAATCACCCCTGTTCAATAACAAAATTTTCAGATTACTTTTTCCTTTGTTTGAGTAAGGTTTATACAAGGGAAGTAATTTTGTAAAAATTTCAGCAAGACAAAAAAAAGTTACTTCCCTTGCTCTATTAAATTATGCTTTAATTCTTGACTAAAGTACATATTTTGTCAAAAGTAAATAACAAAATGTGCAAATAATTACAATAGATAATAGAATAAAGATGTTGTTATTTGATTTTGTTAAAACAATGAGTGATTTATTTTTTAACAAAACCAAATGATACATTATTTTGTAATTACTTTTGTCACTTTAACACCTACTTAAATGTTTTTACAAGTGCATGCACACACTCGCTAATAGCCGTGTTTTTAGGGTATTGACTCAGAAATAATGGTATAGATAGACTTCAAATGGCTTTTTTCTTAAAGCCTGAGGCTAACTAGCGTGGATTGTGTACTTGAGTGATTTGGATGAGGGCTCACAAGTCTGTCACAGGTGGGTTTACTAGTGTTTGTCAGTTGTCATAAGCACAGACATAAAACAGAGCGGGGTAAAGATGTATGATTACTGGCTTTATGACGGGCCTCTCTCTGTGTGAGGAGCTCATAGGGGATTATGTGGGCGAGTGTTTTCCCATTCACTGTTCAAAACCAATTAGCATTTTGTGGGGGACTCCATATCGATAATGAAAAATAAGACATACCTTGGCGTGCTTAGACAAAACATGGTGTTTTCCCATGAATACCCTGTTAGTGCGATGAATATCGTTCTGCTCGAAAAACTTTTTGGAAACGTGAAAAGGTTTTGAAGACCTTCTCTGAACTAAAGGCAATATGTAAATTACCTTAGAGGTACAGTCATGATGTGAAAAATGTTTGCAGTTAAACCCTGTCAACTTACTCATAAAGAAAGATAGTGAGTAAAATTATGTGGAAAGAGAGAGAGAGCTATTGTGTGTGTCCGAGGTATTCCCGTGTGTCTGTACATGTGTGTGTGTGTGAGTGTGTGTGTGTGTTCATGTGTTTGTGTGTGTGTACGTGTATGTTTATTCATGTGTTTGTGTGTGTGAATGTGTGTATGTCAGTGCGTATGTGTGTGTGTGTGTGCAACGTGGTGTAATGCTCAGAAATTTTAACTCACAGTTCTGTTTAAGTGAATAACGCAGTCAATATGGCTTTATCATAACAAGCCATTATGCTCGAGAAAGGCTTTTGTCCACGCATGGGTTGATTGTTTGCACTCATGTACTCAAGCGACGAAGTGTGCAAGCCCTATAGAATCTTTCTTCAAGCCTCTCAAACCTACTCATAATGAGAAATCAAACACTACAAATAACTGAAAATGTTGTAAAGCGGGACTCATGTGACTCTATTTACTCAGTACAAGCCTTTATGTTGGTGAAGCTCTATTCAGTCACACCGGGCCGGTGTACACGTTTCTAAAGGTCTTTTTAAATGTAACCTGCGAATGGGCGCCCTGAAAGCATGTCCACACCTCGTTGAAAGGGGGGCTTGTCATTGAGTCTTGTCATGCGTGAACTGAAATGTTATGTGCGGGACAGAGCATGTGAGTTCGGAAATCGACTCTGACAGTATACAGAGACAATGGAGAGTAATTTTCTAATTATTGGGTGTGTAAAAGTCATTAGTCTATTACAGAGCACTATCAGGATTTTGGTTCGATTTGAGAAAAACGGCAGTGTGTACGTTAATGACCGTAATTAGTAATTAATTAAGGTCAACTTAAGACAATGGGTCATTGGGTCAGAAATGTACTATTCTCGACTGGTAATGGTCTTTTTTTTTAAACAATGTGTGATTAAGTTTTGTCAGAGACAATAGTTAGAATCTGGGGAAAATGAAAGGTGACGTCATACGAGTGTTTTGTTATAAAAAAACGTGGAAAGATGATGTAAAAAAAAGTCCTTGTTTTGTATATTCTATTATCTCTAGGGTCACCTTGTCTAACCCCTGCAAGGTGGGTTCTACTCTTTTGGGGGTTTGTATTTCTGTCTTTCTGGTCCATTTATCTGTATTTTTCTTTTGAAATTCTCCCTCCTGTCTGCACTTCTTGCAGTTCTTTTCTTCATTTAGCGCAGGCACGTCCTGAGAAGGCCTTTGTCGCTTGCGGGACGTAAAGCAATCTATACTCGCTCATTACATTCACCTGCATTTTCCTTTTTTAAACTCTCCCTACTGTCTGCACTGCCTGTAGCTCTTGATTATTGGATGTGTGTTGCTAAATGATCTGGTTAGGTTTATTTAGTGTATTAGATCGGCTGGCGACATACATTTAATATTCTGTTTAGTTTGGTTTTTTTCACAAGCAGTGCAGGCACGTCCTGAGAAAGTCTTGTTGCTGTCGGGCCGTTAAGCAATGTACAGTCAATCATTTTATGCTGATGTGTATGTGCAAACATACATCACAAACAAACAAATAAAATAATAAATTAATAAATAAAATAATTTGGAGATACCTGGGACCTATGAATATGCATGTTAAGTAAAGGATAGATTATGAACATGCACAGATGTCTCTTGGCTTGACTTCGCGAACGAAGATTTTATAGGAGTTGCCCACGACGTCTGCAGGCTTGTTCGTGGCTGCGGAGGCCAATCCGAGACAGGCAGGTTCGACCGCAGTGGCTGCAGGGGAAGGTATGGCCAGGGTTCTGAGCTGCGGCATCTCTGTTTTTTCTCCTGAGCCGCTTGTCCTTCAGGCTAGCTCTGCGAGAGTCCTCAAAGGAGACAGCTGCCTTGTAAATGGTTGCACAGATGTATGCATATTGAAAACAAATTTCCTCTCCTTGGTGGCCACTATCATACCACTATAGTGATCATGTGCATCAAGGAATTCCTTCCATCCATAATTAAAAGGATAAATAATAAATAAATATGTAAGTGAATACATAAATGAATCAATAATAAATAAAACATGTAATATAATGGAGAGGGCTACTATCTGTATTGTGTCTCATGCAGTCCCGATAAAGCTTGATGACTTGATCATAAGAGTCCTTGTGAGTACTTGAGTGCGGATTGGTTGAATGGGTTGCAAAAACTAAAATTTTTCTATTTAGGTGTTTAGCTGAACATGGTGATTTAGATGGAAATGGTTCGGAGATGGATTTCACTCTACCTGGCTTGTGCTTAAGACCAGTCGGATACGAGTGTGCTTGACCAGTTAAAAATCCCATCTCCACTAATTTAAAAAAAAAAAAGAGCAGACCTGCACTAGATTCCGTTAGGCTGAAAAACAGACGAACAACATGCATGTTGTATCCAGACAAAAAGTCTTCAGAATGTTGAAGATGGTCGGCGGACACATTGCAAAACATGCACAAAGGGAGGTTACTTTCGATATGCTTTCCTCTCACTTCTATGGAAAAGGCTGTTTTCAAGACCAGGAAAAATAACGTATTTGACGTTGATAAGATGTGCTTCAATGTTCAAATCGAAAATAATCTCTTTCACTTCAGGAGCAAAGTAAAGCTGCATCAACCGTGCACATCTGATTGACTTCTTTTGAAGGCATCTCGCTGACCGCCATTTTGAAACTAGCGACGCGAGTATGCTTACCGCATTAAAAATAATACTTTTAAACTTATTTTATCGTATATATGTATGCATGTTTACTTGCTCATGATTTTAATTTACTCACTGGAATAAACTTGTATGCTTGAAATTTTCAATGTTATGCACAAAAAATGTCTTGCACCTTATCTGGGCTGTGTACGAGGACTGGATCCCTCGCATCGAAAAATAGCATTCGAAAAACACTTCTACAAAAATGTCTCCATCCTAAGGACAAATATTGTTGCCATGCATAAACTATATGGCATTAGTACTTTCGTTTCGTACCTGCAAACCATTGTTACTTTTTGATGAACTACTTACCTCTGCAGAAATTGCGTAAGCTGCTAGACTATGAGGCTCTCTTCCATCGGAGACACTCCAGTGGAAGTCACACCCCACAAAACTATGAATTCGTCAAGAGGCGTGATCAAAGATCAAGCTTTGGCAGAACTGTCAAAAGATGAACTTGTATGGAACCTTAAGTCACAGGGGGTGACTTGCGTCAGGCGCTTCACTTCCAAGCGAGGTGGTGGGGAGATCCGTCTCCCAACCATCATCCTGACGTTTGGCACCCCCACCCCTCCTACTACCATCTGGGGAGGTTACTACTACTTGAAAGTGAAGAAGTACGTCCCTCTTCCCCTCCGGTGCTTTAAGTGCCAAAAGTATGGCCATGGGCGGAAGACATGCCGCCAGGCAGAGGCTTCATGCCCCCGTTGCACTAAGCCTGGACACTCTGCTGAGTCCTGCACAGACACCCCCCCCTGTGTGTGAATTGCCAGGGGGCGCACATGGCTTCGGACAAGAAGTGCCCTCGTTGGATATTTGAGTGCAAGATTCAGCAGGTGCGCGTGGAGAAGGTCGGTCTATTAAAAATGACTGACAGTTTGCAAAGCTTGCGAAACATTTCACACAACAAACCTGCCTATATCTAATGTTCTGTCCCCACCCGGGTCTGCCCTGGGGGACTTGGGTGGGGTTAGGTATTTTTTAGTTCCCAGGGTCACCCTGGTCAGCCCCACAGGGTGGGGTTTTCTCTCTATTCTGGGGCATGTGTTTCTGTCTACCCGAGGTCCATTCACCTGTATTTGCCTTTTTTAAACTCTCCCTACTGTCTGCACTGCCTGTAGCTCTTGATATTGGATGTGTGTTGCTAAATGGTCTTAGCTTTATTTAGGCCCCATGTGTTAGGTTTATTTAATGTGTTTGACCGGCTGGCGACATACATTCAATGTTCTGTTTAGTTGGTTGTTTTTTTTCACAAGCAGTGCAGGCACGTCCTGAGAAAGCCTTGTTGCTGTCGGGACGTTAAGCAATGTAAATCAATCAATCAATCTAATGTTCTTGATGTAGAAAAATTACTGTATGTGTAATACCACTTTATTGAATGTAACACCTAAAAAATAAATATTCAGGTTGCGTAGTTGATGGTGTATGTGTTCACACCCTGTCAAACCATTTATCATTTTTTTAAAGGTATTGTCTTAGATCAATAGTCATGTACTCTACAAATAGTTGTTTATCATCAGTTAAGCACTCCACAAATGGATTCTCATCAACAAATTCCAAAGACACATTATGTCACGTATTTCACTGCTGGTACCGCTTGCACTGCTATTGCAGGTTTCATGGCAAGTTGTTGATTGGAAGGCGTTCTCATGCCTTCAAGCATTGAACATCTTGAAAGCAGTCAGTAACATCAACTTGTCTGTCCATCATTTTTATGACCAAAACAAAAGGCTAAATTATTTATTAATCCACACCCAGTGGGCTGATCTGTCTTTAAGATAAGCTTTAGATGCTTAGTTGATTTCAGTTTATTTTTACATCGTCTCGTTTGTGCTTGCTGCATATAACATTGTTCTCCCTGAGGCAGTCTTCAAAGCTGTCATGATCCTTACAGTAAAACAAACAGATAAACTTTAGTTGCTCATGACAATCTTTTAGTACAGCATTATATTTTTGAGTGAAAATTTGTGTGTCTGCCACTGAAGGCAAGTTCTGCTAAAGTGTTTCTCTTTTTGACAATGTCTTTCTCTGCAGAGCAGTCATCAACTATAAATAAAGTTGGTTGCCCTTGTAATTGCTTGTAAAAATACTGCAGGTAGTCATTTAGTTTTTTCTCAGGGTCGACTAAATAAATGTGCTCATCAGTCCAAATAAATAAACAGTTCTGGTAAGCTTTGTTGTGTTTGATTGTTCGGCAGAATATCACAATGTTTTCAAAATGATGGATGTATCTTGTTTGCAATAAGTGAAGAACAAATTCAGTTTTCCCACAGCCTGTGCCACCACAAAACAAACCACAGTGAGGGTCTTTTGTCAGCAAGTTCATTTTAAAACTAAATATAATTTTAATAGACGGCACCACTTATTCTGCTTTCTTGAATGTTCAGTTGTACATCATAAATCAGATACAGGTAAATATTTCTTGCTCTGGCTGTTTCAATCTTTTTTTTTGTATCTGGATTGTAATTACATCACTGCCATTCTTAACAGTACGACCTGACCCATGTAGGTAGTCGTCATCTGTACTACATAAGCCAAAGTGCATACTTATCCCCCCACCCGGGTCTGCCCTGGGGGACTTGGGTGGGGTTAGGTATTTTTTAGTTCCCAGGGTCACCCTGGTCAGCCCCGCAGGGTGGGTTTTTCTCTCTATTCTGGGGCATGTGTTTCTGTCTACCCTTGGTCCATTCACCTGTATTTGCCTTTTTAAAACTCTCCCTACTGTCTGCACTGCCTGTAGCTCTTGATATTGGATGTGTGTTGCTAAATGGTCTTAGCTTTATTTAGGCCCCATGTGTTAGGTTTATTTAATGTATTTGACCGGCTGGCGACATACATTCAATGTTCTGTTTATTTTTTTTTTTTCACAAGCAGTGCAGGCACGTCCTGAGAAAGCCTTGTTGCTGTCGGGACGTTAAGCAATGTACAATCAATCAAGCATACTTATCATCAGGTTTTGGTCGATTCTTACATCATATTCTTCTATTTATTATTTTGTCGGTCTATTAAAAATGACTGACAGTTCGCAAAGCTTGCGAAACATGTTGACAGATTTTTTTCTAAGTCTTCCACCCGACCATCTTACGATTTTGTCATAGTGTTGGTAAGGTAGCATGTCTGAAGCATACACTTGATTAGGGCACCCTTCAATAGTGCAGGATAAGTGTGTAATCTTTGGATTATAGACTTTTTCTGACTCCCTTTTGTATGGACTACCTGGTTCAATGAATAACATAAGAATGCCTTTCAGTGACCTAGCAGGTGTGTTCAAGTTGATGCTCCACATTGGTGCACCTTTTTTCTTTGTGCACCCCACCCGGGTCTGCCCTGGGGGACTTGGGTGGGGTTAGGTATTTTTTAGTTCCCAGGGTCACCCTGGTCAGCCCCACAGGGTGGGGTTTTCTCTCTATTCTGGGGCATGTGTTTCTGTCTACCCGAGGTCCATTCACCTGTATTTGCCTTTTTTAAACTCTCCCTACTGTCTGCACTGCCTGTAGCTCTCGATATTGGATGTGTGTTGCTAAATGGTCTTAGCTTTATTTAGGCCCCATGTGTTAGGTTTATTTAATGTGTTTGACCGGCTGGCGACATACATTCAATGTTCTGTTTAGTTGGTTGTTTTTTTTTCACAAGCAGTGCAGGCACGTCCTGAGAAAGCCTTGTTGCTGTCGGGACGTTAAGCAATGTACAATCAATTTTTCTTTGTGCATTAAACTGTGTCTTATCACACGGTCATAATAAATCAGCAGTCTTGACTGGTACTGATTTTGAATGAGTCTAGCTAGTTCAGTCTGTGAGACAATTTCATATTCCAAGGAAATGTTTGATATCTTGTATGTTGCGTATGAAGCTATACAATATTAATGCCAACCTGATAAAAGTCGTAGCAAACCTTTACAACAAGGCCACTAGTGCAGTCTGCTTCAACGGCAAAATAGAAAACTGGTTTAGGACTACAGTCGGAGTCAGACAAGGGTGCTTGCTCTCTCCTACTCTTTTCAACATCTTCCTGGAAAGAATCATGACAGATGCTCTGAAAGATCATGAAGGATCTGTCAGTATTGGAGGCAGAACAATCACGAACTTGCGCTTTGCAGACGACATTGATGGCCTTGCAGGAACAGAGAAGGAACTAGCTCAGCTGGTGGAAAAGCTGGACAGCACAGCCATTGCGTACAGGATGGAAATCAGTGCAGAGAAGACCAAACTGATGACCAATAACACCAGTGGCATTGGCACTGACATCATGATTGGAAGCCAAAAACTGGAAACTGTTAATAAATTCAAATACTTAGTGACATTGTGACAGATGAGGGATCAAAACCAGAAATACTGTCCAGGATTGCGCAGACAACAACAGCACTGACAAGATTGAAGACCATATGGAAGGACAGAAACATCACACTCTGCTCCAAGATCAGACTGATGCGCTCCTTAGTCATCTCAGTGTTTTTGTATGCCTGCGAGTCATGGACCCTCACAGCAGACCTTGAAAGGAGGATACAAGCCACTGAAATGAGATGTTTTCGAAGGCTGCTTGACATTTCATACAGAGATCACGTCACAAACATGGAAGTGGGAAGCAGAATCAAGCACGCCATTGGGTCATATGAAGACCTACTAGCCATTGTGAAAAAACGCAAACTGAAGTGGTATGGGCATGTCACGTGTTCAGCAGGGCTTGCCAAAACAATCCTGCAAGGCACTGTGCAAGGAGGACGAAGGAGAGGAAGACAGAGGAAAAGATGGGAGGACAATATCTCAGAGTGGACAGGACTGAAGCTGCGCGATACGCTAAGAATGGCAGAGAACAGAGAGGAATGGAGGGAGCTGGTTGCCAAGTCATCAGTGGTGCCCCAACGGTCGGCAAGACTACGGGATATAGATAGATAGATAGATGTTGCGTTGAGATCAGATGATCTGATAACTTTAGAGTAGTCATTGAAAGTTAGTTCAAAGCTTAGACAGTCATTCAGTGCTCCTTGATAATAAGGCAAATGTGCTGTTAGGATTTCGAATTTAAGTGGAATTTGAAATTTACTTCCATATGTGTCTGCTAATACAACATCCTTTGCAACAAATGTGGATTTGTTGTGTGCATCAATTCTAAGTTTGGCAACATTATCAGACTGTATGCCTTGATAAACACGGTCTTCTTGTTCTTCCCAGATCTTTGTAGCAGTAGAATACATCAGCATCTAACTTTGATCCATAGGACGATGTCATTTTATTTATGCAAAAATCAAAAAATAATTATTAAATAAAAATACAACAATGGCAGCGGGAGGATTTTGCCATGATGTTGAAATGGAATATATGTATGACTATGATAATAATACAACAGATATGGTTGGTAATAGAAATACTTTCAGTTTACATTACGAACTGTTAATGGATAAAGTGAACTTGTTTTATGATAGTGTTGGTGACCGTCCAGATGTAATAGATCCTTGAACATGATAAGGGTCATTTATTTGTAAATACAGACAGAGGTACAACACAACTGACCTATAAAAAAGACCCTGCTAAGTTTAGAGCTTTAAGTACAATCAAAACTGAAGTAGGTGGTGATGCAGCACTGCAGCGTTACCTTGGTGTTGGGAGTAAAAAGTTACCAAGCAAACTTGAGAGTGCTCTTCATGATGTGCAAAAAAAGTTGCCAACAGGAGAAAAAAAATGACGGAGATAAAAGGGTTATCAGAAATAGCAAACAGAGCAATACAAGAATCCTCTTTTACGGATGAAGCTATAAAAACAATAAATGACCCTCCCTTGCCCATGCGGGAGATATTGGAGTTGAACAAGACACTGCAAACAATCAGAGGTAAACTGGTGAATAATGTAGCCAAACTAGATGAGCTTGATGATCACATAGAAATGGAAAAACTAGTAAGAGCAAACGATGAGAATTATGGCATTAAATTTAAAGAAAGAATACAAAGAGGATTAAAGGATTTGCAGATGCAAAGATCAGCAAGAGTAGAAGTAATTAGTATTGAGAAAGAAAACTTAAAACACAAGTTGACAGGATTAGATAAACTATTAAAAAAAATACTTCATGAAGACAACTTTAGCTGAGAGATTTGAAAACACTTTTCAGAGAGCAGGGTATCATTATTGCAAGTTTAATTACTGCTCTTGGATTTATTATCGATACTGTAGTAATGGCTGACTCTGGTGGTGGTCCCCCACCGCCTCCTCCAGCTCCGCCATGAGACCCAAAAGACTTACAGCCGTGGGTAAAAAAAAAACAACTAACACATATTTCAGACTTGCTTAAAAAATTAGCTGTGAAAGCAATGGATGCTTTGCCTGGCATAATAGGAAGTGTTGTCAGTTGGTTGATAAGTACAGCAGGGAAGGTAGTCGGGTTTGGATGGGTTTATGTGTGGGTGTTTCTTGTGACAGTAGGAGGATATTTAATGAAACTGATAAAGAAGTAATATCCCTAATCCTGTAAGGCCTATTACCAATGCAGTTCTCTCTGACTCATGTGTGTTTGCTGGTGTTGATGTTGGTGTAACAGTGACAGTGTTGGTGAAACTGGTGCTGGTGTCGGTGCTGGTGTAACTGGGGCAAAGGGTGTTATTAGCACAATCGGTGGTTGTAAGTGTGTGGTTGTTGGACTTAAGTTTACTGATTGATTGAGTCCTAATTTCTGATCATTCCCTGCAACAATTATTTCATTATTATAATTTTTTATTGTCCACATTTGGATTTGAAGATCAGATGGTGACATGTATAACCCGATGCCAACTACAAAGTCAACTTCTGATCTGGCATACCTGAGAACATCTTGGTAGTGTTGTATGCTTGATGGAAGATCTACTACTGAGTTTATAGCATTTTCCAGGTTTGCAAGAAACTGTTTTTGTGCTTCAAATTTGCCACTTCCGTTTAAGATATTTGATTTTGTTTGTACTTGTGCTCCTAGTATACACCATACATATGTTCTAATGCATTCGACTCCTACTTGAGTAAACCCATCACTTCTGTCTAAGACAAATGTGGTCCAGGCATTAGACTGTTTCTGTTCTATTGAGCCTAGCCAGATTTCAGGTTTTTGTTTGGATGACGTACAACCAGACCAGTAATCTTTAGGATATACCCTGTGACCGAGGTCATAATGCAATGTTCCCATGCCATAGTGATCATCACGTTTTTGTGTGAAGTCATACTTTGGAACTTGTACTTGAAAGGAATCTCCTTCTGTTACAGCTATGTCGAGCTGATTTAGTTGAATTAATTTCTGGTCATAAGTAGGTGCAACATTGTACTTGGCATCCACATTGAATTGAAACGGTTTTGTACTAACGTTTGTTGGTGATTTAAATTTCATTATGCTTTTTTGTGTTTATAAAAATGTTTATTACTTTAACAAACCTTGATACAAGTAAACCAGTGTTGCTCACTAATGGCATTGATAATCGGGATGGTAACAAAGTTGTAGCTATCCATGAAATGTTCTACACTGTAAAGTGGTTTAATGTAACAGATGATACAAGTTATTATGTCGTTTATGGTAATAATTACAAGCCTATACGTTCTGGGTATTATGACTTTTGTACTTTAGCTGAATGGTTTCAAACCCAATTTAAAATTAAAGCAACTTTAAATCCAGCTGACTTACTTGTTACATTACAATTTTTGACTGATCAGACTTCAATTTCCCAAAAATTTGCACAGTTACTTGGTTTAATAGGCAGATGTATAACTAGTATGGATGAGGATTGGACATGGACAAGGGGTGGTATTAATAAGATGGATGAGATAGTGGTGGGAAAAAAAAGAAGAAGAAATATCTGGAAGATATCCTGTCAATTTGTCAGTACACACAGTACTAAATGTTCATTTGAATGAACTGAACACGACTAAAAATGTACACAACGGAAAGCCTTCAACTTTGTTCAGATGCTTGCCGACTGGAAAGGCTCCTTATTGTGATAGCATATTTGTTAGATTTCCTAATTTACAGTTTTAAAAATTAGGCTCCAGTTTTTTTGAATCACTGTGTGTAACTGATCAGGATGGTAAACCAGTTCTGATGCATGATTTTTGTGTTGTCTTGGAATTTAAATAAATTTTATTTTTGTTGAATAAAATGAGTGGTGGTCCAAAACCCAGAATTACACCAATTGCGTGTCCTGTAATAGAGTTAAAAGATTTAGCTCATGTGCATGGTTTTGATAAAGAAAGAGAAGTGGGAGATATCTTACTGGATTTTAAAAATGCATCCCATGTCATGCCGGGACTAGTTATGTAGCAAGCCAGGTCAAGACCGTAGTGCAACAAACCCTTTTCACGATAACTTTCAAATACGTCTGCTAGCAAACAAACGTCAGCTTTTAAGTACTGGTCATGGTAGTCACCAATCATTTCACACCCTAATTTGCCCCATGCATCAAGAGCGTGCTGGTATTCAGAGTCAGAAATACCTTTTCCATTTAAGGTAGAGTAAAATTTCTCTTTTGGAGGCAGACTCCTTTCCTCAAACACAACCCAGTGATCAATGTACTCGTAGGGGTAGACTCCTTTCTTAATTACCCTCTGGCTCAAAATATTTACTTGTTATTGAAAACTCAGTCATACCTTCTGCCAAACTAGCAAGCCCTAAAGACAAATGTTGCATTGAGTCATAAAACACTAGTTTGTTGTCCAACCTAAAAGTCAGATATTTTTCAGTTGTCTGTGCAATGCAAATAATTTTGTTGTAAGACTCATCTACAGCACGCATGATAATGAGTGAATCATACCCTTTGAGATTGTGAAAAAAAATTTGGCAGTTTGTATGTCTTGGGATCTATTTTTAATTTCAAGTTACAATTGCCATGCGCAGCCTCTGTAACACCCAGTTATGTGGTCATGGTCGCGAACTTTGTCACCTTGGAGGGGTTGTTCACATATCCAACATGTCTCTGCTGTATCAAAATTTAGTTTGTCTTCTTCTGTCATCATCAAAGGCATCTGACACTTTTCCAGATACTGTACTACACTACTATGCAGTTGTCTCATTTCTGTTAAAAACAGACATGCTGCATTTTCACCCCTGTAGATAACAGGTTCTGTATGCTCATCCAAAAGAAGACACCACTTGGTCACTCAATTTTACAGTCTTGGGTAATGATTCTGGAACAGGACCATCATATGGTACAACCAGTGATTCAAAATCAGCATACACTACAAACGGCAGCTTTTGTTGATTCCCATAGTTCTTAAAATATACCTGACTACCAGGATCTGGATACCTAAGTACTGTTTGTATGTTATCAGGTGACCTGCAGTGCTGGACATGATTATGCGCTACTTTAATGGAGGAAAACCTTTGTAAACATCTCTTACACACTTCCTGTTTGCCATTGTGTTTTGATACATGATCATGAATTAGACGTGACATACTCCTGATAATTGTGTAGTGAAAGTTATCATTATGGCCAGAGCTTATTAATAACATGTCAACATGTTTATCTTCTGGCTTGTCCGTAGGTGGGGGCAAGTGGTGATACTCTAATTTATTGTAACTTGTTAGGGGACTCATTATCCCATACATATACATTTACAGATATACCAGGATTTAGTTTTTCAAACAAGTCTATGTCCTCTACCTTAATAGGGAAATCTGTACGGTTGAGTTCGTTACAAATTTGGTGTAGTTGGATACATGCTCAGGTTTTGTTTTTACAAAGTGTAGTTTAGCAAGCACACACCACATGAAACAAAAATTATTATTATATTGTTCTGAATATTAACGACAGCCTTCTTGTTTGCAACCTCAGTTGGCAGTGGCAACCATGATTTGCCTAATATAGGATGATACCTTGACTGCTTTAGTTGTAGTTCATGTACATATTCTTCGTGCCAACCAAACCCCTTCATTCTTGCTCTGTCAATTGCTTCGAGGAAGTCTGGCAACAGTCTTTCTCTAAACACTTTTTCTAGCCCTGGTTCCCCTTTTGAATTAACTGTGTGTTGTCTTGTTGATATATAAGATACGATCACTTCACCATCTACTCTGTTAAATTCTATTTTAGCAACAACCTGAATCTTTACACTGCCTGTAAGAAGATTATCTTGTATAACAGAAAAAGAGTCTTCTATTGATTCATAGACATTGTAACTATTGGATATAGGCAAGTCTGTTGTGTGAAACACGTTTCTTAAGCCTGACGAGCCTGATGGGCTATGAGCAGTGTCTGTCATTTTTATTTGTCCAACAAAATAATAATAGAAAAAAATTAAACTTTGTGTAATATTACTTTATTGATTGTAACCCCTACAAAACAAACATTTAGTTTTTTTAGTTGTTGGTGCATGTGTTCGCACACTGTCTTAAACCAATCATCAACTTCAAAGGTATTTGTCTTAAAATCACCAGCAGTGTAGTCTACAAATGGGTTTTCATCAATATATTCCAAAGTCACATTATATGACACGTATATAACCGCTGGTAATGCTATTGGTGATATAGCAAGTGCAAATGGGTTTTTGTAATGTGTTCTTATCTCTTCAAAGTGCTGGGATATATCTAAAGTAGTCTGTAACATCAACCGCTTGGCCTTGTCCATCTGTCATTTTATTGGACAAAACAAAAGGTTAAATTAATTCACTAATCCATATCCAGTAGGCTGATTTGTCTTTAAGATAAGCTTTAGATGCTTAGTTGATTTCAGTTTGTTTTTCACAATGTCTTGTTCATGTTTATTGGGTATCACATCGTTCTCTGTACAACCTTTCCCTGCTAGGTATCAGTGAAGCCAGATGGACGCAGTCTGGCCAGAAAAGGCTGTTAAGTGGGGAGATGATTCTGTATTCAGGTCATGAAGAGGAGAATGCCCCCCATACAGAAGGTGTAGCATTCATGCTGTCACCAGTGGCACAGAGAGCGCTGATGGGCTGGGAACCTCTTGGGCCAAGAATTATCACAGCAGCCTTTAGAACCAAGAAAAAGCTCAAGCTGAACGTCATCCAGTGTTATGCGCCCACTAATGACATTGACGAGGAAGAGAAACAAGAGTTCTACGACCGACTCCAGAGTGCCTTGGACAAATGTGCGATTTTAATGCCAAAATAGGGGAGGACAACACCGGATACGAAGAGGTGATGGGGAGACAGGGACTAGGCTCGGAGATGAGTGAGAATGGGGAGAGGTTTGTAGACTTTTGTGCTCTAAACCGACTTGTCATTGGAGGCAGCATCTTCCCACACAGAAGAATACACAAAGCAACTTGGGTCTCACCTGACCATACAACAGAGAACCAAATAGACCATATCTGCATTAGCAAGAAATTTAGAAGATCCCTTCAAGATGTTCGAGTGAGGAGGGGAGCAGATGTCGCCTCCGACCACCATCTGCTTACCTTAAGAATGAAGCTCAAGCTAAAGAAAAGCCGCACAGAGACAAGAAGACGGCGCTATAATGTAGGCCTCCTGAGAGAAACTGGAGTTAGAGAAGAGTTCAAACTGGTGCTGTCCAACCGGTTTCAAGCGCTACAGGAGCTAGTAAATGAAGAGGAGGCGGTCACCACAGAGCAGCAGTGGAAGGCAGTTAGAGAGGCGCTGAACTCAACCTGCAAAGACACTGTAGGGTTCAGGAAACACCATCACAAGGATTGGCTGTCGGCACAGACCTTGAAGAAGATAGAAGTGAGGAAGCAGAAGAAAGCAGTTGTCAACAACAGTCGCACGAGAGCAGCCAAAGTAAGGGCACAGGGGGAATACTGGGAAGCCAACCGCGAGGTGAAGAGGAGTATCAGGGCAGACAAGAGGGCCTACACAGACAGCCTGGCAGCAGAGGCAGAAAAGGCAGCAGGCAGCAGCAACATGAAACAGCTCTACAACATTGCCAGAAGATTGTCCGGCAAGTATGGCCATACAGAAAGACCAGTAAAAGACAAAGAAGGCAAGCCTATTGCAGACAGAGTAGACCAACTCGACAGATGGGCCGAGTATTTTGAAGAGTTACTGAACAGACCTAGCCCACCCGACCCCCCAGACATCCAGCCGGCAGAGACCGACCTACC
The DNA here is from genome assembly GCA_036245525.1 of Semisulcospira habei. Lineage (NCBI taxonomy): Eukaryota > Metazoa > Mollusca > Gastropoda > Semisulcospiridae > Semisulcospira > Semisulcospira habei. The sequence continues at coordinate 102,085,920 of BTPG01000006.1, read as the reverse complement.
CATCAGCTGTGACAGACCCAGCCGGGAAGAGATCAGAAGAGCAGTGGCATTTTTGAAGAACGGCAAAGCAGCAGGCCCAGATGGCATCCCAGCGGAGTCTCTGAAAGCAGACCTAGAGACAACAGTGGAGATGCTGTACCCACTGTTTGGAAAGATCTGGGAAGAGGAGGTGATGCCGGCTGACTGGAAGGAGGGGTACCTAATCAAGCTTCCAAAGGCGACCTCATCAAGTGTTCCAACTACAGAGGAATCACCTTGCTGTCAGTACCAGGAAAGGTCTTCAACAGGATCATCCTGGAGAGAATGAAGAGCTCCGTTGACCCCCAGCTGAGAGACCAGCAAGCAGGATTCAGGAAGAACCGATCATGCACAGACCAGATCGCCACTCTCCGCATCATCGTGGAACAGTCTCTGGAGTGGAGCTCCCCGCTGTACGTCAACTTTGTGGATTATGAGAAAGCATTTGACAGTGTGGACCAAGAGATTCTGTGGAAACTCCTATGACACTACGGTGTACCCACAAAGCTCGTCCGCCTGATCAAGAGCAGCTACGATGGCATGACATGTCGCGTGATCCACGAAGGGCAGTTCACCAGGGAGCTCCAGGTCAGAACTGGTGTCAGGCAGGGGTGTCTGCTGTCTCCGTTCCTCTTCCTACTGGCCATAGACTGGGTCATTAAGATGACCACAGAGCACAGACGAAGTGGAATACAGTGGACACTGTGGACACAGCTTGACGACCTCGATTTTGCAGACGACTTGGCATTACTGTCCCACACTCATCAACAAATGCAGGACAAGACCACGAGGCTTGCTGACATCTCGTCCCAAGTGGGCCTCACTATTCACAAGCGGAAAACAAAGACAATGAGGCTGAACGCAACCAGGGAAGAACCAGTCTTGCTTGCTGGCACCCCGTTGGAGGAGGTGGAGTCCTTCACCTATCTCGGGAGCATCATAGACAAAAAAGGCGGCACTGACGCAGATGTCAGAGCACGAATCGGTAAAGCCAGAGCAGCCTTTCTCCAGTTGAAAAAAGTGTGGAGTTCCAGAGAGCTGTCACAACACACCAAAGTCCGGATTTTCAACTCCAATGTAAAAGCAGTTCTCCTATATGGAGCAGAGACTTGGAGATTGACAAAAACCACAGTCAACAGAGTACAGACCTTCATGAACAGTTGCCTTAGAAGAATTTTGAAAATCCACTGGCCAGAGAAGATCAGCAACGTCAGACTCTGGGAGAGAACAGAGCAGATAACAGATGAAATTGGGCGAAGAAGATGGGGATGGATCGGTCACAGTCTGAGAAAGCCAGCTTCCAGTATCTCTAGGCAGGCATTGTCATGGAACCCTCAGGGAAAGAGGAAAAGAGGTAGGCCGAGAAACTCCTGGCGTCAAGACCTCCAAGCAGACATCAAGAGACTGGGAACCACCTGGAGTAGAATCGAAGGAGAAGCACAGGACAGAAGTTGCTGGAGGTCTCTCGTCGACGGCCTATACCCGGGTAGGGGTGACAGGCGTAAGTAAGTAAGTACATCGTTCTCTCTGAGACAGTCTTCAAAGCTGTCATGATCCTTACAGTAAAACAAACAGATAAACTTTAGTTGTTCACGAAAATCTTTCAGTACAGCATTATATTTTTGAGTGAGAATCCATACACTTACATTTGCGTGTCTGCCACTGAAGGCAAGTTCTGCTAAAGTGTTTCTCTTCTTGACAATGTCTTTTTCTGCAGAGCAGTCATCAACTATAAACAAAGTTGGCTGTCCTTCAAATTGCTTGTAAAAATACTGCAGATAGTCATTCAGTTTTTTCTCAGGGTCAACTAAATAGATGTTGTGATCAGTCCAAATAAATAAACGGTTGTGATAAGCTTTGTTGTGTTTGATAGTAGGACAAAATATCACCATGTTTTCAAAATGATAGATGTATCTTGTTTGTAAGTTAACAAGAACAAATTCAGTTTTCCCACAGCCTGTGGCACCACAAAACAAACCACAGTGTGGGTCGAGTGTCATCAAGTTCATTTTAATACTAATTATAATTTAATACACGTGTCCACTTAGTCTGCTTTCTGCAATATTGAGTTGTGCATGATAAATTAGATACAGGTATATCTTTATTGCTCCGGTGGTTTCAGTCTTTTTTTAAAATTTGGATTGTAATTCCGTCACTGCCGTTCTCAACAGTATGACCTGAACCCTGTAGGTAGTCCGTCGCCTGTACTACGTAAGTCTAGCCAGAGTGCATACTTATTTGTCAGGTATTGACCGATCCTAACATCATACAGATGTAGATCTTTGCAAGTTATGTTTGCCGGTTTTTCTCTAAGTCTCCTGCCTGCAAAATACTTTGTGATTTCATCGTAGTGTTGGTAAGGTTGCATTCCTGAAGCATACACTTGATTTGGACGACCTTCAATAGTACAAGATAAATGTGTAATTTTTGGATTATAGAATTTTTCTGAATCCCGTTTGTATGGACTTCCTGGTTTAACAAACAACATAAGAATGCCTTTCAGTGACCTAGCAGGTGTGTTCAGGTTGATGTTCCACATTGGATCACTTTTTCCTTTATGCACTAAACTGTGTCTTATCACATGGTCATAATAAATCGGCAGTCTTGACTGGTACTGATTTTGAATGAGAGTAGCTAGATGAGCATGTGTGACAATTTTATATTCCAAGGAAATGTTAGAGATCTTGTATGTTGCATTGGGATCCGATGATTTTATAACTTTGGAGTAGTCATTGAATGTTAGTTCAAAGCTCAGACAGTCATTTAGTGCTCCTTGGTAATACGGCAAATGTGCTGTCAGGATTTCAAATTCAAGTGGAATGTAGAATCTGGTTCCATATGTTTCAGCTAAAATAACGTCCTTGGCTGTAGTGGTTACTTTGTCGCCTGCATCGATTCTGAGTTTAGCAACATTATCAGACTGTATGCCTTGATAAATACAGTCTTCTCTTTCTTCTCGAGTGAGCCACAGATCTTTGTAACAGTAGAATGCATCAGCATCATCAAGACTAAACACTTCCTGGCCTTCAAGTTTAACTTTAATAGTTCTAATAATTGCTCTGCCTAGGTTGTTAACTAGTGTTCTGTTTACATCTGATTCTGATGAAAGTTCAATATTAAAAGCAAGGCGTGCAGTGCCAGGAACAATAACATCACTGGGACCTAGGTTTGGAAACTTGACAGTAAGAGTTTGGTTTTGATCTATGGTGCTAGGATTGTTTGTGATGACAATTGATTGGCTAATGCCCTTAACACCAAGAGGTTCACGTAGTTTTCTGTATGGGTCTAACTTTGATCTGTAAGATGATGTCATTTTATTATGCAAAAATAAAAATAATAAAAATAATAAAAACAATGGCAGTGGGAGGATTTGGTCATGATATTGAAATGGATGACTATGATACTAGTGCAACAGATATGACTAGAATGATAAATACTTCTAGTATGTATCACGAACTGTTAAAAGACAAAGTAAACTAATTTTATGATAGTGTTGGTGCCCGACCAGATGTAATAGATCCTCTCTCTCTTGGCTGGACTTCGCGAACGAAGATTTTATAGGAGTTGCCCACGACGTCTGCAGGCTTGTTCGTGGCTGCGGAGGCCAATCCGGGACAGGCAGGTTCAACCGCAGTGGCTGCAGGGGAAGGTATGGCCAGAGTTCTGAGTTGCGGCATCTCTGTTCTTTCTCCTGAGCCGCTTGTCCTTAAGGCTAGCTCTGCGAGAGTCCTCAAAGGAGACAGCTGCCTTGTAAATAGTGGAGCGCCAGGTGTCACGGTCCACAGCAAGCGAAGACCACTGGTGGTGGTCGATTTGGCAGGCACTAAGTGACTTCTTGAGACAGTCTTTGTATCTCTTCTTTGGTGCCCCTCTGTCACGGTGTCCAGTAGCAAGCTCGCCGAACAGGGTGATCTTTGGTAGGCGATGATCCTCCATCCTGGAGACATGCCCCGCCCAGCGGAGCTGTGTCCGCAGCAGCAAAGCCTCGATGCTCACGGTTTCAGCCTGTTCAAGGACCTCGACATTGGTGACATAGTCACTCCAGTGAATGCCCAGGATGGTACGCAGGCAGCGCTGGTGGAAGCGTTCGAGGAGTCGTAGTTGGCTGCGGTAGAGGGCCCAGGACTCGGAACCATACAGCAGGGTGGTGAGGACCACAGCTCTGTACACGCTGATCTTGGTGCCTGTTTTCAGCTGTTGATTGTGCCACACCCGCTTGAAAAGTCGCCCGAAAGCGCTGTTCGCTTTTGCCAGCCTGCTGTCAAGCTCCTTGTCCAGCTTGGCGTCCGACGTGATAATGCAGCCAAGGTAAGTAAACTGGTGCACTGACTTTAGTTCAGACTCGCCGATGGTGATGTGAGGAGGGCGATACACTGTCTTGGGTGCCGGCTGATGGAGGACCTCTGTCTTTTTCAGACTGACCTCGAGTCCAAAGAGCTGGGCAGCGTCTGCGAAGCAGGACGTGATGCGCTGCAGGGCTCTCTCTGTGTGTGCAACGAGGGCAGCATCATCAGCAAAAAGCAGCTCACGGATCAGTTGGTCTAGGGTTTTCGTGTGGGCCTGCAGTCGTCTGAGGTTGAACAGGCTGCCATCGAGACGATACCTGATGTACACTGCATCGTCATCATCGAGGTCCACTGTGGCCTGCTTCAACATCATGCTAAAAAAGATGGTGAAGAGGGTCGGTGCCAGCACGCAGCCCTGCTTTACGCCGTTGAGAATGGGGAATGGTTCTGAGAGGTCATTGTTGAGTCTGACCTGACCTTGCTGGTCCTCGTGTAGCTGGACAATCATGTTGAGGAACTTTGGGGGACAGCCAAGTCGCTCCAGGATCTGCCACATGCCTTGCCTGCTCACAGTGTCGAACGCTTTTGTTAGGTCGACAAACGTTACGTACAGCCCTTTGTTCTGCTCGCGGCACTTCTCCTGTAGCTGTCTCAGCACAAAGACCATATCGGTGGTGCTCCTGTTTGCTCTGAAGCCACACTGGCCCTCTGGGAGTTGGTCTTCAGCGATGGCAGGTACCAGCCGATTCAGGAGCAGCCTTGCAAGGATTTTCCCAGCAATGGACAGCAGTGTAATTCCCCGATAGTTGGAACAGTCAGACTTCTCACCTTTGTTCTTGTACAGGGTGATAACGACTGCATCACGGAGATCCTTTGGTAGTGTTCCTTCCTCCCAGCAGCAGAGAAAGAGGTCATGGAGCTTGTTGTGCAGTGCTGTGCCTCCATGTTTCCAGATCTCTGGCGGTATTCCATCAATGCCTGCTGCTTTGCCACTCTTGAGCTGGTGGATGGCTGTGAGGGTCTCTTCAGCGGTGGGCGGTTCGTCCAATTCAACTTTTACTGGGAGCTGTGGGATTTGTAGGACGACTGCTTCTTGAACAGTGCGCTCAGCGCTGAAGAGGCTCTGAAAGTATTCCGACCAGCGGTTCAAGATGGAGGTATTATCTGTGAGGAGTGCCTGGCCATTCGCGCTTCGCAGGGGACTTTGTACCAGGTGCCTGGGGCCATACACTGCTTTCAATGCTTCGTAGAAGCCCCTGTAGTCACCATTGTCTGCGCAAAGCTGGGTCCTCTGTGCAAGTCTGGTCCACCACTCATTCTGGAGATCTCTGAGCTTGCGCTGGAGACTGCTGCAGACGAGGCGGAAGGCAGACTTCTTCACAGGGCAGGAAGGCTGGGCTAGGTGGGCCTGATGGGCGGCTCTTTTTTTTGCTAGGTGTTCCTGGATCTCTACATCGTTTTCGTCAAACCAGTCTTTATTCTTCTTTCTAGCGAAACCCAAGACTTCTGCAGAGGATTTTGCAATAGCAGTTTTCAGTTCTTCCCAAAGTGTTTCAGGGGAGGAGTCTGCTGGGTCCGCTGTGTCTTTGAGCCTGCGCTGTAAATCTGTCTGAAAGGCAGCTTTCACGTCGTCACGCTGAAGGCTCGCAACATCAAGCTTTTTCTTGGGGGGCCCCCATTTCTTGGGTTTTGGCTTGAAGTGGAGCCTGAGTTTGCAGCGGACAAGGCGGTGGTCAGTGTGGCACTCTGCGCTGGGCATCACTCTGGTGAGGAGGACGTCACTGCGGTCCCTCTGACGCACTAGGACATAGTCGATAAGGTGCCAGTGCTTGGAGCGAGGATGCATCCAGGTGGTCTTTCGACTGTCCTTTTGCTGAAAAGTAGTGTTGGTGATGACCAGTTGCTGCTCTGCACAGAACTCCAACAGTAGGCGGCCATTGTCATTGCAGTTCCCCACGCCATGCTTGCCGAGGACTCCTTTCCAGGCTTCAGAGTCCTGGCCCACTCTGGCGTTGAAGTCGCCAAGGATGATGACTTTGTTGTCTGCAGGGGTGCTCTGTATGAGGCTGCGCAGGTCAGTGTAAAACTTGTCCTTTTCAGCAGGCTCTGCCAAGAGGGTTGGGGAGTACACACTGAGAAGGGTGACGTGTTGCTGGTGTCTCAGTGGGAGGCGCATGGACATGATGCGGTCTGAATGACCCGTTGGTAGGTTTTCCAGCTTAGTCGCAATGGAGGTCTTGACCATGAAACCCACGCCTGAGAGCCGTCTTTCTGATGCAGGCCTGCCTGACCAGTAGAGGGTGTACCCAGCGCCAAGTTCTTGGAGGCTGCCTTCGTCCGGAAGGCGTACTTCGCTGAGCGCGGCGATGTCAATGTTTAACCTCCGCAATTCATGGGCAATGAGGGCGGAGCGACGTTCGGGGCGTCCGCTGTCTGCTTTGTCGAGCATGGTTCGGATGTTCCAGCATGCTACGTTGAGTCCGGTCGTGGTCGTCATCAGAGTGGATCCGTTATTCTTTCTTGTTTTTTGACCGCATGAGAAGATGCCCGTTGACCGCGGCTAGCCAACTGGGGTTGCGAGGGGACGAGCTTTGGTTAGGCCACCTTTTCTAGGCCCCTCTCCGTGTGGAGCAAGCAGTGCTGTCCCTAGAGAAGGCTGCTTGGTCGTTCAGGGTGTGCCGAGTGATGTTGTCATCCCCAGGTCAACATCAGGCGACCAATATCCTGAACCGCCTGCATGCAGGTTTGAGACTGCGGCTTCCAGTGACATCTTTCACCTGCCGTTTCGCCCCTCGCCCATCGCTACAGGACTTGGAATGGTCAGTGTCATGGTCCGTGGACGTTTCCTAAAGCCTGCGCGGTGGAGCTTTTTGGTGGAGTGCAGTGTGCGCAGTACTGGCCCCACCCTTTAAACCCTTGGTTCATCTGCCATGGCCTAGCAAGCTGGGACGATGGCATCGAGGTCCTCGGGTCGTAGGTTTTATATCAGACTGTCCTTGTCCTAGTCTCTGGCTCAAAAGCCTTCCCCGGAGACACGGGGGCTTTGATGTCAGGGGTTTCCTCCCTTAGCCTTTCCGCAGCCAAGCGGCCAGGCCTGCAAGGCAGCAGGCGACTCGTGGAGGGCGGGGTCGTCTATGTCCCGTGCAGATGTGAACATCTGCCCACTGCCCACAATAGATCCTAATCAGTTTGAATATGACAAAGGTCACTTATTTGTTAATACAGACAGAGGTAAAGTTAATCTAACCCATAAAAACAACCCTGCTAAGTTTAGAGTTTTAAGTACAATTAAAGGCGAAGTCGGTGGTGAGGCAGCACTGCAGCGTTATCTTGGTATTGGAAGTAACGCTAATAAGAAGTTGCCACCTCGACTTGTTTGTGCGCTTCATGACGTGCAAACAAGGTTGTCAACAGGGCAAGAAATTAAAATGACAGAAGTAAAAAGCCTGACAGAAATAGCAAACAAGGTAATACAAGAAACCTCATTTACAGAAGGGCAAATAAATGACGCTATGAAAACAATAGAAGACTCATATCAGACTTGCTTAAAAAATTGGCTGTGAAAGCAATGGATGCTTTGCCTGGCATAATAGGAAGTGTTGTCAGTTGGCTGATCAGTACAGCAGCAAAAGTAGTCGGGTTTATGGCAGAGCATGTGTGGGTCTTCATAGTAACAGTAGGAGGATTATTAGTGGGTTATTTAATGAAACAGGTAAAGAAGTAATATTCCTAATCCAGTAAGGCCAATGCAGTTGTCTCTGACTCATGTGTGTTTACTGGAGGGACCGGAGCTGCAGGGGATTAGGTTACTGGCTGTACAGGTGTTGGTGCCGGTTTCGAGGCAGGGGCTGTTACTGACTTTACGGGTGATGGTGTGACTGGTGTTACTAGCGTTACTGGTGTTATTAATAGTTTTAACGGCTGTAAATGTGTGGTTGTTGGACTCAAGTTTACAGATTGATTGAGACCTAATTTCTGATCACGCCCAGCAACAATTATTTCGTTATTATAATTTGTTATTGTTCCCATTTGGAGTTGAAGGTCAGATGGTAACATGTATAACTCAATGCCAACTACAAAATCAACTTTCGATCTGGCATATCTGAGAACGTCTTGATAGCATGGTATGCTTGATGGGAGATCTACTGCTGAATTTATTGAGTCTTCTAGGTTTGCAAGAAACTGTTTTTGTGCTTCAAATTTACCACTCACGTTTAAAATGTTTGATTTTGTTAGCGATTGTGCTCCTAGTATGCACCACACATACGTTCTGATAGACTCATTTATGCGTTCAACTCCAGCTTGTGTAAACCCATCACTCCTGTCTAAGACAAATGTGGTCCAGGCATTGGACTGTTTCTGTTCTATTGAGCCTAACCAGACTTGTGATTTTGACGAGAATGAAGTGTAACCTGGGTAGTAATCTTGAGGGTATTGACTGTGACTCATGGCATAATACAATGTTCCCATACCATGGTGATCATCAAGTTTTTGTGTAAAGTCATACTTAGGACTGATGTTAAAATCATTACAAATGTGTTCAAATGCTTTCATATCCATGGGGTTGTTATACCTGTTAAAACTGGATTCAGTGGGCAGTGGGACATGGAGTTCTGACAGTATTCTTCTAAGCTGATAATATGTGTGGAAACGATAGACAGACCTAATCAGTTTGTTTGAGTGATTTAAATGGTCTGTAAAAGAAACACCGCAGCCAGTAGTTGAACACAGTATAGCAAAGTTAAGCTGGTTTTGAAACATCTGTTGTGGGCTTGAGGACCACTTTCTTGCAGTTGCATCATATGTAATTGGAGGGTTTATGTATTGGTCAAAGGGATTTGGTATTTTGACTTGAAATAAATCTTGTTCATTTACATCTATATCGAGCTGATTTAGTTGAATTATTTTCTGTTCATAAGTTGGGGCGACATTGTACTTGGCATCTACGTTAAATTGAAATGCGTTTGTAGTGATGCTTGTTGGTGATTTAAATTCCACTGTGCCTTTTTTTTTAATGAGATAATAAAAATGTTTATTACCTTAACCCTTTGAACCCAGCAAACCACTGTAGCGGTTGGCGGCCTGGTATACCGTTGAACCCGACAAACCGCTACAGCGGTGTCAGATGTTTCATATCGCGCGCCCGGTGACGTGCGAGCCTCGCTGCGCGTGTGGTGACCTCGTCCTTTGCACTGACACATCCTGTTTACACTCAGTACGGCCTGACAGTAGTATGCACGTTCGTCTTTGGTATGCGGTCAGCTTTGCGGCGCTAGTGTGGGAATTATGGTCGGAATGGCGAGTGGATGTCTACATATTCGGAGTGATACAATTTTGTGTTTGGAGACATGGTTTCAATAGCAGATAGTTTTGATGTATTGTGACATGTGTGCCTACCTACCGCGTGGCAGCATAACCATGTTTTGGCAAAGAAGTACCCAACGGAGAAAGAAATACGCTTAGAAAAGACGGGTACAACACAATTTATTAATATTTCGGGTAAATACCCTTTGTCAAAATAGACAAACAAACAAACAGAGAGATTAGCCGCTACTTATCTTCATTGGCAGAAAGAATGTGAGATAAGTAGCGGCTAATCTCTCTGTTTGTTTGTTTGTCTATTTTGACAAAGGGTATTTACCCAAAATATTAATAAATTGTGTTGTACCTGTCTTTTCTAAGCGTGTTTCTTTCTCCGTTGGGTACTTCTTTGCATATTACACGCTTGGCAGTCACCTTTTTGGTCTGGATTCATGTTTTGGCAGTGTCAGCTGGAGCGATCGCCGTTTGAGGCACTGACAACGGCAATGATTTACAGCTTGATTCTAATGCTGAATTCCCCCACCCGGGTCTGCCCTGGGGGACTTGGGTGGGGTTAGGTATTTTTTAGTTCCCAGGGTCACCCTGGTCAGCCCCACAGGGTGGGTTTTTCTCTCTATTCTGGGGCATGTGTGTCTGTCTACCCTTTGTCCATTCACCTGTATTTGCCTTTTTAAAACTCTCCCTACTGTCTGCACTGCCTGTAGCTCTTGATATTGGATGTGTGTTGCTAAATGGTCTTAGCTTTATTTAGCCCCATGTGTTAGGTTTATTTAATGTATTTGACCGGCTGGCGACATACATTCAATGTTCTGTTGTTTTTTTTTTTGTTTTTTTTTTCACAAGCAGTGCAGGCACGTCCTGAGAAAGCCTTGTTGCTGTCGGGACGTTAAGCAATGTACAATCAATCTAATGCTGAATTCAGAGGTTCTAATTGATATTCCGGTTTTTTTATGCCACACCTTGGTGCACCTGTAGGTAACTCTGTGGACACCAACGACACACATTGGTCACATGTGTAGTGTGTGTATAGTCATTACAACACTGGTACTTCCATCCAATCGTGTACGAGACACAACACAGACACACTGATCATGATTCGATGCTGCTTATTACATGTTGTCTAGACCGTGGATATACCTTATCAGTGGCAGGTGTAAACATTGATATCCGGTGACAAGGTAGGGGTCTTACGTTGTATCGGCATGCTGGAAATGCATGGACACTTATGTGTCACACTAACAGACACCCGATTTAGTGATGCATGTTAAGTACCAGCGACCTGTCATTCGTGAAATACTTTTTTTCAAGTTTATTGTCACCTGTCACTATTTTTGTCACCAGGCATTATGACACACGTGACACAGTGTGGTCAAAAGCATAAAACGGTAGTCCATCCAATGGCAAATCTGTACATATGGGGATATCTGTTGTAAAGTATTATTTACAAATATTTAACAGTGCACACCCATTTTCAACAGAAATTTCTCAAAGTCAGGGTTGAAGGTACAGTGGAGTCCAGTTAACACGAACTCGCTTAACACGAACTCGCTTAACACGAATTTCCGGTTAACACGAACCGTTTTTGCATTCCCGGCCAATGGCCTTCTTATTCTGTATTAAAATTTCACTGATAACACGAAATTTCGCTTAACACGAAGCTGTTTTCGGTTCCCAATCAGAGCAATTTCACTATTATCCACCTGTTTAACACGAACACAGATTATAGTCTCAAACACCGAAAACCAATTTATAAAAGGGGCACTGCACGTGTCGCTCTCGTGCTGTAGTACACATGATACAGATCAGAACGAACTGTGATTGGCTGAATAGCCTTCAGTTGTTGTAATCCGTCTTCTCATTGGCTAGAGTTTCTGAACTGTATTCATGCATCATTCGTGTACCAATACAACCCAACACTCCCTCATTTCAGTTAACCACCGATCGTGGCTACCCAAGGTAGAACAGAAGTCGATTACGCTTGAAGTGAAAAAACAAGATTAATGAGATCCACGATTGTCTCTCTACACGGGCTGTCAATAATGCAAGACAGACTTCAATCATCACGTTTATTAAATGACTTTGACCGTGTTGCTTTTACCGATGCAAGATCGTACGTCAGCCCGTGTTGCTTTTACTTTACTATGGATTTTACCTGATGGATTTTACATTAAATACATGAGCTGTACACATCTCCTTGTGTTTTCCTAGCGAGCTGAAGGTAAGGTATGCATACGATAAAGTGCACTTTTAACCTCGTACTCATTCATCCACACATCTCTTACACACCTTTTCCTTGCCGGGAGGGCCGTGATCAATTTTGAGGCCATATTGGTTAACACGAAATACGTTTAACACGACCCCCACCCGGGTCTGCCCTGGGGGACTTGGGTGGGGTTAGGCATTTTTTAGTTCCCAGGGTCACCCTGGTCAGCCCCACAGGGTGGGTTTTTCTCTCTATTCTGGGGCATGTGTTTCTGTCTACCCTTTGTCCATTCACCTGTATTTGCCTTTTTAAAACTCTCCCTACTGTCTGCACTGCCTGTAGCTCTTGATATTGGATGTGTGTTGCTAAATGGTCTTAGCTTTATTTAGGCCCCATGTGTTAGGTTTATTTAATGTATTTGACCGGCTGGCGACATACATTCAATGTTCTGTTGTTTTTTTTGTTTGTTTGTTTGTTTTCACAAGCAGTGCAGGCACGTCCTGAGAAAGCCTTGTTGCTGTCGGGACGTTAAGCAATGTACAATCCAATACAATCTACGTTTAACACGAAGTGATTTTCCGTGTCCCCAGAAATTTGTGTTAAGCGGACTCCACTGTATATAGACTTCTTATTTACTCAGGGTTCAAAGGGTTAACAAATCTTGACACAAGCAAACCAGTGTGGTTAACTAATGGGATTGACAATCGTGATGGTAGCAAGGCTGCAGCTATCCATGAAATGTTCTACACTGTAAAGTGGTTTAATGTAACAGATGATGGTAAATATGCTGTACATGGAACTATACATGGTTTAGGTGTTGACTTTGGTCATTTACAGCCTGGGTATTACGACTTTTGTACTTTAGCTGAATATTTACAAAATGGATATAAAATTAAAGCAACTTTAAATCTGGCTAACTTCTTGTTTCCTTGGAATTTCCAAAAGATAGTAATTTTATATTAACAGATAGACTTATAATGCTACTTGGTTTATTAAACAAAGATGACATAAAACTTATATAATATATATATATATATATATATATATATATATATATATATATATATATATATATAGATATAGATATATATATATATATATATATATATATATATATATATATATATATATATATATATATATATAATGAACAATATTTAGTTAACGAACAAAATTTAGTTAATAATGATGAAGATTGGATATTAGATTCTGAAAGAAATATAAGACCAAGAAAACAAAAAATAACTGGAAGACGTCCTGTTCATTTGGCAGTACACACAGTACTAAATGTTCATTTGAAAGAACTAAACACAACTGAAAATGTTCACAATGGAAAGCCTTCAACTTTGTTAAAATGTGTGCCGACTGGAACTGCTCCCTAATTTGCAGTTTAACAAATTAGGTTCTAGTTACTTTGAATCACTGTGTATATCTGTAACTAATCAGGATGGTAAACCAGTCCTGTTGCATGATTTTAGTGTTGTGTTAGAAGTAAAATAAATTTTATTTTTGCTAAATAAAAAAATGAGTGTTGGTCCAAAACCAAAAATTATACCAGTTGCGTGTCCGGTAATAGAGTTGAAAGATTTGGCTGATGTACAAGATTTTGATAAAGAAGGTGAAATTGGAGAAGTGTATAGTTTTGAACTTGATTCTTTTGGCATGTACAAGCGGAATGTAATCGATGACATGAAAGACGGCACAGAGAGACAGATTCCTAAACTTGGTCAGCTTCATGATGTCACTGTACCGCTTCCGCCTACTCTTGTAAATAATGTGCCCTACAACTTAAAATATTTATCCTGTATTACAGTTAAAGAGTTTTCTATTGATTCATAGACATTGTAAGTGTTGGATATAGGCAGGTTTGTTGTGTGAAACACGTTTCTTAAGCTTGACGGGCTTGAAGGGCTTTGAGCATTGTCTGTCTTTTTTATTTGTCCGACAAAATAATAAATAGAAAAAATTACATCTTGTCTGTAATCCCTACAATAAACAAATTTAGTTTATATAGTTCACTCAACAAATCATCCACTTCAAAGGTATGTGTCTTAAGGTCTGGTGCTGCTAATGCTGCAGGTGTAATATCACTTTATTGACTGTAACACTTTCAATATAATAATGTAGTTTACTTAGTTGACAGAATGTGTTCACACATTGTCTCAAACCAGTCACAGTTAGCATCATAAACTTTAAAAGCATGTGTCTTAAGATAAACAGTCTTGTAATCATAACATGGTGGACCATCAGAATATTCCAAAGTTACATTATATGCCATATATATCTTTGTTGGTGCTGAGAGTTTTAAGCCAGGTTCAAACGGCTGTTTAACATGTGTTTTTAAGTTGTAAAAGTTCTCAACATCTTTGAAGCAGCCTGTGATATCAAGCGCATGCATAGTTTGTCTGTCCATCATTTTTATGATGAAACCAAAAGTATAAATTAATTTATTAATCCATACCCAGTGGGCTGATCTGTCTTTAAAATAAGCTTTAGATGCTTAGTCGATTTCAGTTTGTTTTTCACACCGTCTCATTCGTGTAGGTATTACATCATTCTCTCAGAGACGGTCTTCAAAGCTGTCACGATCTTTACAGTAAAACAAACAGATAAACTTTATTTGCTCTCGAAAATCTTTTAGTACAGCATTATATTTTTGAGTGAGAATCCATACACTGATATTTGCATGCCTGCCACTGAAGGCAAGCTCTGCTAATGTGTTTCTCTTCTTGACAATGTCCTTCTCTGCTGAGCAGTCATCAACAATAAGCAAAGTTGGCTGTCCTTCAAATTGCTTGTAAAAATACTGCAGGTAGTTGTTCATTTTTTTCTCAGGGTTGACTAAGTAAATGTTGTTGTCAGTCCAAATGAATAAACGGTTGTGATAAGCTTTGTTGTGTTTGATAGTAGGACATAATATCACAATGTTTTCAAAATGGTAGATGTATCTTGTTTGTAAGAGGTCAAGAACGCATTCAGTTTTCCCTCAGCCTGTGGCACCACAAAACAAACCAGTGTGGGTTGAGTGTCAGCAAGTTCATCTTAAAACACAATATAATTTTAATACACAGTAGCACTTAGTCTGCTTTCTTGAATATTCAGTTGTGCATCATAAATCAGATACAAATATATATTTATTGCTCCAGCAGTTTCAGCCTTTTTTTGTATCTGAATTGTAACTCCGTCACTACCGTTTTCAACAGTTCGACCTGACCCGTGTAGGTAGTCGTCGTCTGTACTACGTACGTCTAGCCAAAATGCATACTTGTCTGACAGGTATTGACTTCTTACGTCATGCAGATGTGGATCTTTACATGCCATATTTGCTAGTTTTTCTCTAAGCCTTCCACCCGACCATTTTACGATCTCATCATAGTGTTGGTAAGGCAGCATACCCGAAGCATACACCTGAATAGGACACCCTTCAATTGTACAGGATAAGTGTGTAATCTTTGGATTGTAAAATATTTCTGAATACCGTTTGAATAGACTACCAGGTTCAACGAACAACATAAGAATACCTTTCAGTGACCTAGCAGGTGTGTTCAAGTTGATATTCCACATTGGATCGCTTTTGTCTTTGTGTATTAAACTGTGTCATAATAAATCGGCAGTTTTTTCTTGTACTGATTTTGAATGAGAGTAGCCAGATGATCATGTGTGACGATTTCATATTCCAAAGAGATGTTAGAGATTTTATATGTTGCCTTGAGATCGGATGATCTGATAACTTCAGAGTAGTCATTGAAAATTAGTTCAAACTCAGACGGTCATTTAGTGCTCCTTGATAATAAGGTAAATGTGCTGTTAGGATTTCAAATTCAAGTGGAATGCAAAACCTACTGCCGTATGTTTCTGCCACAATAACGTCATTGTCTGCTGTTGTTGATTTATCGCCTGCATTGATTCTGAGTTTGGCAACATTATCAGACTGTATGCCTTGATAAATACGGTCCTCTCTTTCTTCTCGAGTGAGTCACAGATCTTGTAACAGTAGAAAACATCAGCATCGTCAAGACTAAACACTTCCTGGCCTTCAAGTTTAACTTTAATAGTCTTAATAATTGCTCTGCCTAGGTTGTCAGCTAGTGTTCTGTTTGCTTCAGATTCTGATAAAAGTTCAATATTAAAAGCAAGGCGTGCAGTACCAGGAACAATAACGTCATTGGGATCTAGGTTTGGAAACTTGACAGTAAGCGTTTGGTTTTGATCTATGGTGCTAGGATTGTTTGCGATGACAATTGATTGCCTAATGCCCTTAACACCAAGAGGTTCACATAGTTTTCTGTACGGGTCTAACTTCGATCCGTAGGACGATGTAATTTTATTATGCAAAAAATCAAAAAAATTAATTAATAAAAACAATGGCAGCGGGAGGATTTAACCATGATGATTTTGAAATTAATGTCATGAATGACTAGTATGTATCACAAACTGTTAAAAGACAAAGTAAACTCATTTTATGATAGTGTTGGTGTGCACCCAGACGTTATAGATCCTAATCAGTTTGAATATGATAAAGGTCACTTATTTGTAAATACAGACAAAGGTAAAATAAATCTAACTCATAAAAACAACCCTGCTAAGTTTAGAGCTTTAATAATAATAATAATGCATAGCATTTATATGGCGCATTTCTCATATTTATAATATAACTCAATGCGCAGAATGTAGCCGCGAACTGAACCCAACAAGCACGCTCACGTGAATCACACGCATTCACTCACACACTGTACATAAACACAGAAGATTCACGTGGTGCTAAGGGCAAGCTCAAGCGAGCTACTGACGGTATTTGGAAATCGTTTTGTATTTGAAATTTTATTAAGTTGGCTGAAACTGATACCAAAGCTTTAAGTACAATTAAAGGCGAAGTCGGTGGTAATACCGGGTTGGCAAGGTACCTTGGAATTGGGGGCACCCCGGTACCACCTCAAATTGTTAGCGCTCTTCATGATGTGCAAACAAGGTTGCCAACAGGACAAGAAATTGAAATGACAGAAATTAAAAGATTGCCAGAAATAGCAAACACGGTAATACAAGAAACCTCATTTACAGAAGGTCAAATAAATGAGGCTATAAATAAAATGGGTGACTCTCCTTTGACAATGCGGGAGTTAGTGGGGTTGGATAAATCACTGCAGACAATAAGAGGTGAACTGGTGAATAATGTAGCCAAACTGGGTGAGATTGATAAACACATAAAGAAAGAAAAGGAAAAACTGGTTACAGCAAACAATGGAAATCATGACACAGAAATGAAACAAAGAATACAACACAGATTAAATGATTTGCAGATAGAAAGATCAGCGCGACTAGAAGAAATTGAAATAGGAAAAGAAAAACTGAAAACACAGGTCAACAGGATTAGAGAAACTATTCAAAAAATACTTCACAAAGACACAACATTGGCTGAGGGATTGAAAACACTTTTCAGAGAGCAGGGTATCACTATTGTGAGTTTAATTACTGCTCTTGGATTTATTACTGCTCCCCCATCCGGGTCTGCCCTGGGGGACTTGGGTGGAATTAACTACTTTTTAGTTCCCAGGGTCACCCTGGTTAGCCCCACAGGGTGGGTTTTCCCCTCTATTCTGAGGCATGTGTTTCTGTCTACCCTTGGTCCATTCACCTGTATTTTCCTTTTTAAACTCTCCCTAATGTCTGCATTGCCTATAGCTCTTGATAATGGATGTGTGTTGCTAAATGGTCTTAGGTTTATTTAGTGTATTAGACTGGCTGGCGACATACATTCAATATTCTGTATAGTTGTTTTTTCACAAGCAGTGCAGGCTCATCCGGAGAAAGTCTTGTTGCTGTCGGGATGTTAAGCCATGTACAGCCAACCACACGCACCTGCTGAATCCTGCACTAGAATATCCAATGAGGGCATTTCTTATCTGAAGCCATATGTGCCCCCTGGCAATTCACACACAGGGGGGTGGCTGTGCAGGACTCAGCAGAGTGTCCGGGCTTAGTGCAAGGGGCACATGAGTCCTCTGCCTGGCAGCATGTCTTTTGCCCATGGCCATACTTTTGGCACTTAAAGCACCGGAGGAGGAGAGGGACGTACTTCTTCACTTTCAAGGAGTAGTAGGAGGGATGGGGGTGCCAAACGTCAGGATGATGGTAGGGAGATGGATCTCTCTACCACCTTACTTGGAAGCAAAGCGGCTGACATGCATAGGTTACCCCCTGTGACTTAAGGTTCCGTACAAGTTCATCTTCCGACATTTCGCCAATGCTTGATCTTTTATCACACCTCTAGAAGAGTTCATTCGTTTTATGGGGTGTGACCTCCACTGGAGTGTCTCTGATGGAAGAGAGCCTTAGTAGCCCTTTGGAGTGTGCCCGGGTACGGCACTCTACCAGCAAGTCACCAGACCTGAGGTGCTGGGCATCAGGCCTGCCAAGATGGCTCCAGGAAAAGATGCAGCTTGGAAACAGGCTTCTCTTTCACTTTGCTATGGACAATGAGGAATTGAGGCCAGATGGGCATTTCTTCCTCACAGCCAGAGTCACTATCAAGTACGATGTCAGTGGCTGTGTGCCGCTTTTGTGCCATTTTTTTATTTTTTTTTGTGGTTTCCATATTATAGTAGTAGAGATATTTATTCCCCACCACTGAGCCCAACGAGGGAAAGCGCATCTGTCGGTGGGTTTCCAGCTGACGCACGATGGATGTTGAATGCAGGAGAATACTGGGGTAAAGCACCTAATCAGCAGCAGAGGCTATAGCATGGTGCTCCATCTATCAACCTGCATGTCAACAGTGAGATAGGGCTCAACGTGACAAGAGCCGATTGAATAGGCCGGTACTCCTAGCCTCCCGTTTAAGTAGAAGTCAAGGCCAAAGTAGTGACTTCTCCCCCGACATGGTTCTCCAAGCACGGCAAACACCTGGGATCCAATGGATTTCTAAGGACAAATCCAACATGGTAAAACCTGGGTTAGCACAGCTCCTTAAAAACCGGACCAGTGAAAAAGACTGAACAGCATATCTGATGACGTCAAGTCCTAAGCCTGGACAAAGATGGCACCCCTTCGCTAGCCCACTCAGTCAGAGACTGAGGAGACTACCTACCCATGCCACGTGGAGGCCGGTGCCATAGTGGGCACTTTGAAAAGAATATCCTCAGAAACGTCACAAACACGCATACCAGTACACAAACCCCCACCAAGATCTGCTCTAAGGGACTTGGGTGGGGTTTACTTTTTAGTTTCCAGGGTCACCCTGGTCATCCCCACTGGGTGGGTTTTTCTCTATTTTCATCTGGGGCACATGTTTCTGTCTACCCTTAGCACATTCACCTGTATTTCCTATTTTAAAATTCTCCCTACTGTCTGTGCTGCCTGTAGCTCTTGATATTGGATGTGTGTTACTTCTTTTTCTTCTGTGTTCCCGAGGTTCTGCCTCAGATGTCAAGTTTAATATCAACCTGAGGCATAATCCATGAGGGTTGCGTGTGTGTTTGTTTTCCTGACGGGTTTCCACACTATACCAGATGGCATAGTCAGCGACACTCCGACTTCGTTGGTCATTGGTTGGTTTTCTGTGTGGGTTTGCTCCTCTTGCCTTTGCCTCTCCTCTCTCCGGAGGGGGGGATCCTGCCTTCCCTGCTGAAGCCTGCCCAGACCATGACTGAGCCTCCTCCATAGCAATCCACCTCTTGGACACATCCATCTGTGAATCACTCGCCCTGGCATCTCCAGACCCTCACCCTGCCGTTGTTGAAGGACACAGTGAACCGTGACTCATCAGTAAACACAACCGGAGTCCACTAGAATTTGTTACTCACATGTTGACGACACCAGGCAACCCAGGCTCTGCAATGAGCTGGAGTGAGGGGTATTCTCACTGCTGCTCTGGATGAAGCCAGGCCAGTTTCACGCAGACGTTGCTGACATTAACGTTTGCAGCTTGCATCAGTAGACGTCGCAGAGTGGTTGACGTGACAGTTCGGTCGCACAGAGCCGCAACCCAGAGGTATCTGTCCTCCCTTCTGCTGGTGCAGCGCGGGCGTCCTGAGCAGGGTCATCATCCTGCCCTTCCAGTTTCTTGGAATCGTGCCAGGAGCCTCTGGATCACTGAATGGGACACCCCAAGACATCTCCCAACTTTTCCTCTGGAAATTCCATCCTGCAGCCATGCTAGCACCCGGCCTTGATCTACTGGCGTTAGGCTTCGTCATGGTGGCATGGTTAGGAAAGTGACAATTATGCCCCTACTGTACTGGTATTTGTATCAAAACAGAAGTGCTCAGTGTTCACGACTGACCCCTTTAGCACATGCATCACGACTTTACCGAGTTTTTCCACCTGCCTGCCCTTGGTACACTTGCCACTATCGCACAGCTTTTCACAAAAACTGATGATGTTCCACATGCATATGACACATTCATGGAAATTGATGAATTATTGTCTATTGTTCCATGTACAGTGGACTGTCTAAGGTCAACTTTTAACCCATTTGGATCGAAAGAACATTGTATTTTATTAGTGTGCTTGTGACGATAAACAATGACACAAAAAAATGGGGTGACCCTTATGTTTTGACCATTAGTATAGATACTATTCATTATCAGTTCTTAACAGATCTGCCTGAAAAGTCACTCCTCGTACTTCTCAAGGTCTTTAACCATATTTGGGTAACTGGCCATTTATCGCCATCTTGGCGCCAGGCTGTGATTGTGCCCATCCCCAAGCCAGGTAAGGACCCTTCCGACCCAGGCAACTACCGGCCAATCACTCTAACATCATGTTTATGTAAAACTATAGAACGCCTCGTCAACGCCCCCCTGGTGTGGCATCTTGAGTCACAGGGTCTCATCACAGACCTCCAATGCGGTTTCCGGCAGTTCCGTACCCACAACTGACCATCTAGTCCACTTTGAGTCGTTCATTCGAGATGCTTTTATCAGTAAGAAACACGTCTATACAATTTTCTTCAACCTTGAGAAGGCATATGACACTGACTTGTTAGACATGGGTTTTAAAGGGCACTTGCCCATTTTTATTCAAAACTTTTTTTGTCTAACCGGTCGTTTTATGTCTGTGTGGGCTCCATCCTCTCCGACTCCTTTGAACAGGTGATGGGTGTCCCACAGGGCAGCATTCTGTCTCCTGTTTTACTTAGTATTAAAATCAATAACATTGTAAAGGCCATCAAGGATGACTCTGAATGCTCTTTATTTGTTGATGATTTTGCTTTGTGCACAAGAGGTCGAGGACTTGCGTCCCTTTTGAGGCGCTTGCAACTGATCGCATCCAGGGGTGGGTGTCTCTCAATGGATTCAAGTTCTAGCCCTCCAAGAGTCTGTGTGCATTTTACTAACCAGACAAAAAAATGTCCAGAATCTAGCCTGAGCATTGCTGGAGTGCCATTTAAGGTGGCCAAGAAGGCAAAGTTTCTGGGGAGTCATCTTTGACAAAAGACTGACCTTCCGCAACCATATTAATTATCTTCGAACCTCATGTCAGAAGACCCTCAATGTTCTTCGCGTCGTTGGTCGCACTGACTGGGGTGCAGACCGCACTGTGTTACTTTGACTACCGGGCCCTTGTTTGGTCCAAACTGGATTACGGCTCTGTGATATATGACTTGGCTTCCAAGTCTGTTCTACAGTGTCTGAACACAATTCACCATCAAGGTTTGCGGATATTTTTGGGGACCTTCAGGACATCCCCAGTTCCTAGTCTGTACGCTGAGGCAGGAGAGCCTTCTCTGAAGCTGCGCCGCATCTGCCTCATGCTCCGATACGTTCAGAAACTGAAGACCCATCCAGACAATCCTGCCTATGATTGTGTTTTTAAACCACCGTTTGAAGAGATTTACGATACCCATCCGGGCGCTGTCCGTCTACTTTCCTTCCATGTCCGACCTCATCTGAAGGTGGCCGGAGTGGACCTGGACTAAGTTTCAAAATCTCTGCAACACATCACTCCTCCCTGGCTATTATCAGTTCCTGACATCTTGCTGAACTTGACTGCCCACAAGAAAGACTCTACTCCACCAGCCATATACCAACAGAGCCTCAATGAACTCCTTTCAAGTTTGCCTGGCTATTGTCGTATTTATACGGATGGGTCAAAGTCTGAGGATGGGAGAGTGGCTGCTTTCGCAGTGTCCTCTCGCCATCCTAGACGCCCATTTAAGCACCCCCTCCCAGACCATTCATCTGTATTTAGTGCAGAACTGCATGCAGTTCTGCTGGCACTCAGGCATGCTTATCGGTCTAGGGAAAGGAACTTCCTGATTCTGTCTGATTCTCTTTCTGCCCTGCAGGCCCTTCAGGGCGCAGGAACAGACCACCCCCTACTGGTGCAGATTATAGAGCTTTACACAGACTTGATGAAGGAATATTATGACATCATTTTTATTTGGGTCCAAGGGCATGTGGGCATCGAAGGCAACGGGATTGCAGATTCTGCTGCCAACAATACCCGCAACGACCCTGTCCCTGACGCACAGACTGTTTATAGTGATTTTAAACCTGTGATTAGTGCGTACATAGCCCGTGAGTGGCAGTCCGAGTAGGACAAAGAGAAAGCTAACAAGCTGCATGAAGCTCTTCCTAAGGTGTCCGACAGTCTACCTTTCCGCTGCGGCAGCCGCTGTGAGGAGAATGTCCTTGCTTGGCTCCACATTGGACTTACGTATGATGGTCTTATGCCTGTGCCAAGCAGTATTCTGTTAAGCACATTTCGCTGTCTTGTGCCGATTTGACACAAGATATAAACACTTCACAGCAGACTCCTTGAATGTTTTATTCCGGGATGTACCCCCCGGACAAAATCTTCAGTTTTCTGAGAGAGTGCAATATTTTTAATAAGATTTGAGCATTCTTAGACTATGACAATTCTATTAATTTGACCTTTTTGTGAGTCTGTAGACGTTTCCTTTAAAGACCTGTGTGACATTTTAGCATGACACTTTAAAGATATATTTACATCTTAAGACCTTTCTTTTAGTCTGGCTGGCCAGATTTTTACCCATCTCGCCGTGAGATGGCCTTAGCCGCCTGCTCGGCGTTAAACCCAACTAACTAACTATTCAAAGTTTGCTTCAAAGCAAAAGTTCAGAAAAATAAAACTTAACCACATCATCATGCAGTCAAAAGAAATGCCCTATCGTGTACTATATCATCATTAACACTGCACCCAAGAAAAATAACAGCATGACTTTGTCATTTTATTTATTTAAAAAAAATTGAACATTCTTCATTGTGCAAAAATAATTGAACTATGTTAAGAGAAAGTTATAAAAGTTCTTTGTGCTTACGTGATTTTCATATTCATCAACCTCAATTAGTCCCTTTTTGGTGTACTACACTGATAGTGAGGCATGATAGATCACTAAGCCACTGAATTGCAGCTAGTCAGGATCAGAAAATTTGTAAATGTCCCTTGTATTTATTCAATACACTCTGAACCATCAACTTCACCTGTTATTTCTGTTAAAGCATTTTATTGTCACATGACAGCTTTATTTCTAAAAACTTACAACCCTAGCATGTCTTGCTAGTGTGTTCAGACAGGCTTCTGACCTCTGCTGCCTTGTTTCTCACAGCTACATGTTCAAATATTTATTTAGTTTCAAGCCACACGCTTGACCATACATGACCATTCTTCAAATCATTTGTTCTCTCAAAAGTCTGAGCAGAAGTCACTTTAACAAATTTCTTAGGCAGGATACTCATTTCATACACATCGAAAGCCAAGAAATGACTACTGAGCGGTTTACAAGCCAAGCGTACACGCAAGCTGTGTTTCACCAGTGGTGTCACAGCACTGTTGTGGCAAATATGAAAAGTTTCCGGCAATCTTCAGAGCCGGCCGGAGTGAGCGAGCAAGTGGAGATTTGTCCAGTTTATGACATTTTGCTGCTAAATAGCACAAGAAGTTTGTGCTGTTGATGTTTCTACAGCATCTTTGGTGTGTTTATTACTTTATTCAATCAATAAAAGATGGGTTTGTGGCTTCGACAGAAATAGAGGGCTACCCATTGGTGATAAAACATTATTACCTAAACATATGAACATGATGACACATTGCCAGCAAGGAAAAACTCGCCAAATAACAGGTGTTTGCATGGTTCTTGCACAGTGTGATATGTACATCTTATGTACTCTATTTTGTTTCATGTTGCAGCATATCAATGACATCAGTTTGACAATCCCAATGGAGGAGATGCTGAAGAAGGCAGAGGGTATATTTCTGCAGCTGAAGCTGTACAAGAAGCTGCCTCAGTGTGTGAAGGAAATTCTGGGGTTGGTGTCTACCTCTCCGCTGTCCTCTCAGAGCAGCACGCCTGCTGGCACACCTGCCTCACGTGATCCCAGCCCACAGCCACTGGGAACCACCACCAGCCTCACTATCAACACCAGCCCCACCACACCCGATGACAGCAGCATAGAGATTTTGGCAGACGGTGCTGATTTGGGAGTGACCAGTTTCTATCACTGACCATAAATTCCTCTGTGGGTTCACTTGTGATTTAGTGTCACAAACGAGTATTTCAGTGACCAGTGATACATGGCTGATTCTGGAGACATGTGGTGGATGTTAGTGCCTTTGCAAGTCAGCTACAACACATGATAGATAATAATTATGGGAGCATTACTTTAGTAGCCTTTGTTTTGCTGACATAAGTGCACTGAACATTTTCTTAAAATTATGTCCGAGTATCAGACACCACTTGAAAGCTTTTCTTTTTAACTATAAAACTAGTGGTGAAGACATCAGATTTGAGTGTGTTCTCCCTTTATTGGCTTTAAAGTGACCTTCTCCAGGCAATGTAGGGTTAATAGTTCACAACATCTTCTTTATCAATTCTCTTGGTGTGTACAGTGCTGCTCCCTTTGGCTGTCAGTAGCGCTTTTTCACAATTATAAAGTTTGCTTAATAATGAAGTTTGCAGGTCATAAAATGAAAGACTCATTTTGTTCTTCTCCTTTTGATGTTGGGAGTTTGCCTGATACACACAAGGGGCAGTAAAAATGCCTACTCACATGGATTGTTAAAACAGAAAATTCTTGAGGCAAGACAACATTGAAAACCTACTGTTTCAGCAATCAAAGCCAGCCTTGGAGCAGGTCACATTATTGTACTATGCCATGTGTTACAGATATAGCCCTGAATGCTTTAGATAATGTATGAGAGTGGCAGTCATTTCTCTCAATACATGTAACATACAGGGTGATCCAGCTGAAATCATATTGCAAAATCTTTGTCCCAGCTGAATTTGGGGCTCACGTGTGAAGCAAAAGTGAGTATGTTCTGGGTCAGTGGTCGTCCGTCCGTTGTCCTTCATCTGTGGTAAACTTTAACGTTGGCATTTTCTCAGAGACTAATCAAGACACTGACTTCAAACTTGCCCCAAGGATACATTGTGACAAGACCTTTCTAAACATACCAATGTTAGTGACCTCTCTCAAGGTCACAGGGGGTCCAGAAATGGGTTAAAAAAAAAAAAAAAGCCATACTTTGACCAAATTTTGTTTTCTCAACTACTATTTTCAACTTCAAACCCAAACTTTGCACAGAGATACCTGATGGTGAGACCTATGTACCATATATATTTGACCACATTTTACATGCAAATTTTCTGATTTTTCAGATCTAGTCAAATATTTAGGGGTTTTGAAAAAGTTGATTGCCGGCGGAGGTGGCGTGGTCGAAAATTTGAGGCACTAATTTTACCTCACACAGACATGCCGATCGACCCGTTCATGTTTTTACCTCATTTGAGTTTTAACACCAACAGCCGTTATTCGTCCAAATGGGTGTACCCACAGGGAGGGTTCACGCAAGAACATGTTTAAATCAGGTCCCGATTTTAGTGGCTAAATCATTGGTTGTACGCCCACAGAAAATTTAAAATAAGTTAGGTCCAAATATGATCACCTCTTGTTCTTACTGCTTTCTTGAAATATGCATATTTCAAAAGTTATCGCAAAACATAGGAGGCTATAGAATTTTCCCATCGTGTGCCACCCTGCACCTGTGGAAATGCAATGCAGTTGTGACCCCGTCTCCACCTTCCACCCCCACCACCTATCCCCCACTTAAGTTCTTGGCACAGAGAGTCCCCAGGTGAACTGTCCATCATTTCCATTAATCATAGATTCTCATGTGCCTCTGTGAAGTGCGGGGACTCATAGGAGCTCGATGTCTCACTGCCTCTATGTTATGTTGATATTTGATTGCCTGCCATGTACAGGTGTAGGGGACTACATGTCGCCGATCACTGTGAAACTGTCGGACCAAATTGTAAGATTTTCATCCTAAGCATTGAATAGAACTGTGCCATTCAGAATCAGGACTGCAACTTGGTTCTTTGAACACAGTTGTAAGAACAGTCACTACACACTCGCTTTGTGATGCAAAGGGCGACACATTACGGTTTCCTGCATCAACTGTGCTGTTGTGAAACAAAGCACGTAGCCTTGGCTTTAACGCCGACGGGCATCACAAGTCAGATAGGTACCAAGACATACATGTACTCTGTACACTGTCTGCTCAGACAGATCTGTACTGTAGCTGCAGAGAAACCAATGCAGATTGTTACCCTGCTGCTAAAAGCGATGGAAAAAGAAATCCACATGTTCACGAGGAGTAATTGAGTATACAAAGCATTCTACACGAACATATCAAAATAGCGAGAAATTGAGCCAAGTCATAAAGTCTCATGAGCCCCCTCACCCTGTGAGTGTATTTAAGCATCTATGCCTCTTGCAAGATGTTAGGCGATTCGATACAGAGGTTTTCCACATTGTGTCGACTTGGGTAGAAATGTAGGTTATGTTGACATAAATACACCAAATTTGCCTTTGCCTTTTTCTTGTGCTTTTTGTAAACTTTGGAACTTTCAAAAATTTTTGTGTCGCAGATTTTTTTACCAGGCGGTGGTCGAATATTTAGGGCGCGATTTTGTAGTGCTGGTCGAATATTTGCACGTATTTATTTTGCTGAAAAATCATCAAAAAAACAGCTTGTGGTTGAATATTTAGGGCAGTCAAATATTTATGCAAACTAATTTGGATGACCTCTTCTCGGATAGGTCAAGGGTCACAAGAGGTCAGCAAATATGTGATTTTTAAAATATGCCTATTTTAGATAAAATTGTAGTTGTTATCAAAGTTTTTGCAAACTTTCAACCAAATTTGGCAAAAAGGTAGCTGATGATGAAACTATGCATACTAATTTAGTTGATATATCACAACGGTCGAGGGTCATGAGGCGATCCAGAAATGGGTAAAATAAATAGCCATATTTGGACAAAAACTTTTTTTTCTCAAATACTATTTTGAACTTCAAACCCAAACTTGGTACACAGATACCTATCTTTGCATGCTAATTTGCATGACCCCTGGGTAGGTCAAGGGTCACAAGAGGTCAGCAAATGTGTGAAAAATGCTGATTTGGGATAGAATTGTAGTTTTTATCAAAGTTTTTGCCACTCATATTTGGCATAAGGGTAGCTGATGACAAGACCTTTCTATGCACACTAATTTAGTTAACCCATCACAAAAAAATGTTTAGGGCTTAACGTCTTTTGTCCACCACGAGGGTGATTTCAAAGACGGGGACAACGAAAAAGGGTCTGAGCAAATTTTGACCCAAGCTGGATTCGAACCCGGGACCTTTTGGTCTGGAGGCAAACGCTTTTACCACCGAGCCACCCAGCTCCCCTTAACCCATCACAAAGGTCAAGGTTCATGGAGGGTTGACAAATTTATGAAAAATGCATACATTGTCAGAAAACGTGGATTTTGCAGGTACAGAAGCCAACCCTTTTCTTATTTTAAGACACTTGAACACATGCTTATTTCTGCAACATGTCAAAAAGGTCACACATATGAATCTGTCATACACGTGAGCCACAAGGGCTTTGCCTTTCTTGTGTATTTGTTGTATCCTCATTTAGATTTTAAAGGAGACAGTTGACATTGTTTTCAGCCTTGTTGTAGACTTTTCAGCTTAGTCAACCACTGTAACAGTCATCATTTTCATAAACTGTTCATGCTGAACTATTCACTACAGTGGTTTTAGGTCTTTTGCATTGCATATCCAGTGATGGATTAGCTGGTGATGTGACTTCACACTTCACACCGACATATTCTGTTAATGTATAAGGGTTATGACAGTGTGTGCATAATTTCTGCAAAGATACAGTAGAGGGGTTATGACATTGTTTGTATACTTTCCGCAGAGATATTCAGCAGTTTTTTAGTGGTAGTATGTGACTGTTGGTGACAAAGGTGAGTGTAAGTGCAATGTTGCAAGTTGTAAGGATGTGTTCAAAGACATGGTTTCAGAAGTATGAGCATGATGAACTGGGACAATTTGGACCTGCATACAACTATGTGTGGACAGTGTCCACGGCAGTGATTGACAGATATATCACTGACAGAGCCCGGTTCTGATGATGAACTGAAAGTTCTAAATGATAAACTGTTATTCATATGGTACACATTGGTGCACCTCTAAGTGACACTGTGGACGGAACTGATGCATAACAGTCAAAACTGATGCATGTCATATGTGTAGTTTGTGTAGTATTTACTGTACAGGTAGGTTGAAACTATTTTGCATTGAACATCACGCACGCATGCACGTGCACACACACTCAAACACACACATACACACACATACACATCATCGTTCAGTGCTGTTCATTATGTGCTATGTACATCGTGGATGGTACAGTCAAGTCCTGATAACAAGAACTCCAGTGGATGCCAAAAATCACTTCTTGTTAACAGAAATGTGTTAAGCAGATTGGGAAATGAAGAGAAAAGGTACCAGGGAAACCAAGCGCTGTTTGTATTGTCGGAATCTGTGTTAACTGGACTCGACTGTATTAGACAGAAATGTTTCTGTCTGATGTCACCATTTATACAAATGTCAAGATAAAAGACAGGATATTGAGGATGAGGGAAAAGTCACTCTCAGCATGATGATAATTTGGATACTTTTCAAGAAAAATAAAATTCATAAAATCCACACACCAACACAGTCTTTTAACACTTGAATGACCTGTCAAAATCGAGATAATACTTTACAGTATTGTCACAAAATGTGATAGCACTTCAGCCAAAACCACTAAACCACCACAAACATTCAGCAGTAATTTTACACAAACTATAGTTAATACAGGAAGGTTACAAAGTAAGCACTGTCAGGGGAGATAAATGTGCATGATCGACCAGTGATCATAGATCTACTGTGGCCAAAGCACAAAAAAAAAGAGATAGGAAAGAGAGGGGGCGCTAAGAGAGTGACTGAAAGCAATGCATATGGAAGCCCCCCCCCCCCCCCCCTGAAGGGGGGCGTATCACATATCCACTGTTCCAGCCACTCAGTGCATGGAAATTTAAATCTAGGTCCCACAAGGGGGGTCCAGATATTTAGCCGGTGTGGACAGCTGTTTCGGTCTTGGCGACCTCTTCAGCACACCATCGGCAATACTGGAGGAGGCAGGAAATTCTGCCTACCTGCAATGACAACCACATTTTACTGTGTATGATGGTTAATACATTAATGCAGAAATTCAATGGTGTCCGACTTATTATTGGCTGCTGCTACAGTCACTTGGAATGTTGTTTATGGTAGACAGCGCTCAAATGAACACGCCAGCACTTCAAACCATGAACAGAGTTCATGTAATTAGATTTTATATCATGTTAACAAAAAAATCTTTACAAACAAAAATTGAGATTGCCAAAAACTTTTGCCTGGAGAAAACAATTTGTGTGTGGCTGGGCATCAATGAAAAGTACTGGGATGAGAAGAAAATACTGTAAACTAGACCCTTTTGTACTTGAAAAGGTAAATTTTACTTGTTAGTGTGATTTTTCAGCTCCCCCAAGAGATAACCCCACCCGGGTCTGCCCTGGGGGACTTGGGTGGGGTTAGGTATTTTTTAGTTCCCAGGGTCACCCTGGTCAGCCCCACAGGGTGGGTTTTTCTCTCTATTCTGGGGCATGTGTTTCTGTCTACCCGAGGTCCATTCACCTGCATTTGCCTTTTTTAAACTCTCCCTACTGTCTGCACTGCCTGTAGCTCTTGATATTGGATGTGTGTTGCTAAATGGTCTTAGCTTTATTTAGGCCCCATGTGTTAGGTTTATTTAATGTGTTTGACCGGCTGGCGACATACATTCAATGTTCTGTTTAGTTGGTTGTTTTTTTTCACAAGCAGTGCAGGCACGTCCTGAGAAAGCCTTGTTGCTGTCGGGACGTTAAGCAATGTACAATCAATCCCCCAAGAGATAGTAACTATGGGCGGAAATGGACAATTTATATCTATCCCGAATTTCCAGGATTTTTCGACCGCTTACTCCCATGCCCTAACGCCGCCCGTTTTTCTATGTTTCTCCTTATTTTTTTCAGTAAAATAAAGGTTTCCAAATTCAATGTCATTAAAATTAATATTTTTTATTATAAAATGAATCAAGACGAATTACTTCTTCTAAACGATATTAATGCTGTAGAAAACAAAGACTTAGACTCGAAAAAACAGCGCCTTCTTTCTGTAGTTGTGTCAGGCAAATCAAAGACTTATCTCGGAAAACAATACATGACAGAGGATATTGAATCTCTCACCGCTGACGAGCTAATCAAGCTTCATTCTAAATATGAAAACCACATTGCTTCACTAATGACACGTGATTTAAGTCGATCTCTTGTATGCCTATAGACAAAAGCAGTGAGTCACTTTCTACCTGTGGATAGTGACAGCCTATCACACGACCTTGAAAGCAATCCTATTGTTTCAAGTTCAATTGGCAAATTAGCATGTGTCATGTTTTACAAGTTTGGAAATTACCTTGCACCTGTCGTAACATTACTAGTTACTGGGAGCCATATTGATTTCTCAAAAATAAATTTTACTGCAGAAGAAAATGGACGAAACCCAGACGACTCCACAACCGAACCCCAGTCCAGTTTTGACACAGGTTCAAACTGTGACGAAGACTAAAAGTCCAGGCAGGGTTGAGGCTGGAAAAAGATTAGCCGAATGGAACAGGCAAAAAAAATTACAGCTTCAGGCACAAACAGAAAAGACTCATGTAACTGACCAGGTGTCAGGACCGTTATCACCGTCAGGACCTGTGTCAATACCGTCAGGGCCGTCACTCCCTCATCAAAGTGAGAGACAAACAACTAAGTCTGACCCCAAACCTCAAACAACAAAATATATAGTTGCCGGATTTGTTGTCGGATTTGTTTACGTAGGTTATCAATTATACAAAAAATACAAACCACAGACTCGTACAGTGTCCAAAAAATCAGACACTCCAAAAACAAAACCAGAAGTCGCCACATTACCAGTAACACCCAAAGCCGTTGACCCATTTTATATGCAGTAAATAAAAATATTATTTTAATTTTTCTTGCCTTAAAAAATGAATGACTCAAAGAACATAATGAACCTTGTCTATCACTCTGCCGTAATCAGTGGATTAGCAGTAGCTTATTCTATGCTGGGGAAAAGTCTACTCAAAATGAAATCAGCAGACCTCAGAAGACTCGATTTCGAAGACAGCGCTAAGCTAATTGTAGTCGTTACAGCGTCGATTGCGACAAAAGATTTTCTTGTCAAGCAGGGAATTATTCCCGAAAATGTTTCTATGTAAATAAAAATAATATGGCGACGATAGCTATTATGATTGGTGGGGCAGTTGTTAACGCCCTCGCCTTCAGTGGCTCTAATTATCTCTTTTCTAAAATGGGTAGAGAGGAATCTGCAGAAGAAATGAAACGTCACAATGAAGCGTCTGAGAAATTAGCACAGGCAGAACAGGCGTATGAAAAACAAAGAATTGAGAAACTTGATTTCATCAATGAAAGATTGAGGCTTGAAGGCCACGCACAACATACATTTTCAAATACAGACGAAGCAATCAGGGAATATTTTCTTGTCACGGGTGAAGACATGGCTATCCCGAAACCAAAACTAAGTGACTATTACAAACCAAGCACACAACAAAGAAACGGGGAGATAATCTTTGTTCTAGTGGGAATGACATTTGTTTATTTTACAGGAGTTTTCATTGCTAGAAAAAATGGCAGCCGAAAATAAACTATCAAAAATATATTACTCTCCATCAGGCTATTGGAAAGGGCAAACAGCTATTCAGAAATTACATGCCGCTGTGGGCGGAGATATATCACTCAATCAGGTCAAGCAATGGTTACAGAGACAGGCAATTTGGCAGATATATCTCCCTGCTCCAAGAAAAATAACAAGACCCCATTTTGAAAACACATCACCAAATGACACGCACCAAATGGACCTCCTGTTTCTTCCACACGATACAATAAGAAAGAAACGATACAAGTATGCACTGACTGTTGTAGACATTGCTTCAAGGTATAAAGACGCTGAACCCATATCTGACAAAACTGCTAACACAGTTGCTACTGCTTTATCAAAAATATATAGTCGAGGCCCTTTAAGATACCCCAGACTAGTGCAGGTTGATGATGGATCTGAATTTAAGGGCGCAGTTAATCAGTTATTTGCTAAGCATGGCGTACTGGTCAGACGTGGTATTCCAGGCGTGCACAGATCGCAGGCAATTGTTGAAAACTTTAACAAACAGTTATCAGAAAGACTTTTCAGTTACCAGTATTCTAAGGAACTCATGCATGACACCCGTAACACTGAATGGGTAAAGAGATTACCACATGTGATAAAAGCAATGAACAATGAAGGACACCCAAAACCTGCTGATGCTATTAAATTGAAAACAATTACAGAGCCAAAAACAGGACCAACCCCGGCACCAGACACAAGTTTATTTACTAAACAGGTGAGATATTTATATCAGCCAGGGGAGGCTGAGAACGATGACAGACGCAGGGCAACAGACCCCATCTGGTCAACGTCTGTACACAATATAAAAAAAATAATTCCCGGCGCAGACGCAACAATATATTACCTGTATGAGCCTGCACCCCAGAGGGCATTTGTCAGAGAAGAATTACAGATTATTCCCCCAGACACCGTTACTCATTTCAGTAACTAAGTCGTCAATTAATTCATCAACCAGTTCATCACAAATATCTTCAGATAACTTGAGTCTGTAATGTCCAGGTGCATAAGCTTTTTCTTTAGTGTGAAACACTCGTTTCGTGTCTCCAACTGCAAGTGACTTCTTATGTGTTTGGATCATTTCAAGATTATGTTTGTTTGATCTCAGTGACTTGTTTGGATAATCAGGCATTAATGCACCATCTAACACTTGCTTGTAATGTTCATGACGAATGTCTTTATTTTTTATTGCTGTTTTTTTTATTCCTTTGGCTTTCGACTGACTACCCTTCTGGTGCAGTATAGAATACATTTTTGATCTCAGTCCAACGTACTCAACTATAGGCACACCATTCAGTTCATCTTTAAACTTACCAGGCACTTTCTTGTTTTGTGTGCTAAACAGCGGGTGATCTTTAGGGTAGTCAGACGTGTCATACATGTGTAACTCTGTTTTCATGTCTTCGTAAAAGTCTTCAGTAGGCACGTCTATGATCATAGAGTCAGTGTCAGTGTATAGCAGACGACACTCAGGATATTTTGGTTTGAAGTAATCATAATAAAATTCAAGCATCAACAGTTTTGACAACTCCAGAATTGCCATACCAATGAATACTGGCTTGTCCAGTTTAACAATCTTTTTTTTGAGTGACACTGCATACAATGATGAATTAAATTCTTTATACCCTGTGTACTGTGGCTTACCTGTAAGTTTAATTGCACCCAATTCAGTTGTGACTAGTCTCACATCTTTTCTGTGATGAGGATTTTCCATTGTCTTGCCAAAACAGGCATTGTTCATAAGCTTAAAGAAGTCTTTGTCAAATGCAGTGTTGCCGTCTCTGGCACGAAGGGTTGTGTTCTTCATTATGTAATCTTTCATGAAAGCACTCTGGTCAAATTGAATTCCTCTGTGAACTTTCTTTAGTACTAACCCATGTCTGATGTAAAACTGTAACAAGCGGTAGTGACAAACGTAATTAAATTTGTCATTTAGATTTGGCACAAGCTTAGTGTCTTCTTTTTTCCCTGTCATACTCATTTTCTCAACTGCTAATGGATAATCATTATGATAATCATGTAGATGGTGCGGGTACTCCAGGTCTACTTCAAAGATCCAACCCTTCGCATCGTTTCGGTCAAGATTCATAATATTGTTTGTTAACCCTGTTATGTCATACTGTGACAAATCATGCAGACAAAAGTTTTTCAAGGGCAATAACTCACACATCGCGAACCCGTAAAGGTTATTAGCGTCCAAGTACGTAATGAATGACCTTGACCTTGAGGGGTCAAACCCCCGGCCAAGGTCACCATAACCGTCCAGATATTTATTGTTGGCTCTGGCGTAGTTATTTGCTGCAATACTAATCCCTCCTCTCAATCCGCGTTCTACCATTTCACCCATCGTACGATCAGACAACAGACCCCACCCGGGTCTGCCCTGGGGGACTTGGGTGGGGTTAGGTATTTTTTAGTTCCCAGGGTCACCCTGGTCAGCCCCACAGGGTGGGTTTTTCTCTCTATTCTGGGGCATGTGTTTCTGTCTACCCGAGGTCCATTCACCTGTATTTGCCTTTTTAAAACTCTCCCTACTGTCTGCACTGCCTGTAGCTCTTGATATTGGATGTGTGTTGCTAAATGGTCTTAGCTTTATTTATGCCCCATGTTGTAGGTTTATTTAATGTATTTGACCGGCTGGCGACATACATTCAATTTTCTGTTTAGTTTTTTTTCACAAGCAGTGCAGGCACGTCCTGAGAAAGCCTTGTTGCTGTCGGGACGTTAAGCAATGTACAATCAATCAATCAATCAATCAGACAACAGGTCTATAAATATCTTACTGGATTTCAAAAATGCATCCCATGTCATGCCAGGACTAGTTATGTAACAAGCAGGGTCAAGCTTGTAGTGTAACAAACCCTTTTCACGGTAACTTTCAAATACGTCTGCTAGCAAGCAAACGTCAGCTTTCAAGTACTGGTCATGGTAGTCACCAATCGTTTGACACCCCAACTTCCCCCACGCATCAAGTGCATGTTGATATTCAGAGTCGGAAATGCCTTTTCCAGTTAGTGTAGAATAAAATTTCTCTTTTGGTGGCAGTCTTGTTTCCTCAAACACAACCCACTCACTGATGTACTCATACGGATACACACCTTTCTTAATCAAGTCTGGTTCAAAATATTTACTCGTTATTGGATACTCAGTCAGTCCTTCTGCCAGACTAGCCAATCCTAAAGACAAATGTTGCATGGAGTCATAAAATGCTAATTTATCTAACCTAAAAGTCAAGTATTTCTCAGTTGTCTGGGCAATACAACTTATGTTTTTGTATGACTCATCTACAGCCTGCATGATGATGTGTGAATCATATCCCTTTAGATTGTGGAAAAAGATTGGTAACTTATATGTCTTAGGATCTATTTTTAATAACAAGTTACAATTGTTATGTGCAGCACCTCTGTAACGCCCAGTTATGTGATCATGGTCACGAACTTTATCACATCCTAAAGGCTGTTCACAAATCCAACACGTCTCAGCTGTATCAAATTTCAGTTTGTCTTCTTCTGTCATCACCAAAGGCATCTGACATGTTGTGAGATATTGTACTACCTGACTGTACAGTTGTCTCATTTCTGTTAAAAACAGACATGCTGCATTTTCACCCCTGTAGATAACAGGCTCTGAATGCAAACCGTCTGACCTAACAATAATGTATCCAAAAGAACACACCACTTGGTCACTCAACTTTATAGTCTTTGGTAATGACTCTGGAACAGGACCCCCATATGGTACAACCAATGATTCAAAATCTGCATACACTACAAACGGCAACTTTTGCTGATTCCCATAGTTCTTAAAATAAACCTTGCTGCCAGGATCTGGATACTTAAGTACAGTTTGTATGTCATCAGCTGATCTGCAGTGTAAAATGTGTTTGTGCGCTACTGAAATAGAAGAAAATCTTTGTAAACATTTTTTACAAACTTCCTGTTTGCCATTGTGTTTTGTTGTATGTCCGTGAATTAGACGTGACATATTTCTGATAATTGTGTAGTGAAAGTTATCACCAGAGCTTATTAATAACATATCAACATGTCTATCTTCTGACTGCCCATAGGTTGGGGCAATTGGGGACACTCTAATTGGCTGTAACTTATCAACTGACTCATTATCCCACACAAACACATTTACAGATATACCAGG
Organism: Semisulcospira habei; assembly: GCA_036245525.1. Taxonomy (NCBI): domain Eukaryota; kingdom Metazoa; phylum Mollusca; class Gastropoda; family Semisulcospiridae; genus Semisulcospira; species Semisulcospira habei. The sequence goes on along the minus strand of BTPG01000006.1, from coordinate 102,049,839 downwards.
ATTTAGTTTTTCAAACAAGTCTATGTCCTCTATTTTAACAGGAAACTCAATGCCACTAAAATCGAGTTCATTTACAAATTTGGTGTAGTTAGATACACGTTCAGGTTTTGACTTTACAAAGTGTAGTTTAGCAAGCACACACCACATGAAACAATAGTTGTCATTGTTCTGTATATTAACAACAGCCTTTTTGTTTGCAACCTCTGTTGGCAGTGGTATCCATGCTTTACCTAGTATAGGATGATACCTAGACTGCTTTAGTTTTAGTTCATGTACATGTCCTTCGTGCCAACCAGATCCTTTCATTTTTGCACTGTCAATTGCCTGTAGAAAGTCTGGTAACAGTCTGTCTCTAAACACGTTCTCCACCTCCGGTTCTCTTCTTGTGTTAACAGTGTGTTGTCTTGTTGATATGTACGATACAATCACTTCGCCGTCTACTCTAGTAAATTCTATTTTAGCAACAATCTGAATCTTCACACTGCCTGTAAGAAGATTATCTTGTATGACAGAAAAAGAGTTTTCTATTGATTCATAGACATTGTTAGTATTGGTTATAGGTAAGTCTGTTGTGTGAAACACGTTTCTTAAGCTTGATGAGCCAGGGTTTGATGGGCCAGGGCTTTGTGAATTGTCCGTCATTTTTATTTGTCCGACAAAATAATAAAATAAAAAATATTAACGTTAACTCTGCTGGCTCACCTTGTGTAATACCACTTTATTAACTGTAACACTGTCAATATAAACATTTAGTTTGCGCAGTTGTTTAAATATGCTATAACAAACTTCCCCTAACCAACCATAGTTGGTATCATCAACTTTAAAAGTAGGTGTCTTTAAATCAACTGTCATGCACTCCACATCTGGATGCTCATCGACATAATCCAAAGTCACACTATATGTAGCATATATTTCTGATGGTGCTGAAAGGCTTATGTAAGTCTGTTTGGGTGATATTAAGTCAGTAAAGTGCATAACATCTTTGAAAAGGTGTGTAAGATCAAGCACTTGTCCGTCTGTCATTTTTATTGGACAATCAAATGTATAAATTAATTTACATCAATTTACTAACCCATACCCTGTGGGCTGATCTGTCTTTAAAATGAGCTTTAGATGCTTAGTTGATTTCAGTTTATTTTTTACATCATCACGTTCATGCTTATTTGGGATGACATCATTCTCTCTGAGACAGTCTTCAAAGCTGTCACGATCCTTACAGTAAAACAAACAGATAAACTTTAACTGTTCTCGAAAATCTTTCAGTACAGCATTATATTTCTGAGTGAGAATCCATACACTGACGTTTGCGTGTCTGCCACTGAAAGCAAGTTCTGCTAATGTGTTTCTCTTCTTGACAATGTCTTTCTCTGCAGAACAGTCATCAACAATAAACAATGTTGGCTGTCCTTCAAATTGCTTGTAAAAATATTGTAGGTAGTCATTCAGTTTTTTCTCAGGGTCGACTAAATATATGTTGTTGTCAGTCCAAATGAATAAACGGTTGTGATAAGCTTTGTTGTGTTTGATTGTAGGACAAAATATGACAATGTTTTCAAAGTGGTGTATGTATCTTGTTTGTAATAGGTTAAGTACAAATTCAGTTTTCCCACACCCTGTGGCACCAACAAATAAGCCACAGTGTGGGTCGAGTGTCATTAAGCTCAGGTTCATTTTAATACACAATATAATTTTAATATATGTGTCCACTCAGTCTGCTTTCTGCAATATTGAGTTGTGCGTCATAAATCAGGTACAAATATATATTTATGGCTTCGGCTTTTTCAACCTTTTTTTGTATCTGAATTGTTATCCCATCACTACCGTTCTCGACAGTTCGACCTGACCCATGAAGGTAATCATCATCTGTACTACGAAGGTCTAGCCACAGTGCATACTTATTCGTCAGGTATTGTCCGATCCTAACGTCATACAGATGTAGATCTTTGCACGCAATGTTTGCAGGTTTATCTCTAATCCTTCCTCCTGCAAAATACTTTGTGATCTCATCGTAGTGTTGATAAGGTAACAAACCTGAAGCGTACACTTGATTAGGGCGGCCTTCGATTGTGCAGGACAATGTGTAATCTTTGGATTGTAGAATTTTTCTGAATCCCTTTTGTATGGACTCACCGGTTCAACAAACAACATAAGAATACCTTTCAGTGACCTAGCTGGTGTGTTCAAGTTTATGTTCCACATTGGGTCACTCTTGTCTTTGGGTATTAAACTATGTCTAATCACCCTGTCATAATAAATTGGCAGTCTTGACTGATACTGATTTTGTATGAGTCTGGCTAGTTCAGTATGTGTAACAATTTCATATTCCAAGGAAATGTTAGAGATCTTATATGTTGCATCTGTGGCAGATGATTTTATAACTTTGGAGTAGTCATTGAAAGTTAGTTCAAAGCTCAGACGGTCATTCAGTGCCCCTTGATAATAAGGCAAATGAGCTGTTAGAATTTCAAACTCAAGTGGAATGTAAAATCTGGTTCCATATGTTTCTGCTATAATAACGTCATTGGCTGCTGACGTTGATTTATCTCCAGCATTGATTCGAAGTTTACCAACATTATCAGACTGTATGCCTTGGTAAATACGGTCTTCTCGTTCTTCTCTTGTAAGCCACAGATCTTTGTAACAGTAGAATACATCGGAGTCGTCAAGACTAAATACTTCCTGTCCTTCAAGTTTTACTTTAATAGTTCTAACAATTGCTCTGCCAAGATTGTCAACCAGTGTTCTGTTTACATCTGCGTCTGATGATAGTTCAATATTAAATGCTAGGCGTGCAGTGCCAGGAACAATAACGTCACTGGGTCCTAGGTTTGGAAACTTGACTGTAAGTGTTTGGTTCTGGTCTATGGTACTAGGATTGTTTGTGATGACGATTGATTGTCTTATGCCCTTAACACCCAGGGGCTCACGTAGTTTTCTGTATGGGTCTAACTTTGATCCGTAAGACTGTGTCATTTTTATTATGCACAATAAAAAATAATAAATTAATAAAACAATGGCAGCAGGAGGATTTAATCATGAAGAACCCCCACCCGGGTCTGCCCTGGGGGACTTGGGTGGGGTTAGGTACTTTTTAGTTCCCAGGGTCACCCTGGTCAGCCCCACAGGGTGAGTTTTTCTCTCTATTCTGGGGCATGTGTTTCTGTCTACCCTTGGTCCATTCACCTGTATTTGCCTTTTTAAAACTCTCCCTACTGTCTGCACTGCCTGTAGCTCTTGATGTTGGATGTGTGTTGCTAAATGGTCTTAGCTTTATTTAGGCCTCATGTCTTAGGTTTATTTAATGTATTTGACCGGCTGGTGACATACATTCAATGTTCTGTTTAGTTTTTTTTTTCACAAGCAGTGCAGGCACGTCCTGAGAAAGCCTTGTTGCTGTCGGGACGTTAAGCAATGTACAATCAATTAATCATGAAGATTTTGAAATGGATGACATGAATGTCTCAGATACCAGTATCACAGATATGACTGGAATGGTAACTATGTCTAGTATGCATCATGAACTGTTAAAAGACAAAGTAAACTCATTTTATGACAGTGTTGGAGTGCGCCCAGATGTAATAGATCCTAATCAATTTGAATATGATAAAGGGCACTTATTTGTAAATACAGACAGAGGGAAAATATATCTAACACATAAAAATAATCCTTCTAAGTTTAGAGATTTAAGTACAATTAAAGGTAAAGTCGGTGGTAACTCTGGGTTGGCAAGGTATCTTGGAATTGGTGGGTCTCCTGTCACGCCAAGACTGGTTAGTGTTCTTCACGACACGCAAACAAAGTTGCCAACAGGGCAACAAATTGAAATGGCACCTGTAACAAGCCTACCAGAAATAGCAAACACAGTGATACAAGAAACCTCATTTACTGAAGGACAAATAAATGACGCTTTGAAAACAATAGATGATCCACCTTTGTCAATGAGGGAGATTATGGGATTGGATAAATCACTGCAGACAATAAGAGGTGAGATGGTAAACAATGTTGCCAAACTAGGTGAGCTTGATAAAACACATAGAACGTGAAAAAGAGAAACTGGCTACCGCAGACAATGGAAATCTTGACACAGAAATGAAAGAAAGAATCCAACACAGATTAAATGATTTGCAGATAGAAAGATCTGGACGACTAGAAGTGATTAGTATCGGGAGGGAAAAACTTAAAACCCAAGTTAACAGAATTAGAGAAACTATTCAGAAAATACTTCACGAAGACACTACTCTGGCTGAGAGACTAAAAACACTTTTCAGAGAACAGGGTATCACTATTGCCAGTTTAATTACTGCTCTTGGATTTATTATCAGTACTGCTGTGTTGGCTGTCTCCGGTAGTGGTGGGGGTGCACCACCAACCCCGGGCCCACCAACCCCGGGCCCCCCGGCCCCCACAGATCCAAAAGACTTACAGTCATGGGTAAAAAAACAGTTGTCTCACATATCAGACTTGCTTAAGAAATTGGCTGTGAAAGCAGTGGACGCTTTGCCTGGCATAATTGGCACTGTTGTCAGTTGGCTGATTACTACTACAGCAAAGGTAGTTGGGTTTATGGCAGAGCATGTGTGGGTCTTTTTGGTTACAGTAGGAGGGTTGATGGTGGGCTATTTAATGAAACAGATAAAGAAGTAATACCCCTAATCCTGTTAGACCTATTACCAATGCAGTTCTCTCTGACTCATGTGTGTCAGGGGTTGGTGTAGGGGTTATTGTTATGAGTGCCGGTGTTGGGGCCAGGGCCGGGGCCGGGGTTGGGGCCGGGGCCAGGGGTGTTACCGTCTGTAATGGTTTTAACAACTGTAGGTGTGTGGTTGTGGCCCCTAAGTTTACAGATTGATTGAGACCTAGTTTTTGATCACGACCTGCAACAATGATTTCATTATTATAATTTGTTATTGTTCCCATTTGGAGTTGAAGGTCAGATGGTAACATGTATAACCCGATTCCAACTACAAAGTCAACTTTTGATCTGGCATATCTGAGTACGTCTTGGTAGCGTTGTATGCTTGATGGGAGATCAACTGATGAATTTACTGAATCTTCAAGATTTGCAAGAAACTGTTTTTGTGCTTCAAACTTTCCACTTCCATTCAAAATGTTTGATTTTGTTAGTGATTGTGCACCTAGTATACACCAGACATATGTTCTGATAGACTCATTTACGCGCTCGACTCCTGCTTGAGTAAACCCGTCAGATTTATCTAAAATAAATGTGGTCCATGCGTTTGACTGCTTCTGCTCTATTGATCCTATCCAGACTTGTGATTTTGATGAGAATGAAGTGTAACCAGGGTAGTAATCTTGAGGGTATTGTCTGTGACTCAAAGCGTAATACAATGTGCCCATGCCATTGTGATCATCAAGTTTTTGTGTAAAGTCATACTTAGTGCTTATGTTAAATTCATTACAGATGCGTTCAAATGCTTTCATATCCATGGGGTTGTTAAACCTGTTGAAACTGGATTCAGTGGGCAGTGGTGTATGAAGTTCTGACAGTATACGTCTAAGCTGGTAATAAACATGGAAATGATACACAGATCTAATCAGTTTGTTTGAGTGATTCAAGTGGTCTGTAAAAGAAACCCCACAGCCAGTAGTTGAGCATAGTATAGCAAAGTTAAGTTGGTTTTGAAACATCTGTAGTGGACTTGAAGACCACTTTCTTGCAGTTGAGTCATCTGTTATTGGAGGGTTTAGGTAATGGCCAAACGGATTTGGTACTTTGACTTGGAATAGATCTTGTACGCTTGCGTCAGACACAGCTATGTCGAGTTGATTTAGTTGAATTATTTTCTGTTCATAAGTAGGTACCCCACCCGGGTCTGCCCTGGGGGACTTGGGTGGGGTTAGGTATTTTTTAGTTCCCAGGGTCACCCTGGTCAGCCCCACAGGGTGGGTTTTTCTCTCTATTCTGGGGCATGTGTTTCTGTCTACCCTTTGTCCATTGACCTGTATTTGCCTTTTTAAAACTCTCCCTACTGTCTGCACTGCCTGTAGCTCTTGATATTGGATGTGTGTTGCTAAATGGTCTTAGCTTTATTTAGGCCCCATGTGTTAGGTTTATTTAACGTATTTGACCGGCTGGCGACATACATTCAATGTTCTGGGTTTTTTTGTGTGTTTTTTTTTTTTCACAAGCAGTGCAGGCACGTCCTGAGAAAGCCTTGTTGCTGTCAGGACGTTAAGCAATGTACAATCAATCAATCAATCATAAGTAGGTGCAACATTATATTTGGCATCCATATTAAATTGAAATGCGTTTGTTGTGGTAATGGTTGGTGATTTAAATTCCATCCTTTTTTATATGAGATAATAAAAATGTTTATTACCTTAACAAATCTTGACACAAGCAAACCAGTGTGGTTAACTAATGGGATTGATAATCGTGATGGTAGCAAGGCTGTAGCTATCCATGAAATGTTCTACACAGTAAAATGGTTTAATGTAGAAGATGACATATATAATAAAGTAATTTTTGATGGTAAGACTGAAGCTATACCACCTGGGTATTATGACTTTTGTACTATAGCTGAATGGTTTCAAAGTAAATTTAAAATTAAAGCAACTTTAAATCCAGCTAACCTACTTGTTACATTAGAATTTCTGAAACAAGATTGGTTAAAGATCTCAGATAGATTTGCATATTTACTTGGATTTTATATTGACGAAGATTGGTGGAGATCAGATGATTTAGATGAAGCTATGTTTGGTATTATAACAATGAAGACAAAAAAAATTAAAATAACTGGAAAACGTCCTGTCAATTTGTCAGTACACACAGTGCTAAATGTTTATTTGAAAGAACTAAACACATCTGAGAATGTTCACAATGGTAAGCCTTCAACTTTGTTGAGATGCTTACCTACTGGAACTGCTCCGTATTGTGAAAGTGTAGTTGTTAGATTTCCTAATTTGCAGTTTAAGAAATTAGGTTCTAGTTTCTTTGAGTCACTGAGTATATCTGTAACTAATCAGGATGACAAACCAGTTCTTATGCATGATTTTAGTGTTGTGTTGGAAATTAAATAATTTTATTTTTGTTTATAAAAATGAGCGGTCTTGGTCCAAAGCGAACAATCATACCAGTTGCGTGTCCGGTTACAGAGTTGAAAGATTTGGCAGACGTCCAGAATTTTGAGAAGGAAGGGGAAATTGGAGAAATATATGGTTTTGAACTTGATTCAAATGGCATGTACAAGAGGAAAGTAATTGTTGACATGAAAGACGGTGAAAAACAGATTCCTAAACTTGGTCAGCTGCGTGATGTTACTGTACCTACTCCACCTGTAAATAATGCACCTTACAACTTAATACATGTGGGTAGTAAGTGGGTTGTTTCACCTGTACCGGCACCACCACCCACAATTGACTGGGACATAAAGATTGAATTTATTAGTCCTTATGTATACACTGATGACGAAGGCGCCTTAGTGTTTAGGAAGGTTGTTAATTCTGGGCCGCTTATTGTAAGCCTTGTTCCAAGTTTTGCCCCAGACAACAATAGCAGAGAAAAACTGAAAGTTGAAAATTATGAGAGACGGAGATATCTTCTTACAACTAGAAAGGGTAGATCAGATACTTCTGTTGTGTTTATGCCAGCAAGCTTAGTCGTGGCTAGAGAAGTGACAATAGTATTTGAAATTATCATGAAATCAGTAACTACTGCTAAAGAGGCTCAAATTGCACAGGGAATTAAACTTACATGGGACGGAACAGTAACAGAATCATCAAAGGTCTTTATTGCCATTACAAAAAATAATGATGTTATTAATGTTTCGAGCAGTGTTCCAGCTGTCAAGGTGGTGGTTGACAAAACAACTTTTGTTCGTCTAACTTACATAAACCTTGAACACATTGATCTTGTTGCATTTTATTATGCCAGCAAATTGTATACTTTTGAAGAGTTGCAAAATGTAATTGCTGATTAAATAAAAAAAAAATATATTTGTGAATAAAAAAAATGGTAAACTTCTATCCGCAACTACCAACGCTTGATCCGACTGAAACAAATGTGATGACTAAAACAACGCTTGCGCCTGATCCACAGGTGACAGCTGTGCCAATTGCTTCAGATAAAACATTACAGGCAGATGCATTCAGATTAAATAATATTACAGAAGCTTTGAAATATTTGGAAGGAGAAGAGGCTAAGTACTCACGGTGCAAAAGGAGGTATAAGACCGTTTTCAATTCTGTTCAAAACACTTCTATGGCTATTGGCGCAGTTTCAGCTTCATGTTCTGTAGGGGGTATTGTTCTGTTCGCCACAGGAATTGGGAGTTTGGCTGGAATAGCAGTTGAGGCTGTTAGCGTTGCTACATGCCTGGCTTGTTTTGGTTTGGAGGCCTTGAACAAGAGGTTTCACACAAAATTACAGAAACATGAAGCATTGAGTACGCTTGCTGGTGCAAAGCTGAGCAGTATGAAACTTATTATCAGTAAGGCATTGAACGATAATTTTATTGATGACGAGGAATTTAAGAGAGTCCAGGATGATTTAAATAATTACAAGAAACAGAAGTCTGAAATACAAAATAAAATGCGTAGTCAATCTCCTGTGAATGTTGAAGAACTGAAGGCTAGTTTTTTAGAGATGGGGAAACAGATCGGTGTTCAGGAAACCACAGAAAAACTACACAATCTTTTAAACAAATAAAAATAAGATTTGGTAATCGTTTATTAATGACATACACTTCACAGAAAAATGACATGCCGCCTAACTATTTAACCCCATCAGCACCACCACCACCACCTGACTATTACTAAAAAAAGTTTTTTCATTGTCCTTGTATCTTGACAAATCTGTCCGAGTATCTTGCTGACTTGCATCAAGAACTTACAAGATCTTATGTTAAGACACTTATAAGAACTTGTTTTAAGTCACTTATAATTACTTACGCCAACTAACTTCAAAGGTACTTACAAAGTTACTTGCTGGTTTATAAATTACCTTATTAAGTACTTGTAATTTACTTAGAAACATCTAGACAGTAACATAGACAGTAAATTGATAATTTTACCCATGACTTGAACACCAGAAAATAATCTAGACTCAGTAACAACATGGGAGAGAATTTGCTCTGTTCAGTATCAGCATAAGAAATAATAACAGATTATTTCCCTTGTTCAGTAAAAGGGAAGGAATCACCACCTGTTCAGTAACAAAATTTTAGATTACTTCCCTTTGTTGAATATAAGTTTATACAAGGGAAGTAATTTTGAGAAAATTTTGGTAAGACAAAAAGTTACTTCCCTTGCTTTATTAAATTGTTTTAATTTTTGACTAAAATATATATTTTTTCATAAAAAATAAAAGGCAAGATGTGTCAATAATTATGATAGATAATAGTATAAAGATGTTATTATTTGATTTTTTGTTTTAAAAATGTGTGATTATTGTTGTCTTTTAATACAAATATAATTTTTTGGTATTACTTTTTTACTTTTGCTTCACCAGCTTAATTTTTTTTTTAGGAGAATGTAGGGTTATATAAATGAAAATGTTTCTATTCATTGTGGGTCCGTTGTCCTGGTCCAGTGGCCTGGCAAACAAACAAAGAGAGTGAGTTGTGCACATTAACCTAAGGTTGTAACTCTCTTTGTCTGTTCCAAGCACCTCTGGGACATCTCCACACTTTCGTTTCGGGCAGCCGAGTTGAGGAGTCAGTAGATTCCCGTCTGGGGTGGGCGGAACAAACCAAAAGCTAGGCCACACCAAAAGCTCTCACAGGGAAGGCGAATTGTGCACTTGAACCTGGGTTATAGCTGACTCTGTGAGAGCAACTGGAAAAAGACCAGGAGCGGACTTTTACCATTTTTTGGTTCCAGTGTCATTGACCTCGTGACCCATGACCTTGACCCATGACCTTGACCCATGACCTTGGTGATCTTGACCCATGACCTTGGTGACCTTGACCCGGTGACCTTGACCCATGACCTTGACCCATGACCTTGACGACCTTGGTGCATGACCTTGACCCATGACCTTGACCCATGACCTTGGTGACCTTGCCCGGTGACCTTGACCCATGACCTTGACCCATGACCTTGACCCATGCCCCAGGTGACATTGACCCGGTGTCCTTGACCTGGTGACCTTGACACATGACCTTGACGACCTTGATCCATGACCTTGACCTTGCGACCTGGTGACCTTGACCTTGGTGACATTGACCTTGGTGACCATGACCTTGACCTTGGTCTTAACCCTTGACCTGTGACCTTTTGACTTTCCAGAAACAACAACAGACAAAAGACGCTGTTTTTTCGAGTCTAAGTCTTTGTTTTCTACAGCATTAATATCGTTTAGAAGAAGTAATTCGTCTTGATTCATTTTATAATAAAAAATATTAATTTTAATGACATTGAATTTGGAAACCTTTATTTTACTGAAAAAAATAAGGAGAAACATAGAAAATGGGAGTAAGCGGTCGAAAAATCCTGGAAATTCGGGATAGATATAAATTGTCCATTTCCGCCCATAGTTACTATCTCTCCCCCAAAATAAGCAAAATAGCGCTGTTTTCTGCTCCATCTGCAGAAAAACGACATGCCCGATAATTGCTCAGACTCGTTGCCCAGCCATCTTTTTGGGGCCCCCACCCGGGTCTGCCCTGGGGGACCCCCACCCGGGTCTGCCCTGGGGGACTTGGGTGGGGTTAGGTACTTTTTAGTTCCCAGGGTCACCCTGGTCAGCCCCACAGGGTGAGTTTTTCTCTCTATTCTGGGGCTTGTGTTTCTGTCTACCCTTGGTCCATTCACCTGTATTTGCCTTTTTAAAACTCTCCCTACTGTCTGCACTGCCTGTAGCTCTTGATATTGGATGTGTGTTGCTAAATGGTCTTAGCTTTATTTAGGCCCCATGTGTTAGGTTTATTTAATGTATTTGACCGGCTGGCGACATACATTCAATGTTCTGTTTATTTTTTTTTTTCACAAGCAGTGCAGGCACGTCCTGAGAAAGCCTTGTTGCTGTCGGGACGTTAAGCAATGTACAATCAATCAATCAATCTGCCCTGGGGGACTTGGGTGGGGTTAGGTATTTTTTAGTTCCCAGGGTCAGCCCCACAGGGTGGGTTTTTCTCTCTATTCTGGGGCATGTGTTTCTGTCTACCCTTTGTCCATTCACCTGTATTTGCCTTTTTAAAACTCTCCCTACTGTCTGCACTGCCCGTAGCTCTTGATATTGGATGTGTGTTGCTAAATGGTCTTAGCTTTATTTAGGCCCCATGTGTTAGGTTTATTTAATGTATTTGACCGGCTGGCGACATACATTCAATGTTCTGTTTAGGTTTTTTTTTCACAAGCAGTGCAGGCACGTCTTAAGAAAGCCTTGTTGCTGTCGGGACGTTAAGCAATGTACAATCAATCTTTTTGGGCTTGCGTCAACTCAGATACCTTGTATGGGATTTTCTTCATATTTAACACCTGTCAATAAATCAAACAGGTCATTTAACTGCAAATGTTATACTTTTAATATTTGTTACATGCCATTTTCCACAACATGGCTTCATTAAAATACATGTCGGTCATGTTACATATTCAAATGAGGCAGGTGAGGCAGTAAGAGGACCGGTGTTTTTTTTTATAAGAATCTTCTACCTCCTTTGGCATTTTGTACAGAGGCAGTATGTTGGAATGTGCTTAAAATCTCTTCATAGATGAGAAGAGACATTTTTGGTGCTTTGATTCATACCAGTCATGGCTTAACCAGCAGACTCTTTTTGGCCTAGTTTGAGTTTCCAAGCAGATGGTGATTTGAGGTGTGTACCAGAATCATATTGATAGCCAGGAAATGAGACTGGTGATGTCCTTTTTTTTTTTTTTTTGGTAACAAATGTGCAGCAAGTGGGCAGTAGTGTTGTTTGGGGGATTGAAAAATTAGGGGATGACTGGGACAGACTAAGACTAATGTAACGAACGCCTTTAGTGTAGGTTTCGGTCGGACGATGGTGTGACATCATTAGCAGTTGGACCGAATGTACACATGCGAATAATGTAGAGATAAGCATTGTTCACGAGCGGTAATGTACAGATAAGCCATGTTCACGTGCGGTAATGTAGGTGAGCGATGTTCACGTGTCACGTGTGGGAGTGACAGTGTGGGTTTGGGAATAATTGCCAGTTAGAGATGCTACACCAGTCGAGCCGAGCAGTCGTTTTTGCTAGGGCTCTGAGGAAGAATTCTGGCTAGAGAATTCGATAGCTGTATATTGAATACAGGTATTTATTCTTTTATTACCGGTATTTATAATGACCTGTAACGCTATTCAGATGAAAAAGAAAGTATTGTTTTATGAATTATTAGAGTGCAGAAGAGCCATGTTTGGAGGAAATGCGATGGCTCGTGTCAATACTTGTTTAGTCATGTAATTATGTGATATAGTTTATAACTAGGATGTCATGTTGTATTCATTCATATGTGAAGATGTGGGACTGAAATAGGAATAGAATTCAGTATATATTTAGGTATACTTAATGATGAAATGTGCAGTAATATGTTACGAATTGAAGGTGAGCTGTGATTGTAATATTTGGCTCATAATTCATTGTGTGTAGGTACGTAAAATGTGTGTACAGTGTTAAAGTGGCTATAGGAATTGTGTGCACTGTGTTAAAGTGGCTATAGGAATTGTGTGCACTGTGTTAAAGTGGCTATAGGAATTGTGTGCACTGTGTTAAAGTGGCTATAGGAATTGTGTGCACTGTGTTAAAGTGGCTATAGGAATTGTGTGCACTGTGTTAAAGTGGCTATAGGAATTGTCATAAGAATTATGACAATAGTGACTGTAGTATGGTGGCATAAAGAAGACATTTTTCAGAGGAAATGATCTAGAGCGCTCTGAAGTATAATAATGTGTCGAGGACACATTCAGACTTTTGGTACCCCACCCGGGTCTGCCCTGGGGGACTTGGGTGGGGTTAGGTATTTTTTAGTTCCCAGGGTCACCCTGGTCAGCCCCGCAGGGTGGGGTTTTCTCTCTATTCTGGGGCATGTGTTTCTGTCTACCCGAGGTCCATTCACCTGTATTTGCCTTTTTTAAACTCTCCCTACTGTCTGCACTGCCTGTAGCTCTTGATATTGGATGTGTGTTGCTAAATGGTCTTAGCTTTATTTAGGCCCCATGTGTTAGGTTTATTTAATGTGTTTGACCGGCTGGCGACATACATTCAATGTTCTGTTTAGTTGGGTTTTTTTTTTCACAAGCAGTGCAGGCACGTCCTGAGAAAGCCTTGTTGCTGTCGGGACGTTAAGCAATGTACAATCAATCAATCAATCAGACTTTTGGGTATAAGAGCGAATATTTATGAGTGTATAAATGTTGTGTACAGCGGGGCCGGTACGGAGCGGAAACCCCTGGTGTATGGCCGATGAAGCTGTCCTGAGCATCACGTACGTGACCGGAATGCGGACATCATCGAGCCTTCATCTCTCCTTCGTCCTACCATCACTGGTGCTACGAGCAGCAACGGTAGCGAAGTAAGCCACAGATTCGTGCTACAGGACCACATGCAGTGTTCCGTCAGTGTAGCTATTGTCGCCTAGCGCCGTAATTTCACGCCTAGGAATGTTCTAAATCTGTGAGTAGTCATTGAATAGTAATATTCAGTTCAGGAATCTCCGTCAAGTCGTCAATGTGATATTGACTGTGTCGACACTAGTATAAAGAGGAGTCGAGTGACGTCTCTCGAGAGAGACAACGACCTCTACGGTAGCGAGTGAATGTGTGAGCGCTGAAGTTGTGAATAACCTATATGCCACTTGTTACTTGTTAGTTATTTGTGCACATTGGTTGATATGATGTGAATTGTGTGGTTTAATGTATGTTATGAGTGCTTGTTAATAGTTAAAGAGGGCAAAGAGATATAACTGTGTGGCCTTTGTCCTTCGTTTGTAAGCGCGTGTGTGGTGGATGAAAGAGTATAGTGAACAGAGATAGTGCACCCACCTTTATACTGATTATCAGAACAAACCCACGCACACACTCATTCCATTAGAATAAACGTTTATATATGTAATAATTTAATTCAGTAGCGAAAACGCCGACGTTACATTTGGTGACCCTGACTTTCTCTGTGTTAGCATTAAGTCATACATATTCATATTTAGTGAGGGCACCACTAGTATTATAGGTATATATAGATAGGCTAGTGGGCTGCTTCTTTTGACATTGTTATATTGTGTATGACTGGGATGTGTTTTGTGTGATAGTTGCCGTCTCCAGTTTCACGGCTGTGTCTGTGTACAGTTTCTGGGCACTAAGGATTTAGCTCTTTTTCTGTCTTGGGGGTTCCTATTCTCTTCTTCGGCTCTATTCTTCTGTTAGGGAATTGTATTTGTTTTACTAGTTCTTCACTGTTATAGGGTCCTGTCCTTTTATGCGTGTGTTTGTGGGTATGTTCTCTTTGCCCTTATTTTAAGTAGTTTATCGTGTTGGTATTTCAGTTTCATTTGATTTAATTTATTTTGTTTTTGTGTGATTTGTATTGATTTTGATTTCATTTTTTTTTTTGTATTTATGTATGTGGTTATAATTGGTTCTTGTTTCTTTTGATTTGGTTTAGTTAATAGATTGTTCCCTTGGTTTATTTGTTTGAGACTTTGATAATTTGATTGGGTTTATTTCCCTTTCGCCGTACATTTGGTATTTAATATTAGCGATTATAGTGTTTGAGGTGTTTGACGTAAATTTTATTGTATTTTTCTTTGAATATAATTGGATTTAAACTTCTCACTTAGTAACTTCATTTTTCACTGTACATTTCTTGTGCTTCTATCAACTAAAGCTGACGTTCTTCAGCATATTTTGAGTTAGTGTGTTCTATTTGGTATGAAATTGGTCACTGCATTACTTATGGACATATTGAGTTCATACAATATATACTTTGCTTTGTATACTTTTACGACTTTCCTGTTTTCATTGTAATTCAGACTGTGCATTATCCTGTGAATTTACTTTTGAAGAAACTTGTTTCATAAGGTTTCTAGACCAATTTATAGTTGGGATTAATTGCATTTTGCCATTTTGTTGTTGACACTTTAGTACTTTATTGATTTCCTGTTTAGACATTTTAATATTTTTTAGTAAGTTTTCTTTTGTTTGTTGATCTACATTGCACTTAGCCATGTCTGACGATTATGATAAGTTGTTCCAATCTTTTATTGCTCAAGCTACAACTTTGGGTATCCCTGATAAGGAACGTGGAAAATATGTACAGGATTGTTTTGATCGTCTTGAGAGACAAAGATTGAGGGATGAAAAAAAATTGGAAGAAGAAACAAAACAGAAAAAAGCAGATGTTGAGCTAGCGAATAAACAAGCTGATGTTCAGTTAGAGCTGGAAAGGGAGAAAACAAAACAAATGGAACTTGAGTTACATTCTGCACGTAGACTTGAGGAACAAGATGCTGGTCATGGAATCAGGGGTAGAGATAGTAATTCTTTTGGTGCTAGACCTGTTTACCCCAAGTTGCCTATTTTCAGAGAAAGACAAGATGATATTGATTCATACCTTTTTCGTTTTGAGACTCATGCTACAGCCCTTGGCTGGGATCAAAGCAAATGGGTTACCTTTCTTTCCGCTTTGTTAGAAGGTAACGCATTGAACTTGTACCACAGTCTTGCTGCTCATGGTCCTGTCGATTATCAGACATTGAAGGACAATTTGCTTAAGAAGTTCCAGTGTACTGCAGAAGGTTTTCGCAAGAAGTTCCGTGAAATCCGACCAGACTCGAACGAACCTTTCCAAACTTTTGGTATTGAGCTAAACAGATTGTTTGATCGATGGATAGCTTTGTCCGGTGTTACTAGAAACATGCAAGGAATTATGGATCTTGTGTTAGGTGAGCAGTTTCTCGATTGTGTGTCACATGATCTTGCTACTTTCATTCGCGAGCGTGGACTTGTCACATTAGATGATATGGTTAAAACCGCTGAAAGTTATCGTCTTGCTCGTCCCGGAAAAAACTTGGCACGCAGATCGGCTGCTCCGGTTTTCGGTTCAGTAGGAGCAGTTGATGTAGCTGAAGAGTCACAAGCTGTTCCTGGCTCTGCGGATTCGCGCGGTAGTTACTCCAACTATCGGGGTCGCGGCTATTGGAGAAATCGTGGTGGTTTTCAAAAGACAGACCAAACGCCCTCCGTTTCGAACCAAAAGGTCGAAGATCGTTTTGATCCAACTCGGAGATATTTGAAACGTGGACGTGGAGGTGGTTCGTTTTACACCAATTTTGATAATTGCCCTCTTTGTGATGGTAAAGGTCATGGTCCCAGGCAGTGTCCTCTTCGCAACAGTCCAAACCCTTGCTCTGTTTGCAACATTGGTGGTCATACTCGAAAAACTTGTCCCTTTGTTGTCAAAAAAACCACACCTTCAGATGATAAGAGTAACTCGAGCTCTGGTTGTGCAGTTGTCCCTGTAGACTCGGAAGTTGTTTGCTCTATTTTTGATCAGTCAGCTGGTCACTTGCATTTAGAAGTTGGTTCTGTCAATTCTACTGCTTGCTCAGTTCTGCGAGACACAGGTGCTACCATTTGTGGTGTTAAAAAACGTTTGGTTTCTGATGAACAGTATGTACCAGGCATTGTCCGTTGTAAGAATTTTGGTGGCGAAGTCAACATTTACCAGCAGGCTAAAATAGTTGTTTCTTGTCCATATTTTGCTGGAGAGTTGGTTTGTTGTGTTCTTGAGGATCCAGTTGCTGACTTGATTGTGGGTAATATTCCAGGTTTGATTGTCCAGCAGGCCCAAGATACCATTGTTGCTGCTGCTGTGATCCCTGTTGCTGCTGTCACTACTCGTGCTCAGGCTAGAAGACAAGGTCTCCCACACAAACCTCTTGTCACTGTGTGCGATGATTTGAAGGTCACTCGTGCTGAACTCATTCAGTTGCAGAAAGGTGATGCTACTCTGCACGGTTGTTTCCATTTAGCTGCCTCAGGTGAAGAAAAGGTTGTTGGTTCTGCTACTTATTCTTTCTATTTTCAAGATGATATGTTGTACAGGAGGTATCAGAAATCCAGGGATATTTTGCATCAGGTAGTTGTTCCAGAGAAACTTCGTACTTCAGTCATGATTGCTGCGCATGATCAACTTTTGGCTGGTCATTGTGGAGTTCGTAGAACTCTGACTCGGATTTTGTCCAAATTCTTTTGGCCTGGTGTTTCTGCTGATGTGCGTACTTTTGTTCACACTTGTGACATTTGCCAGACGTCAGTTTCAAAAGGCAAAGTTTCCCCTGTTCCTTTGGCGACTGTGCCTCTTATCTCAACTCCGTTCGAGAGGGTCGCTATTGATCTCGTTGGGCTTTTTCTCCTTTTTTGCTTCCAGATGTCGAGGTTGTGGAACCTCGGTGTGATGTTCCTCATGTGGACGTTTCAGATTGGCATACTGTCCCATCAGTGGCTATTGGTGTTGTCCAAGGTGATGATGATGTTGGTGGTCTTCCCACTATTCCTCTCATGTTTGGCTATTGTTTGGGCCATTTCGACATTTACCAAATTTCTTTGGGGGGTCGATTTCATTCTCCAGACTGACCACAGACCGCTGACGTACTTGCATACAAGTCGCTTTAAGAATTCTCGCATCATGCGTTGGTCCTTGTCCTTACAAGAGTTTAGATTCATTCTCGAACCACTTCCAGGTACACAGAATGTGTTCGCGGATCTGTTGTCACGCGCTGATCGTGATCAGTCGGTTCCATAGGTCAAGGTTTCATAGTCGTTACTGGATTTTAACATTATCCTACGAACTTGTAAAAAAGACCCTCGGTCGGTTCTTTTTTTTCGTTGAGAGGGGGGTAGTGTAACGAACGCCTTTAGTGTAGGTTTCGGTCGGACGATGGTGTGACATCATTAGCAGTTGGACCGAATGTACACATGCGAATAATGTAGAGATAAGCATTGTTCACGAGCGGTAATGTACAGATAAGCCATGTTCACGTGCGGTAATGTAGGTGAGCGATGTTCACGTGTCACGTGTGGGAGTGACAGTGTGGGTTTGGGAATAATTGCCAGTTAGAGATGCTACACCAGTCGAGCCGATGAGTCGTTTTTGCTAGGGCTCTGAGGAAGAATTCTGGCTAGAGAATTTGATAGCTGTATATTGAATACAGGTATTTATTCTTTTATTACCGGTATTTATAATGACCTGTAACGCTATTCAGATGAAAAAGAAAGTATTGTTTTATGAATTATTAGAGTGCAGAAGAGCCATGTTTGGAGGAAATGCGATGGCTCGTGTCAATACTTGTTTAGTCATGTAATTATGTGATATAGTTTATAACTAGGATGTCATGTTGTATTCATTCATATGTGAAGATGTGGGACTGAAATAGGAATAGAATTCAGTATATATTTAGGTATACTTAATGATGAAATGTGCAGTAATATGTTACGAATTGAAGGTGAGCTGTGATTGTAATATTTGGCTCATAATTCATTGTGTGTAGGTACGTAAAATGTGTGTACAGTGTTAAAGTGGCTATAGGAATTGTGTGCACTGTGTTAAAGTGGCTATAGGAATTGTGTGCACTGTGTTAAAGCGGCTATAGGAATTGTGTGCACTGTGTTAAAGTGGCTATAGGAATTGTGTGCACTGTGTTAAAGTGGCTATAGGAATTGTGTGCACTGTGTTAAAGTGGCTATAGGAATTGTCATAAGAATTATGACAATAGTGACTGTAGTATGGTGGCATAAAGAAGACATTTTTCAGAGGAAATGATCTAGAGCGCTCTGAAGTATAATAATGTGTCGAGGACACATTCAGACTTTTGGGTATAAGAGCGAATATTTATGAGTGTATAAATGTTGTGTACAGCGGGGCCGGTACGGAGCGGAAACCCCTGGTGTATGGCCGATGAAGCTGTCCTGAGCATCACGTACGTGACCGGAATGCGGACATCATCGAGCCTTCATCTCTCCTTCGTCCTACCATCACTGGTGCTACGAGCAGCAACGGTAGCGAAGTAAGCCACAGATTCGTGCTACAGGACCACATGCAGTGTTCCGTCAGTGTAGCTATTGTCGCCTAGCGCCGTAATTTCACGCCTAGGAATGTTCTAAATCTGTGAGTAGTCATTGAATAGTAATATTCAGTTCAGGAATCTCCGTCAAGTCGTCAATGTGATATTGACTGTGTCGACACTAGTATAAAGAGGAGTCGAGTGACGTCTCTCGAGAGAGACAACGACCTCTACGGTAGCGAGTGAATGTGTGAGCGCTGAAGTTGTGAATAACCTATATGCCACTTGTTACTTGTTAGTTATTTGTGCACATTGGTTGATATGATGTGAATTGTGTGGTTTAATGTATGTTATGAGTGCTTGTTAATAGTTAAAGAGGGCAAAGAGATATAACTGTGTGGCCTTTGTCCTTCGTTTGTAAGCGCGTGTGTGGTGGATGAAAGAGTATAGTGAACAGAGATAGTGCACCCACCTTTATACTGATTATCAGAACAAACCCACGCACACACTCATTCCATTAGAATAAACGTTTATATATGTAATAATTTAATTCAGTAGCGAAAACGCCGACGTTACAACTAAGGCATTTTAACAGATGGGACTGCAGGGGAGGCCCACTGTGTACTTTGGCCTGTACGTACATATCTATTGTATGACACGACACTCAGTTTAAAATATTAGCAATTGGTACACTAAAAGAAAAGCTTTGCAACAAAAATTACGTGTTTTTTTGGGAAGCTTTGCAACAAAAATTACGTGTTTTTTTTGGGGAGGGGTTTAATGTCAAGGGACGTAAATGGCTACTCTTTACCCTCATAATGTATAATGATGTGCAATCTTTTATCACCAAGATCTTGTGGATAAAATGTTGGCAGCGCAATCTAAAATATCTCGCATTGCATTAAGTGTCGGGGCCTTTTGCATTTACTAGAGCCCTCTACATCAGTTTATGGTGGAATAGGCTCACAAGGAAGGTGACATTTGTGGTACCTTCCTTTCTTTTTAACAGTCAGTTTTAGTTTTATAATACATTGACACAACATGGACTTGGTGGTATGCAAGTCACTCTCTCAGTACAGTACACCACACCGACAGACAGACATGGCAGTTACACGAGTCGGTCTGTCTCTGTGTGTGTGTCTCTCTCTTACACACACACACACACACACAAATGCCAACGGCCTGGCATTACTTCATGAGACCAACAAACCCAATGATATTCAAACAAAAAACGCCTATCCGCATAAAACAATGGCCAAAACTGTGCATTTCCTCATACATACAATGAAACCCTTCTGTGGAATCCAAAAAGAACATCGATGTAACAAGATTTACTAAATTCCGAAAAAATCTGTCATTCTTTCGATTTTTTATTCCTATATGTGTTTGGCGGTTGTGTCAGGCATTCTGGATTCCTCAGAGGGATTTCATCATATTTGAGGAATTGCACGGTTTTGGCCATTGTTTTACGCGGATAGGTTTTTTTTTTTGTTTGGATTATGATTCATCCCTCATGGGGAAATCGTCTGCCGATTAAGACAATGCACATACCGCCTATCACATAAAAATATAAGTATCACATTAAGGCTATCACAATAAAAATACTATACCACAATCTTCTTTAACTTCAGCAAAATGATTATATCAAAACATGCCAAACTTTCATACTTCCATCTAAGTTCACACACACAAACACACAGTCATGCATACATTTAACAGCCTATCTTCCAGTCGTTCAAACAATCAGTTAAAGTGTTAAAATCATCCAACTGACAGTCCCTTATCTGTTCACTCAGCTGTTTAACATGGAAACAGCTTTAGGAACAAATGAGTTTGCATATCATTATGTTTTGCTTTTTGGAACCCATAGTCTTACCATTGCGTTTGATTCGTGTCATGTCAAATTCCTGTATGAAGGACAGAGAAATTATGCAGATCGTTCATGCACATAGGCCATGAGGATTTTGCCTTTCGTCTTTCAGATTTTATTCTCATCCGACTCTTTAATCACTGGTCATTGTGATGCAGTTGACATTGTTATGGAGACTAACGCGTATAGTTGATCATATTGAGCAAACACTTGTTTTCAAGGCTGTAAAGTTGGCAGATTATGTCAGATGTCAAAAAGTCTACATGCACATTTGTTATGCATAGCTCCATATTCTTGCAAATTTTGATGTAGTTTGGATAATAAATGTTAAACTTAGTATTCTGAAAATGAAGAAAATGATAATTTCTTGAATTTGGACTTGTGGATGCCAATGCGCAAACTGAAACAAATTTACTCATAACTGTATTTATGCTTTGATTTTGAAAATAGCATGATGAAATGCAGGAAGCAAAGAAAACATGCTTCACCAGCTTTGTAGGATACCAGGCTGGCAGAAAGATTGTTTTGGGTCTATGTACGTTAGCGGACGGGTGGGGTTAACTACTGTTCCCTTTTAGTTCTAGCAAAAACATACAGTATATTATAAGATCACTCCTTCAGATGGCATACTAAAAAAAGTGAGGTCAGTGTAAGAGTTGAGTCCCCTGGCTGAGGCTGGTTATGTTGCTAGGCTTTCTGAAGGGAAACTCGGCATATACACTGCGCACCATAAAAAACAAGACAAATATGTGCCGGCCGAAGAGATAGAACAATAGAGATCCGTAAGACAATGAATTCAATAATGACGCATCGGTCATTAAATTACGTCATTTTTAATAATAAAATTTTTGACCCCCATTACGCCCCCGTTATTACCCAATCAACCCTTTGATTTTAAAAACTGACGAGCATGACCGAAGCGGCCTTATTGATCTGATTATCTTACGGATCTCTATTGTTCTATCTCTATAACTATTGTCTTTGTGAACACCTATCCATGTACTGTTAATTTAAAAAATCGCGACCATGGCCATGTTTATGAACTTTACCATTGCAGCTCTGCATTTATGGCTACCGTACACACTGAACCAGGAAGTTAAAATCAACTGTAGAGTAAAACCTCCAGTATCTGGCTGCCTTGTGCTGAGTATATGGGTTTTTACATAGTCTAAGATTCTCAGGAGCCTAGATTTTTATAAGTGGACACAGGTCAGATTCTTAAGAACCTCGGACCCCAGGCTTAACCCCCGTTCACAAGTATTAGTCAACTTTTTTGTTAGCTCTCTCATAGCGAGTAAGCTGACGGGTCCTGTTTAATATTATTTTACTGCAAGTACATTTTCTGAAAAGGTGACTGCCATCTTATGTATACTCCGAATATGTTTACACACAGTACAAGGTCAGGCACCGTTCTATTATAAACAGATGTGCCAGCCTTGACTAGTCATAAACCTGGTGTACACGCACATACACACACATACATATACATACCCTCGCGCTGGGACCATATGGCGTTGAGGCGCGTCCCCTGGGTGGTGGATAGGGGGTCCCTCGTGAGAGGGGTGCACCGAATGATTAAGGTGCCGTGAACCAACATGGTCTAAGGGAAGGTGACCCTGACAGAAAACCCCTGGTCCTCCTAGTAAGGGGGTTGGGCGTGGGGGTAGCTTCCCCACCCTTCAAAAAAGGAAATAGCTACAAAAATGCCGACGAAAAGACTAACAGTAATTCCTTTCCTGGAGGAGGAAGGTTCTTCTACCAGAAGACTTATGACGTCCTGTGGTGAAAGCCGGAAGTCTTCGGAAGCCACAGGACTGAGCCGCCTCTCTCTATCCAGAGATACAACCATGGGCACATGGAACGTCAAATGGAACCCCCAGGGAAAGAGGAAAAGAGGCAGGCCGAGAAACACCTGGCGTCGAGACCTCCAAGCAGACATCAAGAGACTGGGAACCACCTGGAGTAGAATCGAAGGAGAAGCACAGGACAGGAGTTGCTGGAGGTCTCTCGTCGACGGCCTATACCCGGGTAAGGGTGACGGGCGTAAGTAAGTAACATATACATACGCACACACACACACACGCACTCACACACAGACACACACGCATATACACATGCACAATCGCACACACACACCATCTACATAAAATAACATTTCATGTGATATATACTGACAGACGATTTATGAGGAACACGATTTTTCTGTTAGCTAGCATACCCTCTAACTGTAGTCATTTATGCATACAATTCAGTACACTGTCCCCATTTCTTTTCATGCTACGCTTGACAAGATAGGGTCTTTAGAAATTGCCAGTGCAGTCAGGTATGCAGTCAGGTTGAATGCGTGTAGGGACAGCACAAAAAGCAATGCCTTTTGTGACACTCCACCGTTTTATTATTGGCCGCTGTGTCAGTCTTGACTAAATGTAAACCTTACACACACACACACACACAATCACACACACACACTCGAACAGACAGACACACAAGGGTAACCACACAAACATTACTAAGCCGATGACAGGCTATTCAGCCAAACAAAAGAGCGACGACAGCCCATTCAGCCGAACAAAAGACGTCACTTGAAAATTATGTCGTTAATAATATTCATAAATCTTTGAGCCCTCATGAGTTCGGCACTCAACTGAACTGTTAGTCTATGTGTGGCTTGTGGCAAATGATCACAGTCAAGACCCACAGTCTACTCGCAAAGAGACTTAAAAAGAACAGTATACCTGTGATGAAAGGTGATATCTGTCTTGTTTAAGTCTGTGTACAATCAATCTGGAAAAGCTGCCGTCTTGTTTGGCTACAGTGAGTCACAAACACCTGCATGTTTGCACTGAAATCAGTCTTGTCACACACACACACAAACACTCACACACACACAAACAAAAACACAAACATACACACAAACATACAGACAAACAAACAAACACATACACATACATACACACACACACACACACGCTAACATACACACAAAATCACCATACATGACACCCGACGCCAAAACGCAAGGTTTGTAAGTACGGCCTCACGCCAGTGCAATATTATTGTAAGATTTTTCTTCCGGGTGCATACTGACTAAACATGCCTGACGCGAGCCATTGAAACCCACCAGCCCGTGAGACGATAATAACTCTTATTCAAGTTCATGTGCTGGTGACCTGGTTAGACTGGTGTACATGGTTAGACTGTAACTAAGCTTTCAAGCTGAAAAGAGACGCATTCCTCAGAAAATCATACCTTGCTTTATACAGACACCATAGTCTATGGGAGACAACTCCTGTATAGTGGTTGTCTCTCCAGTGATTATGTCCCTTAGGATATTGTGCATAAGCAGGAAATAAATAGTGTGTTTTACCGCCGAGTGAGTGCATCTGTGGTTTGAATCTAAATCCATCCAGCCCACATAGAAGCGGTAACACAGTGTAAACGTAAAACGTTACTGACAATATTGCTGAGTGGTGGAAACATATGAAGTTACTGTTAATGTATTTCCTAGAAAAACATGATTTTGCTTGATAACAAATTTCAAAATTGCCTGCAATTTTGTTTTTCTGTTTTAAAATTTTTAATTACAATATAAATGAACCAAGACGAACTCCTTCTATTGAATGATATCAATGCTGTAGAGAACAAAGACTTAGACTCTAAAAAAACAGCGTCTTTTGTCTGTAGTTGTTTCAGGTAAATCAAAAGCTTATCTTGGTAAACAATACATGACAGATGACATAGAATCTCTCACCGCTGTCCCCACCCGGGTGTGCCCTGGGGGACTTGGGTGGGCTTAACTACTTTTTAGTTCCCAGGGTCACCCTGGTCAGTCCCACAGGGTGGGTTTTCCTCTCTATTCTGGGGCATGTGTTTCTGTCTACCCTTTGTCCATTCAGCTGTATTTACCTTTTCAAAACTCTCCCTACTGTCTGTCTACTGTAGCTCTTGATATTGGATGTGTGTTGCTAAATGGTCTTAGCTTTATTTAGACCCCACCCGGGTCTGCCCTGGGGGACTTGGGTGGGGTTGACTACTCTTTAGTTCCCAGGGTCACCCTGGTCATCCCCACAGGGTGGGTTTTCCCTTCTATTCTGGGGCATGTGTTTCTGTCTACCCTTGGTCCATTCACCTGTATTTTCCTTTTTTAAACTCTCCCTACTGTCTGCGCTGCCTGTAGCTCTTGATGTTGGATGTATGTTGCTAAATGGTCTTAGCTTTATTTAGGCCCCGTGTCGTAGGTTTATTTAACGTATTGGACCGACTGGCGACATACATTCAATATTCTGTTTTTTTTTTTTCACGAGCGGTGCAGGCACGTCCTGAGAAAGCCTTGTTGCTGTCGGGACGTTAAGCAATGTACAATCATTAGCTTTATTTAGTCCCCATGTGTTAGGTTTATTTAACGTGTTGGACCGGCTGGCAACATACATTCAATGTTCTGTTTATTTTTTTTTTCACAAGCAGTGCAGGCACGTCCTGAGAAAGTCTTGTTGCTGTCGGGACGTTAAGCAATGTACAATCAATCAATCTCACCGCTGACGAGCTATTTAAACTTCATTCGAAATATGAAATCACATTGCTTCACTAATGACGCGTGATTTAAGTCGATCACTTGTATGCCTATACACAAAAGCAATGAGTCACTTTCTACCTGTAGACACTGACAGTCTTTCACATGACCTTAAAAGCAATCCTATTGTTTCAAGTTCAATTGGCAAATTAGCATGCATCATGTTTTACAAGTTTGGAAATTACCTTGCACCTGTGGTAACTTTGCTTGTTACCGGGAGCCATATTGATTTCTCCAAAATAAATTTTACTGCAGAAGAAAATGGACGAAACCCAGACGACTCCACAACCGAACCCTGTCTTGACACAGGTTCAAACTGTGACTAAGACTAAAAGTCCAGAAAGAGTAGAGGCTGGAAAAAGATTAGCCAAATATAATAGAAAAAAAATACAGCTTCAATCGCAAACAGAAAAGGCTCATGTAACTGACCAGACGTCAGGACCAGTGACAATACCGTCGATACCAACACCGACAGGACTGACAGAACCATCAAAACCAACACACCCACATCAAAGTGTAAGACTAACAACTAAGTCTAACCCTGAACCTGAAACAGCAAAATATATAATTGCCGGATTTGTTGCCGGATTTGGTTACGTAGCTTACCAATTATACAAAAAATACAAACCACAGACTCGTACAGCGTCCAAAAAATCAGACACTCCAAAAACAAAACCAGAAGTCGCCACATTACCAGTAACACCCAAAGCCGTTGACCCATTTCTTACGCAGTGATTAATTTTTTATTTTAATTTTTATTGCCTTAGAAAATGAGTGACACAAAGAACTTGATGAACCTTGTCTATCACTCTGCTGTAATAAGTGGACTAGCAGTAGCTTACTCTATGCTGGGAAAAAATCTACTCAAAATGAAATCGGCAGACTTGAGTAGATTAGACTTTGAAGACAGCGCAAAGCTAATTGTAGTTGTTACAGCATCGATTGCAACAAAAGACTTTCTCGTCAAGCAGGGAATTATTCCCGAAAATGTTTTTATGTAAATAAAATAAGTATGGTGACGATAGCTATTATGATTGGTGGCGCCATGGTCAATGCACTTGCTTTCAGTGGGTCAAACTATCTCTTTTCAAAAATGGGTAGAGAGGAATCAGCAGAAGAAATGAAACGGCACAATGAGGCATCTGAGAAACTTGCACAAGCGCAACAGGATTATGAAAAGAATAGAATTGAGAAACTTGATTTCATTAATGAAAAATTGAGGCTTGAAGGTCACGCACAACATACGTTTTCTAATACAGACGACGCAATTCGTGAGTATTTTTTAGTCACTGGTAATGACATGTCTATCCCAAAACTGAAACTAAGTGACTATTACAAACCAAGTACAGAACAAAGAAACGGGGAGATAATTTTTGTTCTAGTGGGAATGACATTTGTATATTTTACTGGACTTTATATTGCTAAAAGAAATGAACGTAGAAAATAACCTATCGAAAATATATTACTCCCCAATTGGATATTGGAAAGGACAAACAGCTATTCAAAAATTACATGCCGCTGTGGGCGGAGATGTATCGCTCAATCATGCCAAACAATGGCTACAAAAACAGGCAATTTGGCAGATATATCTTCCTGCTCCAAGAAAAATATCTAGACCTCATTTTCAAAACGCTACCCCAAATGACACACATCAAACGGACCTCCTGTTCCTACCACATGATACAATAAGAAAAAAGTGTTACAAATACGCACTGACTGTCGTAGACATAGCTTCAAGGTATAAGGACGCTGAACCCATATCTGACAAAACTGCTACCACAGTTGCTACAGCATTATCAAAGATATATAGTCGAGGCCCTCTGAAATACCCCAGACTCGTACAGGTTGATGACGGATCTGAATTTAAAGGCGCAGTTAATCAGTTATTTGCGAAGCATGGCGTACTGGTTAGACGCGGCATTCCAGGCATTCCAGGCGTGCACAGATCACAGGCAATTGTAGAGAACTTTAACAAACAGTTATCAGAGAGACTTTTCAGCTACCAGTATTCTAAGGCACTCATGCATGACGCACGAAACACAGAGGGGTTAAAAGATTACCACATGTGATAAAAGCAATAAATAATGAAGGACAAGGCTTGCGCCCAAAGCCTGCTGATGCTATTAAATTGAAAACAATTACAGAACCAAAAACAACCCAGGCGCCGCAACCAGACACAAGTTTGTTTACCCCCCACCCGGGTCTGCCCTGGGGGACTTGGGTGGGGTTAACTACTTTTTAGTTCCCAGGGTCACCCTGGTCAGCCCCACAGGGTGGGTTTTCCTCTCTATTCCGGGGCATGTGTTTCTGTCTACCGGTCCATTCACCTGTATTTGCCTTTTTAAACCCTCCCTACTGTCTGCACTGCCTGTAGCTCTTGATATTGGATGTGTGTTGCTAAATGGTCTTAGCTTTATTTAGGCCCCATGGCGTAGGTTTATTTAACGTATTGGACCGGCTGGCGACATACATTCAATGTTCTGTTTAGTTTTTTTTTCACAAGCAGTGCAGGCACGTCCTGAGAAAGCCTTGTTGCTGTCGGGACGTTAAGCAATGTACAATCAATCAATCAACAAGTTTGTTTACTAAACAGGTAAGATATTTATATCAACCAGGTGAGGCCGAGAACGACGTGAAGCGCAGAGCAACAGACCCCATCTGGTCTACGTCTGTACATAATATATAAAAAATAGTCCCCAGTCCTGACGCATCAATATATTACCTGTACGAGCCTGCACCGCAGAGGGCATTTGTCAGAGAAGAATTACAGATTATTCCCCCAGACACCATTACTCATTTCAGTAACTAACTCATCAATTAATTCTTCAACCAGTTCATCAGGTATTTCTTCAGATAACTGGAGCCTGTAATGTCCAGGCGCATAAGCTTTTTCCTTACTGTGAAACGCACGTTTCGTGTCCCCAACTGCAAGTGACTTCTTATGTGTTTGGATCAATTCAAGATTGTGTTTATTTGATCTCAGTGACTTGTTTGGATAATTAGTGCACCATCTAATACTTGCTTATAATGTTCATGACGGATGTCTTTATTTTTTATTGCTGTTTTTTTTTTTATTCCTTTGGCTTTCGACTGACTACCTTTTTGGTGCAGTATAGAATACATTTTTGATCTCAGGCCAACATACTCAACTATAGGTACACCATTTAGTTCGTCCTTAAACTTTCCAGGCACTTTTTTGTTTTGTGTGCTGTAAAGTGGATGATCCTTAGGGTAGTCAGACGTGTCTTACATGTGTAACTCTGTTTTCATGTCTTCATAAAAGTCTTCAGTAGGCACATCAATGATCATAGAGTCAGTGTCAGTGTATAGCAGACGACACTCAGGATATTTTGGATTGAAGTAATCATAATAAAATTCAAGCATCAACAGTTTTGACAATTCAAGAATTGCCATACCAATGAATACTGGCTTGTCCAGTTTAACAATCCTTTTTTTTTTGAGTGACACTGCATACAATGATGAATGAAACTCTTTATACCCCGTGTATTGTGGCTTACCTGTAAGTTTAATTGCACCCAATTCAGTTGTGACAAGTCTCACATCTTTGCGGTGATGAGGATTTTCCATTGTCTTGCCAAAACAGGAATTGTTCATAAGCTTAAAGAAGTCTTTGTCAAATGCAGTGTTGCTGTCTCTGGCACGCAATGTTGTGTTTTTCATTATGTAATCTTTCATGAAAGCACTCTGATCAAATTGAATACCTCTGTGAACTTTCTTTAGTACTAACCCATGTCTGATGTAAAACTGTAACAAGCGATAGTGGCAAACGTAATTGAATTTGTTACTCAGATTTGGTACAAGTTTAGTGTCTTCTTTTTTCCCTGTCATACTCATTTTTTCAACAGCCAATGGATAATCATTATGATAATCGTATAGATGGTGTGGGTACTCCAGGTCTACTTCAAAGATCCAACCCTTCACATCATTCCGGTCAAGATTCATAATGTGGTGGACGAGGGAGGAGTGATAAACATATTTTAAATGGAGGGAAAGAGGACTGAATGCGTGGGTGGGGGGCGGTGTCCAGTAGCGGAAGAACTGAGTAGGTGGGGGAATTTCCCGACTGTGGAATGCTATGATGAGAGATGGAGATTGAGAGAGAGAGAGGGAGGGTGGGAAAGCCTTAGGGGGTGAGTGCGTAGGCGAGTATAAGAGGCGTGAAAGCGGTGTGTGGGAGGTGAATACATGGGCGGTTACAGGAGTGATAAGGGAGGGTACCGACCGAATACGCCAGTCAGCAGCAGCAGTCAGGCGACAGCTAGAAATTGAAAACCCACCATCCAACCCCAAGCAACCACCTTTGTAATCTGCTGCATATAAAGTGTCCATAATTTTTTTTCCTTTGTTTTTGATAAGCATGTTCTATGTAGCACATGATAAGTCTGGCAACTACCTTACATTTTCTTTGTTTGTTGTTGTTTTTATTATGAGATAGTACTATATTGAACTGAATTGCCTCGGCTCAGTTGTACGCAGGGTGTTTTTTTTTTATGGAGGTCCTTTTTGTGTTCGGATTTGTTGTTTTGTTTTGTTTTTTAGTTTGTGTGTATTGTTGCAGGGAAGGGTGGGGGGTGGTGGGGGGGGGGGGGGGCAGGAAACAACCAGTAAACCTACTGGTTGGGTTAGATGTTGTCTTACATGTTTGACAAGTGAGAGTCACGGGAATAAAACGCCTCCGTTATTTTTGCCCAACTGACAGAAAAGTGTTGCCGCCGCGTGTTCAGTGTGCGTGAGGAAGTAGTGTGGAGTTGAGCGTGAGACTGACGTGTGATAGAGCTGATAGGTCATGTGCGCTGTTCTGACAAAACCTCGGCCAAGTTCTGGTCCGGAACTCTGACCAGCCATTTATTGGCCGAGAGGGGCGATGATGTCAGAACAGGGGTGCACTGAAGGGAAGGAGAGATTGAGATCGGGGAAAGGGGAGGGATGGGGGAGGCATGAGAGTGACTGGAGTTTAAATTGTTTGTTAACCCTGTTACATCATACTGTGACAAATCATGAAGACAAAAGTTTTTCAAGGGCAATAATTCACACATCGCCCAGCCATACAAATTGTTAGCGTCTACGTACATAATGAATGACCTTGACCCTTCGAGGTCAAAGTCCGGGTCGTCCAGATATTTATTATTTGCTCTGGCATAATTGTTCGCTGCAATCCTAATGCCTCCCCTCAATCCGCGTTCCACCATTTCACCCATCGTACGATCAGACAACAGATCTATAAATATCTTACTGGATTTCAAAAATGCATCCCATGTCATGCCAGGACTAGTTATGTAACAGGCTGGGTCAAGACTGTAGTGTAACAAACCCTTCTCACGGTAACTTTCAAATACGTCTGCTATCAAACAAACGTCAGCTTTCAAGTACTGATCGTGGTAGTGACCAATCATCTGACACCCTAGTTTATCCCATGCATCAAGAGCGTGTTGGTATTCAGAGTCAGAAATACCTTTACCATTAAGTGTAAAATAAAATTTCTCTTTTGGTGGCAGTCTCCTTTCTTCAAACACAACCCAGTGATCAATGTACTCGTACGGATAGACACCTTTCTTAATCAAGTCTGGCTCAAAATATTTACTTGTTATTGGATACTCAGTCAGTCCTGCCAAACTAGCAAGTGCTGAGGGTAAATGTTGCATAGAGTCATAAAATGCTAATTTGTCTAACCTAAATGTCAAGTATTTCTCAGTTGTCTGCGCAATACAACTTATGTTTTTGTAAGATTCGTCTACAGCCTGCATGATAATAGGTGAATCATACCCCTTGAGATTGTGAAAAAAGATAGGCAGTTTATATGTCTTTGGGTCTGTTTTTAATAACAAGTTACAATTGTTATGTGCAGCACCTCTGTAGCATCCAGTTATGTGATCATGGTCACGAACTTTGTCATCTCCTAAAGGTTGTTCACAAATCCAACACATCACAGCTGTATTAAATTTCAGTTTGTCTTCTTCTGTCATCACTAAAGGCATCTGACTTGTGAGATATTGTACTACCTTACTATACAGATGTCTCATTTCTGTTAAAAACTCAGCTGCTGCATTTTCCCCTCTGTAGATAACAGGTTCTGAATGCAAACCGTCTGACCTAACAATAATGTATCCAAAAGAACACACCACTTGGTCACTCAACTTTATAGTCTTTGGTAATGATTCTGGAACAGGACCCTCATATGGTACTACCAGTGATTCAAACTCAGCATACACTACAAACGGCAGCTTTTGCTGATTCCCATAGTTCTTAAAATATACTTGACTACCAGGATCTGGGTACTTAAGTACAGTTTGTATGTCATCAGCTGACCTACAGTGTAAAACATGTTTGTGTGCTACTGCAATGGAGGAGAATCTTTGTAAACATCTTTTACACACTTCCTGTTTACCATTGTGTTTTGTTGTATGTCCATGAATTAGTCGTGACATATTTCTGATAATTGTGTAGTGAAAGTTATTTTCATCACCAATTAATAACATGTCAACATGTTTATCTTCTGGCTGTCCATAAGTTGGAGCAAGTGGTGATACTCTAATGGGTTGTAACTTGTCAACAGACTCATTATCCCACACAAACACATTTACAGATATACCAGGATTTATTTTTTCAAACAAGTCTATGTCTTCTATTTTAACAGGAAAATCAATGCCACTGAAGTTGAGTTCGTTTACAAATTTGATGTAGTTATGATACACGTTCAGGTTTTGATTTTATAAAGTGTAGTTTAGCAAGCACACCCCACATGAAACAATAGTGGTCATTGTTCTGTATATTAACAACAGCCTTTTTGTTTACAACCTCTGTTGGCAGTGGTATCCATAATTTACCTAATATAGGATGATACATTGACTGCTTTAATTGTAGTTCATGTACATGTCCTTCATGCCACCAGACCCCTTCATTTTTGCACTGTCAATTGCCTGGAGGAAGTCAGGTAATAGTCTGTCTCTAAACACGTTCTCCAATTCCCTTCTTGTGTTAACTGTGTGTTGTCTTGTTGATATATATGATACAATCACTTCACCATCTACTCTAGTAAATTCTATTTTAGCAACAATCTGAATCTTTACACTACCTGTAAGAAGATTATCTTGTATGACAGAAAAAGAGTTTTCTATTGATTCATAGACATTGTTAGTATTGGATATAGGCAAGTCTGTTGTGTGAAACACGTTTCTTAAACCTGATTGACTTGACGAGCCTGATGAGCTTTGAGCATTGTCCGTCATTTTTATTTGTCCGACAAAATAATAAATGGGAAAAAAAAAATTAACACTGTCGCACCTTATGTAATACTGTATTAACTATAGTTATGATAAACAAGTTAACCACTTCCTTGAAGTCTTGTCCTGCAGGTGTAATATCACTTTATTGAATGTAACACTTTCAATATAACAATGTAGTTTTCTTAGTTGTTCAAATATGTCTTTACACAGTACCTCAAACAAGCACAAGCGGCTACAGTTAGCATCATAAACTTTAAAAGCATTTGTCTTAAGATCAACAGTCTCATAATCATAACGAGGTGATCCATTTGAATATTCCAAAGTAACGTTATATGACATGTATATCCTTATTGTCGGTGTTGAGAGTTTAAAGCTGGGTTCAAACGCACGTGATTTTAAGTCATAAAAACACTTAACATCTTTTAAGCATTCTGTAACATCAAACACTTGGGTTTGTCTGTCTGTCATTTTTTATTGGACAAACAAATGTATAAATTAATTTACTAACCCAAAACCTGTGGGTTGATCTGTCTTTAAAATAAGCTTTAGATGCTTAGTTGATTTCAGTTTATTTTTTACATCATCCCGTTCATGCTTATTTGGGATGACATCATTTTCTCTGAAACAATCTTCAAAGCTGTCACGATCCTTACAGTAAAACAAACAGATAAACTTTAACTGTTCTCGAAAATCTTTCAGTACAGCATTATATTTCTGAGTTAGAATCCATACACTTACATTTGCGTGTCTGACACTGAAAGCAAGTTCTGCTAAAGTGTTTCTCTTTTTGACAATGTCTTTCTCTGCTGAACAGTCATCAACAATAAACAGGGTTGGCTGTCCTTCAAATTGTTTGTCAAAATACTGCAGGTAATCATTCAGTTTTTTCTCAGGGTCGACTAAGTATATGTTGCTGTCAGTCCAAATGAATAAACGGTTATGATAAGCTTTATTATGTTTGATAGTAGGACAGAATATTACAATGTTTTCGAAATGATGTATGTATCTTGTTTGTAAGAGATTAAGTACAAATTCAGTTTTACCACACCCTGTGGCACCACAAAACAAACCACAGTGTGGGTCGAGTGTCATCAAGTTCATTTTAATACACAATATAATTTTAATATATGTGTCCACTTAGTCTGCACTCTTGTATGTTTAGTTGTGCGTCATAAATCAGATACAAATATATGTTTATTGCTGCAGCGGTTTCAACCTTTTTTGTATCTGGATTGTAATCCTGTCACTACCGTTTTCGACAGTACGACCTGACCCATGTAGGTAGTCGTCATCTGTACTACAAAGGTCTAACCAAAGAGCATACTTATTTGTAAGGTATTGACCAATCCTAACATCATACAGATGTAAATCTTTACACGCAATGTTTGCTGGTTTATCTCTAATCCTTCCACCCGCAAAATACTTTGTGATCTCATCGTAGTGTTGATAAGGTAACATTCCAGATGCATACACTTGATTTGGGCGGCCTTCGATTGTACAAGACAAATGTGTAATCTTACTTACGCCTGTCACCCCTACCCGGGTATAGGCCGTCGACGAGAGACCTCCAGCAACTCCTGTCCTGTGCTTCTCCTTCGATTCTACTCCAGGTGGTTCCCAGTCTCTTGATGTCTGCTTGGAGGTCTCGACGCCAGGAGTTTCTCGGCCTACCTCTTTTCCTGGGGGTTCCATGACAATGCCTGCCTAGTGATACTGGAAGCTGGCTTTCTCAGACTGTGACCGATCCATCCCCATCTTCTTCGCCCAATTTCATTCTCTGCTGTTATCTGTTCTGTTCTCTCCCAGAGTCTGACATTGCTGATCTTCTCTGGCCAGTGGATTTTCAAAATTCTTCTAAGGCAACTGTTCATGAAGGTCTGTACTCTATTGACTGTGGCTTTTGTCAATCTCCAAGTCTCTGCTCCATATAAGAGAACTGCTTTTACTTTGGAGTTGAAAATCCGGACTTTGGTGTGTTGTGACAGCTCTCTGGAGCTCCACACTTTTTTCAACTGGAGAAAGGCTGCTCTGGCTTTACCGATTCGTGCTCTGACATCTGCATCAGTGCTGCCTTTTTTTGTCTATGATGCACCCGAGATAGGTGAAGGACTCCACCTCCTCCAACGGGGTGCCAGCAAGCAAGACTGGTTCTTCCCTGGTTGCGTTCAGCCTCATTGTCTTTGTTTTCTGTTTGTGAATGGAGAGGCCCACTTGGGACGAGATGTCAGCAAGCCTCATGGTCTTGTCCTGCATTTGTTGATGAGTGTGGGACAGTAATGCCAAGTCGTCTGCAAAATCGAGGTCGTCAAGCTGTGTCCACAGTGTCCACTGTATTCCACTTCGTCTGTGCTCTGTGGTCATCTTCATAACCCAGTCTATGGCCAGTAGGAAGAGGAACGGAGACAGCAGACACCCCTGCCTGACACCGGTTCTGACCTGGAGCTCCCTGGTGAACTGCCCTTCGTGGATCACGCGACATGTCATGCCATCGTAGCTGCTCTTGATCAGGCGGACGACCTTTGTGGGTACACCGTAGTGTCGTAGGAGTTTCCACAGAGTCTCTCGGTCCACGCTGTCAAATGCTTTCTCATAATCCACAAAGTTGACGTACAGCGGGGAGCTCCACTCCAGAGACTGTTCCACGATGATGCGGAGAGTGGCGATCGGTTCTTCCTGAATCCTGCTTGCTGGTCTCTCAGCTGGGGGTCAACGGAGCTCTTCATTCTCTCCAGGATGATCCTGTTGAAGACCTTTCCTGGTACTGACAGCAAGGTGATTCCTCTGTAGTTGGAACACTTGCTGAGGTCGCCTTTCTTGGGAAGCTTGATTAGGTACCCCTCCTTCCAGTCAGCCGGCATCACCTACTCTTCCCAGATCTTTCCAAACAGTGGGTACAGCATCTCCACTGTTGTCTCTAGGTCTGCTTTCAGAGACTCCGCTGGGATGCCATCTGGGCCTGCTGCTTTGCTGTTCTTCAAGAATGCCACTGCTCTTCTGATCTCTTCCCGGCTGGGTCTGTCACAGCTGATGGGTAGGTCGGTCTCTGCCGGCTGGATGTCTGGGGGGTCGGGTGGGCTAGGTCTGTTCAGTAACTCTTCAAAATACTCGGCCCATCTGTCAAGTTGGTATGCTCTGTCTGCAATAGGCTAGCCTTCTTTGTCTTTTACTGGTCTTTCTGTATGGCCATACTTGCCTGACAATCTTCTGGTAATGTCGTAGAGCTGTTTTATGTTGCCGCTGCCTGCTGCCTTTTCTGCCTCTGCTGCCAGGCTGTCAGTGTAGGCCCTCTTGTCTGCCCTGATACTACTCTTCACCTCGCGTTTGGCTTCCGAGTATTCCCCCTGTGCCCTTACTTTGGATGCTCTCGTGCGACTGTTGTTGACAGCTGCTTTCTTTCTGCTTCCTCACTTCTATCTTCTTCAAGGTCTGTGCCGACAGCCAGTCCTTGTGATGGTGTTTCCTGAACCCTACAGTGTCTTTGCAGGTTGAGTTCAGCGCCTCTCTAACTGCCTTCCACTGCTGCTCTGTGGTGACCGCCTCCTCTTCATTTACTAGCTCCTGTAGTGCTTGAAACCGGTTGGACAGCACCAGTTTGAACTCTTCTCTAACTCCAGTTTCTCTCAGGAGGCCTACATTATAGCGTTGTCTTCTTGTTGTCTCCGTGCGGCTTTTCTTTAGCTTGAGATTCATTCTTAAGGTAAGCAGATGGTGGTCGGAGGCGACATCTGCTCCCCTCCTCACTCGAACATCTTGAAGGGATCTTCTAAATTTCTAGCTAATGCAGATATGGTCTATTTGGTTCTCTGTTGTATGGTCAGATGAGACCCAAGTTGCTTTGTGTATTCTTCTGTGTGGGAAGATGCTGCCTCCAATGACAAGTCAGTTTAGAGCGCAAAAGTCTACAAACCTCTCCCCGTTCTCACTCATCTCCGAGCCTAGTCCCCGTCTCCCCATCACCTCTTCGTATCTGGTGTTGTCCTCCCCTATTTTGGCATTAAAATCGCCCATGACGATGGTGATGTCTCGCTCCGCACATTTGTCCAAGGCACTCTGGAGTCGGTCGTAGAACTCTTGTTTCTCTTCCTCGTCACTGTCATTAGTGGGCGCATAACACTGGATGACATTCAGCTTGAGCTTCTTCTTGGTTCTAAAGGTTGCTGTGATAATTCTTGGCCCAAGAGGTTCCCAGCCCATCAGCGCTCTCTGTGCCACTGGTGACAGCATGAATGCTACACCTTCTGTATGGGGGGCATTCTCCTCTTCATGACCTGAATACAGAATCATCTCCCCACTTAACATCCTTTTCTGGCCAGACTGCGTCCATCTGGCTTCACTGATACCTAGCAGGGAAAGGTTGTACTTTTGCATTTCCGCTGCTATTTGGGCGGCCTTGCCGCTCTGGTACATGGTCTTGACGTTCCATGTGCCCATGGTTGTATCCCTGGATAGAGAGAGGCGGCTCGGTCCTGTGGCTTCCGAAGACTTCCGGCTTTCACCACAGGACGTCATAAGTCTTCTGGTAGAAGAACCTTCCTCCTCCAGGAATGGAATTACTGTTAGTCTTTTCGTCGGCGTTTTTGTAGCTATTTCCTTTTTTGCAGGGTGGGGAAGCTACCCCCACGCCCAACCCCCTTACTAGGAGGACCAGGGGTTTTCTGTCGGGGTCACCTTCCCTTAGACCATGTTGGTTCACGGCACCTTATTTCATTCGGTGCACCCCTCTCACGAGGGACCCCCTATCCACCACCCAGGGGACGTGCCTCAACGCCATATGGTCCCAGCGCAAGGAATGTGTAATCTTAGGATTGTAGAATGTTTCTGAATCTCTTTTGTATGAAGCCGCTGGTTCAACAAACAACATGAGTATACCTTTCAGCGATCTGGCAGGTGTGTTCAAGTTTATGTTCCACATTGGGTCGCTCTTGTCTTTATGCATTAAACTATGTCTAATCTCACGGTCATAATAAATTGGAAGTTTTGTCTGATACTGATTTTGTATGAGTCTGGCTAGATCAGTATGTGTAACAATTTCATATTCCAAGGAAATTTTAGAAATTTTATATGTTGCATTTAAATCAGATGATTTTATAATTTTGGAGTAGTCATTGAAAGTTAGTTCAAAGCTCAGACGGTCATTTAGTGCTCCTTGGTAATAAGGCAAATGTGCTGTCAGGATTTCAAACTCAAGTGGTATGTAAAACCTGGTTCCATATGTTTCAGCCATAATAACTTCCTTGGCCACCCCAGTAGTTACTTTATCTCTGGCATCGATTGGAAGTTTACCAACATTATCAGACTGTATGCCTTGGTAAATACGATCTTCTCGTTCTTCTCTTGTGATCCACAAATCTTTGTAACAGTAAAACACATCAGCATCATCAAGACTAAAAACTTCCTGTCCTTCAAGTTTTACTTTAATAGTTCTTATAATTGCTCTGCCAAGATTGTTAACTAGTGTTCTGTTTACATCTGCGTCTGATGATAGTTCGATATTAAATGCAAGACGTGCAGTGCCAGGAACAATAACGTCACTGGGACCTAAATTTGGAAACTTGACTGTAAGTGTTTGGTTCTGATCTATGGTACTTGAATTGTTTGTAATGACAATTGATTGTCTAATGCCCTTAACACCAATAGGCTCACGTAGTTTTCTATATGGGTCTAACTTTGATCCGTAAGACTGTGTCATTTTTATTATGCACAATAAAAAATATTAAATTAATAAAACAATGGCAGCAGGAGGATTTAATCATGAAGATTTTGAAATGGATGACATGAATGTCTCAGATACCAGTATCACAGATATAACTGGAATGACTGGAATGGTAACTACTTCTAGTATGTATCATGAACTGTTAAAAGACAAAGTAAACTTTGGTGTCCGCCCAGATGTAATAGATCCTAATCAGTTTAAATATGATAAAGGACACTTATTTGTAAATACGGACAAAGGTGAAGTGTATCTAACCCATAAAAATAACCCTTCTAAGTTTAGAGCTTTAAGTACAATCAAAACTGATGTAGGTGGTGGTAATTCTGGGTTGGCAAGGTACCTTGGCATTGGAGGGTCTCCCGCGCCACAGCTTGCACCTAGACTTGTTAGTGCCCTTCATGACACGCAAACAAGATTACCAACAGGACAACAAATTGAAATGGCAGCAGTATCAAGCCTGCCAGAAATAGCAAACACAGTAATACAAGAAACTTCATTTACTGAAGGGCAAATAAATGACGCTATAAAAACAATAGATGATCCACCTTTGTCAATGCGAGAGATTATGGGCTTGGATAAATCACTGCAGACGATAAGAGGTGAGATGGTGAATAATGTAGCCAAACTGGGTGAGCTTGATAAACACATAGAACGTGAAAAAGAAAAACTAGCTACCGCAGACAATGGGAATCTTGACACAGAAATGAAAGAAAGAATACAACACAGATTAAATGATTTGCAGATAGAAAGATCAGGGCGATTAGAAACAATTAGTATTGGAAGAGAAAAACTGAAAACACAGGTCAACAGGATTAGAGAAACTATTCAGAAAATACTTCACGAAGACACAACGTTGGCTGAGAGACTTAAAACACTTTTCAGAGAACAGGGTATCACAATTGCAAGTTTAATTACTGCTCTTGGATTTATTATCAGTACTGTTGTGTTGGCTGTCTCTGGACCCGGGGTTGGTGGTTCTCCACCTCCAGCACCACCAGGCCCACCGGCTCCCACTGACCCAAAAGATTTACAGTCGTGGGTAAAGAAACAACTGTCTCACATTTCAGACTTGCTTAAGAAATTGGCTGTGAAAGCAATGGATGCATTGCCAGGTATAATAGGCACTGTTGTCAGTTGGTTGATCACTACTGCAGCAAAGGTAGTAGGGTTTATGGCAGAGCATGTGTGGGTAATTTTGGTTACAGTAGGAGGGTTGATGGTGGGTTATTTAATGAAACAGATAAAGAAGTAAAACCCCTAATCCCGTTAGGCCTATTACCAATGCAGTTCTCTCTGACTCATGTGTGTCAGGGCATGGTGATGGTGTTTCATCTTGCATTACTGTTGGGGCTGGGGCTGGGGCTGGGGCCGGGGGTGTTACCGGAGGTGTCTGTAATAATTTTAATGACTGTACATGTGTGGTTGTGGCCCTCAAGTTTACAGATTGATTGAGTCCGAATTTTTGATCAACACCTGCAACAATTATTTCATTATTATAATTTGTTATTGTCCCCATTTGGAGTTGAAGGTCAGATGGTAACATGTATAACCCAATGCCAACCACAAAGTCAACTTTTGATCTGGCATATCTGAGAACGTCTTGGTAGCGCTGTATGCTTGATGGGAGATCAACAACTGAGTTTATTGAATCTTCTAGATTAGCATGAAACTGTTTTTGTGCTTCAAACTTTCCACTTCCATTCAATATGTTTGATTTTGTTAATGATTGTGCTCCTAGTATACACCAGACATATGTTCTGATAGACTCATTGACGCGCTCGACTCCTGCTTGAGTAAACCCGTCACTCTTGTCTAAAATAAATGTGGTCCAAGCATTAGACTGTTTTTGTTCTATTGATCCTAACCACACTTCAGATTTTGATGAGAATGAAGAGTAGGGAGGCCAGTAATCTTGAGGGTATTGTCTGTGACTCATAGCGTAATACAATGTACCCATACCGTTGTGATCATCAAGTTTTTGTGTAAAGTCATACTTAGTACTGATGTTAAATTCATTACAGATGCGTTCAAACGCTTTCATATCCATGGGGTTGTTAAACCTGTTGAAACTGGATTCAGTGGGCAGTGGTGTATGAAGTTCTGACAGTATTCTTCTTAATTGGTAATACATGTGAAAATGATACACAAATCTAATAAGTTTGTTTGAGTGATTCAAATGGTCTGTAAATGAAACACCACAGCCTGTAGTTGAACATAGTATGGCAAAGTTAAGTTGGTTTTGAAACATCTGTAGTGGGTTTGAAGACCATTTTCTTGCAGTAGCATCGTCTGTAATTGGAGGGTTTAGGTAATGGTCAAAGGGATTCGGTACTTTCACTTGAAATAAATCTTGTACGCTTGCGTCCGACACAGCTATATCAAGCTGATTTAGTTGAATTATTTTCTGTTCATAAGTAGGTGCGACATTGTACTTGGCATCCACGTTAAATTGAAATGCATTTGTAGTGACAATTGTTGGTGATTTAAATTTCATCCTTCTTTTTTATGAGATAATAAAAATGTTTATTACCTTAACAAATCTTGATCCCCACCCGGGTCTGCCCTGGGGGACTTGGGTGGGGTTAGGTATTTTTTAGTTCCCAGGGTCACCCTGGTCAGCCCCACAGGGTGGGTTTTTCTCTCTATTCTGGGGCATGTGTTTCTGTCTACCCTTTGTCCATTCACCTGTATTTGCCTTTTTAAAACTCTCCCTACTGTCTGCACTGCCTGTAGCTCTTGATATTGGATGTGTGTTGCTAAATGGTCTTAGCTTTATTTAGGCCCCATGTGTTAGGTTTATTTAATGTATTTGACCGGCTGGCGACATACATTCAATGTTCTGTTTATTTTTTTCACAAGCAGTGCAGGCACGTCCTGAGAAAGCCTTGTTGCTGTCGGGACGTTAAGCAATGTACAATCAATTAACAAATCTTGACACAAGCAAACCAATGTAGTTAACTAATGGGATTGATAATCGTGATGGTAGCAAGGCTGTAGCTATCCATGAAATGTTCTACACAGTAAAATGGTTTAATGTAACAGATGACACAAGTTATAAAGTAATTTTTTATGACATGACTGAAACTTTACCAGCTGGGTATTATGACTTTTGTACTATAGCTGAATGGTTTCAAAGTAAATTTAAAATTAAAGCAACTTTAAATCCAGCTAACCTACTTGTTACATTAGAATTTCCAAAAGATTTATCTTTATGTCATTTATCTTTAATAATAATAATAATAATAATACCGTTATTATATAGGCGCTTTTTCTCAATTTTGGGGCGCCTGAAACCCAACACACACACACTCACGAAACAGACACGGATTTACGCCATTTAAGACAAACACAGTACGAAGGGCCAGTCAGCTACTGAAGTTACAGAGATTTTTGATCGCTTGTATTTGAAATTTGTAAAGTGGCCTGAGACCGGTACCAAAGTGTGGGGGGTGGGGGGGTGGAAGAACCGGAGTACCTGGAGAAAGAACCCCCGACGGTCCGCCCGAATTAACGGTGACACTTACCAGAGGAGAAAAGTCCAACGCCGGAACCCGGTATCGAACCACGCACCTTTGGCATTGGTGGCAGGCGCCTTAACCACTGCGCCAAGTGCTCTTGTAACTTTACTTGGTTTTTATTGCACATTTATAAAATTTCCAGATGATGAAGATTGGAAACTGACAGATTTAAAACTATTTGCACCCAAAAAACAAAAAATAACTGGCAGATGTCCTGTTTATTTGGCAGTACACACAGTATTTAATGTGTATTTAAAAGAACTAAACATGACTGAGAATGTACACAATGGAAACCCTTCGACTTTGTTGAGATGTGTGCCAGCTGGAACTGCACCCTATTGCGAAAGTGTGGTTGTTAGATTTCCTGCGCAGTTTAAGAAATTAGGTTCTAGTTTCTTTGAGTCACTATGTATATCTGTAACTAATCAAGATGACAAACCAGTTGTTATGCATGATTTTAGTGTTGTCTTAGAAGTTAAATAATTTTATTTTTGTTTATAAAAAAATGAGTGGTGGTCCAAAGCTGAGAATCATACCAGTTGCATGTCCGGTAGTTGAAAGATTTGATTTGACTGATGTCCAGGATTTTGAGAATGAGGGAGAAATTGGAGAAATATATGGTTTTGAACTTGATTCAACTGGCATGTACAAGCGGAAAGTAATTGTTGACATGAAAGACGGTGAAAGACAGATTCCTAAACTTGGTCAGCTGCGTGATGTTACTGTACCAGTTGCGCCTACTCTTGTAAATAACGCGCCCTACAACTTAATACATGTGGGAAATAAGTGGGTAATTTCGCTTGTGCCTGCACCGCCACCATCAATTGACTAGGACATAAAGTTTGAATTTATTAGTCCTTATGTATACACTGATGATGAAGGTGCCTTAGTGTTTAGGAAAGTTGTTAACTCTGGGCCGCTGATTGTAAGCCTTGTTCCAAGCTTTGCCCCAGACAACAATAGCATTGATTGATTGATTGTACATTGCTTAACGTCCCGACAGCAACAAGGCTTTCTCAGGACGTGCCTGCACTGCTTGTGAAAAAAAAAACTAAACAGAAAATTGAATGTATGTCGCCAGCCGGTCAAACACATTAAATAAACCTACAACATGGGGCATAAATAAAGCTAAGACCATTTAGCAACACACATCCAATATCAAGAGCTACAGGCAGTGCAGACAGTAGGGAGAGTTTTAAAAAGGCAAATACAGATGAATGGACCTCGGGTAGACAGAAACACATGCCCCAGAATAGAGAGAAAAACCCACCCTGTGGGGCTGACCAGGGTGACCCTGGGAACTAAAAAATACCTAACCCCACCCAAGTCCCCCAGGGCAGACCCGGGTGGGGGACAACAATAGCAGAGATAAACTGAAAGTACAGGAGTATGAAAAAGCACGGTATCTTCTTACAAATAGAAGGGGCAGATCTGATACTTCTGTTGTGTTTTCACCAGCAAACTTTGCCATGGCAAAAGAAGTATTTGAAATTATCATGAGATCTGTAACTACTGCGAAAGAGGCATATATTGCACAGTGAATAAAACTAACTTGGGATGACTGTGCAAGAATCATCAAAGGTCTTTATTGCTATTAAAAAAGGGGTTGATATAGAGGTTTCAAGCAGTATTCCCACTGTTAAGGTGGTAGTCGACAAAACAACTTTTGTTCGTCTAAGTTACATAAACCTTGAACACATTGATCTTGTTTCATTTTATTATGCCAGCAAATTGTATACTTTTGACGAGTTACAAAATGTAATCACTGATTAAATAAAAAATATCTGACAATAAAAAAAAATGGTAAACTTCTATCCACAGCTACCGACGACTGAGACTGTGTCGTCGTTTGTGCTTGATCCGCATATGCCTATTGCATCAGATAAAACATTACAGGCAGACGCATTCAGATTAAATAATATTACAGAAGCAATTAAATATTTGGAAAGTGAAGAGGCAAGGTACACTAGGTGTAAAAGGAGGTATCAGACAGTATTTAATTCTGTACAAAACACTTCAATGACTGTTGGTGCAGTTTCAGCTGGATGTTCTGTAGGGGGTATTGTTCTGTTTGCCACAGGAATTGGAAGTTTAATTGGAATTGCAATTGAGGGTGTTAGCGTTGCTACATGCCTGGCTTGCTTTGGTTTGGAAGCCCTAAACAAGAGGTTTCACACGAAATTACAGAAACATGAAGCATTGAGTACGCTGGCTGGTGCAAAGTTGAGCAGTATGAAACTTATTATCAGTAAGGTATTGGATGATAATTTTATTGATGATATTGAATTTAAGAGAGTGCAGGATGATTTGAACAATTATAAGAAACAGAAGTCAGAAATACAGAATAAAATGCGTAGTCAATCTCCCGTAAATGTTGAAGAACTAAAGGCTAGTTTTTTAGCAGAAGTAAAAAAGATCGGTGTTCAGGAAACCATAGAAAAACTACACAATCTTTTAAACAAATAAAAATCAGATTTGGTAATCAATCAATATTTTTGTCATATGCTTCGCAGAGAGATGACAGGTCATTTACACCACTTGTGCCTGATTATTTAACCCCATCAGCACCAAGCCCAGAGTACTACTGAAAAAAAAAAGTTATTTTTTTGTCCTTGTATCTTGTCAAATCCTCGCGCTGGGACCATACGGCGTTGAGGCGCGTCCCCTGGGTGGTGGATAGGGGGTCCCTCGTGAGAGGGGTGCACCGAATGAAATAAGGTGCCGTGAACCAACATGGTCTAAGGGAAGGTGACCCCGACAGAAAACCCCTGGTCCTCCTAGTAAGGGGGTTGGGCGTGGGGGTAGCTTCCCCACCCTGCAAAAAAGGAAATAGCTACAAAAACGCCGACGAAAAGACTAACAGTAATTCCTTTCCTGGAGGAGGAAGGTTCTTCTACTAGAAGACTTATGGAGATGATTCTGTATTCAGGTCATGAAGAGGAGAATGCCCCCCATACAGAAGGAGTAGCACTCATGCTGTCACCAGTGGCACAGAGAGCGCTGATGGGCTGGGAACCTCTTGGGCCAAGAATTAT
The DNA here is from genome assembly GCA_036245525.1 of Semisulcospira habei. Lineage (NCBI taxonomy): Eukaryota > Metazoa > Mollusca > Gastropoda > Semisulcospiridae > Semisulcospira > Semisulcospira habei. The sequence goes on along the minus strand of BTPG01000006.1, from coordinate 102,004,913 downwards.
AACAGCAGCCTTTAGAACCAAGAAAAAGCTCAAGCTGAACGTCATCCAGTGTTATGCGCCCACCAATGACAGTGACGAGGAAGAGAAACAAGAGTTCTACGACCGACTCCAGAGTGCCGTGGACAAATGTGCGGAGCGAGACATCACCATCGTCATGGGCGATTTTAATGCCAAAATAGGGGAGGACAACACCGGATACGAAGAGGTGATGGGGAGACAGGGACTAGGCTCGGAGATGAGTGAGAACGGGGAGAGGTTTGTAGACTTTTGTGCTCTAAACCGACTTGTCATTAGAGGCAGCATCTTCCCACACAGAAGAATACACAAAGCAACTTGGGTCTCACCTGACCATACAACAGAGAACCAAATAGACCATATCTGCATTAGCAAGAAATTTAGAAGATCCCTTCAAGATGTTCGAGTGAGGAGGGGAGCAGATGTCGCCTCAGACCACCATCTGCTTACCTTAAGAATGAAGCTCAAGCTAAAGAAAAGCCGCACAGAGACAACAAGAAGACAGCGCTATAATGTAGGCCTCCTGAGAGAAACTGGAGTTAGAGAAGAGTTCAAACTGGTGCTGTCCAACCGGTTTCAAGCGCTACAGGAGCTAGTAAATGAAGAGGAGGCGGTCACCACAGAGCAGCAGTGGAAGGCAGTTAGAGAGGTGCTGAACTCAACCTGCAAAGACACTGTAGGGTTCAGGAAACACCACCACAAGGACTGGCTGTCGGCACAGACCTTGAAGAAGATAGAAGCGAGGAAGCAGAAGAAAGCAGCGGTCAACAACAGTCGCACGAGAGCAGCCAAAGTAAGGGTGTCTCAGTATCTTGGGACTGGAGTCAAGTTCTTGTAAAAACTTGTAAGAACTTAGGGTAAGTAATTAATAAGTTCTTATGGTAAGTAATTAATAAGTTCTTATGACAACTCACTTAAAGGTTACCTCTGCAGGTTCCTAAAAGTTAGTTGAAACTTGTTAATAAGTATAAAGTTCCACTTGTCATTACTTGGTCAGGTAAATGATTATGTGTTCACAGAGACAATACAGTGGAGTCCAGTTAACACGAACTCGCTTTACACGAAATTCCGGTTAACACGAACCATTTTTGCATTCCCGGCCGACGGCCTTCTTATTCTGTATTAAAATTTCACTGATAACACGAAATGCTTAACATAAAATTTCGCTTTACATGAAGCTGGTTTCGGTTCCCAACCAGAGCAATTTCACTATTATTCACCTGTTTAACACGAACACAGATTCCATTCACAGAAAACCAATTCACGTGTCACTCTCGCGCTGTGGAAGTACACATGACAGATCAGAGCGAACTCTAGTCTGTGATTGGCTGAATAGCCTTCGGCTGTTGTAATCTGTCTTCTCATTGGCTAGCATTTCTGTACTGTATTCATGTTGTATCATTCGTGTACCAACACAACCCTTTTACCGATGCGGGATTGTACTTCAGCCTGTGTTGCTTTTACCTGAGGATTGGATTTTACTTGATGGATTTACATTAATTACTCGAGCTGTACACGTTTCCTTGTGTTTTCCTAGCGAGCTGAAGGTATGCATAGAAAGTACGATAATGTGCACTTTTAACCTGGTACTCATTCACGCACACGTCTTACACACTTTCTCCTTGAGGGCCGTGATCAATTTTGAGGCCATATTGGTTAACACGAAATACGGTTAACACGAAGTGATTTTCCGTGTCCCCAGAAATTCGTGTTAAGCGGACTCCACTGTAGTTATAGAGATAGAACAATAGAGATCCGTAAGATAATCAGATAAATGAGGCCGCATCGGTCATGCTCGTCAGTTTTTAAAATCAAAGGGTTGAGTGGGTAATAACGGGGGCGTAATGGGGGTCAAAAATTTTATTATTAAAAATGACGTAATTTAATGACCGATGCGTCATTATTGAATAATTCATTGTCTTACGGATCTCTATTGTTCTATCTCTGCCGATATTTTGCAAACGGCTTGACATTTTGAAAATCTGATTTCCTCACAGTAAAGTATTTTTAGTCCTCTTTACAGCACTCTCTGCTGCACCTTTGTCCATCGTATAGTCTTTACGCTATGACTCGGTAAAGCTACCTGCCCCCAAAATCAAAAATCGCGAGACGGACATTTCTCTGTGTGCTGCGTTGTTTCAGCACACATCTCATGTTTGGCCAGACATTCTAACAAGTGGATAACACCATTTTAAAATGCGTTCATTTTTCTGGAAAACCTTAAGATGGAGAGTCATTTCAGCAGAAAACATTTTTTTGTGTGTCCTTTTCCACACCGTCACCCTCGAAAACCGTGGCATCGGACATGTATGCAAGATTCAGCCGCTAATGCCTCGCATCTGAGGGCATTCGGCCTAATTTTCTCTGCACTTTTAGTCAGAAGAATCATTTTCCATTCAGCTGCAACAAGGAGGATTTTGAATTAAAAATGGGGATGTCGTTGTCACAGGTACACGCCTACCATCCAAACGTAAAATTGATTGCCTTGATTACTTGCTGGTGGTTTGTTTACCTCAGTATGTGTGTGCTTGCATGCGTATGTGTTTCTTTGTTTTCTTTTGTTTGCTTGTTTTGTTTTGTCTGTATTCTCATAATGTGTCCATGTGAATGTGTGTGTGTGGGGGGGGGGGGGGGCGCACACACACGCACTGTCGTAAACAGACCACCAGCAGACCACCTTAAAATACACGTGTTGAATCACGAACCCACACGCACACGCGCGCGCGCGTGCGCGCGCACACACACACACACACACACACACACACACACATCCCCCTCAAACGCGCATTTACATTATAAAAATACAGACAAAACAAAGAAACACATACGCATGCAAGCAGCAAGCACTGACGTAAACAGACCATCAGCAGCAAGTATTCAAGGCAATCAATTTTACGTTTGGAGGGTAGGCAACGACATCCCCATTTTCGCAAAGAATCCACCTTTCCTGTTGCAGCTGAATGGAAATTTATTCTTCTGCCTACAAGTGCAGAAAAAATTAGTCTGAGTGCACTCAGATACGAGGCATTCGTGGCTGATTCTTACGCGTCCGATGTTTTTAAGGGTGAACGTGTGGAAAAGGCCACACAAAAAAAAAAAGGTTTTCTGCTGAAAGGGTTTCAAGGAAAATGAAGCCATTTTAAAATGATGTTATCCGCTTTTAAGTGTATATGGACAAACATGAGATGTGTGCTAAAACATCGTAGCACATGGAGAAATGTCCGTCTTGCGATTTTTTATTTTGGGGGTAGGTAGCTTTACCGGGTCACAGCGTAAAGACTACACAATGGACAAAAATGCAGTTACACGTGCCGTAAAGAGGACTATAATTACTTCACTGACAAGATAACAATTACGTTATGTCTACCTACGCTAACCTCGCTGCTGAACGTACATTTGTATGTATGTGTGTGCGTATGTATGTAAACAAGAAAATCTCCGATATTTCTGTACACACAAGCTTGAAACTTGGCAAAATACTTTCTTAAGTGGGTGGCTAAGAGAGCCTCCGAGCATATTGTAATTGAATGTCTCACTGAAGACATAAACAACCGTTTATAGGAAGTCGGTTGACCCAGATTAGAGTCCTTAATTTTTGTCATATTTACTTGAACTTTTGCATATAGCTAGTTTGGAGAAAGACATTGGATGAGTTCGTTAGCCAGCTTTGTATCCTTTCAACTTCTTTAGTAAATATTAATTCTTTTCAGAAAATAATTAAATCATTAAAAAAAAAAATTGACTTCTGTAGTCAGACAGTGGTGGTGACGTAAAAGAGGCAATTCTGTCACCACGCAGACATTGACATAATACTCTAAATATGACGTAATTCTCTCTAGCGCGCGACCCTTTCTCTCTTTCTCACAGACATGCGCCCATCTCCAAGAGGCATAGATCCTCATGCGCCCATAGAGCGCATGAGGATCTATGTCTCTTGGAGATGTTTGGAGCGCGCGTGCATGCACGCACTAACACACATCGTCACGATTTCAGAAGAGCATTCAGGTGACCCGATATAGCTAGTTTGGAGAAAGACATTGTATGAGTTTGTCAGCCAGCTTTGTACCCTTTTAACTTCTTGAGTAAAAATTTAATTTCTTTTCAGAAAAAAATTTAAACAGTAAAAAATTGTGATATCTGGAGAAAGTCAGACAGTGGCGGTGACGTAAAAGAGGCAATTCCGTCACCACGCAGACATACTCTAAATATGACGTAATTCTCTCTCTAGCTTGCTCGTTCTTTCTCTCACATATGCGTGCATCTCCAAGAGGCATAGATCCTCATGTGCCCGAAGGGCGCATGAACATCTATGCCTCTTGAGGATGTTTTGACCCGGTGCGGGCATGCACGCACGCACACACATACTCATCGACGCGCTTTCAGAAGAGCATGCAGGTGTACTTAGTAAGCATGTAGCTAGGTAAAGTCAACCTGTTTTAACACAAATTATAGCAAGACTGAAATTATTCCGTGAAATTCTAGTTTTGTCACCATTTTCCCCAAGTCTTGAAGCGAAAGCGAAACTCGCATCACGTTAAATATAAAATAATGTAAAATTAAAAAACAAACAAAAAAAAAAAAAAAACATCATGACAAATGACGTCTGACAAAGCAATGATGTGTATGCACTGCGCGCGCCCCTTCACTATGGCGCATTCGTACATCTGCGAGGCTTTTTGAAAAAGAGATATTTCAACATCAGAATCAAATCAAAGACAAAAGGTAGAGACCCTTTACAGCGAAGACAGCTCTCTTATAGAAGGGACTTTGTGGGTTATGGTTCATCCCATTTTGTTTTATTTATCTCGCCTGATCAGTTTATTAATTTACTCTGGTCAGTAGGCATACATTTTCAGCTTGCAAAAGGTATTACCACCCATCTATCAACAAAGCCAAATAGTGATTATACGCACAGGCCACATTAACTCCTTGTGCATACAACCCCAGGAACTGTAAACAGTACCTGGCACTGTATGCACAAGAAGATTTATGAGAAATTATCACCCGCTTCCACTCTCCATTTCAAAATTCCCCTCCCTCCCCAATAACACACACCATGTCTATTACTATAAGTATGCAACACGTCGGCAGCAAATGTAGTAATTAATATGTTGTAACTTTAGTCGACGTGTAATATCGATCACCCTAGCTTGAAGATTCCGTAGTGACGTACAAAACAAGTACGCAGCCTTCAAAAAACGAAAATCAGGCCGGCATCATGGGAAGGTTGTGTTGAAATTCTACGTCACTGTCTTAGGCACGATGCTGTAATCAGACAGTATGCAACATGGCAACAAGTGTGGTCATTCAGTTCTGCTTGCATTTTTCTGAAAATTATCAAAGACGAAGAGAAACGACGTGTTATGTACCTAGACGGTAATGATTCTTCTGTCTGATAATTGTGAGCCCGGCCTTGAGCAGGATTTTTGTTTCCCTTGTTACATCTGTGCGGGTGCAGACCAAAAAAAGATTGTAAGGTTTCCTTTTGTCATCTCATGCAGCCACCTCCCCCCCCCCCTAACACACACACACACACACACACACACACACACACACACACACACACACACACACACACACACACACACACACCAAGCAAACTCCTGCATGGTACAACAAAAAAAGTATTCTTTCAACATTGCATGCTTAGAAAATTACAATTACGTCTGATGACATGATATGAAAAACATTTTATTATGTAAAAGATTCCTGTGTATCTGGCTCGTGCGTTTATTTTACCAGTGTGCTCTCAACACCGTGTCTTAAAATAGACTTGGAAAATACCTGTTTAAACGCGTGTCGCCTGCGACTCTAGGCGTCGACTTATTCGATAGGTGTTGCATTTTATAGTAATAGACTTATGTGCATAGTAACAGACATATGCACACACACACACACACACACACACACACACACACACACACACACACACACACACACACACAGAGGAACCATATGTTTAAAGAGCAATTTAGTTTTCAACAATACAACTAGAAACTGATCTGGGCTTTATAAAGGAAACAAATTCTTTACTGTTCATCCTTCTTTCGGTGTTAATGTCTTTTCTGTTCTTTTTTAATCGTCTGTCTCCTGCAACTTATATTCCTTCTGGCGCACAGTTTTCTGATTCCTCTTGAAAGCGTGCTGTCGTGTAAATTGCAGGAATCCCACCTGATCCGCCCCTGCTTGCTGCTGTTGGTTTCTCCCCTGGACTCCTGCACATATAAAAGCAACCATGCATTAAATCATTTTATGACATACTGATAAACCACAACAACTTTCATTAAATCAACAACTCAAAACAATCAGTTCCTATTTTATGTGTTACACACACACACACACACACACACACACACACACACACACACACACACACGAGAGAAAAAAAAAACCTAGGTCATCGAAAAATCATAAGAAAATAAAGTCTGCACGTCCGACTGATTTTAATAATAAACAATTTTTAAGATCACAGCTCTGAAAATAGTTCTCATCTCTTGTGTTGTTGCTTTTTTGTTTGTTTGGTAGGGAGGTAAACTTAACATATTTTAAAGTTTTACGTTTACATATTTAAAGTACCTGGCTGAATTGACACGTGTGCCTGCTTGTGAGGTGGTGCTTTTTACTCTGTAGCCACATCCCTCTTCCTGTATCTTTGCTGTCACTTTTGGGGTTGGGGTGGGCATAGAAAACAAAGTTGGCATAGCATCCCACAAGAACCTGTGGCCACACAGGGAAATTAGATTACGTCCCCTTTTCACACACTGTTATCTGTTAGCCTCTTGCAGCATAAAACTATGAACGAAGAAGTTTTCTGCCAAAACAAAAAATCCACGTGGAGCTATTTTTCACACCACCTGTCATGCCTTTTGTTGCTCAAAACGCCCCAAAAGACACAAAATTGAAGTTTTACACCCTAAAAAAATTGCAAAAGGGGAGGAAATTTTTTGAACTATTTCTGTGGCCTGTAATGAAACCAAAAACGTTGTCAGCTGCAACCAAAACTTTATCACTGATAACTATCAGAAGATACACTGCCAAGATTCAGACATGAATGGCTGATGGTTTTAAAGCTGCACCAAAATTACTACCTGCACCCCTTGATGCCTGGAGTACCATTCGGTCCTGCGGCTGACTGTCAGCACCACACATGTATAGATCCAAAAAGAAAGACTTATGTTCAGCCTAGCAACCCTATATTTTGCAGACAAGCAGACACACACGTTACGCATTCAAAACAACCAGCAACTTCAATTTTCAACAGTTGGTTATTTTTTGGCAATTTATTTGCTATACTACCCCCCAAGCAGGAACCATTTTGACAGTTTTTTCAACTTTGAACCCAATTTGACAACATAGAAAAGCCCTTGCACTGTTTCAAAAAATTCAGCAAACTGCCTAACCAAAACTAGTCTGCATGAGGTGTCATTTCTTTTATTCCCCCCTTCCAACTTTAAACAAGGCTTAAGATACTGAAGGCAACTGATACCATGTTCCGCACTTTTTCTGAAAATGAATCACCGGCCAACATGCTTTTTCATGCAAACAGCTACAAATCCTTGTACCAGCCAACTCAAGGGACCAAGGTGCTTCTCTGACTTTGACTACTTTGCATTGCAAAGCAGCAGAATGCTTTAAATAGTGTAAAATGCTTGAAAAAGTAGCAAAAATTTGACGTGAACGCGTGCGCGCATTGGGGGTGGGGGGGTGGGGGGGTGTTAATGCTTTGGGTTAGTATTATTAGGCATAGTAGAGTTAGGCGGTCTGTGGACCAGTGGTCGCTCTTCCCTGTACCAGGGGCAGCAGGGAAGTTCGGCAGCATCCCAGGCGACTGAGCAGCCCTCTTCAGGACAGCACTGCTCACCCTAGTAAGGGAGGGAACTAGAAAAGGTGTTCCAAACATTGCCTGCCCTACATAAACCGGTCAGCTTACCGTGGCTGGTGGTTTTACCCTTTTATGCGGTCAAAAAGAAAAACAAAAAAAGAAATTTACTCTCGGTACATGGAACGTAGACAGAGATCAGACGAAGAGACCACACAGAAGAACAGCCCTCGTATCCAGGGAGCTGGCGAGATATAAAATCGACATTGCGGCTCTTAGTGAAACCAGATTTGCTGACGAAGGCTCGATCTGTGAACCTGAGGGTGGGTACAGCTTTTTCAGGAAGGGCAAAGCTGAGAACGAAGACAGGATACATGAAGTTGGCTTCACCATCTGCACTACGCTCCTCCGACAGCTGCCTTCTCTTCCCACTGGCATCAGCGAATGATTGATAAAGCTCCATTTACCCATCTCCCACACCCGACATGTCACTATCATCAGTGCCTATGCTCCGACACTAACCAACGCCGATGACGACAAGGAGGCATTCTATGAGAGCCTCAACTCCCTCCTGAAGTCCACTCCTGCAAGTGACAAACTCATCGTGCTTGGTTACTTCAATGCTCGAGTTGGGCGCGAATGTGAATGCTGGGAAGGAGTGATGGGCCCACCGGGCTGGGCAAGATGAACAGCAATGGCCTGCTGCTGCTGACATTGTGCGCTGAGAATGGACTTGCCATCACCAGGCTGGCTAGTAAGTACAAGACAACATGGATGCATCCCAGGTCCAAGCAGTGGCATCTCATAGACTCTGTCATTGTCCACCAGCGGGATACTTGTGATGTCAGAATCACCAGAGCCATGAGAGGAGCTGAGTGCTGGACCGAACATCGGCTGGTGTGGTCTGTCCTCAACCTGCACATTGCACCAGCACACAGGAAGAGGCCGAAGCTCACCCGACCTTCATTCAACCTGGCCAAGCTGAAGTGCCTGGACGTCAAGCAAAACATCCAGTCCCACCTTGATGACCTGCTAACTGCCCATGGACCGTTGACTGGCAACCCAACTGAAATGTGAAACCAGTTCAAGGGGATGGTGACGGAGTCTGCCAAAGACGTGCCAGACCCAGCACAACCCCTCTCTTTTCTGCCGACGGCTTCACCTTGCTAAAGGACAAAGGCAGCATCACTGAGCGTTGGAGAGAACACTTCTCAAATCTGCTGAACCTGCCTTCCACTGTCGATCCCGCGGCCCTGGACATGATTCCCCAGAAGCCGACACTGGATGATCTTGACCTCCCGCCAACCCTGGACGAGGTCAAGAAAGCGATCAACCAGACTAGCTCCGGCAAGGCTGCAGGCATGGACGGCATACCCGCAGAGCTCTTCAAGGCAGCTGGACCTGAGACCCTTGATGCCTTCCTCAACATTCTGACATGCACCTGGGCAGAGGAAAACATGCCACAGGAATTTAGAGATGCTACAATCGTCTCCTTGTTCAAGAACAAGGGCAGCAAAGCAGACTGTGCCAATTACCGAGGGATCTCACTCTTGTCCATTGCTGGCAAGATCCTTGCGAGAGTCATCCTCAACCGCCTGATCAGCTCTGTATCTGAGGAAGCACTACCAGAGGTTCAATGCGGCTTCAGACCCGGCCACAGCACAGTCGACATGGTCTTCTCTGTGAGACAGGTCCAGGAGAAATGCATTGAGCAGCACATGGACTTATATGCTGTCTTCATGGATCTGACCAAAGCATTCGACACCGTAAACAGAGAAGCACTTTGGGTCATCCTCGCAAAGCTCGGCTGCCCCAGGAAGTTCACCAACATCATCCGCCTCTTCCATGATGGAATGGTAGGAGTTGTCCAGTCAAACGGTGACACATCCGCACCCTTCGACATTTCCAACAGTGTGAAACAAGGTTGTGTTCTTGTCTCCGTGATGTTCAACCTGTTCTTCATGTGTGTCCTGACCCATGCAGTACGCGACCTTGAGAAGGGAGTGTACCTGAAGTACAGACTAGACGGCTCTCTCTTCGACCTCCGTCAACTGAACGCCAGGACCAAGACCATCAAGAGACTGATCCTTGAGGCGCTGTTTGCCGATGACTGTGCGCTGATGGCGCACACGGAGTCTGACCTCCAGACCATCGTCAATAGGTTCTCGGAAGCCTCTCAACTGTTTGGCCTCACCATCAGTCTCAGCAAGACCGTGGTCCTGCACCAACCGGCCCCAGGCACAAGAGCCCCCCCACCCAAAGTGTACATCGAAGGCACCGAGCTGAAGACTGTCGACCAGTTCAGGTACCTTGGGAGCATCATCTCTTCTGACGGTACTATCGACAAGGAAATCACAGCTCGCATCGGCAAAGCCAGCCAAGCCCTGGGTCGCCTGCGCACTCGTGTGTTGAATAACAACAACGTCAAGCTTTCCACCAAGATCAAAGTCTACAAGGCAGTAGTTCTCCCCAGCCTCCTCTACGGCTGTGAGTCATGGACGCTGTACAGAAAGCACCTCAAGCAGCTTGAACATTTCCACATGAGATCCCTGCGCTCACTCATGGGCATCAAATGGCAAGACAAGGTGACAAACCTGGAAGTCCTGGACAATGCTGGCTTAGTGAGTGTTGAAGCCTTGATCTTAAAAACACAACTCCGCTGGACAGGTCATACGCATGGATGATTCTCGCATGCCACGCCAACTCCTGTATGGTGCACTCTCAAAAGGCCACAGGAAGCAAGGACGGCCAAAGAAACGCTTCAAAGACTGCATAAGAGACAGCCTCAAGCACTGCGTCTTCCCGGTAAAGGAACTTGAAGCACAAGCACAAGACAGATCCAGCTGGCGTGCCGCCACCAGGAAAGCCTGCACGCTCTTTGAACACAATCGGCGCGAACAGACCACCAGTGCCAGAGCTCACAGAAAGACAGCGTTCACTCTCCCCACAGGTACGTTCCAGTGCCCCCATTGCCCTCGCAGGTGTGGCTCCAGGATTGGCTTGGCCAGCCCACACGCGCACCCACAAATAGAAGTCATGCACAATGACAACATCATTGGTTTTGATGGTCTACCCGTTAGTAGAGTTAGGATTAGGGTTAACAGAGTAGTTTTAGGATCAGGGTTAGCATAGTAAAGTTAGGCTTACCATGACTGAGGGTTGGGGGTGAGGGATCTTGGGGAGGGGGGGGGGGTGGGCACAGGGGCAAGAAGGTGGTGTTGCGGGTGGGGGGTGGGTGGGTGGAATGGATTTTTAGGCACAATAGATATGCTCAGGATACAGCAGGATGATTTGTGTTTGAAAAAGGTAAAGAGATTTCTCACACACTAACTTCTCGATAGTATTTATGACAACCGTGCCTTTTCAACGCACCACACCATCTAAACCGACTTCAGAAACCAGTCAAAACAACATGTTTTGGTGTCACCACACAGAGGTTTGCAGTTTACAGCATGTTTTCACCAAGATGACTCTCACAAAGCCTCAAATACACTGTGCAGCATAAACGGGTATGTTTGAATGCAGTCAAAACAAAAGCAAAAAATCGGCCACCCGACAATCATCAAATTTAACTAAATTTCATCTAGATCACACCATAATGACTATTACCTTGTCAGAAATGTTTTTGAATGACTACTATGACAGAAAATGTGACCTGGGATTGTTCCTGTGTGAATTTTAGCCTTTTCTTCACCTTTGCACAAATATGCACCATTTTGCCACTATAATCCTTATACAGCTAATAAAGCTATCTGTATGGCATCAAAAGTGCCAACATGGCCTAAAAACACCTGATATCAGCCATAAAAATAAAAAAATGTCGATTTTTGGGGCACAATTTCCTTCCAAACGCCAATAGTAGAAAAATTCACTCTGCCTTTACAGGCCACACAGGGCAATTAGGTTACGTCCCCTTTTCACACACTGTTATCTGTTCGCCTCTTGCAGCAATAAACTATGAACGAAGAACTTTTCTGCCAAAACAAAAAATCCATGCGGAGCACATCAAAGTAGAAACATTTTCAGCAATTCTAAACAAAATTAAGAGTTAGCCTTTTTCACAACACTCAAATGCATTAAGTACCCCATGACAGCTGTCGTATGTAAGCCTGCATACAACCGTGCACATGCCCCAATTAGGCTCCCATGAACACACTAGGTCGACTAAAATTACCCAGATTTTGCTATTTTTCACACCACCCGTCATGCCTTTTGTTGCTCAAAACGCCCAAAAAGGCACAAAATTGAAGTTTTACACTCTAAAAAAATTGCAAAAGAGGAGGCATGTTTTTTTAACTATTTCTGGCGGAAAAGTTACCACATGCACCAGAAGCAATTGCCCTGTGTGGCCTGTAATGAAACCTAAAAAGTTGTCAGCTGCAATCAAAACTTTATCACTGATAACTGTACCCTATCAGAAGATACACTGCCAAATTTCAGACATGAATGGCTGATGGTTTTAAAGCTGCACCAAAATTACTACCTGCACCCCTTGGTGCCCGGAGTACCATTCGGTCCTGCGGCTGACTGTCAGCACCACACATGTAAAGATCCAAAAAGAAAGACTTATGTTCAAGCTAGCAACCCTATATTTTGCAGACAAGCAGACACACACGTTACGCATTCAAAACAACCAGCAACTTCAATTTTCAACAGTTGGTTATTTTTTGGCAATTTATTTGCTATACTACCCCCCAAGCAGGAACCATTTTGACAGTTTTTTCAACTTTGAACCCAACTTGATAACATAGAAAAGCCCTTGCACTGTTTCAAAAAATTCAGCAAACTGCCTAACCACAACTAGTCTGCATGAGGTGTCATTTCTTTTATTCCCTACTTCTAGCTTTAAACGAGGCTTAAGATACTGAAGGCAACTGATACCATGTTCCGCACTTTTTCTGAAAATGAATCACCAGCCAACATGCTTTTTCTTGCAAATAGCTACAAATCCTTGTACCAACCAACTCAAGGGACCAAGGTGCTTCTCTGATTTTAACTACTTTGCATTGCAAAACAGCAGAATGCTTTAAAAAGTGTAAAATGATTGAAAAAGTAGCAAAATTTTGACGTGAACGCGTGCGCGCATTGGGGGGGGGGGGGGGGGGTTGTTAATGCTTTGAGTTAGTATTATTAGGGTAAGCATAGTAGAGAGAGATGAATATAGGAGATTACAAGCCCACCCATTTAAGAATCAATTGATTTATTTGATCCTTTCCGTAAATAAACAAACGCACTTGACCAAATACCTTCAACAGCTTTATCTGCCCAGTCAGGCCACCCGGCCCCTTGGAAACAAAGGCTAGTTAAAATATCAATACTGTCACTGTTGGTGTTCCTGAGAAATAGCGACTACATCCTGTACACGCCGCCCACCCCCCTACCCCCACACCCCACCAACCTCGCACACGCACACACAAACCCACCACCCTACAAAGCCCCTCACACCACCCAGGCACCCACCAACCTCGCACACACAGGCACACAAGCACACACAAACATATTAGGTCAAATTATTCCGTTCTGTGTCAACGCTTCAAATTTATGTCACTAAGCCACTAGGTCAGATTTTTAATGTGGCACAAACCTTGAATATAGGTTTTCTTCCAAATATGGAGCACCAAGTCGTTCCTAAATAAAATAAAACTTCCCAAGTGAGGATTTTGTGTGGAGAAAAAAGAATTGTTTCAACGTCTGTGTGAAGAAAAAGTTTTCACTTCACTCATCAGCACATCGTGACTGCTGGGAAGCATTAAAAATAAAAGACAAAACCCATAACTCTACTCCCAGTGAGAGACCTCAGTGATTCAAAGTCACTATACACCCACCCTGTTTTACGAGTGTTTTTAGATCACCAACTCACGCGAGGAGAAAATTGGGTGTGAGTTGTTAGTTTGAAACCCGATCTGTGTTGCGTGTGTTTATTGCCTTCCAACCGAGCCAGAGTAGGGAGAGAACCAAGCCAGACAAGCTTTTGCGTAGTCATTATTATAACACTTGCCGTACGGTGAGTTTACTAGATTGCGTCCCTTTTATGACCAGGAAGTTGTGCTTGAAATTGGTAGTGAAACGGTTTCCTGTTTATTGCCTCAGTGGGGATGACCCTGAACAATAGGCCTTTTATGCCCAAGCTTTTGCATAGTCATTATATAACACCTGCTCTGTGTGGGTGAGTGAGTTTATTAGAATGCACCTCTTATATGACCAGAAAGGCATGCATAGTGTTTTGTACACACAGTTTATATATTGTGTTTTAAAAATGGACTTAATGACGCTTGACCCACACTGTGGCTTATTTGTTGGTGCCACGGGCTGTGGAAAAACTGAATTTGTACTTAATCTATTACAAACAAGATACATCTGTCATTTTGAAAACATTGTGATATTTTGTCCAACAATCAAACACAACAAAGCTTATCACAACCGTTTATTCATTTGGACTGACAGCAACATTTACTTAGTTGATCCTGAGAAGAAACTGAACGACTACCTGCAGTATTTTTACAAGCAATTTGAAGGACAGCCAACCCTGTTCATAGTCGATGACTGCTCTGCAGATAAGGATATTGTTAAGAAGAGAAACACACTGGCAGAACTGGCCTTTAGTGGCAGGCATGCAAACATTAGTGTTTGGATTCTCACTCAAAAATATAATGCTGTACTGAAAGATTTTCGTGAGCAGTTAAAGTTTATCTGTTTGTTTTACTGTAAAGATCGTGACAGCTTTGAAGACTGTCTCAGAGAGAACGATGTTATACCAAATAAACATGAACGAGACTGTGTGAAAAATAAACTGAAATTGACTAAGCATCTAAAGCTTATTTTAAAGACAGATCAACCCACTGGGTGTGGATTAGTAAATTAATTTATACTTATGGTTTGTCCATAAAAAATGATGGACAGACAAGCGCAAGTGGTTGATGTTACAGACTACTTTCAATATATCCAGCACTTTGAAGAGATAAGAACACATTACAAAAACCCATTTGCGCTTGCTATAACACCAATAGCGGTACCAGCGGTTATATATGTGACATATAATGTGACTTTGGAATATATTGATGAGTTTTTATTTGGAGGGAGCATTGCTGGTAATTTTAAGACAAATACCTTTGAAGTTGATGATGACTGGTTTATAAAAGTGTGCGAACACATGCACCAACAACTAAAAAAACTAAATGTTTGTTTTTTAGGTGTTACAGTCAATAAAGTGGTATTACACAAGATGTAATTTTTCTATTTATTATTTTGTCGGTCAAATAAAAATGACGGACAATGCCCAAAGCTTAAGAAACGTGTTTCACACAACAGATTTGCCTATATCCAACACTTACAGTGTCTATGAATTGATAGAAAGGTCTTTTTTGGTCATACAAGATAATCTTCTTTCTGGTAGTGTAAAGATTCAGATTGTTGCGAAAATAGAATTTACCAGGGTAGATGGTGAAGTGATTGTTCATATATCTCGACAAGACAACACACAGTTAATTCAAAAGAGGAACTGGAAAAAGTGTTTGCAGAAAGACTGTTGCCTGACTTCCTTGAAGCAATTGACAGAGCAAAAATGCAGGGATCTGGTTGGCACGAAGGCCGTGTACATGAACTGCAACTGAAGCAGTCAAGATATCATCCTATTTTAGGCAAATCATGGTTGCCACTACCAACTGAGGTTGCAGACAAAAAGGCTGTCGTCAATGTTCAGAACAAAGATAATTTCTGTTTCATGTGGTGTGTGCTTGCCAAACTGCATTTTGTAAAAACAAAACCTGAACGTGTATCTAACTATACCAAATTTGTAAATGAACTCAACTTCAGTGGCATAGATTTTCCTGTTAAGGTCGAGGATATTGATCTGTTTGAAAAACTAAATCCTGGGTTATCTGTGAATGTGTATGTATGGGATAATGAGTCTGAGAACAATTAGAGTGTCACCAATTGCCCCAACCTACGGTCAGTCAGAAGATAAGAATGTTGACATGTTACTAATAAGCTCCGGTGATAACTTTCACTACACAATTATTAGGAGTATGTCACGACTAATTCACAACCATGTATCAAAACACAATGGCAAACAGGAAGTATGTAAGAGATGCTTACAAAGGTTTTCCTCTATAAAAGTGGCACATAAACATACCCTGCAATGTAGGTCAGCTGATGACATTCAAACAATACTTAGGTATCCAGATCCTGGTAGCAAGGTTTATTTCAAGAACTATGTTAATCAGCAAAAGCTGCCGTTTGTAGTGTAT
The DNA here is from genome assembly GCA_036245525.1 of Semisulcospira habei. Taxonomy (NCBI): domain Eukaryota; kingdom Metazoa; phylum Mollusca; class Gastropoda; family Semisulcospiridae; genus Semisulcospira; species Semisulcospira habei. The sequence continues at coordinate 101,988,833 of BTPG01000006.1, read as the reverse complement.
GCTGATTTTGAATCACTGGTTGTGCCATATGAGGGTCCTGTTCCAGAATCATTACCAAAGACTGTAAAATTGAGTGATCAAGTGGTGTGTTCTTTCGGATATATTCTTGTTAGGTCTGATGGCCAGCATACAGAACCTGTTATCTACAGAGGTGAAAATGCAGCAGCTGAGTTTTTAACAGAAATGAGACAACTGTATAGTCAGGTAGTACATTATTTGGAAAAGTGTCAGATGCCTTTGGTGATGACAGAAGAAGACAAACAGAATTTTGATACGGCGGAGATTTGTTGGATTTGTGAACAACCTCTGGGTGGTGATAAAGTTCGTGACCATGACCACATAACTGGGCGTTACAGAGGTGCTGCCCATGGTGATTGTAACTTGAAATTAAAAATAGATCCCAAGGCATACAAACTGCCTATCTTTTTCCACAATCTCAAGGGGTATGATTCACATTTTTTTTTTTTTTTTTTTTTTTTTTTTTTGCTACTTCCAAGTTTCCTCTGTCGACCTCAGAGGTCTCCATCCCACGCCGCTCACCCCAATCAACCCCAGTGTGCTCACCCAGGCCTACCAGTTGCCACAGCGAGACTCCCGGCCCCGCTGCTGTATATATGTCAGGTTAAGGGACTCCCTCCGGAGGAAATTTTGCACTACTGCCGAGTCACTTCGGGGGTCTTCCTACTTAACATTTTTCTTGCTAGTCACGGAGTCGACGAGTGAGAGCTCCCCCCAGAGGTGGTGAGTCAACCACTACGTCCTTCCACGCACAGCAGCAGGGTCTGGCCGAAGACAACCGCGCACCTAGGGCTCCTAGAGGCCGGACCGGGCTGAGGTCACCATGAGACGGAGACTTGAGGGGTCAGAGGCACCTGGAATAGCGTTTTTCATTTTTGCATGATGATGAGGATGATATGATGATGCCATGGTGGTCCATGTGGTTTTAGGGACTGCGTGACAGGGCCGCATTCCACGCTTCCTGTAATAAATATCCTGGTATTAACCAGGCCCGGGACTTGCGGACACCTGCGGTGCCAGCCGTGTAATCATCCACACCTTGCGATGCGTCATAACCCGGGTAACACCCCCAAAGTTGCACCCGTGAAGTGGGTGAGTCTCGGCTGAGTGGCATCAGCCTTCCCATTGGGTCCATAGCACACCCGCTCTGGGTAAGAGCCGACCCAGGTAGGAAAAATCCCGCTTGACTCGGCTGGGATTCGAACCCGGATCTCCCAGCTGCCAGTCCGACGCGCTAACCACTGCGCTGCGGAGGCCGGTATGATTCACATATTATCATGCAGGCTGTGGATGAGTCTTACAAAAAAAATTAGTTGTATTGCCCAGACAATTGAAAAATACTTTACTTTTAGGCTGGACAACAAATTAGCATTTTATGACTCTATGCAACATTTGTCTTTAGGGCTTGCTAGTCTTGCAGAAGGACTGACTGAGTTTCCAATAACAAGTAAATATTTTGAGCCAGACTTGATTAAGAAAGGAGTCTATCCCTACGAATACATTGATCACTGGGTTGTGTTTGATTTGATTTGATTTGATTGTACCTTGCTTAACGTCCCGACAGCAACAAGGCTTTCTCAGGACGTGCCTGCACTGCTTGTAAAAAAAAAAAATAAAAAAAATAAACAGAACATTGAATGTATGTCGCCAGCCGGTCAAATACGTTAAATAAACCTAACACATGGGGCTAAATAAAGCTAAGACCATTTAGCAACACACATCCAATATCAAGAGCTACAGGCAGTGCAGACAGTAGGGAGAGTTTTAAATAGGCAAATACAGGTGAATGGACCTCGGGTAGACAGAAACACATGCCCCAGAATAGAGAGAAAACCCACCCTGTGGGGCTGACCAGGGTGACCCTGGGAACTAAAAAATACCTAACCCCACCCAAGTCCCCCAGGGCAGACCCGGGTGGGGTGGGTTGTGTTTGAAGAAAGGAGACTGCCACCAAAAGAGAAATTTTATTCCACACTTAATGGTAAAGGTATTTCTGACTCTGATTACCAGCACGCACTTGATGCATGGGGTAAACTGGGGTGTGAAACGATTGGTGATTACCATGACCAGTACTTGAAAGCTGATGTTTGCTTGCTAGCAGACGTATTTGAAAGTTATCGTGAAAAGGGTTTGTTACACTACAGTCTTGACCCAGCTTGCTACATAACTAGTCCTGGCATGACATGGGATGCATTTTTAAAATCCAGTAAGATATTTATAGACCTGTTGTCTGATCGTACGATGGGTGAAATGGTGGATCGTGGATTGAGGGGAGGCATTAGTATTGCTGCGAACAATTACGCCAGAGCCAACAACAAATATATTGACGGCCTGGGGTTTGACCCCTCAAGGTCAAGGTCATTCATTACGTACTTGGACGCTAATAACCTTTATGGATTTGCAATGTGTGAGTTATTGCCCTTGAAAAACTTTTGTCTGTATGATTTGTCACAGTATGACATAACACAGTTAACAAACTATATTATGAGTCATGACCGAAACGACGCGAAGGGTTGGATCTTTGAAGTAGACCTGGAGTACCCACACCATCTACATGATTATCATAATGATTATCCGTTGGCTGTTGAGAAAATGAGTATGACGGGTAAAAAAGAAGACACCAAACTTGTGCCAAATTTGAATGACAAATTCAATTACATTTGCCACTATCGCTTGTTACAGTTTTACATCAGATATGGGTTAGTATTAAAGAAAGTTCACAGAGGTATTCAATTTGATCAGAGTGCTTTCATGAAAGATTATATAATGAAGAACACAACATTGCGTGCGAGGGACGGCAACACTGCATTTGACAAAGACTTCTTTAAGCTTATGAACAATGCCTGTTTTGGTAAGACGATGGAAAATCCTCATCACCGCAAAGATGTGAGACTGGTCACAACTGAATTGGGTGCAATTAAACTTACAGGCAAGCCACAGTACACAGGGTACAAAGAGTTTCATTCATCATTGTATGCAGTTTCACTCAAAAAAAAGATTGTCAAACTGGACAAACCAGTATTCATTGGTATGGCAATACTCGAGTTATCAAAACTGTTGATGCTTGAATTTTACTATGATTACTTCAAACCAAAATATCCTGAGTGTCGTCTGCTATACACTGACACTGACTCTATGACCATTGATGTGCCTACTGAAGACTTTTATGAAGACATGAAAACAGAACTGCATATGTATGACACGTCTGACTACCCTAAGGATCACCTGCTGTACAGCACACAAAACAAAAAAGTGCCTGGTAAGTTTAAAGATGAACTAAATGGTGTGCCGATAGGTGAGTACGTTGGACTGAGATCAAAAATGTATTCTATACTGCACCAGAAGGGCAGTCAGTCGAAAGCCAAAGGCATAAAAAAAACAGCGATAAAAAATAAAGACATCCGTCATGAACATTATAAGCAAGTATTAGATGGAGAACTAATGCCTGATTATCCAAACAAGACACTGAGGTCAAACAAACACAATATTGAAATGATCTAAACACATAAAAAGTCTCTAGCAGTAGGGGATACAAAACGCGTGTTTCACACCAAGGAAAAGGCTTATGCACCTGGACATTATGCGCTTAAGTTATCTGAAGAAATAGCTGATGAACTAATCGATGAATTAGTTGATGAAATGGTTAAAAATGCGTAACAGTGTCTGGGGGAATAATCTGTAATTCTTCTCTAACAAATGCCCTCTGAGGCGCAGGCTCATACAAAATAAATGTTTAGGGCTTAACGTCTTTTGTGCACCACGAGGGTGATTTCAAAGACGGGGCAAGGCTCATACAGATAATAAATCGATGCATTAGCGGAAGAAACTATTTTTTTAATATTGTGGACAGACGTAGACCAAATTGGATCAGTTGCCCTGCGCCTGACGTCATTCTCGACCTCGCCAGGTTGATACAAATATCTCACCTTGAAAATGTATGCTGTGCGTGACCCTCAAGCCTCAATTTTTCATTAATGAAATCAAGTTTCTCTTTGCTTCTCATAATCCTGTTGCGCTTGTGCCAGTTTTTCAGATGCCTCATTGTGACGCTTCATTTCTTCTGCAGATTCCTCTCTGCCCATTTTTGAAAAGAGATAGTTTGATCCACTAAATGCAAGTGCGTTAACAACGGCCCCACCAATCATAATAGCTATAGTTGCCATATTTGTTATTTACATAGAAACATTTTCTGGAATAATTCCTTGCTTGACGAGAAGGTCTTTTGTGGCAATCGATGCTGTGACAACAGCTACTAGCTTAGCACTGTCTTCGAATCTACTCAAGTCTGCCGATTTCATTTTGAGAAGACTTTTCCCCAGCATATAATAAGCAACTGTTAGCCCGCTTATTACGGCAGAGTGATAGATGAGGTTCATTATGTTCTTTGTGTCGCTCATTTTTTTATACCACAAAAATTAAAATAATAAATTTATTTACTGCATGTAAAATGGGTCCACGGCTTTGGGTGTTGCTGGTAATGTGGCAACTACTTCTTTTATTTTTGGAGTGTTTGATTTTTTGGACACTGTTTGAGTCTGTGGTTTGTATTTTTTGTATAATTGGTAACCTACGTAACCAAATCCGAGAACAAATCCAGCAACTATATATTTTGTTGTTTCAGGTTTAGACTCAGCTGTTTGTCTCTCACTTTGTTCGGGGTGTGTTGGCCCTGGCGGTAGTGACACTGGTGCTGTTGATGGTGTGTCAGTCTTTTCTATTAATTCTTGAAGCTGTAATTTTTTTTTTGTCTGTTATATTCAGCTAATCTTTTTCCAGCCTCTATCCGACCTGGGCTTTTAGCCTTAGTCACTGTTTGAACCTGTGTCAAGACAGGACTCTGTTGTGGAGTCGTCTGGGTCTCATCCATTTTCTTCTAATTTAAAATTTATATTAGAAAAATCAATATGACTACTAGTAACAAGTAAGGTTACCACAGGTGCAAGGTAATTCCCAAACTTGTAAAACATAAGGCATGCTAATTTGCCTATTGAACTTGAAACTATGGGGTTGCTTTCTAGATCATGTGAAAGGCTGTCACTATCAACAGGTAGGAAGTGACTCACAGCTTTTGTGTATAGGCAGACAAGAGATCGACTCAAATCACGTGTCATTAGTGAAGCAATGTGGTTTTCATATTTCGAATGAAGTTTAAATAGTTCATCAGCGGTAAGAGATTCTATGTCTTCTGTCATGTATTGTTTTCCGAAAAAAGCTTTTGATTTTCCAGAAACAACTACAGAGAGAAGACGCTGTTTTTTCGACTCTAAGTCTTTGTTTTCTACAGCGCAGATATCGCTTAGAAGAAGTAATTCGTCTTGGTTCATTTTATAATGAAAAATAAAAAAATAACACAGCTTTGCTTGGACCTGTGAATAACTTATGATCTTACTTGATAACTAATTTCAAAGTTACCTACAACTTACAAGTGACTTTGACGTTAACTTTGAAGTTAGTTGTCACAAGTTCTTGACTTCAGACAATAAGACACTCGGTCAGATTTCTCAAGTTACAAGGACAACAAGAAAACTTTTTTTGGTACTCTGGTGGTGGAGCTGATGGCGTCAAATGAGCAGGCATGACATCTCTTTGCGAAGAGTATGACAAATTTAATGAACAATTGATCTTTACTTGCTTATAAATCCTTGAACCTTTTTTATAGTTTTTTCTACACCTATCTTTTTCCCTTGTTCTAAAAAAGATTTATTTAGCTCTTCAACATTCGTGGGTTGACTACGCATCTTATTCTGTATTTCAGACTTTTGTTGTTTGTAATTGGCCAAATCATCCTGGACTTTTTTTAATTCGTGATCGTCAACTTTATTATCCTCTAAAGCCTTACTGATAATAAGTTTCATACTGCTCAGCTTAGCTCCAGCGAGCGTACTCAATGCTTCATGCTTCTGCAACTTTATATGAAATCTTTTGTTAAGGGCTTCCATACCAAAGCATGCCAGGCTTGTGGCAAGGCCAACACCTTCAATAGCAATTCCTATGACACTTCCCACTCCAGTGGCAAACAGAGCTATACCTCCTACAGATAATCCAGCTGAAACCACACCCACGGCCATTGAAGTGTTGTGTACAGAATTGAAAACCGTTTTGTAACGTCGTTTGCACCGGGAGTATTTTGCTTGTTCTTCTTCCAAATACTTCAACGCTTTCTGTAATATTCATTAAACGGAATGAGTCTGCCTGTAATGTTTTATCTGGAACAATAGGATCAAGCGGCTCAGGCGGTATTTGAGGATACAGTGGTGGCATTTTTTGTGGCAAATATTTTTGTATTAATCTTCTAATTTATTTTGCAACTCTTCAAAGGTATACAATTTGCTAGCGTAATAAAATGAAACAAGGTCTATGTGTTCCAGGTTTATGAAACTTAGACGAACAAAAATTTGTTTATTGATCACTACCTTAACAGCAGGGACACTACTGGAAACTTCAAAATCTGTATTGGTTTTTCTAATAGCAATAACAACCTTTGTTGACTCTGCTACTGAGCTATCCCATGTAAGTTTGATTCCCTGCGCGATATCTGCTTCTTTCACAGCTTCCACAGATCTCATGAGAATTTCAACAACTATTGTCATATCTCTATCTATAGTAAAATTTGCTGGTACGAACAAAATAGAAGTATCTGTTCTACCTTTTCTATTTGTAAGAAAATACCTTCGTTTTCCATACTCTTGAAGTTTCAGTTTTTCTCTGCTATTGGTTTCGGAATAGCTTGGCACAAGACTTACAAGCATTGGCTCAGAGTTAACAACTTTTCTAAATACTAAGGCTCCTTCATCAGTAAAATAAACATAAGGACTGATGAAAACAAACTTTATGTCCCATACAATGGGAATAGGTGCAAGCGGAACAGGGGTAGGAATAATTACCCACTTACTAGCCACATGTTTTAAGCTGTAGAGCACATTACTTACTGGAGTAGGAACAGTAACATCATGAAGTTGACTAAGTTTAGGAAACGCGCCATCTTTTACATCTTCAAATTACCTTTCGTTTGTACAATCCAATGGACACAAGTTCAAGGCCAGACACCTCTCCTACCTCACCTTCTTTATCAAAATCTTGCACGTCAGCCAAATCTTTCAACTCTATTGATGGACACGCAACTGGAACAATTCTCGGCTTTGGACCAAGACCGCTCATTTTTATAAAACAAAAATAAAATTTATTTCACTTCCAACACAACATAAAAATCATGTCATCCTGGTTAGTTACAGATAAGCACAATGATTCAAAGAAACTGGAGCCCAATTTTTTAAACTGTGAATTAGGAAATCTAACAACTACATTTTCACAATATGGGGCAGTTCCAGTCGACACACATTTCAACAAAGATGAAGGCTTTCCACTGTGAAGATTATCAGTAGTGCTTAATTCTTTCAAATGAACATTTAGCAATGTGTGTACTGACAAATGAACAGGGTATCTTCCAGTTATTCTTACTTTTTTTGGTGATAGTAGACGTCCATCTGATTGTGACCAATCTTCGTCTGGATATGTTATTTTTTTACCTAAAAAACCAAGTAATAATAAAAGACTAATTGATAAAGAAAACTGACCACTTTTCGGAAAATCATTTGTAACAAGTAAATTAGCTGGGTTTAAAGTTGCTTTAATTTTAAATTCATTTTGAAGCCATTCAGCTAAAGTACAAAAGTCATAATATCCAGCTCGTAAAATATCACCCTTTTCTAAACCATCAAGAGTTCCACTTACAGAATAATTGTTATCATCTGTTACATTAAACCACTTTACTGTATAAAACATTTCATGGATGGCTACAGCCTTGCTACCATCACGATTATCAATCCCATTAGTTAAACCACACTGGTTTGCTTGTGTCAAGATTTGTTAAGGTAATAAACATTTTTATTATCTCATAAAAAAGGATGGAATTTAAATCACCAACCATTACCACAATAAACGCATTTCAATTTAACGTGAATGCCAAATACAATGTCGCACCAACTTATGACCAGAAAATAATTAAACTAAATCAACTCGACATAGCTGTAAGTGAACAAGATTTATTTCAAGTCAAAGTACCCAACCCTTTTGATCATTACCTAAACCCTCCAATAACAGACGATGCTACTGCAAGAAAGTGGTCTTCAAGTCCACTACAGATGTTTCAAAACCAACTCAACTTTGCTATACTGTGTAGTACTACAGGATGCGGCATTTCTTTTACAGACCATTTGAATCACCCAAACAAACTGATTAAGTCTGTCTATCGTTTCCACACTTATTACCAGCTTAGAAGAATACTGTCAGAATCTAGTTTCAACAGGTATAACAACCCCATGGATATGAAAGCGTTTGAACGGATTTGTAATGAGTTTAACATAAGCCCCCGTGCCAGGTATGACTTCACACAAAAACTTGATGATCACAACGGCATGGGTACATTATATTACGCTATGAGTCACAGACAATACCCACAAGATTATTACCCTGGTTACACTTCATTCTCATCAAAATCACAAGTATGGTTAGGCTCAATAGAACAGAAACAGTTTAATGCCTGGACCACATTTATCTTAGACAGGAGTGATGGGTTTACTCAAGCGGGAGTGGAGCGTGTAAATGAGTCTATCAGAACATATGTGTGGTGTTTACTAGGTGCACAAGCTCAAACAAAATCAAATATTTTGAATGGAAGTGGGAAGTTCAAGACACAAAAACAGTTTCTCGTAAATCTTGAAGATTCCATTAACTCAACAGTTGATCTCCCGTTAAGCATACAGCGCTATCAAGACGTTCTCAGATATGCGAGATCAAAAGTTGACTTTGTAGTTGGCATTGGGTTATACATGTTGCCGTCTGATCTTCAACTCCAAATGGGGACAATAACAAATTATAATAATGAAATAATAGTTGCAGGTGTTGGTCAAAAACTCGGTCTCAATCAATCTGTAAACTTAGGAGGAACAACTGCGCATGTACAGTTGTTAAAACCATTACAGGCGGTTACTTCCCCTGCCCCGGTAGTAACGTAAGATGTAATACTTCAGTCCCCTGACTCCACACATGATTCCGAGAGAACAGCATTGGTAATTGGCCTTACTGGAGTAGGTATATTACTTCTTTACCTGTTTCATTAAATAACCTACCATTAACCCTCCTACTGTCACCAAAAAGACCCACACATTCTCTGCCATAAATCCTACTACCTTTGCTGCAGTATTTATCATCCAACTGACAAGTGAGCCTAAAATGCCAGGCAGCGCATCCATCGCTTTTACAGCTAATTTCTTAAAAGTCTGATATATGAGACAATTGTTTCTTTACCCATGACTGTAAATCTTTTGGATCAGTTGGTGGTGCTGGTGGGGCCGGAGCGCTACCCCCTGGTCCTCCCGTTACAGCTAACACTACAGTACTGATAATAAATCCAAGAGCAGTAATTAAACTTGCAATTGTGATACCCTGCTCTCTGAAAAGTGTTTTCAATCTCTCAGCCAATGTTGTGTCTTCGTGAAGTATTTTCTGAATAGTTTCTCTAATTCTGTTAATTTGTGTTTTCAGTTTTTCTTTTCCAATTTCAATCACTTCTAGTCATGTGGATCTTTCTATCTGAAAATCATTTAATCTTTGTTGTATTCTTTCTTTCATTTCTGTGTCATAATTCTCATCATCAGCTTTAGCTAATTTTTCTTTCTATGTGATTATCAAGCTCGCCTAGTTTGGCTACATTATTCACAAGCTCACCTCTGATTGACTGCAGTGTTTTATCCAACCCCACTAACTCCCGCATTGTCAAAGGAGAGCCACCCATTGTTTTCATAGCCTCATTTATTTGCCCTTCTGTAAATAAAGTTTCTTGTATTACTGTGTTTGCTATTTCTGGCAGGCTTGTTACTGCTGCCATTTCAATTTCTTGTCCAGTTGGCAACCTTGTTTGTACGTCATGAAGGGTACTAGCAAGTCGAGGCGGTAACTGTTTATCTCCAATACCAAGTTGACGCAAGGCGCCAACACCACCTTCATTTTTGATTGTACTTAAAGCTCTAAACTTACCAGGGTCTCTTTTGTTAGTCAATTGTACTTTTCCTTTGTCAGTAGTATTTAAATATAAATGGCCCTTACCATCAAGTTCAAAATGATTAGGATCTAGGTTGCCTGGGCGGTCACCAACATGATCATAAAACGAGTTCACTTTGCTTTCTAAAAGTTCATGGCGTAAACTGTAAGTATTCCTTGTAACAGCCATATCTGCCATATCTGTTGCACCAGTATCATAGTCATTCATGTCATCCATTTCAAAATCTTCATGGTTAAATCCTCCCGCTGCCATTGTTTTTATTAATTTAATATTTTTGATTTTTGCATAATAAAATGACACAGTCCTACGGATCAAAGTTAGACCCATACAGAAAACTACGTGAACCTTTTGGTGTTAAGAGCATTAGACAATCAATTGTCATCACTAACAATCCTAGTACTATAGATCCAAACCAAATCCTTACTGTCAAGTTTCCTAACCTAGGCCCCAGTGACGTTATTGTTCCTGGTACTGCACGCCTTGCATTTAATATCAAACTTTTATCAGACACAGATGACAAAAGAACACTAGTTAACAACTAGGCAGAGCAATTATTAAGAATATTAAAGTTAAACTTGAAGGACAGGAAGTGTTTAGTCTTGACGATTCCGATGTGTTCTACTGTTACAAAGATTTGTGGCTTACAAAAGAAGAAAGAGAAGACCGCATTTATCAAGGTATACAGTCAGATAGCATTATGAAAATTCGAATCAATGCCGGAGACAAAACAACAACAGAAGTCAAAGACGTTATTGTGGCAGAAACATATGGAAATAGGTTTTGCATTCCACTTGAGTTTGAAATCCTAACAGCGCATTTGCCTTATTACCAAGGAGCACTAAATGACCGCCTGAGTTTTGAACTAATGTTTAATGACTACTCCAAAGTTATCAAATTAACGGATCACAATGCATCATACAAGATCTCTAACATTTCCTTGGAATATGAAATTGTCACACATACTCATTTAGCTACTCTCATACAAAATCAGTACCAGTCAAGACTGCCGATTTATTATGACCGTGTGATAAGACACAGTTTAATTAATAAAAACAAAAGCGATCCAATGTGGAACATCAACTTGAACACACCTGCTAGGTCACTTAAAGGTATTCTTATGTTATTTGTTGAACCAGCGGCTCCATACCAACGAGATTCAGAAAAATTCTATAATCCGAAAATTACACATTTATCCTGTACAATCGAAGGACGCCCAAATCAAGTGTATGCGTACGGAATGATGGGATACCAGCACTATGACGAGATCACAAAGTATTTTGCTGGTGGAAGGCTCAGAGATAAATCGGCTAACATAGCATGCAAGGATCTGCATCTGTATGATGTAAGAATCGGTGAATACCTGACAGACAAGTACGCACTGTGGCTAGATCTGCGTTCTACGGATGAAGACTTTCTTCATGGGTCTGGCCGTACTATCGAAAACGGCAGTGACGGGATTACAATTCAGATACAGAAAAAGACTGAAAAGCCGAAGCAATAAATATATATTTGTATCTGATTTATGATGCGCAGTTAAACATACAAGAGTGCCGACTAAGTAGTCACATATATTAAAAGTATTCACTTACCTTTTCAGGGTTGTTTCAGCTTAGTTTTAGCTTCGTCAGAAAGGTCTTTAACAATTTCCGTGGTCTTCTAACTGCACCAAACCACAAAATCCAAACGTGTTAGCTTACTTACTTACTTACGCCTGTCACCCCTACCCGGGTATAGGCCGTCGACGAGAGACCTCCAGCGACTCCTGTCCTGTGCTTCTCCTTTGATTCTACTCCAGGTGGTTCCCAGTCTCTTGATGTCTGCTTAGAGGTCTCGACGCCAGGAGTTTCTCGGCCTACCTCTTTTCCTCTTTCCCTGGGGGTTCCATGACAATGCCTGCCTAGTGATACTGGAAGCTGGCTTTCTCAGACTGTGACCGATCCATCCCCATCTTCTTCGCCCAATTTCATTCTCTGCTGTTATCTGCTCTGTTCTCTCCCAGAGTCTGACGTTGCTGATCTTCTGTGGCCAGTGGATTTTCAAAATTCTTCTAAGGCAACTGTTCATGAAGGTCTGTACTCTGTTGACTGTGGTTTTTGTCAATCTCCAAGTCTCTGCTCCATATAGGAGAACTGCTTTTACATTGGAGTTGAAAATCCGGACTTTGGTGTGTTGTGACAGCTCTCTGGAGCTCCACACTTTTTTCAACTGGAGAAAGGCTGCTCTGGCTTTACCGATTCGTGCTCTGACATCTGCATCAGTGCCGCCTTTTTTGTCTATGATGCTCCCGAGATAGGTGAAGGACTCCACCTCCTCCAACGGGGTGCCAGCAAGCAAGACTGGTTCTTCCCTGGTTGCGTTCAGCCTCATTGTCTTTGTTTTCTGTTTGTGAATGGTGAGGCCCACTTGGGACGAGGTGTCAGCAAGCCTCGTGGTCTTGTCCTGCATTTGTTGATGAGTGTGGGACAGTAATGCCAAGTCGTCTGCAAAATCGAGGTCGTCAAGCTGTGTCCACAGTGTCCACTGTATTCCACTTCGTCTGTGCTCTGTGGTCATCTTCATGACCCAGTCTATGGCCAGTAGGAAGAGGAACGGAGACAGCAGACACCCCTGCCTGACACCAGTTCTGACCTGAAGCTCCCTGGTGAACTGCCCTTCGTGGATCACGCGACATGTCATGCCATCGTAGCTGCTCTTGATCAGGCGGACGAGCTTTGTGGGTACACCGTAGTGTCGTATGAGTTTCCACAGAGTCTCTCGGTCCACACTGTCAAATGCTTTATCATAATCCACAAAGTTGACGTACAGCGGGGAGCTCCACTCCAGAGACTGTTCCACGATGATGCGGAGAGTGGCGATCTCGTCTGTACATGATCGGTTCTTCCTAAATCCTGCTTGCTGGTCTCTCAGCTGGGGGTCAACGGAGCTCTTCATTCTCTCCAGGATGATCCTGTTGAAGACCTTTCCTGGTGCTGACAGCAAGGTGATTCCTCTGTAGTTGGAACACTTGCTGATGTCGCCTTTCTTGGGAAGCTTGATTAGGTACCCCTCCTTCCAGTCAGCTGGCATCACCTCCTCTTCCCAGATCTTTCCAAACAGTGGGTACAGCATCTCCACTGTTGTCTCTAAGTCTGCTTTCAGAGACTCCGCTGGGATGCCATCTGGGCCTGCTGCTTTGCCGTTCTTCAAAAATGCCACTGCTCTTCTGATCTCTTCCCGGCTGGGTCTGTCACAGCTGATGGGTAGGTCGGTCTCTGCCGGCTGGATGTCTGGGGGGTCGGGTGGGCTAGGTCTGTTCAGTAACTCTTCAAAATACTCGGCCCATCTGTCGAGTTGGTCTGCTCTGTCTGCAATAGGCTTGCCTTCTTTGTCTTTTACTGGTCTTTCTGTATGGCCATACTTGCCTGACAATCTTCTAGTAATGTCGTAGAGCTGTTTCATGTTGCCGCTGCCTGCTGCCTTTTCTGCCTCTGCTGCCAGGCTGTCTGTGTAGTCCCTCTTGTCTGCCCTGATACTACTCTTCACCTCGCGGTTGGCTTCCGAGTATTCCCCCTGTACCCTTACTTTGGCTGCTCTCGTGCGACTGTTGTTGACAGCTGCTTTCTTCTGCTTCCTCACTTCTATCTTCTTCAAGGTCTGTGCCGACAGCCAGTCCTTGTGATGGTGTTTCCTGAACCCTACAGTGTCTTTGCAGGTTGAGTTCAGCGCCTCTCTAACTGCCTTCCACTGCTGCTCTGTGGTGACCTCCTCCTCTTCATTTACTAGCTCCTGTAGTGCTTGAAACCGGTTGGACAGCACCAGTTTGAACTCTTCTCTAACTCCAGTTTCTCTCAGGAGGCCTACATTATAGCGCTGTCTTCTTGTTGTCTCTGTGCAGCTTTTCTTTAGCTTGAGCTTCATTCTTAAGGTAAGCAGATGGTGGTCTGAGGCGACATCTGCTCCCCTCCTCACTCGAACATCTTGAAGGGATCTTCTAAATTTATTGCTAATGCAGATATGGTCTATTTGGTTCTCTGTTGTATGGTCGGGTGAGACCCAAGTTGCTTTGTGTATTCTTCTGTGTGGGAAGATGCTGCCTCCAATGACAAGTCGGTTTAGAGCACAAAAGTCTACAAACCTCTCCCCGTTAAACGTGTTAGCTCTCAGGTGTAATTTGTGTTTGTATGTTTTTGTTGGGCTGTCGATGCATCCTAGAAAAAAACACATGTTAGAAAAAAACACATACACACAGCACTCCCAGGCTAAGTCACAAAAACTTATACTGTGTGTATGTGTTTCCCAACACATGTTCGACTGTCAGTGCATCTTAGAGAAAAAACACATGTTAGAAAAAAACACATACACACAGCACTCCCGGGCTAAGTCTCAAAAACTTATACTGTGTGTATGTGTTTCCCAACACATGACTGCTATGGTAAAAGAGTACGATGTATCAAATTTGCTTGCATGAACCTAACCCTGAGAGCCTGTATATTAGCTTACATCACGGTTTTCACTAAGCGGTTTAACACTCACTTTTGCTCATTGCTTCCACTTTGCTTTTGCATTTTTATTCTCATTTCCTTCATAGACGCAACTAGGCTTGAAAATGAGGAATCATTTTCTAATTCTGTTATTTTTTCTTTGAGATTTTTTGCTTTTTTTTTCATTCTGCTGTATATCTCTCTCTTTCAATCTGATCTTTTGATTACATCGAATGATATCGTTTTCAATTTTTTTTCTTTTTTCATCTAGTATGCCATACTCTATCATCTCATTGTTAAACTCCTCCTTATTACCTTCATCTTCGTACGTAACCAAAAACGTCATAGACTTCTCAATCGCATTTTCAATATCATGTAAACTTTTTTCTAAATCCTGTGCTGTATCCTTCAGTAGTTTGAATGCTTGTCTGAAAAGACTGTCTTTTTTTTCACAATTGTTCAATCGCTTTTTGAAAATACCGCATCGCTTGATAATGTTTTGTGCCATGGTTTTGCCGGTGCCTTGTTAGGAGTTGTGTTTTATCTTGAAAGCCCTAGGCACCAATTGGATAAAATATTTTAAGCCAATAAAAATAAGCTAATGTAAGAGTTGGCAAATCACGCGACAGGGTAATGACATATGTTTAACTAGAACTGGCTTGTTACGAATACAGGCACCCGTCTCGTGAGTTGTTAATCTAAAACACACTCGTAAAACAGGGTGGGTGTATAGTGACTTGAATCTCTGAGGTATCTCACTGGGAGTAGAGTTATGGGTTTTGTCTTTTATTTTAAATGCGTCGCAGCTGTGACTCACGATGTGCTGATGTGTAGAGTGGAAACTTTTCTGTTGAATCACTGAGGTCTCACTGGGAGTAGAGTTATGGGTTTTGTCTTTTATTTTAAATGCGTCGCAGCTGTGACTCACGATGTGCTGATGTGTAGAGTTGAAACTTTTCTGTGTTTCTCTTCTTAACAATATCCTTATCTGCAGAGCAGTCATCGACTATGAACAGGGTTGGCTGTCCTTCAAATTGCTTGTAAAAATACTGCAGGTAGTCGTTCAGTTTCTTCTCAGGATCAACTAAGTAAATGTTGCTGTCAGTCCAAATGAATAAACGGTTGTGATAAGCTTTGTTGTGTTTGATTGTTGGACAAAATATCACAATGTTTTCAAAATGACAGATGTATCTTGTTTGTAATAGATTAAGTACAAATTCAGTTTTTCCACAGCCCGTGGCACCAACAAATAAGCCACAGTGTGGGTCAAGCGTCATTAAGTCCATTTTTAAAACACAATATATAAACTGTGTGTACAAAACACTATGCATGCCTTTCTGGTCATATAAGAGGTGCATTCTAATAAACTCACTCACCCACACAGAGCAGGAGTTATATAATGACTATGCAAAAGCTTGGGCATAAAAGGCCTATTGTTCAGGGTCGTCCCCACTGAGGCAATAAACAGGAAACCGTTTCACTACCAATTTCAAGCACAACTTCCTGGTCATGAAAGGGACGCAATCTAGTAAACTCACCGTACGGCAAGTGTTATAATAATGACTACGCAAAAGCTTGTCTGGCTTGGTTCTCTCCCTACTCTGGCTCGGTTGGAAGGCAATAAACACATGCAACACAGATCGGGTTTCAAACTAACAACTCACACCCAATTTTCTCCTCGCGTGAGTTGGTGATCTAAAAACACTCATAAAACAGGGGGTGTATAGTGACTTTGAATCACTGAGGTCTCTCACTGGGAGTAGAGTTATGGGTTTTGTCTTTTATTTTTAATGCTTCCCAGCAGTCACGATGTGCTGATGAGTGAAGTGAAAACTTTTTCTTCACACAGACGTTGAAACAATTTTTTTTTTCTCCACACAAACTCCTCACTTGGGGAGTTTTATTTTATTTAGGAACGACTTGGTGCTCCATATTTGGAAGAAAACCTATATTCAAGGTTTGTGCCACATTAAAAATCTGACCTAGTGGCTTAGTGACATAAATTTGAAGCGTTGACACAGAACGGAATAATTTGACCTAATATGTTTGTGTGTGCTTGTGTGCCTGTGTGTGCGAGGTTGGTGGGTGCCTGGGTGGTGTGAGGGGCTTTGTAGGGTGGTGGGTATGTGTGTGTGTGTGTGCGAGGTTGGTGGGGGGGGGGGTGGGGTGTGGGGGTAGGGGGGTGGGTGGCGTGTACAGGATGTAGTCGCTATTTCTCAGGAACGCCAACAGTGACAGCATTGATATTTTAACTAGCCTTTGTTTCCAAGGGGCCAGGTGGCCTGACTGGGCAGATAAAGCTGTTGAAGGTATTTGGTCAAGTGCGTTTGTTTATTTACAGAAAGGATCAAATAAATCAATTGATTCTTAAATGGGTGGGCTTGTAATCTCCTATATTCATCTCTCTAGTAGAGTTAGGATAAGGGTTAACATAGTAGTTTTAGGATCTGGGTTAGCATAGTAAGGTTAGGCTTACCATGACTGAGGGTTGGGGGTGAGGTATCTTAGGGGGGGGGGGGGGTGGTGGGCACGGGGGCAAGAAGGTGGTGTTGTGGGTGGTGGGTGGGTGGGTGGAAATGTGTGGAATGGATTTTTAGGCATAACGGATATGCTCAGGATACAGCAGGATGATTTGTGTTTGACAAAGGTAAACAGATTTCTCACACACTAACTTCTCGATAATATTTATGACAACCGTGCCTTTTCACCGCACCACACCATCTAAACCGACTTCAGAAACCAGTCAAAACAACATGTTTTGGTGTAACCACACTGAGGTTTGCAGTTTTCACCAAGATGACTCTCACAAAGCCTCAAATACACTATGCAGCATAAACGGGTATGTTTGAATGCAGTCAAAACAAAAGCAAAAAATCGGCCACCTGACAATCACAAAATTTAAGTAAATTTCATCTAGATCACACCGTAATGACTTTTACCTTGTCAGAAGTATTTTTGAATGACTACTATGACAGAAAATGTGACCTGGGATTTTTCCTGTGTGATTTTTATCTTTTTCTTTCACCTTCGCACAAATATGCACCATTTTGCCACTATAATCCTTATACAGCTAAATAAAGCTATTTGTATGGCATCAAAAGTGCCAACATGGCATAAAAACACCTGATATCAGCCATAAAAATAAAAAAATGTCGATTTTGGGGGCACAATCTCCTTCCAAATACCAATAGTAGAAAAATTCACTCTGCCTTTACAGGCCACACAGGGCAATTAGGTTACACCCCCTTTTCACATTAGCCTCTTGCAGCATAAACTATGAATGAAGAACTTTTCTGCCAAAACAAAAAATCCACGCGGAGCACATCAAAGGAGAAACATTTTCAGCAAATCTAAACAAAATTAAGAGTTAGCGTTTTTCACAACACTCAAATGCTCTAAGTACCCCATGACAAAACTGTCGTCTGCAAGCCTGCATACAACCGTGCACATGCCCCAATTAGGCTCCCATGAACACACTAGGTCGACTAAAATTACCCAGATTTTGCTATTTTTCACACCACCTGTCATGCCTTTTGTTGCTCAAAACACCCAAAAAGGCACAAAATTGAAGTTTTACACCCTAAAAAAATTGCAAAAGAGGAGGAAATTTTTTTAACTATTTCTGGTGGAAAAGTTACTACATGCACCGGAAGCAATTGCCCTGTGTGGCCTGTGCCTTTCTGTGGCACATGTAAACTGGCTGTCTCCAAAATAGACGCTGCATAGGGTAGGCCTGTGAATGCAGGTCTGCAGCAATCAAACATCACGTGATTCTTTCTCCGAGATTGCTCCGACAAGTGCAGAGAAGCACACGCTCTAAACCAATCTGGTGCACAGGACCGGTCTGAGCAGCCGGTCAGGTGCGAAAATAGCAAATTTGGTGCCGCTGGTGCATGTCACCTAGGCACAGGGCGAGGTGTACCAACTCGGCCAAGCTTTCCCGTAACAATGCAAAAAATTGGCGAAGTGCGATACTGTTTGTGCATATAAATTTCAGTGAAATGGTCAGGCATTGTCTTTGGGGTACCTGCATTCGGGATGAAAGGTACCCTAAAACCATCAAAGAAATGCTTATGGCTTTTTTCCTCCCTGCAAAACCAACGCGATGGGCTGAATAAAAACTTCATGTAGACCTCACACTGATCAGTCTCAACATCGGGATACTACCCCTAGACAAGAGCAAACCCAGGGCTGTTTGTATGTGGTAAGTGTCATTTTAAAGTCCCTTCTATTTATAGAAGGGACCTTTTAGGACGGGTCGCGGTGGGGCGAATTTAATAGCATGTCCATGATGTCACAGGCGGGCAGGCCTAATCCTCTGACAACTGAAGTAGCAAGATAAAAATTACGTCATGTCTAGTTACGCCAACCTCGCTGATGAACATCCCCGTATGTGGGTATGTATGTGTGCGTGTGTGTGTGCGGATGTATGTAAACACGAGCATCTCCGATATTGCTGTACGCACAACCTTGAAACTTGCCGAAATATTTTCTCCCCCCCCCCCCCCCCCCCCCCCCCAGCATATTGTAACAGGATGATGTTTCTTTCAAAACATAAAAGACAGTTTATAGAAAGTTGGTTGACCCAGATTAGTCTGTAATTTGTGTCATATTTACTTTAAGTTTTTTAACCTTTGCTGTTCGGCAGCTGCGTCCTACATAGGACGGACGGGCATCACTGGTCCTCATCCATCTCCTTAATCTCTCTCGTGTTGGCTCCAAGCGCCACACCCTGGCAAACCACCTCAGCTGGTGGGCTAAACCACGTGAGGGGGTGGTGTTCACATTGCACCACTAGGCGGATGAGCTGTTTCTGACAGCCAACGGCTAGAGGACGGAGGAGATCAGGTTGGATCCAACGGCCAAATGTGGGGGAGTAAACCCTTCAAATCAGGAGTGGAGCCCCGAAGGCAGACAGTTGCCTGTATTCACGCACTGTTCTGGCAGCTCCTGCAGCCAAACTGGTGCCAAACGTACTGCTTTGCATTCCTTTGGATACATCAGCGAGGCCGAGAGGGGGATCTTGACGACTGGGCACCCCATGATCTCCATACACTTTGCCCAGGCTTGCGCCCTGGAGAGGTCACTCCAGTGACTGACCCAGCAAGCGCATATACTCCATTGTCTTCCGAGACAGGATGCCAAACTTTAAGTTTTGGATATAGCTAGTTTGGATAAAGACATTGGATGAGTTTTGTACCATTTCAACTTCTTGAGTAAAAATTGTTTACAGACAAAAATTAAAACTGTAAAAAAAACTTGACTTTTGAAGAAAGCCAGACAGTGGTGGTGACGTAAAAAAGCCCGGCAACTCCACCAAGCAAACATTGATGCAATACTCTAAATATGACGTAATTCTTTCTCGCATGCGCTCTCTCTCTCTTGTACGGTGTATTTTACAATTATCTCACTGGATCGGACGGGGGGGGGGGGGGGGGGGGGGGGGGGGGGAGGGAGGGGGGGGGGAGCCTAGTGTGTTAATGGGCAAAATATCCTCCCTTGGCACTCCTTACCTGCACCTGTCACAGTACTTCACCCAGACATAGAGTGCCATGTGCCCAGCCACTCACAGGGGCTCATGTAAATCAGTGCCTCTTGCTGTGCGATACAATCCCCATTGCATCCTCAGACTGAGGCAGCCATCTGGCAATAAGCCGCTGACTGCTGGTCAACCCCAGAGGTGGAAAAGTGTCCAATCATTGCTGAACCGGGGCCCAACTCAGTCCCTCAACCAGTTTCATGTGCCCCTTTAGTCACACGGGTTCATGAAAAGCATTACCTCTTTCTGTGCCATACGAATGGTATTGCATCCTCATATGTGGCAGTCATCTAGGTTTAAGTCTACACCTGTGTACACGCCAACTGTGATCAGAAAGTGAGAAATCAACTGCGCTGTGTCTCCCCCGGGGTGAGCAGCCGACTGGCCCGGGTGTCACAGGTAATTGCTAATCCTGTCACCCTCTCTGAGCACAGTGGGTCTCCAGTCTCGCACAGATTGCGTAGCTTTGTCTTCCGTGGACATGCACAAGTGCCCATCAGAGTAACAATGTGGTCATTGATGCGTGTCGCCAGAGGAGAGGTGTGAAATATCTCGAGTTTGATCAACCTTAAAGGTCCGGGTTCAGCATTTAGTCAGTTGAGGACAGCGAAAAAAAATTTTGAAGTCCCTACCTGACTTAGAAAGTGCAACCCTGACAGGGCCTCGTCAGATGGGATCCCCGAACATTCACGTTACTATAGCTGCTGTAGAGTGTCAGACGTCCTTGACGGCTGTCACAGTTCACGCAAACAGGTATACGCCAATCAGCTGCCAAAGGTCACTTCCAGTTGCATCTGTCCGTACACGGTAACACCCACAATTCTCGTGCAACAACGACGAAAGATGACTATCTAACTTTCACTTCTGGGTACTGGGAAGCACTGAGCGACGTCCACAGCGTCCAAAAATGGCCCAGGGAATGGTGACGGTACGTCGAACATGCTATATCGTGGTCTTCTCATTTCTTATGTCCTCGCATTTATCCAAAACAAGGTTTCCTCGAAAGCGTTTGCAAACAATAAGTCTTTATGGTAGTCGCCATTTTTACGAAGGGAAGCTACTAGATAATGTTTGTGTAAGGGACAGCACTCCCGTGCTAAGCAACGCGCAACGCGGAAACGCCCACCTCAAAACGATTTTATTTTTCACAAAAGCCTGGGAGATAATTTACAGGTCATCATGCAACGATGTGATGTGCATGGGTGACAGTGCAAGAATATGAAATGAATGTAAACGGGCCATAAATATGCCCCATAAATCCATGGCCAGCAAGCGATATACATTCCCATGAGCTCCTGCGGATGCAGGGGCTCATGAGAATGTATGACTTTTGCATTTTGAACAGGCTGGCTGAAGGCCTGTTCTGTCTGAACCAAACAGCTGAAATTCAGCTTTTCGGGATTTTGAAAAGCTGAATCAGCTTCTAGGAGTGAAGACTGTCACCCATTGATGTGATTGTGCCTGCCGGTTCGTGTGTGTTACACGGACATAAAATTTGATTCCATTATAAGAATCTAAGCACTAGGTAATATTTTGCTTTGTCGATTACTTCTCATCTTGGGTTTTTTTTTTTTTTTTTTTTGTATCACAAAAGATAATTACTGTCTGTAAACTTGATGAGTTCAGTGATAATATTTTCTCCCCAGACCAACTGCTGTCTATGCACACGCAATGCACCCTGCCCAATGCATACCTCATGCAGGTGCCTGACAGCAAACACCGACCGATACACCAACTACAAGCTAAAGGGTGCACAAACAAAGGAGAGGCAAGTTTCAAAATAATTAGATACAGGGCCGCAGCAGATGGTGCCGGCCTTCGCCATACCAATAATGTATACATTTTTTTTGACAAGACCATATAATTATTTCTTTTTATGCCCTCAACCCAAATTAATTTAAATGACTAAGTGCCAAAAGGTGCTCTCACAAAGAGGACAACTGGGTTGAAAATCAAAGTGTGACATAAAGTACCAGAAAATGTATCAAGTGATGTACACTGTATTGGCAATGTGTTTGTAAAAAAAAAAAAGATAATATCTGAAATGGTTTTTGAGAAAATGGCTGTTAAGATTTGTAAGTCTGGATATGTCGGACATCAGGTATTGTGACATAGTGCCTTTAAATTAGTGGGATAAAAAAACACAAATCAGTTTCTAAACAGTTAAAATAATAAGTAGTGGTCACAATTGACCTATCCAAACAATTACTGCTTTTTGGCTTAGAATGTTCTAATCCCCGAACATGATTTGTGTTGCAATACCTGACATCCGACCATATTCAATTTTTAAAACATTTTTAAAACATCCTACAACCAAGAAAAACACACTTTGTCATGTTATATACCACTCACAGGAATACATGCACACATTAGAGCACAATGGGAGTCTATCTTTGCTGCCCAAATATATTTATTGGCAGTCAGGGCCAGAATTTGTAACTTATGTCGAACATCAGGATTGCAGCAGATATCCCCAGAATAGTTATCAGAAGCCACAAACACAAAGCCTTTCCCCCAGTTTCAAGCTACAATACTTAACAAACAAAACAGATATGAAGAACAAACTGCATACAGCTTTCTGATGTAATATACATGATGAAACATGACGTGCTAAACAGTCTGCGCCCGAAAAAATAAAACAAATATTCAAATAAGTTTTATCTGTGTACAGGCTAATGCACTATTTTAACTCTGACCCTCAGATTTAGAAGGTCCTAATGGCTATGCAACTGGTTGTCCAAAATGGCTCATTTTAACAGTGCCTTTGCCCCCAAAAGTTCTACAATCCATATGTGTTGAACGTCAGGATTGCAGCAGCAAATGTTGGCACAAGCCTGACGTCCGATACATTTTTTATCATTGCATTATTATGTTATGAAATTCACCTGTTTCTTGATCTCATTATCTTACGTTTGCGTCACAACAACTGCACGTCTCCATCAAACGACAAAAATACATCGGTGACCCGTGTTCATTCAAATAACTCATTTACCAACTTGCATCGATTGGAGGTCAGATTTGCGACACGTGTTCGCGATCGAACGTCAGGTTGCTACAGCCATAAAATTTGTTATCACAAGAAATCATCTTCATTCTCCAACCTACTGCCTAAAATCGGTGCTGGAGTCTCGGGCGATTCAAACTCTTAAAAATGGTCCCTTACAATAAACATTTGGCTCTTTATTTTGTCTATGATTACACTCGAACGTCAGAAGTGATCGAACGTCAGATTTATGAAAACAGTTGCGACAAAATGTCACGAGTTGTAGCTCTCCATTGACAAACCGGACATTCAATCTGGAATGTGGCCCATAATGCATCTATCATAACCGGACGATCGTAGACCAAAAAAACCCAAAACAACTTTGTTAAACTTGTCAAATAGTTGAACGTCAGATCTTGCGACAAAAACTGGCCGCTCACAATTTTTTTTGCCAGCTTAGAAAACTGTGACGGAAAAGTAAATTTAAAGCATATAAAATATTCAACGAAAGTGAAACAACGCAATGACGCCATTTCCGGTTTGGGTCAGCGTGCCTTTCGCTAGCACAAGTTTGCGGAAATTAAGATGCTGCTGTTGCGACAAATCTGACGTCCGACAGTGGCTACTTTCAAGAGCAATAAACAAAAGCATGGCTTGCCTTCAAATCTGGGAAATACACGGATTATAAGATCAATCTTCCCTGAACATATGGGCATGGTTGGCACCAGGTTTGTTATTGTTGCTTTTACACGCGAGATCAAAACAGACCGACGGCATGTCATTGTCCGCTTTTCCGGGCCGATTTTTATTGGTGAATTCTGGCGTTTTACAGTATACTCACCAAACGGCTTTACCTTAGGTGCAGAAATTATTGCCAGTATATCTTCAATCATTCACACACACATTGCACTTGTTAAAGTCAACACGTGTCTTTTTAAACAGATTTTAGTTTCACGCAAAAGAGATCACTCACTTTTTGCTCACCTTTTGGCACTTAGTCAAATGTTACTAATTTTCCCATTTTGGGGGGTTGTGCGAATTCTCCCCCCCCCCCCCTCCCCCCCCCCCCCCCCCCCGATTGACTTTAGGTAGCAGATGAAAGCAAGCTGGCGTCATGCACCCCTTCGGCTGGAGCATTAGGTTTCTTTCACCTCGTGCTATGGTTATGAGATATGAAATAAATGTTAGGAAACATATATATATATATATATATATATATATATATATATATATATATATATATATATATATATATATATTATGTAATTGGTATTCTAACCACAATATATTTCATTCATAGTTTATCTATGTTTGCACTGACAGCAAACCATGTGGGATTTATTTCTGATCACTCCATATAGCAATGTTCTCTATCAGAAAACTGAAATGACTCAACCCGCAAAAATAAATATCAAGGAAATATATCAGTTCACAACAGCAAGAGGTATATCTCACTTCATCTTCATTTTGTGACAAAAACATTGTTTTCAAATACACTTCAACGTATGGTTTATTTGTTTATATCTGTACTGAGTGACTGAAACTGACAACTATCCCAACTGTTCCAACTATCGGGGAATTACCCTGCTGTCCATTGCTGGGAAAATCCTTGCAAGGCTGCTCCTGAATCGGCTGGTACCTGCCATCACTGAAGACCAACTCCCAGAGGGCCAGTGTGGCTTCAGAGCAAACAGGAGCACCACCGATATGGTCTTTGTGCTGAGACAGCTACAGGAGAAGTGCCGCGAGCAGAACAAAGGGCTGTACGTAACATTTGTCAACCTAACAAAAGCGTTCGACACTGTGAGCAGGCAAGGCATGTGGCAGATCCTGGAGCGACTTGGCTGTCCCCCAAAGTTCCTCAACATGATTGTCCAGCTACACGAGGACCAGCAAGGCCAGGTCAGACTCAACAATGACCTCTCAGAACCATTCCCTATTCTCAACAGCGTAAAGCAGGGCTGCGTGCTGGCACCGACCCTCTTCACCATCTTTTTTAGCATGATGTTGAAGCAGGCCACAGTGGACCTCGATGATGACGATGCAGTGTACATCAGGTATCGTCTCGATGGCAGCCTGTTCAACCTCAGACGACTGCAGGCCCACACGAAAACCCTAGACCAACTGATTCGTGAGCTGCTTTTTGCTGATGATGCTGCCCTCGTTGCACACACAGAGATAGCCCTGCAGCGCATCACGTCTTGCTTCGCAGATGCTGCCCAGCTCTTTGGACTCGAGGTCAGTCTGAAAAAGACAGAGGTCCTCCATCAGCCGGCACCCAAGACAGTGTATCGCCCTCCTCACATCACCATTGGCGAGTCTGAACTAAAGTCAGTGCACCAGTTTACTTACCTTGGCTGCATTATCATGTCGGACGACAAGCTGGACAAAGAGCTTGACAGCAGGCTGGCAAAAGCGAACAGCGCTTTCGGGCGACTTTTCAAGCGGGTGTGGCACAATCAACAGCTGAAAACAGGCACCAAGATCAGCGTGTACAGAGCTGTGGTCCTCACCACCCTGCTGTATGCCCTCTACCGCAGCCAACTACGACTCCTCGAACGCTTCCACCAGCGCTGCCTGCGTACCATCCTGGGCATTCACTGGAGTGACTATGTCACCAACGTCGAGGTCCTTGAACAGGCTGAAACTGTGAGCATCGAGGCTTTGCTGCTGCGGACACAGCTTCGCTGGGCGGGGCATGTCTCCAGGATGGAGGATCATCGCCTACCAAAGATCACCCTGTTCGGCGAGCTTGCTACTATACAAAGACTGTCTCTAGAAGTCACTTAGTGCCTGCCAAATCGACCACCACCAGTGGTCTTCGCTTGCTGCGGACCGTGACACCTGGCGCTCCACCATTTACAAGGCAGCTGTCTCCTTTGAGGACTCTCACAGAACTAGCCTTAAGGACAAGCGGCTCAGGAGAAAAAACAGAGATGCCGCAGCTCAGAACCCTGGCCATACCTTCCCCTGTAGCCACTGCGGTCGAACCTGCCTGTCTCGGATTGGCCTCCGCAGCCACGAACAAGCCTGCAGACGTCGTGGGCAGCTCCTATAAAATCTTCGTTCGCGAAGTCAAGCCAAGAGAGAGAAACTGTCAAAAATGCCTTTCATTGTAGGGCTTCTCTTATGAGTTTACCAAAATCGTCAAGTACATCAATAAGTGTATACATAAATAAAACACAATGACCATGATTGTCATAATTCCTAAAAATACAGTTGATTTTTTTTATGAAATGAGTATGTCTATCCTCAACAAGACCAAGTAGTCTATGTACCCTACAGAACCACATAGTCCAGACCAAAATGGTGACTGCGAAGCGTGTGTAATGCAGAGACGAACTCAATGAAAAAAAGAAAGACGCTTAGAAAAGAAAGCTACAACACAATTTTATTCATATTATCTAGTAATAAATTTTGTTGTAACTGTCATTTCTAAGCGACATTCTTTCCTCATAGGGTTCTTCTCTACAGAACAACATACATGTGCACTTTTACTTCCAGCACCATATATAACTGTAATAATACATGAGGCAAAAACACAAACAGAACAGAGACAACCATTTTAATTATAAAGAAACAATTTCAGTGATGTCATTGAATTATATGCATGGTATATTTTGCTTATGATGCTGTCATTCAAACTTGGTCTCTGTGTTTTGGTAAGTGAGGGAGAGGGGGGGGGGAGGTGGGGGGGGGGGGGGGGGCTGGAAGGGGGGTGGTCAGGGAGTTCAGAAACAGTGTGTATCATGGTGACTGCTCAGTTTACATGTTGGCGCTGCTGCCAAAGTTTCAGCTGACAAACACCAGTGCGTCCATGGTGTGTGAAAAGCAAGATTTTCACTGTATGCACACTGACAGTGTCACTTTTCACCCGCATGGGTACACATGCAGGCATATATATATGCCTGCATGTGTACCCAAGCGGGTGAAAAGTGACACTGTCAGTGTGCATACATACATATATATACCGCAAAGATTTCCTAATGTATTGTTACATATGGCAATAAAGTTCTATCATCATATGCTAAATTTTGCTATCCACCAAAATGCTAATATTGCCATGATTTCACAGCAGACAGACAGCCTTCATGGACAGGTCCAACCAGTGAAGAGACAACAGACTGGCCAGTGTCAAACATGTCACCAAACTGCAGGGGCATTAGCAGCAACGTCACACAGAAACTTTGGAACAGCAAACAGCCTGATGCAGTGCAGTGTGCCCCAATTTGCTCTCAGCAGGCAGCTGCAAGACAAGAACAAAGGTCAGTTAGTACATGTGAAGATGTAATGCAAACACTGTTCTAGAGGAGTTTACTTGGCTACCGGGTATCTGCCAGTATAATCTACTCAACATGAAACCAACCGTAATAAATCACAGCCAGTGTAATCAATAAACTCCATACAAGACAGATTTGCAAAATAACTTTTACAAACAATTTCTTTGTCTCGGTGATGGTCAAACGATTTATACAGTTTTGTTCTAATAATAAAAGACATTGTAGCTTTGCAATGCTGCTTGGTAACATGATATTATATGAATATGTTTTCAGGCCAACATAACCAACTTTTCCCTGGGGGAGACTAAAGAGGCACTCAACCGATGAGCAGCCCCTGGTGACCATATCGAATGTGGGAGTATAGGCGACACCTTATCAGCGCGTGACCAGCGAAGACAATCCGGCCTACTGTTTGTGTGGGAATCGTCTAATAATAATGGACAACAAGAACTACTGAATTTGATCCAGCTGATCGAGTTAACAGAAGAACCAACTTTTCTAGATATTTGTAAGAAGCAGACCGAAGTCAAATTTTGCAGCGTAAAAAATTATAGCATCACATTTGCAAATAAAATTCTCACATTATAATAGCAATCAAACATCACCAACACTCTGCATACAGATTTTTTTCAGTTGTGGCATGAGAGCCATATGGGGCCTGGCAACAGCAAACACTGTTGCTCTTGTCAGGTGGCCATAATCAGATGGCAGTTTCTAAGCCCCAACCGAAACTACCTGAGGGCACTATCTGGTTGTGTATGTGTGTGAAACCAACCTCCAAGTCTTTACTTCTGCTGAAAAACCACATCCACTCGTCGCTCAATCTTGTCGTCTGTACTGCGTAGGTAATGTAACAAACTGGAGAGCTTTCCATCAGTGAGGCATTGGGGAAACAAGGCCACGGAGCACATTCCTTGATGAGAAAAAACAGAATGAAAAGAACATTTTCATTAACTTTTAAAATTTACTTTCTGTCATGGAGATTGTTTACATCTGTTTGTACAAGTAGTTGGGACATGAATAAATGGACACATGCATGTAATATGATACTCCATATTGTGCACTTTGTACTCTCTATACAAGAAAGTATTAAAGTTGAATGTAAAAGCAAAATGTTGGACACTTTTTGTTTTCAATACATTTGGACATTCTTCTTCATAAATCGCATACATGTCTGCTTTCATTTTCCATCCTTGTTATAACTACATGCTGTAAACAGTGCACACGAACAGGAATTCCACACCTGACTTGCCATAAGAAAGAATTAGTTTTCATGGTCAGTGTCAAAATCCTAAATAGTATATTTATACAAATACATGTACTGTAATGATACTGAAAATGACATGTACAATACTGCACTTGTACCAGAAATTGCACAAGTGTGTAACATACTATGCATATTTCTGCTGTGCTACCTGGTATGCCACAGAGTGCCTGTTGCTAGTTTTGGTATACTGCTTGCATACTTGGTGGTTGAAGTCAAGGATGGTAAGCCTGTTGCGCATTGTGTAGCCTTTGTAGCCAATGAAAGTTTTTTGGGGGCCATTTCATTTTCAGCCACATAGATACATCCCTTTGACTAACACTCAAAACACTCAATGATGAGACTGAAACATATCTAAACTCTAAGTCAAAATAAGTGCATTAATAAGACATGATACCTTGATCATGCCTGGCAAGGACACTCGTAATGTGTGGTGATGGTTGATAACAGGCTTTATCCCTTGTTTCAAGTGGTGTTTAGCCTTTGGCAGCAGCAAAGAAACTGAAAACAGATGGCCAATATAATAGATAAAGCAAAACCTGAAAGTAAAAAAAGCACAAAAGTGAAAATGTACCAGCAGCAGTTTATACTGAGTAGGTTATTTTGATGACAGGACAGTCTCGTGTGTTTTTGTTCTGCATACACTCAAGGATATAATCCTCCATGTAAACACACAGCTCAACTCAAACCTTTTATGCAATTTGTTTGCCTTTGTGCCACACATCAAGGTAATGATCCAGATGTTCAGTGGCTGCGATCAAGTCAGTAATAATATACAAATCTATTTCATACTGGAAAAAAGATACATGCATTACAGAGTGGCAAACTGACAGGTAGCTAGCACTAGCTGTTATGAAGACTTGGGAGAAAAACCACCATGATAATAATGTTTACTGTCAACTTGTAAATATACTTACAGTGTGGAGGTAGCAGTCATATGTAATTCATAACTTACAGTGTTGTGACAGAAATGTTTCCAGGACACTATAAGCTACTTTATGTGTGCTGTGATAACACTTTTACAAACAAAAATGATTTTGTGCAAGCGCACAGGTGTACCATACTTCAAAATCATCAAATGCCACCAAACTGATAATTACCTGAAAGTAGCAGGAGATTACAGTAGAACTCTGTCGGTGACAAATTATCGGACAGGTCTAGCTGTCTTCAGAAACTCGATGCCAGTCTGTGCATTCACCAGTTTCAAGTCACCTGACCTTGTGGCAGCCCTGCTGTCTAGAAACAAACCATAAACACAGTCATGGATGGACAAAACCTGTTGAAAAAGAAATAAATACAGAAAATAGGCATGTGTGCACATAAGCATGTGCGTGTGGCTTTCTAAAAATGGCTTAGTCACAAAATAGCAGCACATTTGAGTGTTATGATATAGAGCAATATTGTATTTACATGATTCACAGAAAAACTTGCAATAAAATATTTTGGTATACAAGAATGATATTATAAGTTTTTGTCACTCATATTTCTCCTGTTCATAAGCCTGTGGTTTCAGGAAAATATGAGAAATACGTGTATCAGTGGCAAGCCAACTTACAATAGCCCACTTATATACTTGATTGTGAGTTTCATAATGAATTATGCACATACATGTATTGCTCTATTTCATCACACTGAAATGTGCTGTTATTTTGTGAACAAATATATTTTAGGTTGATTATAGTGGTATATTTTATCCTTACCTAGACCTGTTGATTATATTCTCATCCAGACAATTGCTCATGTTGTTTTCATACAGCGAGCAGCTGTACATTTGTTTTCATTCAGATAGCTGAACATTTTGTCTGTGTTCAGACAACTGCAGGTATATTTTGTTTTTTATTCACACAGCTGTATATTTAATTTTATTCAGACAGCTATATATTTTGTTCTAAATATAAGCCAGCTGTACATTTTGTCCACACACACACACACACACACACACACACACACACACACACACACACACACACATTTTAGGTTCACAACTTACCTTGCCACTGCGATTATCTGTTATGTATTGTGATGAGATTGGGCGTTGTTCCATTACTGATGCACCTTCACTTTCACTTTGTACTAGCTTCACAAATGTATCCACAGAAATAACATATTAGCTGCTTGCTGCTCTGTGAGCTCATTTGGTATGGCACTGAAAAAGAATCAAATGACTGGTACTTGTATAGTTATGTAATGCACACACGGGTCTTGTACTAGAAAACGCCGTGGCGTTCTGAAGATATTTACACAAAAACAACCACCAAGAACCCCCAAAACAAATCGCAACTAAAAGTACTTTACTTACTTATGCCTGTCACCCCTACCCGGGTATAGGCCGTCGACGAGAGACCTCCAGCAACTCCTGTCCTGTGCTTCTCCTTCGATTCTACTCCAGGTGGTTCCCAGTCTCTTGATGTCTGCTTGGAGGTCTCGACGCCAGGAGTTTCTCGGCCTACCTCTTTTCCTCTTTCCCTGGGGGTTCCATGACAATGCCTGCCTAGTGATACTGGAAGCTGGCTTTCTCAGACTGTGACCAATCCATCCCCATCTTCTTCGCCCAATTTCATTCTCTGCTGTTATCTGTTCTGTTCTCTCCCAGAGTCTGACGTTGCTGATCTTCTCTGGCCAGTGGATTTTCAAAATTCTTCTAAGGCAACTGTTCATGAAGGTCTGTACTCTGTTGACTGTGGTTTTTGTCAATCTCCAAGTCTCTGCTCCATATAAGAGAACTGCTTTTACATTGGAGTTGAAAATCCGGACTTTGGTGTGTTGTGACAGCTCTCTGGAGCTCCACACTTTTTTCAACTGGAGAAAGGCTGCTCTGGCTTTACCGATTCGTGCTCTGACATCTGCATCAGTGCTGCCTTTTTTTTCTATGATGCTCCCGAGATAGGTGAAGGACTCCACCTCCTCCAACGGGGTGCCAGCAAGCAAGACTGGTTCTTCCCTGGTTGCGTTCAGCCTCATTGTCTTTGTTTTCTGTTTGTGAATGGAGAGGCCCACTTGGGACGAGATGTCAGCAAGCCTCGTGGTCTTGTCCTGCATTTGTTGATGAGTGTGGGACAGTAATGCCAAGTCGTCTGCAAAATCGAGGTCGTCAAGCTGTGTCCACAGTGTCCACTGTATTCCACTTCGTCTGTGCTCTGTGGTCATCTTCATGACCCAGTCTATGGCCAGTAGGAAGAGGAACGGAGACAGCAGACACCCCTGCCTGACACCAGTTCTGACCTGGAGCTCCCTGGTGAACTGCCCTTCGTGGATCACGCGACATGTCATGCCATCGTAGCTG
The DNA here is from genome assembly GCA_036245525.1 of Semisulcospira habei. Lineage (NCBI taxonomy): Eukaryota > Metazoa > Mollusca > Gastropoda > Semisulcospiridae > Semisulcospira > Semisulcospira habei. Next base: position 101,956,946 of record BTPG01000006.1, on the reverse strand, counting down.
CTCTTGATCAGGCGGACGAGCTTTGTGGGTACACCGTAGTGTCGTAGGAGTTTCCACAGAGTCTCTCGGTCCACACTGTCAAATGCTTTCTCATAATCCACAAAGTTGACATACAGCGGGGAGCTCCACTCCAGAGACTGTTCCACGATGATGCGGAGCGTGGCGATCTGGTCTGTACATGATCGGTTCTTCCTGAATCCTGCTTGCTGGTCTCTCAGCTGGGGGTCAACGGAGCTCTTCATTCTCTCCAGGATGACCCTGTTGAAGACCTTTCCTGGTACTGACAGCAAGGTGATTCCTCTGTAGTTGGAACACTTGCTGAGGTCGCCTTTCTTGGGAAGCTTGATTAGGTACCCCTCCTTCCAGTCAGCCGGCATCACCTCCTCTCCCAGATCTTTCCAAACAGTGGGTACAGCATCTCCACTGTTGTCTCTAGGTCTGCTTTCAGAGACTCCGCTGGGATGCCATCTGGGCCTGCTGCTTTGCCGTTCTTCAAGAATGCCACTGCTTTTCTGATCTCTTCCCGGCTGGGTCTGTCACAGCTGATGGGTAGGTCGGTCTCTGCCGGCTGGATGTCTGGGGGGTCGGGTGGGCTAGGTCTGTTCAGTAACTCTTCAAAATACTCGGCCCATCTGTCGAGTTGGTCTGCTCTGTCTGCAATAGGCTTGCCTTCTTTGTCTTTTACTGGTCTTTCTGTATGGCCATACTTGCCCGACAATCTTCTGGTAATGTCGTAGAGCTGTTTCATGTTGCCGCTGCCTGCTGCCTTTTCTGCCTCTGCTGCCAGGCTGTCTGTGTAGTCCCTCTTGTCTGCCCTGATACTACTCTTCACCTCGCGGTTGGCTTCCGAGTATTCCCCCTGTGCCCTTACTTTGGCTGCTCTCGTGCGACTGTTGTTGACAGCTGCTTTCTTCTGCTTCCTCACTTCTATCTTCTTCAAGGTCTGTGCCGACAGCCAGTCCTTGTGATGGTGTTTCCTGAACCCTACAGTGTCTTTGCAGGTTGAGTTCAGCGCCTCTCTAACTGCCTTCCACTGCTGCTCTGTGGTGACCGCCTCCTCTTCATTTACTAGCTCCTGTAGCACTTGAAACCGGTTGGACAGCACCAGTTTGAACTCTTCTCTAACTCCAGTTTCTCTCAGGAGGCCTACATTATAGCGCTGTCTTCTTGTTGTCTCTGTGCGGCTTTTCTTTAGCTTGAGCTTCATTCTTAAGGTAAGCAGATGGTGGTCTGAGGCGACATCTGCTCCCCTCCTCACTCGAACATCTTGAAGGGATCTTCTAAATTTCTTGCTAATTGCAGATATGGTCTATTTGGTTCTCTGTTGTATGGTCAGGTGAGACCCAAGTTGCTTTGTGTATTCTTCTGTGTGGGAAGATGCTGCCTCCAATGACAAGTCGGTTTAGAGCACAAAAGTCACTCACTCATCTCCGAGCCTAGTCCCTGTCTCCCCATCACCTCTTCGTATCCGGTGTTGTCCTCCCCTAATTTGGCATTAAAATCGCCCATGGCGATGGTTATGTCTCGCTCAGCACATTTGTCCAAGGCACTCTGGAGTCGGTCGTAGAACTCTTGTTTCTCTTCCTCGTCACTGTCATTAGTGGGCGCATAACACTGGATGAAGTTCAGCTTGAGCTTTTTCTTGGTTCTAAAGGCTGCTGTGATAATTCTTGGCCCATGAGGTTCCCAGCCCATCAGCGCTCTCTGTGCCACTGGTGACAGCATGAATGCTACACCTTCTGTATGGGGGGCTTTCTCCTCTTCATGACCTGAATACAGAATCATCTCCCCACTTAACAGCCTTTTCTGGCCAGACTGCGTCCATCTGGCTTCACTGATACCTAGCAGGGAAAGGTTGTACTTTTGCATTTCTGCTGCTATCTGGGCGGCCTTGCCGCTCTGGTACATGGTCTTGACGTTCCATGTGCCCATGGTTGTATCCCTGGATAGAGAGAGGCGGCTCGGTCCTGTGGCTTCCGAAGACTTCCGGCTTTCACCACAGGACGTCATAAGTCTTCTGGTAGAAGAACCTTTCTCCTCCAGGAATGGAATTACTGTTAGTCTTTTCGTCGGCGTTTTTGTAGCTATTTCCTTTTTTGCAGGGTGGGGAAGCTACCCCCACGCCCAACCCCCTTAATAGGAGGGCGAGGGGTTTTCTGTCGGGGTCACCTTCCCTTAGACCATGTTGGTTCACGGCACCTTATTTCATTCGGTGCACCCCTCTCACGAGGGACCCCCTATCCACCACCCAGGGGACGCGCCTCAACGCCATATGGTCCCAGCGCGAGGGCAACTAAAAGTGGAAACTTCTAAATGTACATCAGACCAGAGCTCAGAATATATCGCATATTTCATTATGTATATAACACAAATATGTGTAATAGAAAATTGCCCACAAACTATTACACTTATTTATAAAGGAGAGAAAATTTAAAAACAAAGTTTCAGGATGTTACTATAGTGACCTAGTAACTACAGAAGAGACGAACAGTGAGGCTAAGACTTCCAATCTATTCTTTGTCTTGTTCATCGATGTATTCTGCCTACTTCTCACCACTGTCGTCTGCTGTTATTTCCTCAGTCATCATTTCCCCCGAAATTAGTGTCCTGTACACCAGAACACACATAACATTACGATCGCTAGGGCTTCTTGTTGTTGACAATGAAGTGGTCATTAGAGTGGTCCCCTGATAATACATATTTACGAGTACCTTTCCTTTGTAAACACGACGTCAGCTACACGCGCATAGGTGTTTGTTGTTGTTGGAAATATACTTACCAACATAAGTAATATTTGTACCACAAAAAAGTGAAAAGACCACACCATATCATGTTGGACTTACCGCCACATTCGCTGGACCTTTTTGGGACGCTCTGGACGTCGCGGCTCGGTGCAGGCTTCACCCGAGTGCGGCAAAATGAAAGTTGGATATTCTTCTTAGTTGCACGGGAATTGGATGTTACCGCGCACGGACAGATGCAACTGGAAGTGACCTTAGGCAGCTGGATGGTGTATACCTGTTTTCGTGAACTGTGACAGCCGTCAAGGACGTCTGACACTCTACAGCAGCTATAGTAACGTGCGTGCTCGGGGATCCCATCAGACGGGGCCCTGTCAGGGTTGCACATTCTGTGTCAGGTAGGGACTTAGAAATTTTTTTTTCGATGTCCTCTACTAATTGCTGAACCCGGACCTTTAAGTAATCTTCAGTCAGTGTAATGAGTGAAAATTACTATTTCTGTGATCTGATCCTGTGTTCCTCATATGGAGGAGGTTTGTGGGTGTATAGAGCAGTATCACAATTTTCACAAATGGTTGTGTTGTTCCTCAGACGGAGGAGTACTTGGTAGTGTAGTGTTGTTGTCAAATACAAGGTGATTGCTCCTGCAGAAACTCCAGGTTGAACATTATTTTCAATAAGAAAATTGAGTAACACCATATAAGAATCAGAAGTGCCCGAGAGATTAATAATGTGGGGTCCCCACCCCACCCCTCCCCCAAACAATAGATTTATTCTAATTAGCACGGTAATTAGACAAACGAATTCCACCAATTACCCCCAATGCCTTTATTACCTAGCCGTACTAGTTCCATTCCAAGAATCATTCAAGCAACGATTTTTTTATCAGCTGCCAACCCGTGATTATTAAGCCAGATCCCCCACCACACCTAAATAATTAATGCTGTCATTGACTTCTTTAAACAAAATTATTATATTACATTATAAAATGAATCAAGACGAATTGTTACTTTTAAACGATATCTGTGCTGTAGAGAACAAAGATTTAGACTCTAAAAAACAACGCCTTCTCTCTGTTGTTGTTTCTGGAAAATCAAAAGCTTTTCTTGGTAAACAATACATGACAGAAGACATAGAATCTCTCACCGCTGATGAGCTAATCAAACTACATTCAAAATATGAAAATCACATTAGTTCACTAATGACACGTGATTTGAGTCGATCTCTTGTCTGCCTATACACAAAAGCTGTGAGTCACTTCCTACCTGTTGATAGTGACAGCCTTTCACATGATCTAGAAAGCAACCCCATAGTTTCAAGTTCAATAGGCAAATTAGCATGCCTTATGTTTTACAAGTTTGGGAATTACCTTGCGCCTGTGGTAACCTTACTTGTTACTAGTAGTCATATTGATTTTTCTAAAATAAATTTTAAATTAGAAGAAAATGGACGAGACCCAGACTACTCCACAACAGAGTCCTGTCTTGACACAGGTTCAAACAGTGACTAAGACTAAAAGCCCAGGTCGAATAGAGTCTGGAAAAAGATTAGCTGAATATAACAGACAAAAAAAAAATTACAGCTTCAAGCATTAACAGAAAAGGCTCATGTAACTGACACACCATCAACAGCACCGGTGTCACTACCATCAGAACCAACACACTCACACCCCCAACAAAGTGAGAGACAAACAACTGAGTCTAAACCTGAAACAACAAAATATATAGTTGCTGGATTTGTTCTCGGATTTGGTTACGTAGGTTACCAATTATACAAAAAATACAAACCACAGACTCAAACAGTGTCCAAAAAATCAAGCACTCCAAAAATAAAAGAAGTAGTCGCCACATTACCAGCAACACCCAAAGCCGTGGACCCATTTTACATGCAGTAAATAAATTTATTATTTTAATTTTTGTGGAATAAGAAAATGAGCGACACAAAGAACATAATGAACCTCGTCTATCACTCTGCAATAATAAGCGGGCTAACAGTTGCTTATTCTATGCTGGGAAAAAGTCTCCTCAAAATGAAATCGGCAGACTTGAGTAGATTAGACTTCGAAGACAGTGCTAAGCTAGTAGCTGTTGTAACAGCATCAATTGCAACAAAAGACTTTCTAGTTAAGCAAGGAATTATTCCAGAAAATGTTTATAAGTAAATAAAAAATATGGCAACAATAGCTATTATTAGGTACAGGCAGGCTATTACTTGAACTTTAAGACAAATGCTTCTGCAGCTGATTTTCAGTTGCATTCCCACAAATGTTATGACACAATTTGTGCATGCACTACCACATCATTTGTACCGCAATAAAGATGAAGTTTTACCCTTTCCAATGATGTATTTCTCTTTGCTGTGTGTTAAATGAGTGATTTTTGACAATTTTTTAAAAAAAGGCTCTGGGTGGTTATTTCTCGCTGTGAGCGTGGCCTGCCAAGTGATACGAAAAACACACTGTGTGTTCCCTGCACTGGCTACATCTCCCCATTCAATGTACACAGCTAAAAATAGCACAGAAAGAGAGCGCAGATAATTACCTTCAAACTGATACCAAGTTTGCCTGTAATTGAAAAAAATAAAGAGTCCAAATCACAAAAAAACAAATTTTAGGAGCCATTTTCGACCAAAAAATGCACACATAACCATACAAAGCTTATACTTTTTGAAAACGTTGTTTTTCGCTCTTTCTGATGGTGTACGCGGTATTCTTGTGACGTCAGCGGGGTCTCGCAGCTTTTGTATGAAACGAGCACAGCCATTGGTTGTTCTTCTCAGTCCGTGTCAAAATGGCTGTGAGCATGAATGAATCGACCTGGGACATTTGGAGTCATATTAAACGCGATTTTGGTAAATAATCAAACATACTTTGATGTATGTTTGCTGTAAATGTTGTTAAAATGTTATATATAAACTGTGACAGCAATAATTGCATTGGAAATTGTATATTTTTCACAATCAAGGCGCTGAGGCACTCTTGCCTTTGATCTGTTGAGAAAATGGAAACCTGACATTGACGTGCCCGATGAAAAAGTTCACATGTTTTAATCAATAAATACAAGGACCATAGAATATCAGACTTGTCAATAAGTAGTTCAGATAACTGCTGATTTAATTGTAGCGCTCGATGTTCAACTTTTAATAAGATATGCATTGTAAAAGTTTCATAAACAAATCTCCAAGGCCTGGGCAAGGGAGGTAATCCACTCGATAAACAGTACAGTGATGTGGGAACCTCCTATTACAGACTTGTGAAAATGTTATTGCACTGAATGCAAATCAGCAAAAGTGAAGTTTACATCCTTGTTTACTCTTCTTACCCTCAAATAATGCATTTGGATATGTTAGTGTTATTATAAATGTACACAGCCAAGATAAAGGCCCATAAATTATGATCTTCCAAACTGCTAGAAACTATTGTAAAGAATAAGAAAATAAGCAGAAATTGTCAATATAAATCTTATTCTTAGCAAATATTGTCCAAATCTTCCGTTGACCACTACAACAGGCTGGCTTTGGAAAATCAGTCCTGAATCCCTGAAGTGTCTGAAAAGCCAGTACACAGCTTTCAATTCAAATTGATTCAAAAACTTTATTGTGTCAGTCTAGCTGACAAATTTTCTTTCGTTGGGATCACATGCGCGCGTACGGTTTTAGCCACATTATGACAATGGTGAAAAAAAACTACATGACCTAGCTTTCACGCTCCTGTACTTTGTTGCCTAAAGTAAAACTTGCTGAAGAAACCAGTCAAGGTTGGAAACGTGTTATATGAAAATTGTGTGTGATGGGGGGGGGGGGGGGGGGGGGGGGGGACAAACTTTTTTCTAATATATAGGAATGTTGTGATGCTGCATTTCATTTTAAAAGTCTCTAAAAGACACTCACAGAGCACTTTGAATTTTGAAAATCGAACAATAATGGTACGTTCTACAGCTATTTGAAGTTTACACACATAATTGCTCTTATGGCCACAGCTAAAATTTGCACGAACTGCTACTTTTAGGTCACGCCTGTGGTCAAGCTTCTGGGTTCCATGGCCTCAAAAAAAATAGGGTTAGTGTACATAAACAATGCAACAAATTGTGTTAATTTGAACATGTTTATGGAAATGGTGTCATCTTACAGCTTCTCAAAATCAGCTTGTCGTAAAATTTGACAAAAAAAGGCCAAAAACGGCTGAATATGTACCGTATTTAAAGGTCTGTATCTCTGGTTCTAGAAGAGATCGAAAGAAATGGGGTTTTTTTTGTTTTGTTTGTATTTTTGCCCTCTTTCATAATTTTATCATTTTAATTCACTTCCCCAAAAATTTAATTTTGACCTGCCTGTACCTACTATTATGATTGGTGGAGCAGTTGTTAATGCATTGGCATTTAGTGGACCAAACTATCTTTTTTCAAAAATGGGGAGAGAGGAATCAGCAGAAGAAATGAAGCGTCACAATGAGGCGTCTGAAAAACTGGCACAAGCTCAACAAGATTATGAGAAGCAAAGAATTGAGAAACTTGATTTCATCAATGAAAAACTCAGACTTGAAGGTCACGCACAGCATACATTTTCAAATGTCGATGACGCGATCAAAGAATATTTTCTTGTTACTGGCGAAGACATGACCATCCCGCAACCAAAACTTAGTGACTACTACCAGCCAAGCCCAGAACAAAGAAATGGAGAAATAATATTTGTTCTAGTAGGAATGACATTTGTATATTTTACAGGAGTTTTTATTGCTAGAAGAAATGATCGACGTCGGAGCTAAACTATCAAAAATATATTACTCTCCTGTTGGTTACTGGAAAGGAAAAACCGCAATAGAAAAATTACATGCTGCTGTGGGTGGGGGTGTCACACTCGAACAAATAAAACAGTGGCTACAAAAACAAGCAATTTGGCAAATGACTAAGTGCCAAAAGGTGGGACACAGAAGGGGTGCTGATATGATTTCCAATAAAATCATGTATATTTACATCTGAAAACTGAATTATTGTTTTATCTGTGTGAAAGAGTGAATGTGTGGATACTATAAATACTTTCAAGCAGTAATTTCGAGTATTTTGAGCAATATTGTCCTAAATATGTGATATTCAGCCAGAAATCATGGCGCCCAAAATGGACACTTGGCAGTCTGCTTCAGATGATGGGCATGTACTCAGTCTCAGTGCAACAAAGACGCCTGAAATCTAGCAAGTAGATTAATAAGACATTATTCTACGCTCATAGGTTTGTCATACCAATCGGTGTTTCTGAATCCGTGCGAATATGGTCGTTGAATTTTACCGTGTCGTACGTCAAACGTGTTGTAAGACCGTCCCCGAAACTTTGTCTTTGTTTACCATCCGAACGAGTTGCGTTAGAGATTATCCAAAAACGCCACTGTATACTCTGGGAATAACTATTCATTGACATTCATTTCCAATGTTTGAGCTCAACGTTATCACGTGTAAAACTGCGATCTATTCAATCGCCAAAAATTGTTGTAATGTTTGACGTCACGACACTAAGCCAAATATTTCCTTTCACAAGCATTTTTTTTTTCCAACGTGTCTGTGGGTCACTTCCGGTACACGTGGTGTTTCCTCTTGACCGACTTTTCACGGGATTCATTCCTTTGTTGACGAACAGCAAAGATCGAAATGTATGTTGTAAGACTTTTTCTTCTTTGACGCCTGACACTGTTTTGACGAACGACACTAATATCTGAAGCTTTTTGTGTAAAATTATGTAAACAAGCATTGATTGTTTGTTTTCATTAGATCTTTTGGGTCGAATGCATTTAGGAAAATCGATTTACCACAACTTGGAAATACGTAGTTACGTTAGAGTGACAAAATGGCGGTGTTACTTTAGTACAACAGAGGCGGCATGTGTAGAAATGTTGACGTATGACCCGACTCTGTTGTAAATTTGATGCTCAACATTATAGATGGCTGTTGCAGTATCTCTGAGCTGTGCTAGTGAAATTTTCTTGCAAGAAGAGAATATTGCAAGTTTAGCTCAGCTTGCCAAAATGCTCGTACTTTGATTTGATTCCTTTTTTTGTTTTTTTTGCCAGGACCTTTTACAGCATGTTTATGGTCCAGTCAGTGTCAAACGTCAACATTACAACATCAGCAGGAAATGCACTATTTTCTAAATATTAACGAATCTCTGTTTGCAAATACCAATACACCTGGTCTTGTTTTGTTTGTATGGATGTGGTACAATGTTATTTTACGAATAAAAAGTTAAAATAGACTTGCAGACAAATTGTAAACAATTTAGTCGGTGTCGTGTGTCAAACCTTACAACACTGAATATGCAATAAAGTATTTTAGAATGTGAACATCACAACAAAATATGATTATAATGTAGATGCAGGCCAGTCTTTAAAGGAAAAAAATGTTTTGTTGCCAACATCCCTTGAATTGTCTACTTGATAAACTATTTGTGTTGTAATGTTTGACACGCAACATGACAGGCATTTTACCATTTAAACTACAATATCTCACAAACCAAACCTTCAATTATCTTTTCCTATTGCAGAATCTTGCTTGGTATTGAAAGATATCTGATGGTAATAAAGACAACTCTGTGAGACAAACCTGAATTATTTACCCCTTTGTCCCAAATCAGGAGACCACCTTTTGGCACTTAGTCAAATATATCTTCCTGCTCCTCATCACGTCTTGCTTCGCAGATGCTGCCCAGCTCTTTGGACTCGAGGTCAGTCTGAAAAAGACAGAGGTCCTCCATCAGCCGGCACCCAAGACAGTGTATCGCCCTCCTCACATCACCATTGGCGAGTCTGAACTAAAGTCAGTGCACCAGTTTACTTACCTTGGCTGCATTATCACGTCGGACGCCAAGCTGGACAGGGAGCTTGACAGCAGGCTGGCAAAAGCGAACAGCGCTTTCGGGCGACTTTTCAAGCGGGTGTGGCACAATCAACAGCTGAAAACAGGCACCAAGATCAGCGTGTACAGAGCTGTGGTCCTCACCACCCTGCTGTATGGCTCCGAGTCCTGGGCCCTCTACCGCAGCCAACTACGACTCCTCGAACGCTTCCACCAGCGCTGCCTGCGTACCATCCTGGGCATTCACTGGAGTGACTATGTCACCAACGTCGAGGTCCTTGAACAGGCTGAAACTGTGAGCATCGAGGCTTTGCTGCTGCGGACACAGCTCCGCTGGGCGGGGCATGTCTCCAGGATGGAGGATCATCGCCTACCAAAGATCACCCTGTTCGGCGAGCTTGCTACTGGACACCGTGACAGAGGGGCACCAAAGAAGAGATACAAAGACTGTCTCAAGAAGTCACTTAGTGCCTGCCAAATCGACCACCACCAGTGGTCTTCGCTTGCTGCGGACCGTGACACCTGGCGCTCCACCATTTACAAGGCAGCTGTCTCCTTTGAGGACTCTCACAGAGCTAGCCTTAAGGACAAGCGGCTCAGGAGAAAAAACAGAGATGCCGCAGCTCAGAACCCTGGCCATACCTTCCCCTGCAGCCACTGCGGTCGAACCTGCCTGTCTCGGATTGGCCTCCGCAGCCACGAACAAGCCTGCAGACGTCGTGGGCAACTCCTATAAAATCTTCGTTCGCGAAGTCAAGCCAAGCCAAATATATCTTCCTGCTCCAAGAAAAATAACAAGACCTCATTTTGTAAACACTATCCCTAATGACACCCATCAAATGGATCTCCTGTTCCTACCACACGATACAATAAGAAAGAAACGATACAAGTATGCATTAACTGTTGTTGACATAGCTTCAAGGTATAAGGATGCCGAACCCATAACTGACAAGAATGCTAGTACAGTGACCACTGCGTTAACAAAGATATATAGTCGAGGCCATTTAAAGTTTCCCAGGCTTGTTCAAGTCAATGACGGAAGTGAATTTAAAGGCGCTGTTAATCAGCTATTTGCAAAGCATGGAGTGCTAGTGCGGCGAGGCATACCAGGCGTGCACAGATCACAGGCAATTGTTAAAAACTTTAACAAGCAATTATCAGAGAGACTTTTTAGCTATCAGTGTTCTAAGGAACTCATGCATGATGCATGTAACACTGAGTGGGATAAGAGATTACCGTCTGTGATAAAAGCAATGATAATGAAGGTCACCCTAAACCTGTTGATGCTATTAAATTGAAAACAATACCGTCAGGGTCAAAGCGCCTGACACAAGCTTGTTTACAAAACAGGTAAGATATTTGTATCAACCTGGCGAGGCCGAGAATGACGTCAGACGCAGGGCAACTGATCCAATATGGTCTACATCTGTCCACAATATAAAAAAAAAATAGTTCCTGGTGCTAATGCATCGATTTATTATCTGTATGAGCCTGTGCCTCAGAGGGCATTTGTTAGAGAAGAATTACAAATTATTCCTCCAGACACTGTTACACATTTTTAACCATTTCATCAACTAATTCATCGATTAGTTCATCAACCAGTTCATCAGCTATTTTTTCAGATAACTTGAGCCTGTAATGCCCAGGCGCATAAGCCTTTTCCTTAGTGTGAAACACTCGTTTTGTGTCCCCTACTGCTAGAGACTTTTTATGTGTTTGGATCATTTCAATATTGTGTCTATTTGACCTCAGTGTATTGTTTGGATAATCAGGCATTAGTTCTCCATCTAATACTTGCTTGTAATGTTCATGTCGAATGTCTTTATTTTTTATCGCTGTTTTTTTTATTCCTTTGGCTTTGGACTGACTGCCTTTTTGGTGCATTATGGAATACATTTTTGATCTCAGTCCAACGTACTCAACTATAGGCACTCCATTGAGTTCGTCTTTAAATTTCCCAGGTACTTTCTTATTCTGTGTGCTAAACAGCGGGTGATCCTTAGGGTAATCAGACGTGTCATACATATGTAGTTCTGTTTTCATGTCTTCATAAAAGTCTTCAGTAGGCACGTCTATGATCATAGAGTCAGTGTCAGTGTATAACAGACGGCACTCAGGATACTTTGGTTTGAAGTAATCATAGTAGAATTCAAGCATCAGCAATTTTGATAACTCAAGAATTGCCATACCAATGAATAATGGCTTGTCCAGTTTGACAATCTTTTTTTTTAGTGTCACTGCATACAATGATGAATGAAACTCTTTGTACCCTGTGTACTGTGGCTTGCCTGTAAGTTTAATTGCACCCAATTCAGTTGTGACCAGTCTCACATCTTTGCGGTGATGAGGATTTTCCATCGTCTTTCCAAAACAGGCATTGTTCATAAGCTTAAAGAAGTCTTTGTCAAATGCTGTGTTGCCGTCTCTGGCACGCAATGTTGTGTTCTTCATTATATAATCTTTCATGAAAGCACTCTGATCAAATTGAATACCTCTGTGAACTTTCTTTCGTACTAACCCATGTCTGATGTAAAACTGCAACAATCGATAGTGACAAACGTAATTGAATTTGTCATTCAAATTTGGCACAAGTTTGGTGTCTTCTTTTTTACCCGTCATACTCATTTTTTGAATAGCCAATGGATAATCATTATGGTAATCGTGTAGATGGTGTGGGTACTCCAGGTCAACTTCAAAGATCCAACCCTTTGCATCATTCCGGTCATGAGTCATAATATTGTTTGTTAACTCTGTTATGTCATACTGTGACAAATCATACAGACAAAAGTTTTTCAAGGGCAATAACTCACACATCGCAAATCCATAAAGGTTATTAGCGTCCAAGTACGTAATGAATGACCTTGACCTCAAGGGGTCAAAGTCATCAAGATATTTGTTGTTGGCTTTGGCATAGTTGTTTGCGGCTATACTAATACCTCCCCTCAAACCACGTTCCACCATTTCACCCATCGTACGATCAGACAACAGGTCTATAAATATCTTGCTGGATTTCAAAAATGCATCCCATGTCATGCCAGGACTAATTATGTAGCAAGCTGGGTCAAGACTGTAGTGTAACAAACCCTTTTCATGATAACTTTCAAATATGTCTGCTAGCAAACAAACGTCAGCTTTCAAGTACTGGTCAATCGTTTCACACCCTAGTTTATCCCATGCATCGAGGGCATGCTTGTAATCAGAGTCAGAAATACCTTTGCCAATTAGTGTAGAATAAAATGCCTCTTTTGGAGGTAGTCTCCTTTCCTCAAACACAAACCAGTGATCGATGTACTCATACGGATACACACCTTTCTTAATTAAGTCTGGCTCAAAATATTTACTTGTTATTGGATATTCAGTCAGACCTTCTACCATACTAGCAAGCCCTAAAGACAAATGTTGCATGGAGTCATAAAATGCTAATTTATCCAACCTAAATGTCAAGTATTTCTCATTTGTCTGGGCAATGCAACTAATTTTTTTGTAAGACTCGTCCACAGCCTGCATGATAATATGTGAATCATACCCTTTGAGATTGTGGAAAAAGATAGGCAACTTATATGCCTTGGGATCAATTTTTAGTTTCAAGTTGCAATCACCATGTGCAGCACCTCTGTAACATCCAGTTATGTGATCATGGTCATGAACTTTGTCACCTCCCAGAGGTTGTTCACAAATCCAACACATCACTGCTGCATCAAAATTTTGTTTGTCTTTTTCTGTCATCAACAAAGGCATCTGACAGTTTTCTAAATACTGTACTACCTGACTATACAGTTGTCTCATTTCTATTAAAAACTCAGCTGCTGCATTTTCACCTCTGTAGATAACAGGTTCTGTATGCTGACCGTCTGACCTAACAAGAATGTATCCAAAAGAACACACGACTTGGTCACTCAACTTTATTGTCTTTGGTAATGATTCTGGAACAGGACCATCATATGGAACAACCAGTGATTCAAAATCAGCATACACTACAAACGGCAGCTTTTGCTGATTCCCATGGTTTTTTAAATAAACCTTGCTACCAGGATCTGGATACCTAAGTACTGTTTGAATGTCATCAGGTGACCTACAATGTTTAACATGTTTGTGTGCTACTTCAATAGAGGAAAACCTCTGTAAACACTTTTTACAAAATTCCTGTTTACACTTGTGTTTTGTTGTATGCCCATGAATTAGACGTGAAATACTCCTAATAATTGTGTAGTGAAAGTTATCACCAGAACTTATTAATAAAAGGTCAACATGCTTATCTTCTGGCTGACCATAAGTGGGGGCAAGTGGTGATACTCTAATTGGTTCTAATTTGTTCTCAGACTCATTATCCCATACATACACATCTACAGATATACCAGGATTTAGTTTTTCAAACAAGTCTATGTCCTCTACCTTAACAGGAAAATCTATGCCACTGAAGTTGAGTTCGTTTTCAAATTTGGTACAGTTAGATACACGTTCAGGTTTTGTTTTTACAAAGTGTAGTTTAGCAAGCACACACCACATGAAACAGAAATTATCATTGTTCTGAATATTGACTACAGCCTTTTTGTTTGCAACCTCAGTTGGTAGAGGCAGCCATGATTTGCCTAAAATAGGATGATACCTAGACTGCTTTAGTTGCAGTTCATGTACACGACCTTCATGCCAACCAGACCCCTGCATTTTTGCTCTGTCAATTGCTTCTAGAAAGTCAGGCAACAGTCTTTCTCTAAACACTTTTTCCAATTCTCTTCTCGAATTAACTGTGTGTTGTCTTGTTGATATATATGATACAATCACTTCACCATCTACCCTGGTAAATTCTATTTTAGCAACAATCTGAATCTTTACACTACCAGAAAGAAGATTATTTTGTATGACCAAAAAAGACCTTTCTATCGATTCATAGACACTGTAAGTGTTGGATATAGGCAAGTCTGTTGTGTGAAACACGTTTCTTAAGCCAGACGAGCTTTGGGCATTGTCCGTCATTTTTATTTGTCTGACAAAATAATAAATAAAAAATACATCTTGTGTAATACCACTTTATTGTCTGTAATCCCTATTATAATAAATATTTAGTTCACTCCCCAACAAATCAACCACTTCCCTGGTATATGTCTTAAGATCTTGTGCTCATGCTGCAGGTGTAATATCACTTTGTTGACAGTAACAAATTCAATATAATCATGATGTTTTCTTAGATGGTAGAATATGTGTAAACACATACTCTCAAACCAGTCACAGTTAGCATCATAAACTATAAAATTTTGTGTATTTAGATCAACAGTCTTGTAATCATAACGTGGTGGACAATTAGAATATCCAAAAGTTACATTATATGTCATATATATCTTCGTTGGTGTTGAGAGTTTTATCAAGGGCTCAAACGGGTGTTTAACTTGTGTTTTTAAGTCATAAAAATGCTCAACGCCTCTGAAGCTCTCTGTGATATCAAACGCTTGCACGATTTGTCCGACCATCATTTTTTATGGACAAAATAAAAAGCTAAATTAATTCACTAACCCATACCCTGTGGGCTGATCTGTCTTTAAAATAAGCTTTAGATGCTTAGTCAATTTCAGTTTGTTTTTTACATCATCTCGTTCATGTTTATTTGGAATGACATCGTTCTCTCTGAGACAGTCTTCAAAGTTGTCACGATCCTTACAGTAAAACAAACAGATAAACTTTAACTGCTCATGAAAATCTTTTAGTACAGCATTATATTTTTGAGTGAGAATCCATACACTGATGTTTGCATGTCTGCCACTGCAGGCAAGTTCTGCTAATGTGTTTCTCTTCTTAACAATATCCTTCTCTGCAGAACAGTCATCAACAATAAACAAAGTTGGCTGTCCTTCAAATTGCTTGTAATAATACAGCAGGTAGTCATTCAGTTTTTTCTCAGGATCAACGAAGTAAATGTTGTTGTCAGTCCGAATGAATAAACGGTTGTGATAAGCTTTGTTATGTTTGATAGTAGAACAAAATATCACAATGTTTTCGAAATGATAGATGTATCTTGTTTGTAAGAGATTAAGAACAAATTCAGTTTTTCCACAGCCTGTGGCACCACAAAACAAACCACAGTGTGGGTCAAGTGTCATCAAGTTCATTTTAATACTAATTATAATTTTAATATATGTGTCCACTCAGTCTGCTTTCTTGAATGTTTAGTTGTGCGTCAAAAATCAGATACAAATATATGTTTATTGCTTCGGCTTTTTCAACCTTTTTTTGTATTTGGATTGTAATTCCGTCACTGCCATTTTCAACAGTATGACCTGACCCATGTAGGTAGTCGTCGTCTGTACTACGAAGATCTAGCCACAGTGCATACTTGTCTGTCAGGTATTGACCAATTCTTATGTCATACAGATGTAAATCTTTAGATGCCATGTTTGCTGGTTTTTCTCTAAGTCTCCCACCCGCCCATTTTGTGATCTCGTCATAGTGTTGATAAGGCAGCATACCCGATGCGTACACTTGATTAGGTCGACCTTCAATTGCACAGGATAAATGTGTAATCTTTGGATTGTAGAATTTTTCTGAATCTCTTTTGAATGGATTTTTGGGTTCAATAAACAACATCAGTATACCTTTCAGTGACCTGGCAGGTGTGTTAAGGATTATGTTCCATATTGTATCAGCTTTGTCTTTGGGTATTGTACTGTGTCTTATCACACGGTCATAATAAATTGGAAGTCTTGACTGATATTGATTTTGAATTAGTCTGTTAAGTTCAGTGTGTGTGACAATTTTGTATTCCAAGGAAATGTTAGAGATCTTGTATGTTGCGTCTGGGTCAGTTGTTTTGATAACTTTTGCAAAGTCATTAAAAGTTAATTCAAAACTCAGACGGTCATTCAGTGCTCCTTGGTAATAAGGCAAGTGTGTTGTGAGGATTTCAAATTCAAGTGGAATGTAAAATCTATTACCGTATGTATCTGCTAATATAACGTCTTCAATTACAGATGTTGATTTATCTGCCGCATCAATTCTAAGTTTAGCAACGTTTGAGGACTGTATGCCTTGATAAACTTCTCTTTCTTGTCGTGTGAGCCAAAGGTCTTTATAGCAGTAAAACACATCAGCATCATCAAGACTAAACACTTCCTGTCCTTCAAGTTTTACTTTAATAGTCTTAACAATTGCTCTGCCAAGATTGTCAACCAGTGTTCTGTTTGCATCTGATTCTGATGAAAGTTCAATATTAAATGCTAGGCGTGCAGTGCCAGGTACGATAACATCATTGGGACCCAGGTTTGGAAACTTGACAGTAAGTGTTTGGTTCTGGTCTATGGTACTTGGATTGTTTGTGATGACGATTGATTGCCTAATGCCCTTAACACCAAGAGGCTCACGTAGTTTTCTGTACGGGTCTAACTTTGATCCGTAGGACTGTGTCATTTTTATTATGCACAATAAAAAAAATTAAATTAATAAAACAATGGCAGCGGGAGGATTTAATCATGATGATATTGAAATGGATGTCATGAATGTCTCCGATACTAGTGTTACAGATATGACTGGAATGGGAAATACTTCTAGTATGTATCGCGAACTGATAAAAGACAAAGTGAACTCGTTTTATGATAGTGTTGGTGACCGCCCAGATGAAATAGATCCTAATCAGTTTGAATATGAAAAAGGTCATTTATATTTAAACACTGTTGACAAAGGAAAAGTACAATTGACTAACAAAAGAGACCCTGGTAAGTTTAGAGCTTTAAGTACAATCAAAGGTGAAGGTGGTGTTGGCGCCTTGCTCTCCCTACTGTCTGCACTGCCTGTAGCTCTTGATATTGGATGTGTGTTGCTAAATGGTCTTAGCTTTATTTAGGCCCCATGTGTTAGGTTTATTTAACGTATTTGACCGGCTGGCGACATACATTCAATGTTCTATTATTGACTCAGAGATAATTGTATAGATGTACTTGAATTGCCTTTTTTCCTTTCTCTAACGCACATAAACACATACATGAACACACACACACACACGCGCAAGCACGCACATGCAAGCACGCACATACACGTACACGCACACAAGCACATTCAAACACACATACATGTACACACGCACACACACACACGCAAGCACGCACACGTACAGTCTTGCAGACACACGCAAAATCTTTATTCAACATGCATAAATATTGGACTCCCGTCAGAACACATCACCACGCTTCAGTTTGCCACAAGTAGAACTGTCAACTTTCGCATTGCATGTGTGTTGCGCCTTGTGTCCTATTCACAGGTCTTCCTAGCAACCGCGGTTTGCTCAAACCGCCCAGGGTGTGAACATAAGATTGAGGAGTTCGTATATTAAGAGATATTTAACTCTGTGTTCTATGACTCTTTTCGGTTGTCAACATCAACAGTCCGCTAAATATAACACTACAGCTAACCTGCAGAGTACGCATGTGCAGAGCTCGGCCGAGTTTTCACAATTTCTGAGTAAGCTGTTGCTCAATGATCACGCGACGCACTAACAGATCATTTCAGAAAATGGTAGACTGACAACTTTCGCATTGCGCCTTGTGTCGTATTCACAGGCCTTCCTAGCAACCGCAGGGCCTTCACAAAAGATTGAGGAGTTTGTATTAAGATATATTTAACTCTGTGTTCTATGTCTCTTTTCAGTTGCCAACTAGTCAACTTTTATATTAAAAGACGTGTAACTCTGTGTTCTATGACTCTTTTCGGTTGCCAACTAGTCATCAACAGACCGCTAAATATAACATGTGGGTAGACTGACAACTTCCGCATTGCGTGTGTTGTGAATCCCCGTTGTAGCAAATTGACACTGCACACTTAGTCTGCGGCCGCGCTGTTTACTGACAGCAAGGACAGCATAGCCGCCTTAGAAACCGCGGTTTGCTCAAACCGCCCAGGGTGTTAACAAAAGACTGAAGACTTTGTATTAAGAGTAATTTAACTCTGTGTTCTGTCTCTGTCTTTTTGGTTGTTACAGACGCTACAGACCGCTAAATATAAAATATGGGTAGACTGGCAAATTCCGCATTGCAGCTAGTGACGTGTTTGACTCCTCGCTGTACACAAATGACACTGCCTGCGGAAGTTTGCGGCCGCGCTGTTACCGCCGGCCAGCTGTGGTTACTACGCACAGTCTAGCTTAGAAACCTCGGTTTGCTTAAACCGCATGGTGTAAACACGACACTGAAGACTTTGTATTGAAAGCCATTTTAACTCTGTGGTCTGCCTCTCATTTCTTAGTTGTTTACGAGACGGAAGTGATAACAAATGACTCTGCACCCTGCGCTAACGCCTCGCGGTTTGCTCAAACGGCAAGGCCTAAACAAAAGATTGAAAAGTTTGTAATAAGATTCATTTAACTCTATGTTCTGCCTATCATTTCTTAGTTGTTCACGACACAAAAGTGATACAAATGGCTCTATTTTAGAAGTCTTAGTCTTCTGTTCACTACACCCTTGCGGTAACGCCGCGCCGATAGCGGTAGTTGGAAAGGCCAGTTCTACCGTACTGAGAAACGCGGTTTGCTCAAACCGCAGGGCCTAAACAGAAGATTAAGGAGTTTGTATTAAGTGACATTTAACTCTGTGTTCTGCCTCTCATTTCTTAGTTGTCCACGACATGAAAGTGATACAAATGGCTCTATATTATGAGAAGGCTTAGTCCGCTTCTATAACGCCGATAGCAGTGGTTGGCCAAGGCCATGTTCTGTTTACGCCATGCGCTAACTACGTAAATAGCACGCTGACAAGCTTTCAGTCACTGCGCAAAATTGAAGGCTTGTCAGTCTTGTAGCCGGTTGGACACACTCGGCTAGGCGATAGATCAGTGTTAAGTTTTTCTTTTGAGTCTCGGCTCATGGCAGGCTAACCTTCTTGTTGTTTCAACATAACGCACCATAGTAATATTCTGCAAGATTTAGCCTTAGCACTGATTATGAAGTCCGGAATTTGTGGTATTTCCAATGGCGAACACAAATGAACACGTCCTTACACAGCAACGAGAAACGACACAATGGTGAAATACTTTGTCATGTGACCAGTCGAGGCTGGTTGGCACGTGATGTTGCTAATAGAAACATTGACGTCACTTCTGCTTGGTGGGGTGTTGTGTTATCGGGAATTCCTACAATGACGCAAACTAGTCATTTCCCGGAAACAGCTGATCGTCAATTCGTTTGCATTGACAAAGCGGGTAAAACCTGTGACTGTTGATAGTTTAATTAACATTTGTATAAAGAAGTCAATGGCAGCATTAATTATTTAGGTGGGGTGGGGGATCTGCCTTAATGATCGTGGGTTGGCAGCTGATCAAAAATCGTAGCTTGAATGATTCTTGGAATGGAACTAGTACGGCTAGGTAATAGAGGCACTGGGGGTAATTGGTGGAATTCGTTTGTCTAATTACCGTGCTAATTAGAATAAATCTATTGATTGGGGGAGGGGTGGGTTGGGAGCCCCACATTTTCATCTCTCTGCCCGATTAATCTTGTTTTATTAGGGAGGTGGGGTCGAGGTGGGGAGGGGTCAAGTGCATGTAGATATGATCAGCCCTTCCTTTTAAACTTTTTAAAAAGTGCCAAAAGCGGTGCTGTGTCCCGAGATGAAAAAATAAACGTTTTAAGAACTACAAATCGTAACCTCTACAAACTCTAAATGTCTCAGAAACACCCCACCCCCCACCCCCCTCCAACCCCGTTCCCCCCCCCCCCCCCAAAAAAAAACAAAAACAAAAAAAAAAACAAAAAAAAAAACAAACAAACAAAAAAAGAAAGAAAGAAAGAAAGAAACACGCGTAGAGAGAATGGGTACAACACTATAGTACAATTTTAAAGAAATCCCCCCAAAAAAAAATAATAAAAAAAAAAAATAAATAAATTAAAAATAAAAGCACCAACAAAAATAATTTCAACACAACTTATTGGTAATTGTTCTTTCTTTGTTATGAATTTATGCTCGCCTGATAGTCACTGCTTTGGTCTTGATTTCTTTTGTATGACACAGTTTGGAAACTGGGGGGTGGGGGTAAGGGGGGCTGTTCCCCCCCCCCATCCCCCACCCCCGCCGAGACACCCCCTGGATCCGCCCCTGAATGACGTGTATGCACTGAGCCCTTATAGAGCTCACTGACGCATTGTCAGATCCGCGAAGCTTTTTCACTAGGAGATATTTCAACATCAGAATCAGGTCAGAGGACAAAAGATGGAGACCCTTGACAGCGAGGGCAGCTCGCATATAGAAGGGACTTTGTGGGTTACGGTTCATCCCATCTTGTTTTAGCTTGTTCTGAAAATGGTGACAATTCACTTGCGGAAGTCGTACATAAGTTGGCGATCAAATTACCACAGCCGGAGCGTACTGTACTGCTCAATAATGTGCAAGCACTCACTATCAGGTAGTACCGCACTGATCTGCACACTTGAGATGACTCTGTGTGTGTGTGTGTGTGTGTGTGTGTGTGTGTGTGTGTGTGTGTGTGTGTGTGTGTGTTGTGTGTGTGTGTGGCATTTTAAATATGGAATTAACTCTGCAGAAGCAGGATAACTAAAGGTTTATGCTCTTACAATTCTTCTTCGGTTGCACTCTCTCACTCATTGTAACAATCATGAGAATCACAAATAAACACATCAATCCTACTGTAACACATTTGATAAGATCTCTTTGTGATGAGTATATATTCATGCAACATATTTCTTCTCAGTATTTTTCGGATGGCGGACCCAGTGAGTTGTACCCCTACCCAATTACAGCAGACAAGTCGCCTGTCTACAAATCTAGACTGGTCACAAAAGGGGGCCGGGAAAATGAAGGCCCAAGGGACTACATGAGGACAAAGCGTCATTGTGCTGATGAAATGTAGTGTTTGTTAAAATGATATCAATATCAAGTCAGGTCAAGTCAAAAATCTGTATTTATCCCACACAGAGGCAATTCACATTTGGATGCATGCATAAAAATATGTGCCTTCAATAAAATTAACTTTTTTCCATCGTAACAGTGCTGAGCTAGTCAGTTCCCTGCAGACGTAGCAGAAAAAATGACGTGTGTTCCCTGGTGACGTACGTTTTTGAGGTAGATTGAATTAATTTTCACAGCCTCCTAAGCTAACAAACATAGATAAATTGGGTATCTTTGGAAATAGCATTAAATTTACTTTTAAAAAATGTGCATGTTTAGTGGGAAGTCGAACCAATTTGATTATTATTATGCAACAGAACAAACATGGTGGAGCAACAAACAAAAAATAAAGTTTTGGTAGCAACAGTGTAAGAACATGCAACAAAAAAACACTCCAACATGGCAGAAAATTGTATTCCACAAGAGAATCGCACACAAACTAGAAAATGCAACTGTTGTGAAATATGTCTGAACAGTCCATCAGAAACAAGATGATGATAACACCTCTCACAACACTGCCTCCAACTGTCTCTTGGGCTGATGTTAAAAGCAGGGCTAAAAAAGTCTTCAGCCACACACACTGAAAGTGAAGACATGATTGTACACATCCAGAACAGATCTAACCACTTTCGCAAGTACCTTCAGAATTTGCAGAGCACTTCACATTAATAACCTGTTGAAGCTTGAACACTATCAAATTACAGTTTTCAATAGGGACTCCATTGTTTCGACGCCATCGCTAGTTCTGGAAACAATGAGCGAGTTGCAAGAAATTCGCGCTGACAGCGACTAAACACAGGCCATTCCCAGAAGGGAAGTCACTTTCATAGAGAAAAAGTTGGTGAAACATATTATAGTGGTTGTTTCCCTTTGACCGTTTGCTCTGCTTCATGCGATTTGAACAAAACAACAACAACAACAAACAAACATGCCATGATCAAAACGCGACCAGGGTTGCGTTACAATGGCTAGGGCAAGTTCGGATAACGCGACTGGAGTCGAGTTACCATGGGAAAAAAATTAAGAACGGATATGACACTGGCAATAGCGCACACATACACCCACGGGCACCCGCACGCGTAGAATTAATAAAGTCTGTGATAATATCATTCATATCAAGTAGACATGCGTATGTGTAGCAGTTACATGATTACATAATTATCATGTCGCATAGATAATGTAAGACAGAGCTGTAGCCGTTCTAAATAAATTTCAGTTTACTGGCACTAAAAAGAGATAGGAATATAGTAAACATTGGTTATTATCAAAGCGCATACTCTGTTTATAATTCTTTGATTGCATGATTACTGTCACACGTTAGTTTTCAGTGTGTTAACCCATTTAGCCCAGACACACTACAGCAGGACCATGTGATTTAAGGGTAGTTCCAGATTAGCAGATTAGCTTGACTCCAAGCTAATCGGGCATTACTCTTGAATTATCATGATCAACCCACCTACTGCAACTGGTACATGGTTGTTAGGTGACGCCTCCAAATTAGATGTGGTCAACGGGTTAAATGGGTTAAGAAAGAAAATTTCAAATGCACTGATAATGTGCTATTTTGCATTTTATTTAGTGACATATATGGCATTGTATATCTTAAAACAGAAGCAGTACAGATTCTGTAAAATCTTCTCAGGAAGATCAAGTCTTGCAACATACATCTGACACTGTAGCTGGCAAGTGTGGGGCAACAGAACAATCAAGTAAGTATATCTTTGTGTGTATCTCTTCTTGGCTTGACTTTGCGAACGAAGATTCTATAGGGCTTGCCCACGTCGTCTGCAGGCGTGTTCGTGGCTGCGGAGGCCAATCCAGGACAGGCAGGTTTGACCGCAGTGGCTGCAGGGGAAGGTCTGGTCAGGGTTCTGAGTTACGACAGCTCTGTTTTTTCTCCTGAGCCGCTTTTCCTTATGGTTAGCTCTTCGAGAGTCCTCAAAGGAGATGGCTGCCTTGTAGATGGTGGAGCGCTAGGTGTCGCGGTCTGCAGCAAGTGAAGACCACTTGCGGTGGTCGATTTGGCAGGCACTAAGTGACTTCTTGAGACCGTCTTTGTATCTCTTCTTTGGTGCCCCTCTGTCTCGGTGTCCAGTGGCGAGCTCGCCGAACAGACTGATCTTGGGTAGGCGATGATCCTCCATCCTGGAGACGTGCCCCACACAGCGAAGCTGTATCTGCAGCAGCAAAGCCTCGATGCTCATAGTTTCCGCTTGTTCAAGGACCTCGACGTTGGTGACATAGTCACTCCAGTGAATGCTGAGGTCACGCAGGCAGCGCTGGTGAAAGCATTCGAGGAGTCATAGTTGGCTGCGGTAGAGGGCCCAGGACTCGGAACCATACAGCAGGGTGGTGAGGACGACAGCTCTGTACACGCTGATCTTGGTGCCTTTTATCAGCTGTTGATTGTGCCACACCCGCTTGAATACACGCCCGAAAGCACTGTTCGCTTTTGCCAACCTGTTGTCCAGCTTCTTGTCCAGCTTGGCGTCCGACGTGATGATGCAGCCAAGGTAGGTAAACTGGTGTACAGACTTCAGTTCGGACTCGCCGATGGTGATGTGGGGAGGGCGATGCTCTTCTTTGGGTGCCGGCTGATGGAGGACCTCTGTCTTTTTCAGACTGACCTTGAGCCCAGGCAGCATCTGCGAAGCAGGATGTAGTGCGCTGCAAGGCTCTCTCTATGTGTGCAACGAGGGCAGCGTCATCAGCAAAGAGCAGCTTACGAATCAGTCGGTCTAGGGTTTTGGTGTGGGCCTGCAGTTGTCTGAGGTTGAACAGGCTGCCATCGAGATGATACCTGATGTACACTGCGTCGTCATCGTCGAGGTCCACTGTGGCCTGCTTCAACATCATGCTAAAGAAGATGGTGAAGAGGGTCGTTGCCAGCAGCCCTGCTTCACGCCATTGAGAATGGGGAATGGTTCTGAGAGGTCACTGTTGATTCTGACCTGGCCTTGCTGGTCCTCATGGAGCTGGACGATCATGCTGAGGAACTTTGGGGGACAGCCAAGTCGCTCCAGGATCTTCCACATGCCTTGCCTGCTCACAGTGTCGAACGCTTTTGTTAGGTCGACAAACGTTACGTACAGCCCTTTGTTCTGCTCGCGGCACTTCTCCTGAAGTTGTCTCAGCACAAAGACCATGTCGGTGGTACTCCTGTTGGCTCTGAAGCCACACTGGCCCTCTGGGAGGTGGTCTTGAGCGATGGCAGGTACCAGCCGATTCAGGAGCAGCCTTGCGAGAATTTTCCCGGCAATGGAGAACAGGGTAATTCCACGATAATTAGAGCAGGCGGACTTCTCTCCTTTGTTCTTGTACAGGGTGATGATGACTGCATCACGGAGATCCTTTGGTAGTGTTCCTTTCTCCCAACAGCAGAGAAAAATGTCGTGGAGCTTGTTGTGCAGTGCTGGGCCTCCATGTTTCCAGATCTCTGGCGGGATTCCGTCAATGCCTGCTGCTTTGCCACTCTTGAGCTGGTGGATGGCTGTGAGGGTCTCTTCGGCGGTGGGCGGTTTGTCCAATTCAACCTTTAGTGGGAGGTGTGGGATTTGGAGGATGACTGTTTCTTGAACAGTGCGCTCAGCTCTGAAGAGGTCCTGAACGTATTCCGACCAGCAGTTCAAGATGGAGGTATTATCTGTGGGGAGTGCCTGCCCATCAGCGCTTCGCAAGGGACTTTGTACCAGGTGCCTGGGGCCATACACTGCTTTCAGTGCTTCGTAGAAGCCCCTGTAGTCACCGTTGTCAGCAAGGCCAGGTCAGAATCAACAGTGACCTCTCAGAACCATTCCCCATTCTCAATGGCGTGAAGCTGTGCGAGTCTGGACCACCGCTCGTTCTGGAGCTCTCTAAGCTTGCGCTGGAGACTGCTGCAGATCAGGCGGAAGGCAGACTTCTTCGCAGGGCAGGAAGGCTGGGCTAGGTGGGCCTGGTGGGTGGCTCTTTTTTGTTGTTGTTGTTGCTAGAAGTTCCTGGATCTCTACGTTGTTTTCGTCAAACCAGTCTTTGTTCCTCTTTCTAACAAAGCCCAAGACTTCCACAGAAGATTTTACAATAGCAGTTTTCAGTTGTTTCCAGAGTGTTTCAGGGGAGGAGTCTGCTGGATCAACTGTGTCTTTGAGTATGCGCTGTAAATCTGTATGGAGGGCAGCTTTCTTGTCGTCACGCTGAAGGCTGGCAACATCAAGCTTTTTCTTGGGGGCCCCCTTTCTTGGGTTTCAGCTTGAGGCGGAGCCTGAGTTTGCAGCAGACAAGGCGGTGGTCAGTGTGGCACTCTGCGCTGGGCATCACTCTGGTGAGGAGGACGTCACTGCGGTCCCTCTGACGCACTAGGACATAGTCGATAAGGTGCCAGTGCTTGGAGCGAGGATGCATCCAGGTGGTCTTTTGACTGTCCTTTTGCTGGAAAATAGTGTTGGTGATGACGTTGATGCTCTGCACAGAACTCCAACAGTAGGCGGCCATTGTCATTGCAGTTCCCAACGCCATGCTTGTCGAGACTCCTTTGGCCCACTCTGGCGTTGAAGTCGCCAAGGATGATGAATTTGTCGTCTGCAGGGGTGCTCTGTAGGAGGCTGCGCAGGTCAGAGTAGAACTTGTCTTTTTTTGCAGGCTCTGCCAGGAGGGTTGGGGAGTACACACTGAGAAGGGTGACGTATTGCTGGTGTCTCAGTGGGAGGCGCATGGACATGATGCGGTCGGATTGACCCATTGGTAGGTTTTCCAGCTTGGTCGCAATGGGGGTCTTGACCATGAAGCCCACGCCTGAGAGCCGTCTTTCTGATGCAGGCCTGCCTGACCAGTAGAGGGTGTAGCCAGCGCCAAGTTCTTGGAGGCTGCCTTCATCCAAGAGGCGTACTTCACTGAGCGCGGCGATGTTTAACCTCCGCAATTCATGGGCAATGAGGGCGGAGCGACGTTCAGGGCGTCCGCTGTCTGCTGTGTCGAGCATGGTTCGGATGTTCCAGCATGCTACGTTGAGTCTGGTCGTGGTCGTCATGAGAGTGGATCCGTTGTTTTTTTTCTTGTTTTCTGACCGCAGGAGAAGATGCCTGTTGACCGCGGCTAGCCAACTGGGGTTACATGGGGATGAGCTTTGGTTAGGCCACCTTTTCTAGGCCCCTCTCTGTGTGGAGCAAGCAGAAGAAGGCTGCTTGGTCGTTCAGGGTGTGCCGAGTGACGTTGTCATCCCCAGGTCAACATCAGGCGACCAATATCCTGAACCGCCTGCATGCAGGTTTGAGACTGCGGCTTCCAGTGACATCTTTCACCTGCCGTTGATGGCAGGATTTTCCTCCCTTAGCCTTTTGTTACGTGATAGAATCGTACACCAGACGCACGCACGTAAGGTTCTTTTAAATAAAATTCATTCAGCTGCAACCCGTCACACGTGGCTTAAGGATGTAGACAATACTGGAGTAATAGTTCCAACAATAATTTAATTCAGCGATGCGATCTCTACACAATGCATTTCCAAATGCACCAACACTGATACAAAGTCTCTTCTGCAAATGTCCACACTGGCGACACAATATTTCTCATACAACGTACACCACCGTTACGCTGCGTCTCTCACAATGTACACCCTATACGGGCCACGTACCTACGATAAACTGTGTGGCTCTACAACTGACAATGCAAGACAATGTATGTCCGTGCTTCCCAGCACAAAGTTTTTATAGTATAAAAAACTTTCTAGAATAATCTAATGAATTTACACAACGCAACCAATCAGAACGAAACACGTTACTGAAACTCATAAATATTAATAAAAGAAGAACTTTCTCGAATAACTTAAATTGTCTACAAAAATTCGGCTGCTCATTTCAGCCCCAAATCCCAGTATGTAATGATATCACACAAAAATATGGCAAACCGTTTAGGACTTTTCACAACACGCAAAAAACGGCTGCTAATTTCACGCGCACAGTAAACAACTATGACCAGCAGCTTGCTACTATGTTACAAAAATGTAACTCAAGTTACTCTTTTGACGTCAGAGAGAGGAAGATGGAGAATACAACAGATTTTTTTGACGACGTCAATTTTTCATTGTTTTTGATCACAAATCGCTCATCTAATGACACACCCCGTTTTTTTAGGTTTCTCCTTATTTTTTTTTCAGTAAAATAAAGGTTTCCAAAATCAATGACATTCATGACTAAAGCAAAATTAACACCTGAGCTAATTAATCCATCGGTTATGCAAGTGTGTTCTTTTTGCAACGCGTATTTTATTGATTACTTAGCCAATTACGGGTATTTCAGATAGACGATCGGGGGCGCTGTCACATACGCGCTCACTTACAGGGAGCTAACAACACACACTTATACACACACAGCAGTAATTACTTCCCTTAGTACTAAACGTGCGACACGGTTTGTTCACGCCCCGCCACTGACTGTGCGCACGCACTGCCTGTCACCTAGGGCAGCGCTGTGTCGTTTGCCAAACATTAACCGGTCTTTTCTACCTTGTGTGTAGAGCGAGGCAGACGTGTTTCAAAACGTGGCAGAATTCTTAACCGGTGATAGCACTAAACCTTGTAAAAATATACTACTTTGGTAAGTTTCGCCGTTTCTGACATTTTCTAGTGTAGATTTG